>CM066172.1:29433735-30098735 GCA_033629205.1 Lithocarpus polystachyus | reverse complement strand
AGTCATAAATATAGACTGCCACTTTGTGAATTACTACATCTTAATCCTTGAATACCCGGTTTAATCCTTTTGAGTTATTCATCATATATTTATGAAATCCAATTTCATAAATATATACTTTAGTCTTACTAAAGTGGTTAGGCCTAACTCTCTGAATAACTGTACCCATTAAACTTATCTCAAGGGAATATTTTATATCTCCGTTAAGAGACTATGAATTCCATCTTGAGAATATATGTTCCATCAACACTAAATGTGGCTACCCAACATACTGAGGTTTTGACCGTTACTTTAGATCTCACTCCTGATATATCAAAGCAACCTACATTTCATGATCAGGTCCATTATTCTCTCAGGATTAAGAGTTCATGTGAATACAAGTCGTGAGATTTATTATTCAATTGACAGTCGTTAGGAGAATAATAAATCTCACAGCGGTCCAGTTCAATATGTCTTAACTCTTAAAACATATCAACATATTAACTAGAAATCACCATTTCCATGATCAAGACAAATCATCGTAGTTAATATGTTATAGTCTTCGCAGATGAAATGCCCAATTTCATCACCGACTACGAACCAAAATTCTGAGTTTACAAAGAACTTGTGATCTATATCTTCTGTGACTTTTCACATAAATCACATACTATGCATCTCATGGACTATTTGATAATGTCCGAATATTCATGTTACCATTATTTTAGATAAGAATAAAACAACTTTATTAAACACAATATTAAGTCATACATCATTTCTCACATAATATTATACATAATATTATACATAGCATCATACAATAGGATTTAAGGGCACATATCCTAACAGATAGATGATGCTATGATGGGTTGTGTCCCCTATGCAAACTTGCAAGAAATCTTTGGAAAGAAATGAAACACATTGGTGTGGTGTTTGCCAAAAATACTTTGATGCTTAAGTTAGAAAGGGAAAAAGTTTGTTTAGAGAGAAAGTTACTTAGAGTGGTTTTTGGATCAGTATTTGTATGTACCTTTGGATTCTGTTGTTTCTTACTTTTATAGTTGTTCCTTGCCTTAATGGATAATGAATCCTAGCATTTATGAACAACGGCTAGTACGTTATTAATGGGAGGTTTGAAGTGCACAGTTCACTTGTTACCGTTACTTCGTCCATTACGTTTCATCATCAATGTGTGCAATAAATGTGTAATGCTCACTTTAATCGTCAATAATGGGAATGACGATCCCACGCTATTTCTTTCAACTCATTAGTTGCCCCTTGTTCGTATCTTTGTCTGTGAGACGAGATAAGAAAATTAACCATTTGTCGGTCCGTGTTCCATGTTCAGCGCATTTATTGCAAGTTGATGTTTCGTCTCCCGCATGACACATGCACGGTCAGGTTGTCTCCTTCATGTCAGTTCATCTCAGTTTTCTCGTGCACGATCTTCTATTTATTCTTCCTTTTCCCCTCCTTTTCTTTTCTTTCCATTTTTGCTTCGTTCTTTTCTTTTTCGTGGCATTTCAACTGCTTTGGAGCCTTCCTTTTCCTTGAGCCTCCCTTATTCCCTTCTTACTTTTTGGTAAGTCTTTCATGTTTCTCTTTCTGTTTTCATTCTTTAATGATAGATTATTCTATAGTTAGGTCGGATTGCCCCTCAGTTTCCATTTTCTTTTCTCACTTGTGTAGTTTGCTTGAGGCTGTAGGTAAACGACGTCCCAAGGTTGGGCTTTTCATAGGTAGAAATTGTCCCTTTAGGTTCGTCTTGGGTTTCCTTTTTCCCTTATGATAGGCCAAGAATGTATTGATCCCTTGTGATAAATTAACCAATTAATTAGCTAAGTACATTAATTAAGTTAATTAACATGCAATATACGTGGTAGCACAAACAAATCACTAATTAAGTTAAATGCCACAAAAAATAAAGTTAACACTAGGAGTTTTACTCCAACATGCATGGATTTGATTATTCAGTACCTCTCTTTGCTATTCGCGTTCGAGGTATGCGCATTGTTGTCACTTCGGATATTGTATCTGAGGTGCTCTATGTCCCTAGGGTAGAGCATCCTAATTACCCTGGTTATGAGCGTTTGAGGACTATGTCCAAGGACGAACTAATGTCCGCTTTTTGTGAGCGTCTTTCTGATTGGGGCAAGCGTCAGTTCACACCATGTTCGGCCTTTGCTAAAGGCCCTAGGATCATGAACATGGTTATGACTTTTGTTTTGCATCCACTTTCTCACTATAACTTTATCACAGAGCCCCGTGCTCGATTTTTGCTTTCCCTCATTGAGCATCTCACTATAGATTCCTCTCATTTCATTCATTCTATCATAGATGTCTGTAGGGATTCGGCAACCCGTGATAAGCTCATCTTCCCTTCGGCTATCACAAGGATATTACGCCATTTTTCTATTCCTTTTCCTGCGTCCAATCACTTCTCTGTTATGGGTGCCATAGATGTAGCTACTATTAAACGAAGCAAGGCACAGTTTTGATCAAGGCGGTCTGGGTCAGCTGCTCCTCCCACTCCTTCTGCTCCATCCACCTCCGCTCCCTCTACTTCAGCGAGAGGTGTGACTCTAGATGCAATCATGGCGCAGCTTCAGCGCAAGTATGCTCGCCTTGATACTCTCACTGATGAGTTGCGTCAGGTGAACACCCGTGTCAACCCTTGGTGGCTTTATGGAGTCTCCCTCTCCTCCTCTCGAGACATCTGCGAGAGGACGACGACTCTGACGTCTGTGAGGATGATGATGATTAAGATGCTAGCTCTTTCGGTTCAGATGAGATGTTTGCTTGACACTCTTCCCTTTGTCACTCGTGACAAAAAGGGGGAGTAATTTTATTCTATGAAAGTAGTCATACTTAGGGGGAGAGTTAGTATAGGATATTTTTGATAGGGGGAGTGTTGATATCTTGAGGGATGTGAGGATTACTTGTATCCTTTTCTTTTCTTTCTTTTAGAGATACATTTATTCGTGTACATGGGTCTTGTGACCATTATTGACATACATTGTACTTATTCTTTTTATATGTTGATGTATGTTTCTTTCACCTACCCTTACATATGTTGTTTTTTTTCTCTCTTTATGCACATGCTTCTTATTACTTGTACGCAATCTATTATTTCTGTTTCACATAAAGATGTCTTGATGAGTTTTGTTTAAAGTGTTTCAGAAATACAGGTTGTTAAAGTCTACTTGCCATAAACTCTTTTTTTTTTTTGCAAATTTTTTCTAGAGTTTGTGTCAGGATAGATTTTATTGTATTCAACAAGTAAGTATGAGTTGTGTAATTTATGACTTCTCTAATATGTTCATTTGTTAGTTGTAGTTTTTTCACGGATTGCCAAAGGGGGAGATTGTTAGGACATATGTGATTCACTTGTTAGGAACATATGTCACTACTTTATGTAATTGGCTAATCCTTTGACAAAATGCACTTTACTTATATTTGGGAAGATCTAAGATGTGTTTAATACTTCAAGAAACTTTTTTTCAAGATCAAGTGTTGAAGCCATGCAAGTCTGTCCAAGATTCAAGTCTGAAAAAGTTCCTATCATTAAAGCTCGACAGCTGGCCATCTATTGAGCTTGGAAAGCTGTTCCAAGCCCATGGCTCGACAGCAGCTCGACAGATAGGGTATTTGTTGAAGTTTATGAATTTCAATTTTTCATGACTGTTTTTCATTCAATTCGTGATTGTATGTTCGGGTTTTCTTTTCTCACAACTCTTAACATATATAAGGATTATTTTAAGGGCCATATCAAGTGGCACAGAAAAGAGAAAAATTGCACAAGAACATAATTCCTCAAGTGTGACCAGAAAGCGAATTTGCCCTAGTTCTTGAAAAAGCTGCTGTGTTTGTACACCATAGGGTTTTGTGACCAAGCAACTTCGTGATCTTCATGTGTTAAAGAATAGAAAAACTTTGCAGCCAACATCTCTATCTAGTTGGATATTAAAGTCGCATACTGAGATCCGCGCAATTGGTTAGTCACGTACTTGGAGCCGTGCATTGAACAAAAGAGATTTTCACTACAGAACAAGTCCAATTGGGTATTGGAGTAAAGGTTCAACTGCAGGTTGGTATAAGGTACCAGGATTCCTTTACTTGTAACCGCTTGTTGTGATAATAGTGAATTCTCAAGAGTGATGACCTCAAAATCACCCGGTGGAGTTTTTGCCGTGTTGATTTTCCTCATTCGTAAACAAATCACCTTGTCATTTATTTTCCGTTGCATATTTAGTATAATTGGTGATTTGTTTGTGCTACCACATGTTTGTATGTTAATTTGATTAATTAATAAGCTTGGCTAATTAATCAATAAATTCATCGCAAGGGGTCAATACGTTTTTGGCCTGTCAGGTTAAAATTGTGGTAAGATCACAATGATTTCAGGACAATCCAATTGTTTTAAAATTTCTAGTGGGAGAGAGATACAGGGGTTGGATCTCACGGCCTCCATTATCGTTTCATAGTAGTGTGGGTAAACACCTTGTCTTAGCTTATATGCCTCGCTATCCCAAAGGAGGGTGTTTACTTCATAGTACTACAAGATTAAACTTGCCCGTTTAAAGTAGTGTGAACAAGTACCTCGTCTTGGCATATATTCCTCGCAATCCCAAAGGAGGGTGTTTTGTTTCATGGTACTACAAGTTTAAACACTATAAAGGAGATGAGATGTGGCTACACATGATTCTAGATAATAGTGTACATTAGACTAAATGTAATGTTAACCTCCCAAAGGTGCTATGTCATAATTACTTAGAGGCTAAAGTTAATACGGCATATTATTAGTGTTTGATAAGAGTTTTCATGATAGCACTAATAATGAGAATTGTTCTCAATCAATCATGGTGTTTATAATATACTTGCTACCAAGGAATTATAGACATGGATTGGGTTGTCGTTGCACTTAATATAATATGTTTTTATGGGTTCATATTACATGGTAGTGGTTGTAAAATATAATGTCCTGGTATTTAAGTTCATAGTCTCAAAATAAAGTTGTCATAAATTTTTGTTCTCTAACTACTATTTTAATAGAATCACATTAACTAAGAAATAATTTTGGACATGGTGCTTAAAGGAGCTGAAGTACATATTTATGTTTCGATTCAGCATTGTCATAATTTCCTATACATGATGCATTTATGGAATACAGCTTATGATGTGATCATAGTCTCCATTGAAATGCTAAAATGTTACATTGGCTTCTATCTCAATTGTACTACAGCATGAAATGCAAGATTTAGTACTAGACTTAGACTTTATATTAAGTCTAAATGATATGTTTGGTATGAATCATATTAAGTGCTAAGAAAGGTTTAAGGAGTTCCAATTCTATATAATTTTATGAAAATGTTTTAATTTTAAAATGAATTAGAATCCTTGGATTTAGAGATTAAATGTGAATCTCATTTGGATATGATCCATAAGTCCTTGTTAGAATCATTTGATCAATTTAGATTGTTTTGAAAATAAATTCTTTTTTATGTTATCTGAATTGATGAGTGAGTTCTACACAACGGAAGACATCCTAAAAGATAAGGCTAGGATCAATATGATTTAATCCAAATTCTTAGCCTGAACCGAAAGGTAAGGGTGGTAAAAAGATGAATTATAATATCAAACAGTTGGATAAGCTAGATGCCCTAGTAGTTGCCAAAATGAAATTAGACTCAAAAGTATAACCAAAAGGAAAGTGTTTCTATTTTGGTAAAGCCAAGCATTGTCCATGATTGTCTTCAAGATGAAAATTTATATGTTTTACTTTCTAAAGAGATAGTTTCCATCCTTAGTAATTTTATATTTTGGCACTTATGTCTAGATCTTATTAATCTAAATGATATTCAAGATTGGTGAAAGATGGGCTTTTAGAACCATTATTTTATTATATTCTCAATCTATGAATTCTATTTAGAAGATAATAAGATCTAGGGCTCCTTTTCGTAAAGGGATGAAGTTCCAATGACTTCTTTAAGTTAGTGCATACATAAAGGAGGAATAGGGCTCTTTTAAAGGTAGAATGTTCTAGAAGAAAAATGTCAGAATTTTTAATAGGACAACTATGAAATACATTTAAAAATGAGATAGTTGTATTAGATACACCATAAGACATTATTCTATAGATAACTATTACACCGGTACAATATCGTAGTAGGAGGATTATCAAATAAATTCATACTTTTGGAATAAACTTTTAAAGTTATTCCATAAGAATATGAATTTGATTCTCGATCCTACATAAAGGCAATAGATGATATGAATATAGATTACTGGATCAAGGATATGTATAGAATTAGATTCTATTTAAAGTCTATAACTTGTAAAGGCGCCTAGTGGCATTAAGCCTTTTGTTTTCAAATATTCTACAAGTAAATGAGATTGATAGATTAGAAGGTGTAAACCTTCAAAGTCAAGACTAATGGAGAAAAGATTTATTCAGAAAGAAATTGGTCAATTATGAAAAGATTTTTTTATCAATAGTCAAGTTTGACTCTATCTAAATTCTCTTATTCATTATATTTCATTTGGATGAAATATGGTAATGGATATCAAGAAAGCTTCTTTTAGTAGCAAACTTGAGGAAGACATCTATATGATGTAAGTAGACTATTTCATAACAAAGAACCAGTAGTGTTTAGTATGCAAGTTGCTTAAAGTCCATTTATGGACTAAAGCAAGCATATGAATCAAAAAATATCATCTTCGATCAAGCAAACAAGTTGTTTGATTATGATCAAGTATTAAAAGGCCTTATGTGTGTAAAAGCTATATAGATCTTAATGTATGTTGATGACATTTTAATCATTTAAAATGATGTAGAGTTATTGTCATCAATGGAGTTTTTTGTTGTCTAGTCCAATTTGATATAAAGTACTTGGGAAAAACTGGTCACATCCTAGGAATTTAAACTTTGTTAAAATTCAAAAATTAGGATGTTGGGTCTATCTCAAACTACTTAAATAGATAAGATTCTAGCAAATTATAGCATGTAATACTTCAAGAAAGGATTCTTTCCTTTTAAGTTTGAAGTTCCTTTATAAAGGACTATAGTCCTAAGACATATAAAAAGAAGAGCATATTAAGACGGTTCCTTATACCATATCAATAAGAAATCTTTATGCTATACTATATACTAGGCTAAATATCTATTTTGCGGTGAATATGGTAAGCAAATTTCAATTGAATCAAAGATCACTTAATTTAGTGAGAGTAAAGCATACACTCAAACATCTTAAGAGAATGAGGGATTATATGCTTGTCCACCGAAGTAAGGATTTGATAGTTACTGGTTGTAAAAATATTGACTTGTAGTTTGATTATGATTCATGAAGTTGGACTTCAAGATATGTGTTTATCCTATGTGGTGAAAATACACATTAATCGTTAGTATTATCTCATTAGAGAGATATATGTACGTGAGATATAGTAGTAGAAAAGATAATTTATGTAATAAATCTAGTTGAAACTTGTTTCCAAACCTTGCCTTAGAATGACTATAAATTACTCCAAAGGGAAATAAGTGTCGGATATATGGTAAATTGTCTTTGAGGGCAAATGGGAGATTGTTGGGATTTACGCCCTAAAATCCAATTTATTGGGATGTCATAAATCATTTAATCGTTTAATTATATGAAACTGTATATAAATGAACTAATGGGAGATTATCATAGTCATTGGGATGCATTGTATGTGATTTATGAGATTTAGTCAAAGAAGATATAAATCACAAGTTCTTTGTAAACTCAAAACGTAGTTTGTAGTCGGTGATGAAATTGGGCGTTTTATCTGCGAAAACTATAACACATCAACTAAGATGATTTGTCTTGATCATGGAAGTGGAGACTTCTAGTTGATGTGTTGATGTGTCTTAAGAGTTAAGACATATTGAACTGGACTGTTGTGAGATTAATTATTCAATCAACAACTGTCACCTGAATAATTAATCTCACGACTTCTAATTTTATAGACTCTCAATCCTGAAAGAATAGTGAAACCGATCATGAAATATAGGTTACTTTGATATATCAGGAGTGAAATCAATATTCACGATCAAAACCTCAGTATGTTGGGTAACCACACGTAGTGTTGATGGAACACATATTCTCAAGATGGAATCCATAATCAATTTTTATAGAGACACGAAATATCCTCTTGAGATAAGTTTAATGGGAACTGGTTATTCAGGGTGTTCACTTTAGTAAGGAGTTACTAAAGCTTATATTTATTAAAATTGGATTTCAATAAATGTGAATAACTAAAAGATTAAACTGGGTACTCAAGGATAAAATAGTTGTTTACAAAGTGACACAGTTCATTATAACTTTGTTCACTATAGATATCATTAGAGTCTTGGGATATAATTTATTAATAAGGCCTAAAGTGTAATTTTATTTATATAGTGGTATTAAATATAATTAATGGTAATTTTGGACTTGTCAAGAGTTGACAGAAAAGCCCAAGGCCAATTGGAGCTAGAGTCTTATTTGTTTCCTTTGGTCCCATCTCAAGCCACAAACTAAAGCCCAATTAGGTAGGCCCAAAAGGCTAACCCAATTAGATAATCAGTTTTTATTTAATAAGAGTTATTAAATAAAGTAACTACCAAGGTAGTTAGAATGTACGTATGATGAAAAGAAAGAAAACAGTTTTTCTCTACAAGGAGAAGAAGAAGAAGGATTTTTCTTTGAGAATCAACGTACATAAAGGCTAATTGAGAGACTACTCTTCTCGAGCATCTTGTGGAATTGAGATGAAGATTAAAGGTATTCTCAAGTCTTGGTTTTGAATTAGGTATGCTTTCTATTCTTTGTTCTAGAATTCAAAATTACACGTTATCTCTCATGAATGAAGTAAATCCGTGATTATTGCTTCCGCTGTGTGTTTTGTATGAGATACAAAACCAGATTTTTTAATAGATAGATAGGGTATCTGTTGAGCAATTGTCAAGCATTGGGCTAAATTTGCTTTTTAAACCTCGATAGATATAATTTGTCGAGCTTTAAAATACAGCACTCCTTCACTTATTTCTTGGATAGATTTGCATGGCTTTAACTCTTGACTTGAATAACATGTTTCTTAAAGACTTAAACCATCCTAGATCTACCTAATTACAAGTAAAGTACGTTTTTCCAAAGGATAAGCCAATTCTAAATGACATATGTTCTTAACATGATTCACATATGTCCTAACAATTTCTCCCTTTGGCAATCCATGACAAAACTACAACAAACAAATGAAATATGAGAGAAGTCATAAATCACTCAACTCATATTCACTTGTTGAATACAATAAAATCTATCCTAACATAAACTCTTGAATAACTTTGCAAAAAGAGAATTCATGGCATGGAAGATTTTGACAACCTGTATTTCTAAAACACTTTAAACAAAACTCGTCATTGCATCATAGTGTGAAACAGAAATAAAAGATTGCATACAATAAATAAGAAGAATGTGCATAAAGAGAGAAAAGAAACAACACATGAAGTAATAGATGTAAGAACAATGTATCTAAAATAGAAAGAAAAGAAAAGATACAAAAAGTCCTCACTAAATCCCTCAAAAGATAAACACTCCCCCTAACAAAATAATCTCCTATACTAACTGTAATACCCACAAAAAAAAAAAAAAGATTAAAAGGAAGGGTATTTAAGTAAATCTTTTGTGAGGCCAATTTTATAATTTATAATTATAAGGGATTTTTTTAGAAAATAAGGTTGAAACCTTAGCTATATTTTTAAGCACATTAAGTCAACATATAGGGAGAGATATATTGAGAGAGTAGACTACTCAAAGGATTGAAGTAGAGAAGGATTGACTATACTATTGAGGTAAGAGTCTAAGAATCTCTTTGTTGTCAAATCTAAGTTTTATTTAGAATTAAAGTATTTTTTTTATATGAGTATTTTGGTCAATAGTGAGACTATTTTTTTTTTTTAAAATCCCATGAGTAAGATGATGTAAATGAAAAAGGGTTTAGATCTTCTTTTTTTTTTTTTTTTTCTATGCCGGTGTTGCCTGAACTGTAAGTGCTGCACAAGTTTACTGAACTGAGTTTTAGTGAATAGCAAAAAGTTATGGTGGAGGCTGGTAGTGTGATAAATTACAGAGGTAAAATATATATGTCAAATGGTATTTTTCCATAAAAGCGTGTCAAGAGCTTGATTCTGGTTTGATATAGTGCTTTTCTTAGTTTTGTCCTCATATTAAAAGAGAACTAGGGTCGGGAGCAGTGGCAGGAAAGAAAAACTATATACTTACATATGTATATATGATAAATGGAATCACCACCTTGACAAGTCAACGCCAGCACCCTTCATTGTTATTGTTATTGTTATTGTTATTGTTATTATTATTATATTTGTTTATTTGGTTGGTTGAGGTGTATAGGGGAAGTCAGTAGGTCTGACATAAGTGATTAAATATATATATATATATATATATATATATATATATATATCAACTCACGAATATATTAATAAGTGATGCACTTTTGTCCCTTTATGCCTATAGGTATAGTGTAACTATAAACTTGATTCCGCAGAACTATTAGTGGCAGAAAATAAAGATAGCAAAAATATTGTAATTACGTGGAATTTTGGTGTGAGTGGATAGTGGGCAATTATTGGTTATTTTTAATAATCTCTCTTTTGGCCGGGACTGTTATAAGTTTTTTTTTTTTAATTATTTGATTATTAAGTATAGTACTTGCAAAATTGTTTTAGGGGATATCTAAGGATTTTAGAAGAAGTGTTAGAAAGAAGTTCCTTTTGGTATGGCTTTTGGAGGTAAGTAACCTTATCCTAATTAGTTTATTTTGCGTATTTTAACTACTGAAAATTGTTTATAGTTGTTACAATTTTACTTATATTGTATTACTAATTTCAAGTAAAGAATTATCACATATATATTTGATTACTCAATATATGATGTATTTTATTTAATTGTTTTTAACTATACTAATTCAAAGTAAAGAAAAAAGAATTTTCACAAATATACATGACCATTGAATATAAGATTTATTTTATTTTATTGTTTTTTTAGCTATATTGATTTAAAGTAAAGAATTATAGAAATATCATAAATAGATTTGAATATTGAATATATGATTATATATACGTATTTGAATAAGATATATTTTTGTTAGAAGCTATGATTTCATATATATGATTATGAACAATCTGACTAAGAATTTATTCTGATACCTAGCCAATGGGGTTTATTCATTGGTACTTTGATACCCAAACCAATGGGGGTTATTCATTGATACTCTGATAACCTGCCAATGGGGGTTATTCATTGGTACTTTGATGCCCAATCACGGGGATATAGCGTGACCATAGTCATAAGATTGTTATGAATATGAATTACATTTGAATATTTGAACTATTTTGAGTCCTTAAAACTGCATATGTGATTTTAGAAATGTTTGAGTATTTGAACTATTTTGAGTCATTAAAACTGTTTATATATCTTTTTGGAACATATTGTAAGTTATAGCTTGATATACGGAAAACTGACTACTTTCTAAACCATCTATGTATATTTGTCAAGTTAAAGTATGTGATCTATTTGCAACTTATTATTTCAAGACTACGAAACTGCTTCAGTTATTTTGAAAACATATAATATATTATAACTTGAAAAACACATATTACTTCTTTTCCTTTACAGATCTATTGCTTAATAGAACTTATTAGAATTTTGGTTACTTATTGAGTTGTCAACTCACCCCCCTTTTTTCCCCCTCTAGTTTCAAATTGTGAAGAATATCAAGTTTTGGGAGTTTTGATGTTATGTTGTGAGCAGGAAAAGAAGCTTTGTGATATTGGGATTAGATGGTCTTCTAATAGTTTTATATTTATTGGCCAATTGGCATTACATACATGAAGTTTAGAATTTATTCCTATTAAATTATTGGAGAGCTATTCATAAAGAAATTGTTGAGGTATTTTAGATTTATTTGATTTAATTTTTGAGGATAAATTTTAGTTGCTAAGAAGGCCTTGCACACTTGTAGGTGCTTACTTTATAAGCGTGCGGCAGTTGTCACGTGCCTATCTTTATACTTGGGTTCGGGGCGTGACAATTTTAATGGTATCATAGCTTAGGTTATGATCTTGCAGACTCTATTCTAGGATTTGATTTGGAATAAAGTTTGTGCACTAGGGATTTTGGTTTTAGTCATTGTTTATGAGGGTTATTAGGTCATAGATAGTGTTCTTTTGATGACTTGACGAGAAGTGTAAGTGAGGTTCCATCATATGATGATTTGTGAGATCATATTTGAAGGTTTTGATACTTATGTCTATGTGGTTATGCATACGTGACTTATAAATACAAAGGGAGGATTTTAATTGATATACTTCTATGATCTTATACTAGTATTAAGTGGGTGTATTTTATTCTTGAAAATTTTGTAATTGATCAGATTAGTTATTAAAACTTTTTCTTCTTATTAAAAGAAAAAGAGAGTGAGAAAAGAACAAGCAAAGGAAATCTTCCTGCTGTTTTGTAATTGATCTTTTGAAAACTCATTTGATAGTTTTGCCTAATATAGTCGACCTACCTAAGGTTAGTTTGATCTGTGGGAGATTTTCATAGGTATAATTATTGAATGATAGTCTTCTATATACCTTATTTAGAATTTGGAGTGCTTTGGGGAATTGGAAATTGTAGAACTTTATTCAGGGGTTAAGGTTTGATGTTAGAGCTATGACTACTCAAAGGATTGAAGTAGAGAAGGATTGACTATACTATTGAGGTAAGAGCCTAAGAATCTCTTTCTTGTCAAATCTAAGTTTTATTTAGAATTAAAGTATTTTTTTTATATGGGTATTTTGGTCAATAGTGAGACTATTTAAAAAAAAAATCCCATGAGTAAGATGATGTAAACGAATAAGGGATTAGATCTTTTTTTTATCTGTGCCGGTGTTGCCTTTACTGTAAGTGCTGCACAAGTTTACTGAATTGAGTTTTAGTGAATAGCAAATAGTTATGGTGGAGGCTAGTAGTGTTATAAATTACAGAGGTAAAATATATATGTCAAATGGTATTTTTCCATAAAAGCATGTCAGGAGCTTGATTTTGGTTTGATATAGTGCTTTTCTTAGTTTTGTCCTCATGCTAAAAGAGAACTAGGGTCAGGGGCAGTGGCAGTGGCAGGAAAGAAAAAATATATACTTACATATGTATATATGACTAGCATTGGCTGCACGTGCAACCCAGTAGTGAGAAAATTAATATAGATTTCGTGTGTGAAACCGTGAATTTTGGCTCACTCAATTTGACTATATTAAAAAGAAGCTAAGAATACAACAAATTATCACAATATTTTCACAATATCTTCATTTTTAGGATCCGAATAGATATTTTTTTTATTTTATTTGAGAGAAATGCTATATTCATAACATTTTTAGAATAAATTCTAAATGACAAGTTATTATTGGTTTTAAACTGATAACATTGCTATTGTTATTCTCAAAACATTTATTTTCAGTTGTGGTTGGTCACAGTCTCATATTTTATTATTTTATTTCGACTTGTAAGAAATTGATACTTCAATATTTGTAAAAATATTGTGAAATTTGTTATGTCGGTATAACAATATATATGTCAGCTTACATAAATATTTAAAAGAAAAAACAAACAAACCGATTATTGGGAAAAAAAAAAACTTTAGGCACGGTAGAAATTAATGTTAAATTTTTGTGGACTTAACATTTTTTTATTTGATTTATAAGAAACTGAGATCTCAACAATTGTGAAAAATATTGTGATAATAATAAGTGTTGTAACATTTTCTCAAAACATTTATTTACAGTTGTGGTTAGTCACAGTCTCATATTTTATTATTTTATTTCGACTTGTAAGAAATTGACATGTCAATAATTGTGAAAATATTATGAAATTTTTTGTGTCAGTATAACAATATATATGCTAGTTTACATAAATATTTCAAAGAAAAAAAAAACACTAACTGATTACTAAAAAAAAAAAAAAAAACTTTAGGCAGTGTAGCTACAGTGCCAGTTGAATAAACCAAAAGCACTGTAGCTCCAATGTTATCCATTAATAATAGCTTACCTATAATTTGTTCTGAAATTAATGTTAAAATGTATTGGATTTAGCATATTTTTATTTGATATATAAGAAATTGAGATCTCAACAATTATGAAAATATTGTGATAACAATAAGTGTTGTAACATTTTCTCAATACATTTATTTTCAATTGTGGTTGGTCACAGTCTCATATTTTATTTTTTTTAATTTCGATTTGTAAGAAATTGATACCTCAATAATTGTGAAAATATTGTGAAATTTGTTATGTCAGTATAACAATATAAATGTCAGCTTACATCAATATTTAAAAGAAAAAAAAAACACAAACTGTTTACTGAAAAAAAAAAATGTCAGCTTACATCAATATTTAAAAGAAAAAAAAAACACAAACCGTTTACTGAATAAAAAAATGCCAGCTTACATCAATATTTAAAAGAAATTTGTTGTGTTAGTATAACAATATAAACGTCAGCTTACATTAATATTTAAAAGAAAAAAAAAACACAAACCAATTACTAAAGGAAAAAAAAAAGACTCACGAAACCAAAGCATTGTTGCCGCTACAGTGCTGCACAATGCAAAAACACTGAATGCACAGTGCCGAAGCACTATAGCGGCATTGCCGCTTTTTATAACATTTTTTTAAAACATTTATTTTCGGTTGTGGTTGGTTACAATCTCATATTTTATTATTTTATTTCGACTTGTAAGAAATTGACACGTCAATAATTGTGAAATTTGTTGTGTCAGTATAATAATATAAATGTCAACTTACATCAATATTTAAAAGAAAAAAAAAACACAAACCGATTACTGAAAAAAAAAAAACAATCTCATATTTTATTTTATTATTTTATTTCGACTTGTAAGAAATTGACACGTCAATAATTGTGAAAATATTGTGAAATTTGTTGTGTCAATATAACAATATAAATGTCAGTTTACATCAATATTTAAAAGAAATTTATTGTGTCAGTATAACAATATAAATGTCAGCTTACATCAATATTTAAAAGAAAAAAAAACACAAACTGATTACTAAAAAAAAAAAAAGTCACTAAACCAAAGCATTGTTGCCGCTACAGTGCTGCACAGTGCAAAAACACTGAATGCACAATGCCAAAACACTGGAGCGGCATAGCCGCTTTTTATATATTAAGATAATTTATTGTATCAGCATAACAATATATATAAAAGAAAAAAAAAAATACAAAACTAATGTAGCTACAGTGCCGCCTGGTACTATAACTACTGTTCAAAACTTAAAAAAAAAAAAAGACAAAGTGGCTCACAAAAATTTTACTGTAGATGAATAGTAAAAAACGTTGTATGAACTGTGGCAAAATACTGTAGCGGCATAGCCGCTTTTTATATAGTTAATAGATATATAAGAAAAAAGAGATGATTGAAAAAAACAAGTACATATTGAACAAATCAAAAGTACAGTAGTTTTTACACATTCACCTAACAAGTGTCACAACATTTTCACAAAACATTTATTTTCAGTCATAGTTAGTCACAGTTTCATATTTTATTATATTATTTTGACTTATAAAAAATTGATACATTAATAATTGTGAAAATATTGTGAAATTTGTTGTGTCAGTATATCAATATATATATAAGAAAAAAAATACAAACGGAAGACAAACAAAAAAAAACCGCAACTACTGTAGCTACAGTGCCGCCTGGTACTGTAGCTAATGTTTGAAACTTAAAAACAAAAAAAGAGACCGTGCCTCACCAAATTTTCACGGTAGATGAACAGTAAAACAGTGGTATGAACAGTTTGTAAATACTGTTGTGGCATAGCCACTTTTTATATAGTTAATAGATAAATGGAATCACCACCTTGACAAGTCAACGCCAGCACCCTTCCTTCATTGTTATTGTTATTGTTATTGTTATATTTGTTTATTTGGTTGGTTGAGGTGTATAGGGGAAGTCAGTAGGTCTGACATAAGTGATTAAGTTGATATATATGTATATATGATAAATGGAATCACCACCTTGACAAGTCAATGCCAGCACCCTTCCTTCATTGTTATTGTTATTGTTATTATTATTATTATATTTGTTTATTTGGTTGTTGAGGTGTGTAGGGGAAGTCAGTAGGTCTAACATAAGTGATTAAATATATATATATATATATATATATCAACTCACGAATATATTAATAGGTGATGTACTTTTGACCTTTTATGCCTATAGGTATGGTGTAACTATAAACTTGATTCCGCAGAACAATTAGTAGCAGAAAATAAAGAGAGCAAAAATATTGTAATTACGTGGGATTTTGGTGTGAGTGGATAGTGGGCAATTATTGGTTATTTTTAATAATCTCTCTTTTGGCCGGTACCGTTATAAGTTTTTTTTTTTTTTTGAATTATTTGATTATTAAGTATAGTACTTGCAAAATTATTTTAGGAGATATCTAATGATTTTAGAAGAAGTGTTAGGAAGAAGTTCCTTTTGGTATTGCCAGGGGCGGCTTAACGTATTTGGGGGCTTAAGGCAAAAGCTGAAATTAAGGCCTTTCATATATTTAAATATGATTTTTAAAAAATTAAATATTACTTATAATCTATTATTTTGTTTTAGCTGCAAAATTACTTCTAATTAACATAAACCATGTAGATTTTTTTGAAATTTTATAGACAACTTTTCACATCTGTTGATGTGACAGATTGATAGTAATAAGTAAAAAAATGATGTTAGTAGTGAACTTAGATAAAAACTAGTAAAAATTTGTTAACTCAACTTGTGAAAAATGTTGTGAATTTTTTTTTTGTATTGCTCTTTTTTTTAGAAGTGCTACATTCATAATATTTTCACAATAAATCATAGGTGTTAATTTGTTATTGGTTCTAATTTGAACTCATCACTGAAATTAATTTTTTGTTGTCAATAATACCCTGTAACAACCTACTACTTAGGATTTATTCTGAAAGTGTTGTGAAATATGTTGTGAGTGTAAAATTTTTTTTCTTGTTTTTCATTTGATAAAAAACATTATTTTATTTATTGGCTAATATTTGGACTTAATTAATACGATTATAATATTAAAAAAAACCCAATTGGTTAAAATTTGGGGGCCTTTTTTCTGCTTGGGGCCTTAGGCAGTCGCATTATTTGCTTCACATGTAGAGCCGGCACTGGGTATGGCTTTTGGAGGTTAGTCACGTACTTGGATCCATATATCAATTGGTTAGTCACGTATTGGGAGCCGTGCATTGAAAGGGGAGATTGTCACTACATTACAAGCCCAATTGGGTATTGGGGTAAGGGGTTAACTGTAGGTTGGTAATTAGATACTGGGATTCCTTTTACTTGTAACTGCTTGTTTTGATAATAGTAGATTCTCGGGAGTAGTAACCTTAAATTCACCCGGCGGGATTTTGTCTTGGTGGTTTTTCCCATTCATAAACAAATCACCTATGTCTAATTTATTTTCCACTACATTTAACTTAGTTGGTGATTTGTTTGTGCTACCACGCTTATTGCATGTAATTGAATTTAATTAATTTCACTTGGCTAAATTAACTGATTAAGTTACCAAAGGGGTCAATACATTCTTAGTCTATCAATTGCAATGAAGGAATGGTGACTCTACAAAAACTGACAAAAGGAAAAATGGTTAAATGGCCACCATTTCAAAAGATGGTCACCATAACGCACCCTTGGCGCATGAAAGTCACTCCACAAGTATAAGTGCTTGTGGGATGTTTTCCAAAACATGGGATCATTATTCCTTACATTCTCTTCTTCCAATGGAGTTAGTGTTATTTCTACTTGATACAATAATTAAACAATGTGCTTGTTAGGTCAGGAATACACATCCAGAAATTCATGTAGAGGACATTTGTCCAGAGCACAAGGCTCATGATGGTGAAAAATCTCATGCATATGCATGTGTGCTCTTAATGGCATAACTCCCTTAGTGATAATAAGCCAAACCCTGCTAGGTCAATACTTGCCAAAGACAAGTGGTGAGATATGCTTGGTTCATTGGACGAAATAAAAATTCCATATTCCACTTTATCCTTTGCTTATCGCAATTTACTACACGCCACGTTTTCTAATAAAGTAATCAAAGTGGAAAGAAATAAGACTCATAGTATATTACAATTGGTGGAACATAAAATTGAATACTCATAGTGGAACAAAGGACTATCATTCCACTTGATGATCATTTTTCACATAAACGACATAGATTTTCTTCATTAGTATCAATGTTATCGACTTTCTGGTTCTTTTTCTTTCACCCCCACCCCATCTTGGGATGGGGGTGACTTGTTAACCATTACACATTTTCTACTATGTTGCATAATTTTCATGTAAAACCATATGTCAAATGCCCAACTACTAGATGTTGTGTTCTTTTTATTATATTTTTTCAACAATAATCATTGATGAGCCAAATAAAGTTGAATCCCACTAGTAATATTGAAAACTTTGTCTGCCTAATAGTTGAATTTTTTTTTTTTTTCACCATCTTTTGCCTTGAATTTTTATTTATTTACACTAACCTGAACTAAAGGAGGTGGAGGTAGATTTACTTGATACTGTTGTAAATTGTGAAAAGAAAAATTGTTATAGTTATATAATGATAATTTTTCTAGATGCTGGTGATATCAATGCAACGAAGGAAGGATGACTGCACACAAACTAGTAAAGGAAAAATGGTTAAATCTTAAATGGCCACCAGTTCAAAAGATGGTCCAAGCAAAGTGACAATAAACATCAAGGTACACCTCATATGGATAAGAATCTAGTTGAATGTCTTGTGGAGATGAATAATATGGGTCATAACTTATAAATGGAAACTTTCAATAGTCAAATTTAAGAATGGTTTCCTTTTTAGAGTTAGAGAAGATGTTGTTAAAGAAGATACCCGGTTGTAACCTTGGGGCTCTAACTCAGATTTACTCCTAGACCAGGTTTATTGAAAAGGTAGTGCCATTTCTGTCCTGCAATTATTGTTTGTGTCCTGCAGTTAAGACCTTGGAAAGATTTGGAACATTTTGTAGACCAATTATGATCAAAGAGAAATTTTAAAAGTTAAGCAATTTTTGCTTAATCAGTGATGAGGTGATCTTATCATATTGTGTGTTGCTTTTGGGATAAGGATAACGCATTGTGGATGGACTGGGACCATTTGTAATAAGCATATTACGCATTTGTTGTGTCATATATGGTGGTTTTGGTTAAGGTTCTCTACCACTTTTGGGGCTGAATTGTTATGATTCTTATGAAATGTGAATATGGTATCTATAGCCTTCCTTGACTCCAAAATTTCTGCAGTTCTATTCAATGAAGATTGAACACACACACAGACATATACATACATACATATATATATATATATATATATATATATGCTTTTTAACGCTTTTATATAGGTATATGAAGTTTTATGGTCTAATATATTAATTACTTTGGTTTCGTGGGTATTTTGGCAATTTTTAGGCCTTAAGGGGTTTTTGAAATGGTTTTGTGGACATTTTGGTTCATTTCTATATTTTGGGAGTATTTTGATCATTTTGGGTATATGGGGAATATTTAAGTTATTTTGGAGATTTTAAAGGTTCAAGTATATTTCAGCAGTTTTGGAGGTTTCATAGACATTTTGATAATTCTTGAGAATTTAAAGGTATTTTGGTCATTTTAGAAATTATTTTAGATTATTTTGGTCATTTTAGAGGTATCAAGGATATTTCAATCATTTTGGAGGTTTTGTGGTTTAGAGTTTTTCAATGATATTATGTTCATTTTGGATGAATATATTTTAATCATATAGAAAATTTTATTGGTATTTTGGTCATTTTGCTAATATCAAGGTATAAGATATTATATATCCTACAAATATTTTTGTAAATCCATAGTAAAAAATTAGCTATTGTTAGGAATGTGATAGGCCAAGAATGTATTGACCTCTTAGGTAAATTAACCAATTAATTAGCCAAGTGAATTAATTAAGTTAATTAACATGCAATACGCATGATAGCACAAACAAATCACCAAATAACTAAATGCAGCGAAAATTAAATTTGACACGGGTGATTTGTTTATGAATGGGGAAAACCACTGAGGCAAAACCCCACCAAATAAATTTAAGGTTACCACTTCCGAGAATTCACTATTAACAAAACAAGCGGTTACAAGTAAATGAACCCCAGTACCTTTTACTTTTACCTCATGTATACCGGTCTTGTAGCCATTTGACATACATTGTACTTATTTTTACTTATCTTTTGATATATATATATATATATATATGTTGATGTATGTTCATTTACCTATCTCTTCATGTATTGTTTTTTTTCTCTCTTTATGCACATGATTCTTTTTTTTTTTAGAGACTCAAGATGCTAATTTCTTAAATAGTTTGGAAACGTTGTTAACTAAAGAAATTGTTAGCAAATGATGTTATTTTGCAAATATTCCCTTGTGAATCCTAAGGATTCCAATGTTGGTGGTGGATCGTGGTAGCTGGGGTTCCATGAAAGCAAATGGTTGGATTTGATGTTGGTGGTGGTGCTAGGTTGATTTTTTATTCCTTCATTTTCGATTGATTTTTGGTGGTGGTGAGATGTTAGTGGTGGTGAGATGTCGGTGGTGGGGCCAAGTTCTAGGTGTGTTTAGGTTTGATTGTTGGGTTGTATGTGGTGGTTGTGGATTGACTTTGCTTGGTTGATTTTCACTGTATATGTGTTTGATTTGTTTGGGTGATGTTGGATTTAGTTTGGTTGATATGGGATTGATGGAGAGATGGAGCAATGAGATGAAGAAAAACATTGGGTTTAGTTGATTTGGGTTTTGAGAAGAGAAAAGTGAATTGGGGGAGGAAGAGAGAGAGAGAGAGAGAGAGAGAGAGAGAGAGAGAGAGAGAGAGAGAGAGAGAGAGAGAGAGAGTGTGTGTGTGTGTGTGTGTGTGAAATGAATGAAAAATGTGGGGGGGTGGTTTCGGTTGTTTATCTATACTATTATTTAAGGGATTTCTACTGTTTGGATTTCTCATTTTTATGCCTAAAATACCCTCACCATACCCACTTACAAGTTTTTAACTAATAGGGATAAATATATAAATTAAAACTCCTACACTTTAAGACCCACAAACTCATGTACGTTTTGCAGTTTCTATCTCACTTTCTATCTCTCATTCTTCTCCTGATTGAAGACATTTAGTTTAGCTCTTCATTCTCATTTTTTCTTCTTCAGATTAAAGACATTTACTACCAGAGGCTTCAACAAATTTTCAGGTTCTAATTTTTGCAAGTTCCTCTTTATTTTCTCTTCTTTTGTTTATGATTGACTTTGTTTGAGTTCCACTCTTTTTTTTTTTTTTTTTTTATGTATCACGTTAAACATTTTTTTTTCTTTTTTTAAATGCAAGTTCCTCTTTGTATTCTTTTTTTTTTTTTTTTTTCTTTATGATTGACTTTGTTTGAGTTCTACTTTTTATTTTCTTTTTTTTATATGTATCACGTTAACTCTCTTTTTTTTTTCTTTTCCGTTTTTTAAATGTAATTTTGGCTTATTGCGATGTATACACACTTAGAAGCAATAGCATGGCTGCAGTTTAGTTGTAGGGAACTGGGCTTGCATGTATCACGTTAACTCTTTTTTTTTTTTTTTAAATGTAATTTTGAAATGAATGGTTCCTTCATATATTCTATTACTGTACTTTTTAATGAATTGTCATTTCATGTTGCAGGTATTGTGATTCAAAGACAGGACTGCCTTATGCTATAAAAGAATCATTTAAAATCATTCTTGAACACTTAAACAGTATGACTTTCCTTACCTCCTTTAGTAGCATTTGTTTACATTTTATTTAAAAAATTTGATCAAAATATAAATGATCAATTACTATTTCCTTCTCCTTCCTTACTTATTTTTTCCTTCTTTGTATTTTTTTTTCTTTTTAAAGAATTTTTTTTCTTTTTAAAGAAGTTTTTTTTTTTACCATCATTGTATATGTTTTTGGCGTTAATATTTTCAGTTTTTTTTATTTACCATCATTGTATATGTTTTTGGCATTAATTTATTATTATTTTTTTATTTAGGTATGTAGCAATCTTGAGTCATTCCACTTCTTCTTCTTCTTCTTTTTTTTTTTTTTTTTTATATGTATCACGTTAACTCTCTCTTTTTTCTTTTCTTTTTTTTTATGTATGTATCACGTTAACTTTTTTTTTTATTTTTTTAATGCATGTATGTACCACGTTAACTCTTTTTTTTTTTTTTAATGTAATTTTCAAATGAATGGTTCCTTCATATACTCTACCATTGTACTACTCAATTCTGATTTTTATTGATGATGTGGTGATAAGATTTTAAAGAGTCCATGATAGAGTTAAATTCTAAAAAATCTTTATCTTTATTCTAAACAATTTTAATAGAATTTTCAGGAAAAATGATCTCATCAAAGTTTAAATCAAACACAAACTCCAACAAACTTATGCTATTATCTTTAACAAACTTATGCTATTTCCTCACTTTTTTTTATTTTTCCTTCTTTGTATTTTTTTTCTTTTTAAAAAAGTTTTTTTTTTTACCATCATTGTATATGTTTTTGGCGTTAATTTTTTTAGTTTTTTTTTTTTTAGGTATGTAGCAATCTTGAGTCGTTCCACTTTTTTTTTTTAAATGTATCACGTTAAAATCATCAAATTTGGTGAATACTAAATTACTAATACCCCATGAAACTAATAAAACAATTAATGAAGTGAAAAGAAAAAGGTTTTTTTTTTTTTAAATTACCAAAACTCATTAGGATTTAGTGGGAGCACCATTTTTTTTTATGCGTGGTAGCACCTTTTGTTTTTTTGCTGCGCACGTTGGTGTAATTCTTTCTATAAATATTGTTGTAATTGTTGCTTTAATAGATAAGTTTGAGTTTGATAGTAGGTTTCAAAGTTGATTTGGATAAGAATAATCAGTTATTTTACTGAGATTTTAAAACTGTATGTGATGAGACAAGGATGAGCAATAAACAAAAAAGTTGAGTTCAAATAGAACACATGCTTCCATCAACCAAAAAAAAAAAAAATAGAACACAAGCTTAACAAAAGTAACCGTGAGGTGTTTTGTTCCTGTAAATTTTGCCAAAAGAAAATTTTTGAATTTTGAACAAAATCAAAACTAACATGTGGGAAGTTTTTTTTTTTTGGAAAGTAACGTGTAAAAAAATTTTTTTTTTGATAGTAAATTCGTATCTATCTACTATTTAGTGGGAGTTTTTATTCGGTAGGTTTATTGTTTTTAATTTTTGTCAATTTAAAGACATTTACTATAATTTAAATCAAACACAAGCTCTAACAAACTTATGCTATTATCTTTAACAAACTTATGCTATTTCCTCACATTTTTCTTGTTTTTCCTTCTTCGTATTTTTTTTCTTTTTAAAAAAGTTTTTTTTACCATCACTGTATATGTTTTTGGTGTTAATTTTTTTTGTTTTTTTTTGTTTTAGGTATGTAGCAATCTTGAGTCGTTATGCTATTATCTTTAACAAACTCATGCTATTTCCTCACTTTTTGGATGAAATAATTTATTCATCACACCCATAGGTTTTTTTTGTGATTGAAAATGTAGTAATTTATCCACATATAAATTAGATTTTCAAAAATAAAAATTATATATATATAAAAAATCTACAAAATAGGACTACTAACAAAAAAAAAAAAAAGTGAAAAAAATAAAAACTCTCCAAAATCCCCGCTTTCTCCTAAAAAAACCATCCCACCTTCTAAAAAAAAACACCCTACGGTTTTCTATTAAAAAAACACCTATCCTAAGTTCTGTAAAAAAAAAAAAAAAAAAAAAAAAAAAAAAAAAAAAAAAAAAAAAAGATAAAATAAAACTTACCCCACCTTCTTTAAAAAAATCCCACCCACGGTTTCCTATTAAAAAAAAAAAAAAAAAACTACCGCATATCACTTCAAAAAAAAAAAAAAAAACATATTTCATTGTTATTTTGTGTTCAGTTTTTAGAGTTAGCCTTATTTTTTGGCTATATTATTATTTAAAGGGCTTTCCCTGTTTGGATTCTTAAATTTTTGTACTGTTTGGTGAGTGAACAATGACTTTTACCAATTTAAGCCAAGGTGATAATTTATTATACTTTGCTCATCACACTTTAGGTTTTTTTTTTTTTTTTTTGTGATTGAAAAATGTAGTAATCTCAAAGTATAATAAATGCTCTAAATTAACTCTTACCCAAAAAATAGAAGAGCCTCGTAGATGGATAATAATTTGCATTTATTATAATATAGGATTACTATATCTTCCAATCACAAAAAAACCTAAGGGTGTGATGAAAATTATTTCACCTCATCACACCTCTAGGCTTTTTTGTGATTGGAAAGTGTAGTGCTCTCAAATTATAATATATGCAAATTATTAAGTTTTTCTCAAAAAATAGAAAAGCCTCTAAACACACGCGTTCTCAAAAGCCAGTAGATGGATAATAATTTGCATTCACGTTCTGTTTCTCCACACATGATACTCATCACACCCCTAGATTTTTTTGTAATCGAAAAAATGTAGTAATTTCAAATTATAATAAATGCTCGAAATTAATCCTTATCCAAAAAATAAAAAAAAAAAGCCTCTAAGCACACGCGTGAGCGCGTGCTCAGAGGCTAGTATTATTTTAATGGATTGGTTGGTTATCTCTATATATTAAGAGGATTCAAAAAATTAGTTATGCCTTCAGAAAATGTCAAAAATACCCCTAAGCTAATTAGATAATCCTTATTCTTAAAAAAAAAAAATAATAAGATTAAAATTGTAATTCAACAAAATTAAAAAAAAAAAAACTACCGGAGAAAATTTTTTCATAAAAATTAGTACTCTCTATTTAAATATACTAGTTGAAGGCCCGTGCGTTGCACGGTTTTATGTTAAAACTTGTAGAATATATATAATTATTATATCCAAATATATAAGTAATTATTATAACGAAAGGAATAAATTGCATTGGTATAACAATTATCTTCTAACATACTAATTATGCAATAATATCATTTGTAGTTACATGTATCAAACTATTGGCATATGAATTTTATATCTAATGAATCTACAATATAAGTGATTTGCAGTATTGTTAACAATAATATTAATGATTAAAATATTTATACAAAGAAACATAAAATTGGCCACTTTTTAAAGATAGAACTATTCGAGGAATAAAACCTTTCTTCTAATTAAAAAAAAAATTGCAAAGTTCTACATCTTGATTACAAATTTCTTAGGATGCTTGAAATCTTTTTTGACAAACCTAAAAAAAAAAAATCAAGAAAATTAAATAGAGTTAAAAAAAAAAAAAAACAAAGTACCATATAGATTGCAAAATTGTATGTAAATTTAATAGTCTATGATTGAAATTTGCTACGACAACTTGCATATATTGGACAACAAAATAATTAAATTAGATCAAACCATTAACATGTGAATTAGATCAAACATAAGGAAATTACTCACTCAAAAAAAAAAATGTAAGGAAATTAGCTTAAACAAAAGGCAACAAATACATAAAATGTATTTAATTGATTATAATAAAAAATTAAAGTAAAAAATACATACCTACATGATTGTAGGTAGAAAAATGGAAGTCTAAATAAAAAAACTGTACAATAATTTGGAGAATGAAAAAATACACCAACTAACGGTGTATATATATACTTACTCCACCTAGAAAAGGAGTCCAAGTAAAAATCAAATACTCTAAACTCCTTGAAGTTACCTAAGCAAGAAGTTTAGGTTAATTACATATAAGTTTTTTTTTTTAATACTTTATCCAAAAAAAATAGTTAACGTTATTAGCTAGATTATTATTAGATTTTTTTTTTTAACGTTAAAGTTAATACACAAAAAAAAAAAAAAAAAAAAAAACCTTACGGGAAGCAGTATGTTTTTTTTTTTTTAGAGATACACTTACTTTATGATAACATTGAATTAGAGATAAGAATGAATTAGAGTCTTGATGTTTTGAATTTGAGATATGAATGAATTAGAATCCTAATTAATCTAATATTAATCTGCAATTTTTTATTTCATTTTTTTTTAGAGATGCACTTACTTTATGATAATAATAAATTAGAGATAAGAATGAATTAGAGTCTTGATTAATCTAATAATAATTTATTAAAAAATGTCTCCAAGTTCAACAAAGAAGAACTCCTACAGTTTTGTTTTTGTTTTAAGTAAAAGATTATAAAAAAAGAACTCTTACGTTAAAAAAAAAAAAAACCAAAAGAAAATTTTTATTTCTATATTTTTTTTAAGTGATAAACTACTTAATAATAAAAATGAATTAGAGTCCTGATAGTATACTATTCTTTTTTAGTTTTTTAAAAATATAAAAATTTAATAAAATTTCTACAATTTGATGAAGCCACATGGCGTAATCACGACATCTAAGCTTAACTTTTATTATACCTCTACCTCTTTCTCTATTCTTCTTTATCATCGATGTATAATAATCCTATTGGTTCAAATAGTCCACCAAAAGAACTCCTACGTTTTTTTGTTTTTTTGTTAGCAAAAGATTAGAAAAAAGAACTCCAACGTTAAACCTGTTAAAAAAAAACCACATAATAAACCAAATTAAAAAAAAGGTCTCCAAGTTGAACAAAGAAGAACTCCTACATTTTTGTTTTTGTTTTAGGTAAAAGATTAGAAAAAAAGAACTCTTACGTTGAACCTATTAAAAAAAAAAAAACCAACTAATAGGTGTAGTGTGAGGTTTTATTTTATTTTATATATATAGGCCAAAAAGCAAATTTTTATTTTTTTTAGAGATAAACTCCTTAATGATAAAAATAAATTAGAATCCTGGAAGTATACTATTCTTTTTTAGTTTTTTAAAAATATAAAAATTTAATAAAATTTCCGGTGAAGCCACATAGTGTAACCATGGTGTCTAAGCCCAACTTTTATTATATATAATATAATATATATATATATATATATATATCATGTCTCACTGTTTTGTCCGTAGCTTAATAAGATTGCCATCATTTTTAATAGTAAAATAAGTATATATCTATTAGGAACCTTAAATATAGCGTTTAGGTTCATAGAGCTATAGAAGTCTAATGTTATAAGAAGTATTTGTTAAAAAAATAGATTAATAGATTAAGTGAAAATATAGTAAAAAATAAATTCTACGTGAGCAAGCATGTCTCACACTAATCAACGTGAGCAAGCATGAGGCCACAAAAAAAAAAGAGTTAAATCGCATATTTGGTTTTAAATCTTTAATCTTTATTTCAAAATCTTCTTTATATTTTAAAATCTTTATTTTAGTTTTTATACTTTTAATTTAACATTATTTCAAGAAGTTCTTATAAACAATCGAGTAGCAATTAAAAATAAGTATATTAAAAAAACATAAATATAAATATAAACAATTAAAAAACATTCAACATCTATACCCACAAAACAATTCAACTTAACAATCCATAACAATTCTCTAAATTGGATTAAATTTAAGGAAATCAACATAAACAAATACACAAAATATATTAATTTGATGGGAAAAAAAAAAGTAGAGTAAAGAAATACATACTTGTAAGGTTGTAGGTAAAAGAAGAGAATAGTAGAGGTTGTAGGTAGAAGAAAAGAAGAATAATGCAAAAGAACCGTATGATGAGTATTAATTATAAATTATTTGATATATATATATATATATATACACATACACACACACTCCACATTGAAGAATTTTATATGAACAAAAAGTCTAAAGCTAATTAAACTACCACGAATGAATTAGAGTCCTGATTAATCTAATATTAATCTGCAGTTTTTTTTAGACATGAATTAGAGTCCTAGTAGTATATTATTCCTTTTTAGTTTTTTTAAAAATCTAAAAATTTAATAAAATTTCTGCAATTTTGTGAAGCCACGTGGCGCAACCACGGCTTCTAAGCCCTACTTTTATTATATATAATATGATTTCACGCATGTTTGATACATTTTTTCCTAAAAACTAGCACACACTAAACCCGAAAGTTTACTCTATTTCAAATCCTAAATTTTAGTTTCTTAAATATCCCTTTCTAATCTCACTAATAATAGATAAATTCAAATTGAAAAATTACATTAAACTCAAAATAAATAAATAAAGAGTCTCATCGCATGTGCAGAATGCGTGTGATGATGCTAGTATATTAGTAAAAAATGGGTTTTGCTAATATAAGTTCTTATGACATATATTAGTAAATTATTTTAGAAATTTTTTTATGAAAAATTGAAAAAATAACTAATTTTTTGATAATTTTTTAAAAATTTTCATAAAAAATTTCATAAAATAAATTATTAAGTGCATATTAAGTTCTTGGATGGTACATTTTATTTTATTTCTTATTTCTTATTTTTGTGGGTTGCCGTTGAAGAGAGGACATTTTTAAAATAAAAGAAGCCAAGTACTAGGCTCTTTCTTTCAAGGCACTCCAAGTACGTAGGCGGTTGGTGGCTTTCAGCATCACAACACTCTGCTTCAAAACCGCCTATTTTGACGCCATTTCCATGTAAAAAAAACTAAGACTAAAAAACTAAAAACGCAATGGCTCGCTCCTCCTTGTTGTTATGCTACTTCTCAGGCTCAGGCTCAGGCTCGTTCAGAAGTATCTTCTTCTTCATCCCCACAACCTTAGCTCTCACAACCTCTCTCTTCATTCTCTTCTACATATCCACCACCTCTAACCTCTTCACCCATTATCATCCACCTGACCCATCCTTTTTAGGCCTCAATTCTCCATTTGGGTCTTCAACTTCCTCTCCCCTTACTCGCCAAACCGTCTCTATTTCATTTCGCAATCATTCCAAAACACCCTTTGTTCATTTGGGAGAAGGAGGATTTGGAAGTCAACGCCCTCTAGAACCTCGATTCCCCCCAGATGGTCATGGTATGTCAATTTTGGTTTTTTCTGCTTCTGGGTCTTACTTACTTGTCTGAAAGTATTTCTATTGTGTGTGTGTGTGTGTGTGTGTGTGTTTTAATGGGTTTTGTGTGAATTTTACTCTGTGTGTATTGTTTACTATTTTTGGAAAGTTGGAATCTTTGTTGTAAACCAAGGCAAAAAATAGAAAGCTTGTAGCTGGGTTCACTGCCACGTAAATTCTGATATTTGTGCTTTCTTCTTGTATTTATTTGGTATTTCCTATGGACTTTGGGGTGGGATTATTGTTTATAAACCTCTGCTAATGGGTGATGGAAAAAAATTACTATTTGATTTTCTTGGCAAGGATTTTCATTGTCTTGAAATGGGAAATTAGAACCTCCATCAACTTTACCTAATACAACCTCTGGCATTGTTGAGGTTAGTTCTTCAATCTGTTTTTCAAACCAAAACAGCATCAATAATAAAAGGTTTTTGTTCTCCTTTTTTCCCTACAGTTCTGAGAAAATTACTAAAATATTTACTAATACAACTTTGCCTAATACAACTTGTGAGAAAATTACTAATAGATTTCTTGGCAAGGAATACAACTTTTGTCTTATAAAAAGATGAAAGTTGTGTTTTGAAGTCAAAGTCCAACTGCAACTTCCATTTTAATAAAACTTAAAATTGTCTTTTGGTCGCATTTAAGAAAAATTTGTATGACTACCCTTGAAATTAGCAAATTTCTTTTTTACTTTATTTATTGCATTGATAGTTGAAGGTCAATTTGATCCATCTGCATGATGAGATCAGAGTTCGGTCTAATATATAGAATATAAATATCTTGCAACTGAATGACCTTGTATCATGTATGCTTCGAAGGACCCTTATACATCCATCTTTGCTCTAAATAGATAAAAGTGACCTTCTCTAAAATCTACGAGTGCTTAATAGATAACTTGTCTATACTCAGAACAGATTTTTTTGGCTGCATCAGGTTCTAAAAATTTCAATTTGATTGTGGCTCTCTTAGCGTTTTTTTCCCCCCAACAAATGCATTCTTTATAAGCAATAGCTTCACTAAGGGGGAAAAAAAAAAAAAAAAAAAAAAAAAAAAAAGGTCCTATTTTTAAGATTTGTTTATGATGCTATGGAATTTTTGCTACTTGCTTATGTTGTCTTATGGTGGATATTTTGTTTGAGGACTAGGACACTTTTATGAAAGCAAGGTTAGCTGATTCTGCACTCTCATCTTGTTTTTGTTAGTGTTTTGTGTCATATGAACAAATTTCCGGAATATGTCCAGCTTCAATGGAGTCAGTCATGCAATACAGTGGGTACTATCCTCATAATACAAGGTTATTAAATATGCCGATTAAATCAGAGGTGTGAAATATTTTAGTGAGTCAAACTGGGAGAGTGTATAATAGTATCCAACTTGATGGATATTTGCCCTTGTTTTACAGTAGAGGGATCCGTCACATTCAGATGACTTCACCCTGACCATTTGCACTGTAAACAATTTTTGGCATGAGTTGGGTGAGTGGGGAGGTTGAAGAACTTCAATTAATGATCATGATGTTTATTTCTTAATCCAAACGTTTGGAAACTGTTTTTTATGGTTCAGGAAACTATGTGAATTACAACGAGGTGTACCATGATAGAGATATCTTTGTGGAAGACTATAAGGAAATGAATAGGAGCTTTAAGATATATGTTTATCCTCACAGGCGAAATGATCCTTTTGCAAACGTGCTGTTGCCAGTGGGTTCCGAACCTGGGGGTAATTATGCTAGTGAAAGTTACTTTAAGAAGGCCCTTATGAGTAGCCATTTCATTACAAAAGATCCAACCAAGGCGGATCTTTTCTTTCTGCCTTTCTCAATTGCAAGTATGCGGCATGACCCCAGAATTGATGTAGGAGGTATCCAAGATTTTATTAAAGATTACATCCTCAATATTAGTCAGAAGTACCCATATTGGAATCGGACAGGTGGGGCTGATCATTTCTATGTTGCCTGTCATTCCGTTGGACGGTCCGCAATGGATAAAGCAAATGAAGTGAAATTCAATGCAATTCAAGTTGTGTGTTCTTCTACCTATTTCCATCCTGGGTACATTGCTCATAAAGATGCATGCCTGCCACAAGTTTGGCCAAGACACGGAGTCCTCCCTAATCTTTCTTCATCAAATAGGTGAGTTTGGTTTTTATTTTTATTTTCTAATTATCATTTATTTTATACTGGAAATTTTATGAAATTAGAAATTTATAAATCCTCTATGTCAAAGTTTAACAACGGTTGATGATATTTTACAATCTCAGAAAGCCAGTATGAAAAGTCATCTTGGTTTATAATTTATTATTTATTTGTTTTTTAAGAAGGGCATTTGGGCAGATGACAGCTTTTAAGGCATTATATGTTATTCCGCTTGTAGTTATTTAACATAATTTTTATCAAATATTTGTCTATAATTTTAGTAAAAAAATAAACAATAAACTATAAGTTTATATAAAATATTAATAAAATTATTAATTATTGTTGTTTAGTTGTTTCATTAATTTGTTTATCTTTTACAATGTATTAGTTAATTAAATTATTATTTATTATTTATTTGTTGCTTCTCTCAATTAATTATTAATTAATTAAATTATTGTTTATTAGTTGCACCAGCACAAATCCAAGTGCAGATCATCTAATTTGACTCAAGTTATTAGCTATGTATATAAATGAGAAATGATATGTTCACAATATTTTTACAGCATATATACAATAAATCTTAAGTAGTAAGTTGTTACTAGTTATTATTGTTGAGGTAAAAAAGTAATTTTTGGTGTTAAGTTCAAATTTGAACCAATAATAACTAATTATCTATAATTTATTGTAAAAATATTATAAAAATATTATAAACGTAACACCTTTTATATAAATATATATCAATCAATAAGTACCAAATTAATAATTACCAAAAGAGAGAAAGTGACGTGATGAAAAATTACTTGATAAAAGAAAATGGTAAATTCCTAAATTGCCAAGCCCAATCCGGTTTTTCCCTGACTTTTTTCCTTTCCACCATTTTTTTAATTGTCTCATATCTTCTCTTTGTTTTTTTTTTTTTTTTTCACTATTGCCTTGAATGTTCTCATCCACACATTTAAAGTTAAACTTCTCTTACTTTCCCAATGCTTTGACTTATTCTACACGTGCAGAGGTTCTCAGTTCTCACTTTTCCTATCTTTTTTTTTTCTTCTCTCTCGCAAGTCTCTTCCTCTCCGCCCTTCTCAGTCTCTTCATTCTCTTCCTAACAAATCTCTTGCTCTCCCTCCTTCTCAGCCTCAGTTACAAACAACAAAAATGCAAGATTTTTTTGTCATAAAAATCTTGCAGAAAATATTGCGTCGTCATCGTGCTCTTTTTTTTTTTTCCAAAAGATTTTGCAGAAGTATTCATCTCAACGTTTGACAGATCTCATGGTGGCGAGGAAGACCGATCTCCAATCTCCGATGCATGATGTGTTCTGGTTCTAGAGCTCGAGTTTGAGGCTCGATGTGATGACCGATGTGCTCTATTGCAGACTTGCAGTGTTGCTCGAGGCGGAGGCGCCTTCTGTTGGTTGTTGTTGTGATGTTCTCTATTCAGGGTGTTTCTAATTTTGGTCGAGGATGTTCCTAATTTTTTTGTTAAGACTAGTCAAATAAAAAAAATTTAATTATTATATAAAAAAAATTTCGGGCCAGGGTGTTCCTGGAGACACCCTGGCCTGAACGTGGCGCTGCCACTGCCATCTCCCCTCAAAAAGAGGGGGAAAGAAAAAAGAAAATAGAAAAAGGAGTTATATCTTAACCGACTGCACATCTCTTAGACCCAAAAAACCAGATGCATTTTGTCGTATCTGTCATGTGTGGTTAGATTAATTATTATTTTTATTCTTGAGTGACATGCCCATGTAAACATGACCACTCTAATCAGTAGGAAATCTGTCTCTACTTTTCCTTTAGGTCTATTCTTTATGCTTAGCTATAAGCAATCCTCTACTTAAGTATAGGATGTAGAACCACTTGAGAAATTATTTGAAAGTATCTACAGTGGTGTATCTCTAGAGTCATTTCTTTTTAAACAAATTATTTGAATCATATGTACTTCTTTGAAGGTCTGATTATGCAATTCAAGTTACTTTCCCCACCATTATCACGTAAGCATCTTAAAGTAGGAATGACTTTCTCAGATTTGCCCCCCAAGAAAATAAAGCAATGGCCTTGAAAAATCACCAACGAGACACCACATTTAGAAGCCCACCTACTTTGAAATTTAAACAATTAACCCCATAAGGTAGCAAATTTGACTGGATATTATGCCTCATTAAGCTGAGATCATTAGATCAAATCTCCTCTTCCCCCTCTTGGAGCCAAAACTTATTAAAAAGAAAGGTTTTTTCCCCGTGCAAATTGGTGTGCACAAATACAGTCTAGGATTAGTCTCTTTCAATTCGGGGGGAAGTAAGGCTACCTACAAACTAATTCCCCCAGACTATGCAAAAGCTAGAGCCTTGTGCATTGGGTACAACCTTTATCTCTAATCTCCCAATTGTTTATCTTATCTTTTTAATCCCTTGATGTCAATTGTCAAGATGGTCAGGTTGAGTAAGTATCAGATCATCGGGATCTCTTTCCATTCTCTGTTTTCTTTTTTCATTCACCATTGATAAGGATCAAAAGACAATATTTGAGTTTCTTTTCTTTTACTTGTGTTGGAATTTTCTTTCGGCTCCTGCTGACCATGATCAACATTTCTTCATCAGAAGATGTTTTTCATTCTCAGTTTTTTCTCTTTTCCTTTACTATTGCAAAAGGTCAAAAATAATATTTGGCTTTCTTTTCTCTCATTTTTGTCTTGGAATTTCCTTTCTGCACCCACTGAAGGAGATCAACCTTTATTGTTTGATGTAGTTTGTAGTGGAGTTTAAGGAAAGGAAGTTATCATTAAAAAAATCCATTTGAGTTGGAGTAGATCTAAGAATCCAATTTTATGCTCTTTCTTTGTTCCAGGCAACTGAACACTGTGAACTGATTGTTAATTCCTTTTCTAGGTAATTAAGCATAGCATTTGCACATGCTGCATAAGCTAGCATTCCTAGTATAAGACCTGTGAAATTGTTGATTGGGTCGATTGTCAACCATTTTTATTGATAATTCTGCACCTTTTAGGGGAAAAAGTATTTTCCCCTTCTATTTTTGGAGTAATTCACAAGTCCCTCCCTTATTTTTGAAACCAAATAATTTTGCCCTTTATGTTTGTAAAATGAGCTAATGCCCCCAATATGTTACTTTATCAGTTAAATCCAATGGAATCACAATGATTACAAATGCTATCCAAAAAAACAACTATGCAATCCTCAACTTTTTCTCTTCCTTGTGGTATACGACGAATAATTTCTTCAAAAAATTCCATTAGATTTAACTGAGAAAGCAACGGATTTGGGATAATTGCTCATTTCCCAACATAGAAGGGGAAATTGGTTGGTTTCAAAGTTAAGGAGGAAATTGTGAACTACCCCAAAGGGCCCAAACATAAAGGGGGGAAAGTGCTTCCCCCCCCCCCCCCCCCCCCCTCCTTTTTTTTTTCCCCCTAAAAAGTAGGAATGGCAACGGGTCGGGTTTTTCAATACCCGAACCCGATCCACGGGTCTTTACCCGTTACCCGAACCCGGCCCGTTTAATAAACAAGTTTTTTTTTTTTTTAAATCCAAACCCGCCCCGTCGGGCTCCACGGGCCTCGTCCAACAGTTTCTAAGCCTAATCAAAAGCCGTGGCCCAATACAACCCAATCATAAAAAAATAAAAAACCAATTTCATATACAAAAATCACAACAACAGATTCAGAAACACAAATCACAAACCTAAACATAAACTCAAATCAACTTGTTCTTTTTTTCTGATCTTCTTTGTTAATACAGACTCTTCATTCATTAAAAAAAAAAAAAAAAAAAAAACACAAATCATAAACCCAAGCAAAAATAGAAACACAAATCAGTTTTTTTTTTTTTTTTTTGGCTCTTCTCTGTTAATATAGATCTTTCACTCATATTAAAAAAAAAAAAAAAAAAAAAAAAAAAAAAAAAAAAAAAACACAAATCATAAACAGAAAATACAAATCTCTCTCCATATAACAATCCTATGCTCCGATCTAAATAGAAACACAAATCAGCTTCTTCTTTTTTTTTGCTCTTCTTTGATAATACAGATTTTTCACTCATAAAAAAAAAAACACAAATAATAAACAGAAAATACAAATCTCTCTCCGATCTAACAATCCTATGCTCCGATCTCCTCCGTGACAAACTTCAACCACCACAAGATCCGCACTCCTCCGCAAAAAATAACAACCACCACGTGATGAGAGTGAGGGTGGGTTGGTGAGTGAATGAGAGTTAGGTGACTAGGTGAGGAGCGGCTGAAAGAGGTAAGGGGCGGCGAGGCAGAGTGACGCCGTGAGTGGAGGGTGAGGCGAAACGAGGCTGTGGGGCCGTGAAACTGAGTGAGGCCGTGACCGTGAGGGGAGCATTTGAGGGTGAGGGAGGGTGGCCGACGAAGAGAGCTTGAGAGTGGCCGACGATGAGGGCGAGGGAGGGTGGCCGGGAATGAGAGCTTGAGAGAGAGAGAGAGTGAGAGAGAGTGAGGGGGCGGCTGGAGGTGAAGGTTAGGTTAGTTTTGTAGAAAATGAAATTTGAGGAAAAGAGGGTATTTATAGTACTAGGGTTTTAAACCTTTTTTTTTTTTTAATATTATGTGTATACGGGTCGGGTTCGGGCCGGGTATGCATAAAACCCAGACTCAACCCGGACCCGTTTCGGGTTTTTCTTTTAAAAAAAACCCATACCCGACCTTATAATTTATCGGGCCGGGTATCCGCAGGTCGGATATAAATTGTCATCCCTACTAAAAAGATGCAAAATAATAAAAATCAATGCTAACACTCAACAAATCTTCACCTCTAGCCCATGAAGAGTTGTTTTAAATAGCACTCTCTTTGTGAAACATCATTGTTTATAAAAATAAATGTCCTCTGTCCTTAACAAACGATGTGATTACTTGAGTTAAAATGATATTTGAAAATTTTAGTCAAAATTTCCTTCGCAAACCTCACCATGAACCATCCATATCTATCTTCCCTTCTGGCTAGAAAAGACTTTATTTGTCAAAAGGTGGCAGGCTTACTATCCCTCAGGTGGTGGCAGCTAGGATAGAAAGAATTCAGAGGAATTTTTGGGGGGCCTCAGAGGATCTTTTTAAATATCCTTTAGTTGCTTGGGATAAGGTCTGTTTGCCTATTGAGAATGGTGGCTTAGGGATCCGAAGGATTGGGTTGTTTAACAAGGCCTTACTTGGGAAGTAATTGTGGCATTTTGGGAATGAAAGTAACAGATTATGGCGTCAGGTTATAGCAACCAAATATGATGAGGGGAGGGGAGGCTGATGCACTAGAAGGGTAAGAGGCTCTCATGGGTGTGGGATGTGGAGGAGTATTAAGGAAGGCACTGAGAAGTTCTTTAGTCAAATTCGGTATAATGTGGGGGAGGGTTGCCATGTTAGTTTTTGGCATGATCCTTAGTGTGGGCCTATTCCTTTGAAGGAGTGTTTTCCTGATTTGTTTGCATGCTCTCTTTCCAAAGAAGCATGGGTCTCTGGCTTGGTAATATCTAATTCTGAAGGAAATAAGAGCTGGAATTTAGATTTCCATCATGGTCCTCAAGATTGGGAGGCAGACACTGTTTATTCCTTTTTTGAGCTTATCTATTCTTTTATGCCGAGGGGTGAGGGGGTTGATCACTGGGTTTGGAGATTGACCAAGTCTGGGGTATTTGATGTGTGCTCTTTTTATAAGCTGTTATCTAGTCCCAACACTGGAGAATTTCCTTGGAAGGGCATTTGGCGTGCAAAGGTGCCTAAACGGGTGTCTTTCTTCCTATGGACAATTGCTAATGATGGGATACTCACCATTGACAATCTTGTCAAGAGAGGTCAGTTTCTGGTTAATGGATGTTGTTTATGCTACTGTGATGGGGAATCAGTGGATCACCTCCTTCTTCATTGTAAGTTTTCTCATGCCTTATAGAGCGAAGCTTTTGCAGTGTTTGGGATCCAATGGTAATGCCAAGGTCAGTCAGCTCTTTTTTCTTTATGTGGAGAAACTAGTTTGCAAGGCATCGGTCGACCATTTGGAATATGGTCTTGGCATGTTTAATGTGGTTAGTTTGACAATAATGCAATACCTGCACTTTTGAGGACAAGGAGAGGACATTAGATCATCTAAAATCTCTCCTTTTTGATACTCTGTTTCTTTGGGCTCGTATTTGGGGGCGTACAAATTGTATTTCTTTATCTGATTATTTAGCCTCTTGTTCCTTTAGTTCTTGATTACTCTGTATCTATTTCTTGTTCAGCGTGCTCACTATCGTGAGCATGATGATCAATTCTTTCATAAAGCCTTATTACCTATCAAAAAAAAAAAAAAAAAACACTCTTCTCTACCTTTTGCTCCACCTTGCAATCTACTTTTTAACTATATCAACTATAAACTTGTATAAGTTATTGAATGCTTTCTCTCTCTTTATTACCAGCAAAGAGTTATTTTTTACCCCGTCTATTTTAAGCATTTCCTTTCCAACCAATAGTAGTCACCTAGTTGTCACATGAAGATTGAAGTGAAGTTAAAAGCAGTACGACTTGATTCTCCTCCTCAATTTTGTAAGAGATTTTCACGCACACATTCATAATCAGACATAGTGAAAAGTCTATGTAGTGCCCTAATAATTCCTTGTTGCACCATCTTTGACAATGCTTATCCAAAGACATTATTTTCCCATCAAAGGATTTTACCTTGAACTTTGTGCTGACCATCTATAAGATCCTTAACTAATAGGTTTAATATCAATTTGTGTAAAAAGTACACAAAATTATAAAATAGCAAGCTCTACAAGACACAAAGTATGATATGATTAATTATCTATGTCACAGTTAAATCAACTATCAACAATATGGATTACAAACTATCAACTCTAAAAGTCACATACTTAACCCTCTCAAATCTAGGACCCCAAGTTACACAACTAATGATGCCCCTATACTATCACACTAGAAAAATTGTCTTCCAATTCTCACACTATATAAAGTTATACGACCGCTCATATCTATAGACCATTTTACTTTTTTTTTTTTTTTACTGATATGGGATTACTACTCTTATATAGGAGCTATTCCACCTCCTTAGAGCAATTACATCAGTCTATGCAAAATTGTGCAAAATGAAAAAACTAACTGATTTTACACATTTTGAGCAAAAAAAACACCCACATCAGTGGGTTTAAAATTGTGCATAAATGCACAATTGCTACAGTAACCGTGCATATATGCACGGTTACTATAGCATGTGCATTTAATATTTTAATAGTTTCTGATTCACTCCTTTTTTTCTCTCTCTTCTCCGTCTGCAAAACTAACCCTCTCCCTCATGCTCTTTCTTCCTCTGATACACACACTTCCACAGACACAAAATCAAAAATCAACTACAAAATTAACAAAAAAAATCAACCACTGGAACAAAATCGTTGGATCGGTGATCAGTGATCATGGATTGGAGAGGCGATTTGGATCGGTGATGTGGATCGATGATGTGGATCGGTGTTGATGGAGATCGGTTTTGATGGAGATCGGTTTTGATGGAGATCGGTGTTGATGGAGTGCTTGGGTTGACGGAGAAGAGGAAAGAAAAAGATTCTCAAAAAAAAAAAAAAAAAAAAAAAAAAAAAAAAAAAAAAAAAGAGAAGAAAGAGAGGCGGAGATAGAGATAAGGATGGTGTGAAGAAGAAGGGGGTGTATTCAGAGGAAAAAGAAGGTTGTTGACTTGTGATGGGTTGACGGAGAAGAGGAAGGAAACAGATTCTTAAAAAAAAAAAAAAACAGAAGAAGAAGAAGAAGAAGAAGAAGAAGAAGAAGAAGAAGAAGAAGAAGAAGGAGGAGGAGAAGAAAGAGAGGCGGAGATACGGGTGAAGAAGAAGGAGATGAAGATGAAGAAGGAGATAAAGAAAGAGAGGCGGAGATAAAGAGGAAAAAGAAGGGTTAGGTGGGGTAGGTGAGAAATAATAAAAAAAAAAGTAAGGAAAATATTATTTTAATAAAAATGTGTGTATAACAGATAAACTGATGTGGGTGTTTTGTAAAAATGATAGTGTAAAATAGAAAAAATAGGATTTTTTGTGTAAAATAGACGAAACTTTTGCACAAACTGATGCAATTGCTCTTACTTGTCAATGTGGGATTCCAAAGCTAATAAGGACACCTTGTCTACTAGCTCATAAGTGGGACCCAACACCACGAAATTATAGAATGGAAAGAATAGTCATCTATTCGTTCTCTGATTAACTTCGGAACCAGGTTTCAGTAGATAACCGTAACAACCAAAGTAGGTTAATTATTACGCTATAAACTATTCTAGCTAGTTTCTGTCTACTCATTTTTGTTTTTCTTATTTCGCTATTGAGGAAGGGGGAGCTATATCCATGATATATCAATTTAGCATGTATTGAGATATATTAATCAATATCTATATATTACTAAAAGCTGAAGCGTAACATTTAATATTGCTACGCTCAGGTTGAGCCACATCAGCTGCCATGTCATTACCATTCTTTTTCCTGAATTTGTCCTACAATTTAAAATTAGTTTTCTTAAATTTAAAAATACTAAGAAAAGGAAAATAATTCTCAACCCTTTGAGTTCCACAGTTACAATTTTAAATGACAACCCTTTATATTCCATATATATATTACTAAAAGCTGAAGCGTAGCATTTAATGTTGCCACGCTTAGGTTGAGCCACATCAGCTGCCATACCATTACCATTTTTTTTTTTCCTGAATTTTTCCTACAATTTAAAATTATTTTTCTTAAATTTAAAAATACTAATAAAAGGAAAATAATTCCCAACCCTTTGTGTTCCACAATTACAATTTTAGATGACAACCCTTTGTGTTCCATAGTTACAATTTTAAACAGCAACCCTTTGTATTCTATGGTTACAATCTCAAACGGCAACCCTTCAGCTTCCTAACACTAGCTTTGGCTTTCTAACTCCTTCATCTCTTCCTCTCCTCAAACTATATTAATACTGAAACTGGATAATTCAGTTCAAGTATCTCTAAATCCCAGTTGCTCTTAACCTCTAATGTAAGGATTAGATTAATAGTGTTGTTATTTTTAATTGCTGTTTTTTTTCTTTTTTAATTTTGTTACTGCCTCTTTTGTGTTGTGGCTCATATATGAGTTTTTATGTATTTAGATTAGATATTTGTACTGATATATGATTGTTTGATTTTATGTTTAAAATTGATTTGGGTTTTTTATTTTATTTTTAATGTTTGAGACGGTAACATTATTGGTTATATTGTGTAATCCGTGTGATAGAGTTTTAGTAGTTAGAAAATTGAATGATAGAGTTTTAGTAGTATCCGTGCCTGCAGAAATTCAATTTGCTAAGGTATTTTAGTAGTTATCAAATTGAATTATAGAGTTTAAAATTCAATACTATACTCAGAACATGATACTTCTCCTTTTTTCTTGGTCTCCTCATTTAAGTGAATCCCTTCTTTATCATTGAAATCGATTTAAAATTCCTTCTATTAGCTTTCATTGTACTCTTGGCTATATCATAAAAGACTGTTTTTTGATATAATATTTTTATGGTAATTATCGCCATTTTTGTTGTAATTGTATCAAAATAAGATTATGCTAAATCTGCATAATTAGTAATTGTTGCGTTTTCATCATTATCACAAGTTTAAGATACAGATTACACTCATCAATAGCTGCTGCTTCTTCTTCATTGCCAAACTTAATCATCTTGACAAACCTTTTATTTATCTAATTGTACCACATGTATTTATTTACTTATGGATTCTATTTGATTATATGATTTTTATGTCTTTTGATATAAATTAACTAGCTGGTATGCTAGCCAAACCGCTTACTTCTTCAGTTTTTTTTTTTTAATCTTTTACTTTGCCTACAACACTATCATAATTGGTTGTCTCTTTAATGGCATGTTCAGTCTCCATTGCTATAAATATAAATATATATATATATATATATATATATTGTTTTGTAGGATCCAAGCAAGAAAGAGTTTAAGATGTTTGCTGTATTATTCTCTCAAATTTTTTACAGCATGAATAACTTGCAGTATTGAAGTAATTACTGAATATTTTATATCAATAGTTATTTGTAAATAGGTGTTTGATGAACTTAGAATATAAAAAGATTTAGGTTAAATTGGTAACAATTTTAATTTTGTTAATTTTTACTTTCTAAATTACTAATAGTGATTTATCATGTTAAATTGGTAGTTTATTTGTATATTAATCAGCTACAATGTTGTAATTTATTTATTTTTTCTTTCTAATTTGTGAGGATTAATTCAAATAATTTTGATAAGTCCTCTGAAATCAAATTCAATACAAAAGAAATTTTGTTAGGAACTTTGTAAGGCTAAGGGGAGCTTGAAGATAATATAAGTTTTGGTCTCATATAATATACGTATATTGTGAGCTTCAGTTGCTACAAGTAGTATTGTAGTAACTCAGATATAAAACTTTAGATGTAACACAAACAGCTGGGGATAACAGCATTTACTAATATTTGTCTTTTAATTAAAATGGTATTTTGCATAATTATTTTGTATTCATTAGATTTCATTTTCAGTAATGTTAGCGACTAGTGTTAATAAAAATTATGCCGTCATAGTTTTATTGTTGCTGTGATGTCTGAATCAACTGGAACTCATCTTGCTTCCATAACAAATGAAATTACAGGAAGAAGCTCGCATTCTTTGCTGGAAAAATTAACTCCCCAGTTCGAGAAAAACTTGTTCAAGTATGGAGACATGACGCTGAGATCTTTGCCCACTCTGGCCGGCTCAAAACTCCTTATGCTGATGAGCTGCTTGGGAGCAAATTCTGCCTCCACGTTAAAGGCTATGAAGTAAACACAGCTCGTATTGCAGATTCACTATATTATGGTTGTGTTCCTGTGATCATTGCCGACTACTATGATCTCCCATTTGCAGACATATTAAACTGGAAAAGTTTCTCAATTAATGTTGCCACTTTAGATATCCCATTGCTTAAAAAAATCCTCAAGAGGTTTAGCTTTGAAGAATATCTAACGTTACAAAGGAATGCGTTGAAGGTGCGAAAACATTTCCAGTGGCACCTTTCCTCTGTTGATTATGACGCATTTTACATGGCTATGTATGAGTTGTGGCTTCGTCGGAGTTCTGTAAGGCTTCACTTGAATGCTTTTGTTCATTCCAATTGATGACCGTATCTTCTTGACATGGTTTGTATCATATATGACTTCAGGGAAACTACTAATAATTTGTAGATAACCAAAGCATTTCATTTTCTTGTTTCTTTCTCATCAACTCTTTGCTTTTCTCCAAGTTTTTGTTCCCTTGCTTTAAGGGGCCAAGAATTCCTGGAAACAATGAGAATTGAAACGGTACATGAAATATGACATATTTAAGAGATTAAAAACAAAATCAAAAGGAGCTTTATAAATATGACATTTTTTATATTAGTTTATGGCCATCAAATGAGATGACAAATACATTAGGAAAAATGCTTGGAGTGTTGGAAAAAATTATGAAGTCATGCAATTATATATAAAGTTGTTAAGTATAAGATACTGGCTTCCATTTGGCCCTTGCCCTACTGGTATGTTTGTATCTTATCTCATTGTCTTTTTAATGAAAGGGGCATTAATTACCATTTACCAGTATGGCAATTTCTACAATTAAAAAAAAAAAAACAATAAAAAACTAAAAATCAGAAATAACTTTTGATAGAAGTAAGAAATAACTTCCTTAAATTACAATAAGGAAAGTCTGGATACAAAAAAACAAAAAAGAAAATCAAGAAAATGAACTAATAAATGTTAAATAATGGTCAATGAAACAATTACAATATACCACCAAACCTTCAACATCTTCCTGCATGCCACTGCCCCAAGATGCACTTTTTGACTATGTATATATACCTATATTGTCACTGGATTTTCTTCTACAAGCAAAGCAAACCTGACATTCTAATTCTCGTGTCTTTTTGTGTACTTGTAGCATAGAAATAAAATAATTTATTGGATGCTTGTAGAAATATTTTTACCACTAACACGTTACCCCCAACTTGGGGGTAACGTGTTAGTGGTAAAAATATTAATTTAACTAAACTTTCATTCAACCCAAAAGAAAAAACCTAAATGTTTATAAGAATTAAAAATAAATAAATAAATAACTGTCAAATAATTAATCAAAATGACGTATGTGCTGACGTCAGATATTGTCAGTGCATGGGATATTGATGTTATTGTTCCTCCAACACCACGAACTTGCGCTTCATCTTTCTTTAATTTTAGTGGAAACTCTACTTTTTACTTTTCTTGTTGAAGATGCTTTGAAGAACACAGAAGGAAGACTGCGGCAATGGTTGGTGTTACAATTCAACAGGCTTCAGTCAAGACCCAAAAAATAAAACAAAGACTAATTAATTTAACTACTTTTCATGGTTCCAATTCAAGACAATGAAATTGTACCAGGAAGGAAAGAAAGACGATACAATTTGCTAATTAACAGAAAAAGACCCAATACCAACAACCTTTTTTTTTATTTTTTTATCAGAATAATTTACTAAGCTATGAACATTTCCAAAATCTTTAATTTTTAATAATATGATGTCATTGTCATGTTCTAGAAAGAAAGAAAAAAAAAAAATATATATATATATATATATATCAAATGATAACTCAAAAGTGATTTTTCAGTCTCTGTTCAAATAAAATTTGGTCACCTAACTAAGATGTTTAATTAAAACAAAAGGAAAGGATCCACGTACAAATTATGTAGATTACTAACAAACTTCGCCACAGCTTCTTCACACTTCCACAAAATGACTTGGGTCTTTTTTAGCTTTAGAAACTCCAACTTTTACTAATCTAATCTTCGTATTTGGATGACGCATTTTCGGTTCTTTTATGAACTCCAAGATGGTTCTCGCTAATCTTTGACTCTCGAATCTGAATTAAAGAGAAATGAGATTAAAAAAGGGTAAATTGAAAAAAAAAAAAAAAAAAAAAAAGATGATGACTGGATGATACGGTGGAGGTAAAAAATATAAAGAAAAAGAATTGAAAAAAGGGATTGGGCTTTTATTTTTTTGAACACAAGGGGATTCGGCTTTTATTTATTTATTTATAAAAAAAAAAGGAATTGAGATTGAGTTAATGAAGATGTTTATGGTATTGACCTACATTACAAAGATTATTAAATTTATTCGTTTTAAATGTCAATAAAATCATTATTATTATTATATTATTAGACTCATCATATGCGTGCTTTGCGCATGCAAGAATGATTTTTTATTTATTTATTTGTTTTTTGGTTTAGTGTTATAATGTTTAAAAGTGATATATAAATAACTTTGTGTATTTATTTATTTATTTATTTTAAAGAAAAAGATAAGATAACGTGGAATAATATTTAAAAATGAGATAAAGAATCGTAAAAACTAAAACCTAATGGGACATTTGAATTTATAGATTGGTATAAGAATTGTGATAAATAAAAAATTTTAAATCTGAATAAAAGAAAGATGATATACGTTAGTGTAGATGGATGGGAATTTGTGATAACTAAATAGAATTTGGATAACAAAAATTTTGGAATGTTTTAAAGAACTTTTTTTAAAAAACCATAGAAATTTTGAAATAAGAATGAGTAATTTTTATGTGAGGCAGTGGTTTTTTGTTTTTTGGAAGAAGTAATTTTTTTTTTTTTTTTGATAAAGATAATTGAAGTATTTGAATTCAAATAGATAACAAATACAGATAGGAATCAAACATTTGAATATAAATGGGTGGTGAGAATAACATTTTTTTTTTCCTTCTGTATGTGAGATAATATTACTATTTTAACATTTTTTTTCTTTTTTGTAAGAAAAAAATTAAACTAAAGGATATTATTTATGAATTTGTATGAGGATATTTTGGTACGCAAAAAATTGAAGATGAAACAGGGGAATTCTCTTATTAATAATATACTGTAGATATTTATATTAACAATAATCCCGAAACGGTATATACCGAAATATATCGTTCCTATTGCTAAACCGAAATGATCTTCAGTACAATATTGACTCCCTTGTACAAAAGGCCAAAAATTTCTTGAAGAATAATGAGTTAGCTCAAAAATACGGCTTAATGATATCACCTTTGGATTGGGAAATATTGCACTCCCAAGATGACTGCTTCACAATTTCTTGTACTGCATCACTTCCCTTTAGGGCAAAATATATCTTCAATTGCTTCACCAAATCAAACAAGGCTATAACCTCTGGAAATTAGACATCTATACCTTTCCAAAGATATAAAGAATGGAGAAATCTGAGTTTCAAAAGACCTCCAAGAAGCTACACGAAGACAGGGCCTAAAAAAGGGTGAAAACGGAATCCGAAAGCTTCTATAGGACTCAAGAAAAAGTGAGGTAACACTAGGCCTAAACCTCCTATGCACCTAGCACTGTTGGGGCATAGTGAGGCTGAGCCTACATGCTACCCCCTTTTCCTTTAAATATCATCCCCTCCCCTTCCATCATTTTTCAGCATCAACAACTATCAACAATTTCCAAGTTCTCCATCTTTTTATGTATACAACCTTTACCAAAAATTCTCTACACCTCTCTTCATCTTTATTCCACCTTAGTCTAGGCTCCAAACCCTCTGTTACAAAAAATCCGAGGAACCATTTTGCTTTCACTAGCCTCCCAAAAAGCCTTATGTAAGCCCCTTACCATTCACTAAAGCTTGGATCATCTAGGATACTATCCTAGCAACCAATTTTTTTTTTCTTTATAGATCTATGAAGTTATTCTTCTTTTATATTCTTACTCTTTATATTTCCTTGCTCTTTACTTTTTTGTAATAAAGGCTTGGCTTTTCTCATATTTATGGGCATATACAATGTGTGAAGGTGTATACCTTTATACACACACTTATACCCTTAATACACAACCATTCTTTGATGCTCCATGGGTGTAGGGTTTATTCAAGATGAGTCTTTCTAGTTTATTCTTTACATCCCTAATCATTATGGCTTTGTGAAGGTGTATTTTTATACACCTTGATACACAAAACCATCCTTTGATTATTCATGGGTGTAAAGTTTATTCAAACAAACCCTCTAAAGAAAGAGAATTTAAAAGGATTTAATAAATGGTTTTTCAAAATGGCTTCCAAAGCTATCATTTTTTAAAATGGATATTTCAAATGACTAAAAAAGTGAACTTTTCAAGTTTATCCTTGATAAAAACTCTCCGAGGGGACATTAAAAAAAAAAAAAAAAAAAAACTTTGATAGAAGCACTTTTTAAAATCACTTTCTAGATTAAGTTTCAAAAGGCTTAAAATTTGAATATTCTACTAAAAGACTTACAAAAAGGCATGGGTTTTTATCCCTAAAACAATCTTTTTCATAGAAAACCATGGAAACTTTTTCTTTAAATAAACTCCCTTTTAAAAAGGCTTGGAATTTAGTCTTGGAAACAATTTTTCGAAGTACATGAAAAATCCCTTTTCCCTAATAGAAATTGTTCTTTCTTTAGGGATTTCCCAACCAATCCCTTTCTATAAGAAGTCACGAGACAACCTTTTTGTAAAACCATTTCCTTAAAAAGTAAAAACTCATGAGATAGCCCTTTTCAAATTAACCTTTTCCCAAAAGTCATGAGATTTTCAAAGAGAAAATACTCATTTTTTTCAAATTTAAAGGCATACAATTTCTAAGGGATACAAGGAACATTTGCATATATATATATATATATATATATTGAAACAATAAAAAAAATCTTTTCCAAAGGAAGGGTCTTTTTACACAAATAAAATGTTTTCAAACAATTCTTTTTAAAAGACGTAATTTCAAGAGGGTGCAATGTGTTCATAGTATATTTTAATTAAACGAATAGCATCCAATCAAGCTAACATTTTCCTCCCCTACATTGTGATTCCTTAATTTGACTGATTGTGTGTGTTGTGTAAGTGTGTGATGAGTCTCACATCGGGTATATGCCAGGTTGAATTGAGTTTTATTAACAATACATGGAACCTCAATTTCAACCAGTCTTTTTGAGGTATAGCATAGATGTGGCTAGCACTATTCCTTGGGTTATTACATATGGTATCAGAGCTAGCTCGGTATTTTCATGTGAGATCAGAGACACTAACCCACAAAGTGGGCCCCTAATGAGGACATTAGAGATTTAAGTAGGGGAGATTGTGATGCCCCAATTTTATTGATTGTGTGGATGTGTGATGAGTAGGGCTGTCCATAGGTTGGGTCAGATCGGGTTTGGGTTAACCCACACCCAACCCGATTGAATCGGGTGAAAGATTAATGAACCCATTTTAGACTGAATTCTCAGGTTGGAGTTGATGGCTCAAGTCATCTCATTGGTAGGGTGGTCAGAGTTGTCAGGTGACTTTGGGTTTGAAGGAAAAACCTAAAGAAATAAATTAAAAAAAAAAAAAAAAAAACTAAAAGTCTAACGATCCACAGAGTCACAATCATAAACCCAAAGAAGTGAAGAACACAAACAAAAGCACTAAGAGAAATATAGCAATAGATATCCACAATCCAAAGACCCATAAGACTAAACTACAAAATCAAAATCAAATATCACCAACAAGACAACAAACCTAGAGATCTATGAGATTGACAGTTTGAAACGAAGAAAGAGAGAAAATAAGAACCCAATACGCCACAGTGAGTAGCAACAGAGGCAAGTCGGCATCAGAGGTGAGCTAGCGACGCTACGACTGCAACAACGATAGATCGAGCCTAAGAACTAAAGAAGAAGAATGTTAAAACCTGAGAAATAAGAATCTGAGATGGTTGAATCATATAGATCTGATCTGAAGGGTTGAAGCTAAATGGGTTTTATTCTAATTTGATAGATATCTCGTTTAGGTCAGTCCTTCGAGTTAGGAATTTTAGGTCCCGAACTCGAATTGAATACTCGATTTTTTCAAAGTAGTAGACCCGCCACTCAACTTGTAGGGGTATTGGATCCACCTGTGGGGCTTCGAGTCTGATTAAGTAAGTCAGGTTTTGTGGGTTGTTGGACAAGCTTAATGATCTTATACTAGGCTGAACTGAGCTTTATCAACAACTACAAGGATGCTTAATTTTGACTAATCCTTTTGAGGTATAGCAAAGGTGTGGCTATCGCTCTTCCTTGAATCGTTACACTAACCATTTTGGTTTAAATTTCTTTTAAAGGTGAAGGGTAACATTTTTATCTTCATATCCCTTTGAATGATTCTTTGAGAATAAATTAGCTTTAAATTTCTTTTAAAGGTGAAAGGTAACATTTTTATCTTCATATCCCTTTTATTACGTTGTAGAGTAATATTCAGATGCTAGATATTTATTAAATACTCATGTACTAGCTATGTATTTTATTTAATGTAACGTAGTTTTTCACATGATACTGTAAACAGATACTTATAACGGTTTTCACATGTTTGTTTGTACATACTCACTGCGAATAATATCACATGCTATTTATATGTATATACTTCATTTGCATGTTATGTATATTTTTTGTTTGCATAAAAACTCTTTCAAAACCAAATGGCAAGTGTTTAAGTTATATTTCACAATGTGATTATTGTGATTAAATTAAAATAATGCACTATCCTTTGGATATGCGGTGTTGGATACCTAACACATTCTCCATACGTAACCGAACTTCTAAGTCCACGAATCTTTGGTTCGAGACCTTTGATTACCTTAATTAGCTTAGGAACTTATAGGATTTTTTTTTAGTTAATTAGGTAATTAAAATGAATTAGACAATAGGTGACCAATCATAGCTAGAATAAACTAATGATTGGTGGCGACTCCATAAAAGAAAATAAGAAAAGAGATTTACTCACACACACATCACCCTAGTAACACAAATATACACAGCCAATAAAAAAAAAATGTAGTGCTGCTTTTGAATAAAAATAGCAACACCTCCCTCCAATGTGGGGGAGAGTCCATGGGGGTGGGTGGGTTCCTCCCTCGCGGTAAACGGCGCTCGCCCACAACTATCATTATTTTTTTTTTTCTGACAGGTAGGAAATGGTATTCAGATTGATTCCATCAACTCTTGAAAAGTAATAAGAGTTAAGCCTTATGGAGGCCTTGAATTACCATGATTCAAGTTTTCTAGCCCCTCTACAGCTTTACCCATATCAACTGCTTCTATGGCACCATAACCATGCTTTTACTCTCGGTCCTTTCGCCACTAGCAATAAGTGGCTGCTTAATACCAGGACTCAAAGGAACATAAGCTTTTAGGTGATGATTACATGGAGAAATCTTGACCTTTGTGGCACCGAGATCTTTTTGCATCTGTGCCCAACTTTTTGTTTCCAAACATTCCTACTATGGCATGATCAGGCATAGCGCCCAAATTTTTGACATTTCAAGCACTTCACATGTGGTAACAATCAAAGGCCCCAAACGTATATTGCACCATAAATGTGGAAATGATCTAAGGCAACTAGTGAAAAATTCAAGGGCTCAACTTCTCCATCAAGAAACCATTAGAATAAGGTGTTCACTCTTAAACAAAGAAAAAGCAATCATCTGAAAGTAAGTTGATAAGACTGACCAGGCCTTCTACTAGATATTTTATAACGTTTTACAAAAAACATTCGACAACTTCAAGATGATTGTGGTTGTTAATTCAGGCTTGCAAAATACAAAGAAAGTCATATGCATGTGTAGCATCGATCACCGTGAAAACTTCAAACTACAATTGCACATAAAATGAAAATATAACAAAACTAAAATCAGACCCATTTCCCAAAACCCAAAAGTAGATCTCCATATATGTACACTAAATACTGTGAGATCACAGTATTGGATTCACGGCAAGAATACGAACGTTAAGCATCGATTGGAATTTCAAATCACCATCATTTTCGGTTCAGCCATCACCCAAAGTTACTCAATTTCTTCCATTTTCCTTGATTCTCACCTGCATTTGTGTTAGTGACAAGTGACAAAAATATAAGATAATATGCACAACTTGAGATGGTGGTGTTTATGAGTAATTTTTTATTTTTGCAATGAAAAATGTTAACCAATACCTTAAGGGCGCACATTAGTTTATGAACTATTTTTAGAAATATTTTATTGAGAGAATGATAAAATAATAAATATTGCTGACATTTTTTATAATTCCATAAAAGTAGTGTCAAAACTTTCTTATTATAGTTTATTAACAATTACTCTAAGGGCATTTCTTAACATGGCATTCGTTAATATGACCCAGTGGTGTTTAACAAAACCTTCTAATTTCCAAATATAGATACCAACTTCCCAGGCCGCAAAGGCAATGATGTGTTCCTAAGTGATTGTGAACTACGGGAGGGTGGTGGTGTAATAATGTGGGTGGGTTCTGCTTTTAGTGTAGAACGTACATCTCAGCTCTTGGATTGATATATAATATATAAAATGAATAATTTTGTCACGGTCTTATTTATTTATTTTTATTTTGACATGTGACTGGCCAAATTGAAGTTTAATTGACGATAAAAATAATTTTTTTATTATCACCATTAGAATCATATCATATCAGTATTTTTCATCCATCACTTAATGGTAAAAATTATTTTAATACAATACTCAAAAGTTAAAAGACTAAATTAATATAGGGACCAAATACATAATATATCATTTAAAAAAAGTTCTGAAAACATTATTTTACATGTTACAAATTCAACCAAGTTAATTAAATTTGTGATTTTAAAACAAGATTTAACTAAAAATCCCCAAATATCTTCGAAACAATATTAATTAAAAAAATTATATTTAAGCGATGAATTTGTGTTTTAAAACACTTAAAAAAAAAACTAAATCCTCAAATAAATTTTTGAAAATGTTAATTTAATAATTATATTGTATAAAAACAATTGTATAATTATATTAAAAGATACTATTATTTTACAAATTTTGTTCCTATAATATGAGCAAGAGCAGCGAGTATGAATAAAATAAAATGTAATATGAAAAAAAAAAATCCCTAAATGTCACTAGTAGTGATAAAGTATATAGTGTAGTAAATAAATAAATAAACCAAATGAGCTTTGTCTTACTTCGAGTGCGTGAGTATGTGTGGGTTCGTGAGTTTGTGTGTGTGTGTGTGTTTATCACTAGCTACTCGCAGCTAGTTTACATACGATGTAATGTGCAGCATGTGCTAGTGTAATTATATATATATATATATAATAAAAAAAAAATAGTTTCTCAAAAAAAAAAAAAGTATATGGGTAAATTGGTGATTGAGGTCCGACACTTTCAAGGTTGGAATTCTTAGAGTCCGTTCGGTTAGAGGAGTGAAAAAGTGGGAGGATGGAAACTTGTGGGAGGATGAAAAATATTTAGTTTTCCTTCTTGTGTGTTCGGTTGGAGGGGTGGAAAAGTGAGAGGGTGGAAAACTCTTTTGTTTGGTTGGAGAGAAAAGGGAAGGATGGAAAATGTAATTTATATAAATTGACTGTTATACCCTTATTATATAATATATAAGAAATAGATTTATTTGTACTCATTAAATAATATAAAATTTATCACATCATATATAAAAATTATTATTATTATTTTTATTATTATAATGTAAAAATTAGATCAGGTTACGTTGAAAAAAAAAAAAAAAAACAAAAAGAAGAGAGAAGAGAGTTCAGGTCACGTTGAAGAAAAGAAAAGAAAAGAAAAAAGGAAAAAAAAAAAAAAAAAGAACGTTCATGTCACGTTGAAAAAAAAAAAAAAACAAAACAAAAGAGACGTTCAGGACACAATGAAGAAAAAAAAAAAACCTTCAGGGGTGACGTTGAAAAAAAAAAAAAAAGACGTTCAGATCACATTAAAAAAAAAAAGAAGTAGAAAATGTTGAAAAAAACATTGAGATCAACAAAACCCATATTGGTGTGAGTTGAGAGTCCAGTCTAGTCCAATCTAAGCCTCCAATACACTCCAATCCAGTTTCCATCAATGTGGAAGTGATATCTGAACAGTGATTTTCAGCCTTGCAACTATTATGTGAAGACTTCCGGAAGTAAGGGTGTCCAGCCAGATCTGGAACCCGACCCACCCGCCTAAACCGTTTGATTCGGCCCAAGAACCGGCTGACCCGACGCCGGTGATAGGTCGGCAGCGGTCTCTGCTTTCTGAACCCGAAAACGGCGGGTCATTTGGCAGGTTTGAGGCTGAGAAACCAATATTAACCGACCCGACCGTATCTGACCTGAAAATTGCTCATCGAGATCCGGCCAAATCTCGTCGAGATCGGCTTGATCTCTTAGAGATCCGCCGAGATCTCGTCAAGATCCGGCGGCTTTTGGCAAAATCCGGCAAATTTTTGCTCAACCTGAAACCGACCAAGGACTGATTTGAACCCAACGAAAATCCGACCACCCGAACCGACACCGCTCACCGGTCGGTGGCGGGTCTAAGGATAAAAAACTCGACGTGATCGGGTCGGTTCCGAGTTGGGCACAAACCTGACTCGGACCGACCCGTGGACAGCCCTATTTAGAAGGGATTGATGGGACAAGTATCAACACTAACCATCAAACCTGCACGTGGAGAGCAATGGGAGGAGAAAAAGAGAATATAAAAGGAAGAAAAGACTCAGAGGGAGAAGGGGAGAAAAAAAAGACTGTAAGAGGAGAGAATCAAGTCTGTAACCATCTTGCACATCAATATACTAAAACAATTCTCCTCGGACTGAGCCGAGGACATTTTCCTTAAAATAAACCTGTTCAATCTTTTATTCATTTGTGGGCTTGAATCTATTATTCTTATTTTCAACACATTATAACTCAGTTTTCCTAGCCTACTCTCTACAAATTTATTTTTTTAGGCTTTTTGGGCCTAAGTCTATACTTTTGGTGGACTGGGAATCCAAATTGCGACCTTACATTACTATTGATTTAATGATTTATTTTTAATTATTTCAATTTTTTTTTTTTTTTTTTTTTTTTTGCTTAAATATGAATCTTCATCCAGCTGTGCATCACATGGGAATAACACTAGTTAGTCTTTAAGGTTTAATTTCAGTCAATTTAATCCTTTAGAATGGTTTAGAAAAAAAAATTCATATTATTTTTTACATAAAAAAAATATAGAATGTTCAAACAATATTGTTTGCTAACAAATTTGGATAAAAGGACTATATTGACTAATTTTTAAAAAGTGATAGACTGAAATCAAGTAAAATTAAATAATAATGAATAATTGGACAATTGAAATAAAAGTGAAGAGCTTCCTCAAAAGAAATAAAAGTAAAGAGGAATATTAACTTTGTTTTTTAATGGAAGAATGAGAGAAGTAGATAAAATTTAGTTAAGCATAAATGAGCACGTCTCATGCATGTCCACAATTGCTTAAGGTCACCACTGCTTAAAAGTTAAAATCACAAATGCTCGGTCGCTACCGGTGGAAACCCATGCATAGATCGTTCGTAAGAAGGGATTGAAAATCACTTATTTGCAATCGTTACTAGTATTTTGTAGAATCTTATCTCCTACGCTACTTAATAACTTCCTACCTACACTTTTTCCAACTATATCAAATGCCCACAACTGCTTAAAGTCGCTGCTGCTTAATACACAAACGCTCGGTGACTATTGGTAAAACCAAAACATCACGAGCACTAGCATTGACGTTTAAAACCTCTATATTGCCCGGATTATTATTGCTAATACTTTTTAATTAGCAACTGTGAACCGTAAATTATATATTTAAGAACTATTGTAGGTGAGTTTGTAAAATAATATATACTAATCGCTAATCCGTGCGATATACGGCATAGTTAAACAAAAATTACAAACAACAAATAGTGGAGCTCGATGGTCATCATCTTAGAGAGAACTCACTCAGTTGCTACCTCCAAGAAAACCTCCTCATAATCCTTAACACATGTTTGATGCAACATGAAAGCTAGAATTACAGATGAATAACCAATGAAATACATGGAAAAACTTTTTAAGGTTCTCACCTTGAGGAATCATACACTAAAACAAAACATGTTGAAATGTAGCAGGCCTAAAATTTAAGTAATAATTAAAAAAAAAAAAAAAAAACCCTTAAAGATTAAAAACAATATGAAAATACACACACACACCACACAATATGAAAATTAATGGCTCTTTCCTATAATTTAAAACAACAATTTAAATCTTCTTTTGGTAATAACAAAATATTGCATCAATACAGATAATATCTTCTTCCAAGTAATAACAGTGAGCTCCATGTGAAGATTTTGTTTAAGATGTGAAAAGATGAAAATATGGAAAGCAATAAATTTATGTATTGAGCACTATTATGCTGCAAAAATCTTATATTACACTCATTAAGATTTTCCCATTTTAGAGGCTCTACAAGTGCCATCATAAACTGGAAAATTGGAGACTGAGCTACATATAATTAAGTATATTTTTCTCAACAAAAAGATTTTGCAAAAGAAAAAAAAGAAAAGGAAAAAGGAAGTGGAACTCCTTGATTGATGGCTATTACATAAATCTCTATCATAAGAAATCTCCACTTCCTTTTCAGGGATCCTTCTTTTTGGGAGGGCAGGGGGGGAGAAGAACTTAAAATTTTTCAACAATAACCTAAAGCATCACCATTTCATTTTGGAAACATGGTCCAATAACTAAATTGCTTAAGCAAAGTGAAGCAAATAGCCACTCCACAACCACAAGAAGCATAAGAAGAATAGTCATTGCAGTTTTAAAACTAACATTCACAAACAAATATCCTCAAAAACATTAGCTCTGGAAATTGATTTTGTTTTGGAATCAATAACATAAATCTCCTCAAAAGCAAGCACAAACTTTGGGTCATCCAACCTCTAGTTCCTATATTGATTTGTCTAAGAAAGCTGGAACAGAAATGCAGCCTGGGATGTTGTTGCTAATAGTAACGAATGAGAAAAAGAAGAACTTCATCCTTTCAGTCCTTAATATAATTTAATTAGCATCTTGAGAGAAATCAGTTACAATATTGAAGGCATTGTTAAAATGACCGTATTATCCTATCATGCCATCTATCAAATAGACATGCTGATATTTATTGGGCAGCTAAAGGGCCAGGCCATACCGACATTTTCAATGAACTCTAAGCATTTGAACTTTGGGATATATCAAACATATTGCATATCTGTCCAAAAAAGACAATGATTTCAGCAGCCAGTGGAATTGCCAAAATTTTTCCCATGCAAATAGGAACTTTAGATCAGACATTTATTTAAATCTTCAACCTAAAAGAAAACCCAAAAAAAGAAAAAGGATACGTGCCTAATGTTTCTTCCCCAATCTGAAAGGTACGTTTGCCCATGCTATGATAGAGCACTTCATTGTCCTTATTTATTTTGGTGGTGTTGAAGTTGTTTAATTTGGTTTAGTATGCAACATAATGCATTATTCTACCTCAAGTGACCAAAAATTTACAATGTAGTAAAACGAAGCAAGAACTACAAGTTTTATTTGAATAAACTTACTGCAGAAGGACAAAGACCTCCAAGTGCTGTATACAAAGACAATTTCCCCACAGGAATCCCCATCCCCTAAAACATATCCAACACCATCATGTGAACCCTGTTTAATAAGTTTAGAATTTAAAAATGATGATTGACAACATAACTACCTGACAGCCAAGATCCCCAAGTCCCAAAATTCGTTCACCATCCGTCACAACAATTGCTTGAATAGTCTTCTCAGGCCAGTTCTTCAACACCTCAAGAATCTTGCCCCTGCAAAATCCGAGCGCTCCTTCATATTATGACTAAAGTAGCTCTAAGTTGCACATTGTTACAGCATAAACAAAAATTCATACTTTTCTTTCAAACTTATGTAAAGACCCTGAGGGCGCTTGAAGATGCTCCTATACTTCTAGCAAGCCTCCTCAACATTATCAATGAGAAGTTTGCAGAACAACCTTTCATTCCTATCCTGTAAAAAGTAATACATAAAAAAATTTAAAGAGAAATATCAGTATTACCCCTCTTTCAAAATTTCAATAGGACTTCATTCATCACATAAGGATAAATTAAGTCCATTTGTCTTTCCACAGAATTCTATGCACATGAACATGTATTCCAACAAAGCCTCATTAAAGAAAGGGGTTTAATTATACCAACAATAGAAAGATGAAGGAAATAAAGAAACAATAAAAATGTTAAGGCATCATAATTAAACAAACTATAGTCCTACAATGTCTCAACATCTCAAGATGATCCGTGAAAATACACAATTAGTCCAAATGTCATTAAGCACAAGACAATCATTTTCAATACTATTCAAAATATTATCAGACAATTTGCCAGCACATGGTGACCATATGCAAACAATGTGCAAAAATCATCATCAAAACTAAATTCAATGACGGTGAAACTCCTAAGTTCTACCTGAAGCTCCATCAAGGCAATGTATTTTTGCAGCGGGACTGGAATTCGTCGGATATTTTGCATCAATTTCTTCTCCTGGGATTAGTAAAATACAAAATAGGGTCAGCGAAAATTCAAACTATGAGAACAATGAATCAGAATAAATGATGCTATAAGCCAATATCACTAATACAACCTGAGGTTGTTGAGACAAAATTATTGGAGGCAGAAGACCGCGCAAGTAATGAGCATCCCTCTCTTTCTTAGTGAAAGCAAGTCCTTTGTTGTACTGGGGATCCCTAAGCAAAGAATAAAAGAATACCCACTGCACCACAACCATACACACCCCACAAATTTTAGTTCGAAATTCAAAAAGTTACATGTCAGAGATTATAGTATAGTTCTGAAAAGCGATAAAAACAGAGTCCCCTGTTATCTCATAGTAGCATTTTTGGCTTCTAAACTTCATTTATATTTACATATATTAATTTATATGTTTTATCCACGTAAATTATTTTTTGGCATCAACCAAGTGGGGCCTCAATTCTTGAACTGAACCCAGATCAAAATGCACCATAATCTTTAAGAAAATGACAGGAAACTCACAAATAAATTTTTTATTTTTTTTAAGGTTAATAACAGTTCTAGTAGCATAAGATCAATAGGATGCAAAAGGAAAAAAAAAAAAAGTGTAATAAACATGTGATCACAAAAACGAACCCTTCATTTTAAGTATTTTGGAAATTTCAGATTCTTAAAGGCTAAAAAACTACACTACAAATCATGTAAAAAACAAAACAAAAACTCTCCCCTTTTACAATCAAACATTACTCTTCACCCATGTACCAGTCCCCTCCCCTCCCCTCCCCTCCCCTTTTTCCCTTTCTGACTTTCTATTGCTTTAAGTATGTTGCGAGAAGACCTGCAGTTTCTTGTTTCTCAATCTTTTCTAATTGTCTTTGTTCATTATCTAATACATACAAATAAATGAAAGGACCAACTGTAACAAATGAATTTTTAAGAGCTCCTTAAAAAAAAAAAAAAAAAAGAAAGAAAGAAAAGGCATTCACAGTATACATACTGCATCTGCAATCTGCATTAATAGGCATTGATCAAAAAAATATCCAGTGATTCAATGTGTATTAATAATTGATGAAAGTTTTTAAATAATAAAGTGTCTACCCAATGGTGACACACAACATAAGAAAAGTGTTGCTTTTACTGGATTACTCTTAGCACTTGTATAAAACGTTAGTTTTCCTCATTAATGGCACAATACAATTTTTTTGAGACATTTTATCAAACACGCATCATGCTTTATTGTTGCAACCATTCCCTGCATAAAACGTGATCAAAGAGCTACCTAGAATTTCAACAATAATAGAATACCATAATACCTCCAAATCATAGTCAAATTAGAATTTCAACAGTAACTGACTATAATCAAGAGTATAGTGGAAACTAACAACACAATAGTTACAGTTCCAAAATCCAAAAAACAAAAAAACTGTTGTTTCCAATTCCTTCAAAATCGTCTATTTTTGTCTATGTAATCATAAGGATACGTTTTGACAATTACATTATTTACACATTGAAAAATAATAAAATGTTCTAAAACTCATATCCAGGAGATGGATAGACACGGGTATAAACAATTAAACAGAGATTCTTACCTGAGTCTCAGTCCGAGTCACCCAAATAAACCTGATCCTCCTCTTCCAAATCTTGCTTCAGGGCACACATAAATCGGACTGGTACTATATCTGCTACTTGAGCAAGTTTAGACCAGATGGTTTCTAAGAAGAGAGAGGAGGGGTCACATGCTACAGGAGTTTTGGGTGAGGATTTGGGGGGAAAGAGATGGTTTTTGAGAATAAATAGGAGTGGTCGCATGTTATAGGTTTTAGTTTTGGTTTTTAGGAAAATTTTCAAAGTTGGTTTTGAGGGAAGGAAAAGGGTAGAGATTTGGGTTTTAGGGGAAGGAGAAGGGTAGAGAGATTTTCAAAGTTGGTGGCGTCGACAAAGGTGGAGCCGGAGATGGGTCGTGCTGGAGAAGGTGGAGTCGTTGAGTTGTGGGAGCGGAGGACCGACCGCGGTTTGGGTTGTGGAGAGAAAACTGACATTGGTTTCAGAATTATATCGAGGAATAGTAATTTGGTTTGAGAAAGGAGAGTATATATATTTAATAAAAAGAAATAAATCAGATTTAAATTTTTTTTTTTTTTTTGTTGAGTCAGATTTAAAAATTAAAAAGAAATGCTGACGTGGAAAATTGTGAAGAGGTTAGAGGCTTTGGTTTTATATATACTAGTCGCAAACCTGCGCGTTGCGCATGATAATTATTTTTATAGTGGTTATATTAATTTTTTTTATATAATTTAAACTAATTTAATAAAGAGTAATGTGTATTTATTATAAGAATAATCATAAATATAATATAGGAATAATCATAAATCATAAATCTAATAATTTTTGTCGTACTAAAATGAAAAAAATATAATTTTTCTTAGAAATTCAAAAGGCAAGTTAACGAAAATATTTATTTTTTAATAAAAGTTATTTATAACATTTTGTGAATTATTAAAAAGAATATAAAATTTGAAAATTATTCTTTTAGTTTTAAACAAACTTTGTCAAACTTTTTTTTTTTTTTTGCTTACAATCCAAAACACTGAAAAAGTAACTAAAAAAATTAATAAAACTTAACTACGATTAATTGGGCCAATTAGGAAAACAATTTGTTGTTTATAATCTATTAAGGTTATTTTCTTTGTAGAAATTGTAATTTTGTCCACCCAAAACATATTATCAAATAAAAAATTATTAACAAAATCTAAGAATTAAATTTCTATATATACATTGTTATATAATAATAATAATAATAATAATAATAATAATAATAATAATAATAATAATAAAATTGTGAAAGATAAAATTTTTCTCTCATCTAATAATTTTTGTTTAGCCAACCTTTGCTTTTCTCTAAATAAATGACATTATAAAGTACTTTTAATACAATTATTAAGAGCACTTTGTCCACCACATAGGATTAAAAAATAAACAAAAATGATTAAAATTTCATAGTTTAACATCTAAATTGAGCACTATTAAAATAATGTTATCAAATTACAATAACTACCAAATTAAATTATCCAAATAATGCTATGTAGTAGAATAATATTTTTTTTATATTTAATTCTTTATAATGCAATATAGGATAGCTTTTAACAACCAAAGAGAGAGGAAAAAAAACAATTTTAAAAAATAAAACTGAATCACATTAACCTAAAGTAGATTAAAGAATATAAAAAAAAAAAATATCAACCTAAAGTGAAGATGCACGAAAAATAAAAAATAAAAATCTACCCAAAAATTGTGTGTGTGTGTGTGAGAGAGAGAGAATCTTTTTTTTTTTTTTTTGTAAGAGAAAACTATGCATAGGATGAAAGAGATAATGTCAAATTTATGGTAAGAAGGTGTGAATAAGAAGAGACAAAAGTAGAGAAAGATGAAGGGAAAGATGAAGAATAATATTAATGTAGAGGGCAATAAGGAGATAAGAATGCGAGGGAAGGAGAAAGGTTGGAGAAGTAGTGGGGAAATGAAAAGGTAAGTGAGGGAGAAGGGTAGGAGAAGTGAAAATATGAAATAAAAAAATATTGAAAATAATTATAAGAAAATAGAAAGAAAAAAAGATAATGACGTGGACGTGGACGCTGACGTGGCTCAACGTGAGCGCAGCAGTATTAAACGCAATATTATATTTTTATATTTAATCCTTTATAATGCAATATAGGATAACAATTAACAATCAAAGAAAGAGAAAAAAAAACAATTAAAAAAAAAACAAAACTGAATCGCATTAACCTAAAGTAAATTAAAGAAAACAAAAAATTATCAACCTAAAGTGAAGATGCAAGAAAAAAAAAATCCACCCAAAAATTTTGTGTGTGTGTGTGTGTGTGTGTGTGAGGGAGAGAGATAGAGAAAACTCTTTTTTTTTTGTAAAAAAAAAACTTATGCATAGAATGAAAGAGATAGTGACAAATTTATAGTAAGAGGGTGTGAATAAGAAGAAACAAAGAAAGAGGAAGATGAAGAGAAATATGAAGAATGATATTAATGTAGAGGGTAGTGGGGAGATGAGAAGGTGAGAGAAGGAGAAAGGTTGGAGAAGTAGTGGGGAGATGAAAAGATAAGGAAGAGAGAAATGTTAGAGAAGTGTAAATATGAAATAAAAAAATATTAAAAATAATTATAAGAAAATAGAAAGAAAAAAGATAATGGCGTGGACGTTGACGTGGCTCAACGTGAGCATAGCAGCATTAAACGCTACGCTTCAACTTTTAGTAATATATAGACTAGTCTTTAACTCGCGCAATGCACGAAATATTTAACTATGAAAAAAAAAATCAACAATGAATAAAGAATAGACAAACCCTGGAATGGATTTGAAGTTTTTTTCAAAAAAAAAAAAAAAAAGAAAGCCTCAAGTGAAGTTTTGTGAATATGATACCTTATGTTTTGTGAAAATGAAGTTCATATTTGATATATTTCATAAGCAAATAAATATCTAACCATTTAACGAATCGAATAAAGAAGGGGTTCGAAGTTTTTAAGGACGGACCGAGATTGAACCAAAGTTGAATGGTAATGACATAATATTTAATTTAATAATTATTTAAAATATAATAAATATATTAAATTGGTAAAATTTGAACATTTCACTAAAATAGTCCAAATAAATATAAAAATCTATCTTTCAAATATATTTTTAAATCACAACTTTTAGGTAAATAAAAATATTAAATTCTTATAAGTAAGCATATATAGATATTGAAGTTTGATAGCCTAATAATATGTTAAGTTTTTAACCCATATTATCTTGTTCTCATAGGATTTTATTTCCTTAACCAAAGAGTCTCCAGTTAAGTGGGCGGACAATCCAAGGAAGCTACTAAAGAAAAGTAAGAAATATTAACATAAAATGAAAAGTGATCAAGTTTCAAGAATGTGTTGGCAGCACAACATCCACGTAAAGTGCTTCAAACTTTCATAGTTGGCTTTTTTATTTTCTTTGGATAAAAAAATTTAAACTTTTTCTTCATTTTATCTTTGAAAGTTTAGACAGTGTATAATCAAATTATCAACTGCTAAAACTTAAGTTTCCTCCACCGTGCCTGTGAGTTTTTGTTCTTTTTTACCTTCCCTGTTTTTGTTTTTGTTTTTTTTTTTTTTTGTCAACAATCTCTTTCATTTTCTTTATCTCATCTCGCTATCTCTTCTCTATCATTTGAAAAAAAAAAAAAAAAAAGACCCAAATTTTACAGAGAGACATGAAATGGAAGATTTGAGAGCGGAAAAAGTAAGAGTGCAAAGTCTAAAAGAGACTGAGATGCAAAGAAGGAGGTTTTGTGATTTGTGGGTTTGGCTTGTATTTGTGATTTATGGGTTTGGTTTATGCTGCTTGTGCACTATATTTGAGGAAAGTTATGGGATGAAGATAAAGATGACGAAGAGAGAGATGAAATTATTTTGGTTTTGATGATTTATGGGTTTGGTTTGTGCTGGGTGTGTAATGTGTTTGAAGAAATTTAAGGGATGAGGAGAAAGATGACGAAGCCGGAGATGGGGTGTTTTGGTTTATGCTGAGTTTGTGATATAGAAGGAGATGGAGATGGAGTTAGGGATAAAAGGAAGAGGGAGTTGATCGGTTTTTTTTGGGGGAGGGAGAAGGATATAGGTAGGAGAAATTTTTTTATTATCGAGTTCCTGCTTTAGCTTTTATAATAAGTATCGGGTGGAGAAATAGGGATAAATAGTATTTTTTTAATTTTTTTTTAATGTTGAAAACATATAACAGAACTAATTTAACTTTAAATTTGTGGAGGAAAAAAATTCAGAGTAAGAATTACCCGTTGGAGTCATTGTTAACCAAAAAGTCAGAGGGAACTCTTTTTAGTCGACTTCATATTCCTTCTTCTTCTACTTCTTTTTCTGGAAAAGTAAAAAACCAAAAAGGTCAATTTTACTGGGAAGTGGTTCTCATTTTTCTTAATCAGAATGTCTGGAAACAAAGATTGAAACAGGGCTTTAAGTTTAGAATGATATGTGATCCTTCCAACTAGTAAGAATCTAGGCTTGGATTGTCTTTCGCTTGATGCAATTGGTGAACAGATTTCTCAAATTTCTCTCTCTCCAAATTTCTCAGTTTCTCTTTCTCCACTCTTTGCGACTCTCTCTCTCTCTCTCTCTCTCTCTCTCTCTTTCTCTCCCTCTGTTTCTCAGATTCTCTCAGTTTTTCAATTTAACCGAATTTTGTTTTAAACCGTGTGGGATAAACTTTAAAGTTTAAAGCCCTCAAATGGTGTAAAGAAATGGAACAAGGCAGAAGATCAGATCTCAGTAAGAGGGACTTTGAAGTTTTCATTGGGAATGCGGCGTTTGGGTTTGTGTTTTTATAACGAAGTTTGATACGAAGGCTCTCAAAACGGTCGGTCAAAAATAAAGAAAAGACTCTCAAACGATGTACTGTGTGGTTTTTTTAAGATTAAACTGTATATGTGGTACCACCGGGTGCGTTGGTCAACTGGTAAGGGGTTGTTCTAGCTTAACCAAGGTCTCGTGTTCGAGCCGCTCCCTGTGGTTCCGAATATCGGGTGATTTCTACCAAAAAAAAAAACTTTATATATATATATATAAAGATATATATATATATATATTGATTATTTTATTGCCTCCCTCTTTCTCTTTTTCTTTATTTAATGACTTTTTTTCTCACCCTTTTTTTAATATTATTTTATTATGTAGTTATATTATTTTAATATGTTGGATGTTAAAAAAATAAATTTAGATGTTAAGTGTATTATATAGTGAGATGGTATAACAGATAAAATAACTTTTTAGATGATAAAATATCAATTTTTATGCAAACCTGGATGTATATTTACAAAGGTTAATATTTTGTAGAATCTATCTAGAATATGCTTGCCTCCAACATCCTCTGTTTGGTAAATATATGATATAAATTTTGATAAACACAACTGATCCCCAATGAAGAATCTTCCCCTAATGGTAATGGTAAGATACCGATTCATTTAAAAGACACTCACATATATTATCCTACATATATATATATATATATATATATATATATAAAAGTAGTGGCAACCATAGACATATGACCCATTTTGTTAATAATTTCTTGTTCAGAAAGGCCATCAATATTCCATTCGTAAAGTTTGTCAGCAGAAATAGAGAATTGGGATTGAAAAATCCTTTCTTCAAACTGCATATCAAGAGGAGTAGGTTTAGAATACCAGTTTTTAGTAAAAGACATGGGATTGGTTCCAACAAATTTTTTAAATTCTGGTAAACCATTATCAAAAACATTTTTCATGTCAACAGAAGAAGATGATTCAGAATCTGTATTTTCTTCAAAAACAGTTTCTTTACCATTTCTTGAAATGACAGCAGCAACATTAGAAGTAGAAGTAGTGCCTTCAGTTTTAACTTTTAAATCAGAAAGCATTTTTTCAACAATGTCAAGAGTTTTTGACTGAGAAGTTTTAAAAGCAATTTTTTCTCTTTGACTGGGTAAATCAATCAAAGGTTTCTCAGGTTTTATAGAAACAGTTTGTTCAACAATTTTTTCTTCAATACGGTCAAGCTATTGACCAATAATATGCAAAGACTTATTAGCAAAATTACATTGTTCAATAATACCAGAAGCAGGGGTTTCTGCATCAGCAATTTTGAAAGGAGAAGCTTTTATTTCCGTCTTTTGACAAGTCATAAGGATTGTCTCAAGAGGCGGATGGTTAGACCTAACAATAGTTTTGTCTTCTTTAACAAAATTTGATTTCTTGATTACGTTCAAATGATTTTGTTGAACAGGATCTTTTGAAACATAATGATTTTCAGGAAAATCAAAAAACAAAATATGTCTTTTTAAAACATTCATTTTTTCTTTCCATTTCCTTTTAACACAATCTTTTTCAGATTGAGAAAAAGTACTTTGGTAATATTTTCTTTTATCCCTGTTTTTAGCAAGAATAAATTCATTATACAGGGCAACCATATCAATTTCAAAACTTTGATTAAGAGAAGTTAAAACTCTTAACTGGTTTTGAAAAACAGGAGGTTCAATAGTTTGAAAACCCCTGCTTCTGGTATTATTGAACAATTTAATTTTGCTAATAAGTCTTTGCATATTATTGGTCAACAGCTTGACCGTATTGAAGAAAAAATTGTTGAACAAACTGTCTCTGTAAAACCTAAGAAACCTTTGATTAATTTACCCAGTCAAAGAGAAAAAATTGCTTTTAAAACTTCTCATTCAAAAACTCTTGACATTGTTGAAAAAATACTTTCTGATTTAAAAGTTAAAACTGAAGGCACTACTTCTACTTCTAATGTTGCTACTGTCATTTCAAGAAATGGTAAAGAAACTATTTTTGAAGAAAATACAGATTCTGAATCATCTTCTTCTGTTGACATGAAAAATGTTTTTGATAATGGTTTACTAGAAATTAAAAGATTTGTTGGAACCAATCCCATGTCTTTTACTAAAAACTGGTATTCTAAACCTACTCCTCTTGATATGCAGTTTGAAGAAAGGATTTTTCAATCCCAATTCTCTATTTCTGCTGACAAACTTTACGAATGGAATATTGATGGTCTTTCTGAATAAGAAATTATTAACAAAATGGGTCATATGTCTATGGTTGCCACTACTTATATATATATATATATATATATATATATGTATATATATGTAGGATGGTGTAAACACTCTGGTTTATACTATTCTTAAACATTTTGTTGGTACCCTTACTAATGTTTCATCTCGAGTTTCTAATTATCTGAATGATTTGAGATGTCCTACTATGTCTGATTACAGGTGGTACCAAGCTGTTTTTCTTTCTAGAGTTATGCTCCAGAAAGATTGCAAAAAGCCATATTGGAAAGAAAAATTTATTGATGGCCTGCCTCCTATTTTTGCTCATAAGGTAAAACAAGAATTAATTGGAAAAAATGATTCTATTGATTATGAAAACTTAACTTATAGAGATATTCTGAGCACTATTAACAAACTAGGCATTAATATGTGTAGTGATGAAAAATTGTTAAAAAACCAATTAAAAAATAAGAAAAAAGCTAAGTATGAAATGGGAAATTTTTGTGAACAATATGGTTTACCTCCTATTGCTCCTTCCAGGCAAAAGAAAGAAAAACATAATAAAAGTCACAAAAATGTTCATCATAAAAGATATAAAACTAACTTTATTAAACCAAATGATTTTTATGATAAAAAGAAAAATGTTTCGAAAAAACATGTTAAACAAAACCCTGCTAAAGGTAAATGTTTTAATTGTGGAAAATCTGGTCATTACAGTAAAAACTGTAAAGAAAAACCTAGAAATCTACAAAATAAGCTTAATCTATTAAACATTAATGATGAAGATCAAAAAGATTTATTCAGAATCCTTGAATCAAACATTTGGTCTGATTCCTTGGAAAACGATTTATCTTCATCATCTGATTCTTGCTATCACTCTGCTGATGAATCCTCTAGTTCATCTAATATTGAACTTGGTTGCAGAGATTCTTGTTGTAATACTATTAAAACTATTAACACACTCACAAAGCATGAAGAAAATGAAAAATTGTTGATTACCCTAATAAATCAGATTCAAAACCCTGAACTGCAAAAAGAGTATCTTGATAAATTCAAGAAAAATTTAACCAAAGATGAAAATTCTAAAAAACTTAAATCAACAATAAGTTTTGAAAAAACTTTGGAAAGATTCAACAAGAAAAAACCTAAAGAATTAACTATTAACGATCTTCAACATGAACTCAATATTGTTAAACAATATATTGTTGACCTAAAAAGAGAGTTTAAAATCATTTTGAAAGACATTGTTTTATATTAAAGGGGGTAAGTTACAGCAAGCGGAAACTGTCAGATGCCGACTGGGGCTATCTGATTGACTAGACTGAGCAAAGGCCATCTGGTTACAAATGTAAGACTGACTGGGGTATTACAAATGTAAAACTGAGTATCTATTCTTAATACAAAACTAATGTAAATGAGGGATTCTTGAGAGTAAACTAAAGGGTTTTCCAAAATTTAGACCTGCTTCAGACTGGAATAAGAGCTGCCTTATATAGGGAGAAGGGAGCCTTGGATCCTGCTGAAGAATGCTGAAAATTTAGAGAGTAAATTGCTTTTACTGAGGTGAAAACCTTTTCCACCGAAAGAAAATAGTGTTTCTGAATGATTGTGTCGGGTACTGTTCATGAATAGTGACTTTTTATTGTTCATGAATAGTGTTCTGTCCCTTGTCTTTAATGTCGACTGAGTGCTGGTTACTGTTCATCAACAGTGACTGGTGCTGTAGATGAATAGTAGTTTGTCTGGGGGAACTTTTCTGAATAGTGACTGGTGCTATCCAGAACTCTCTTTAATCGTCTTCTAGCTTGTAGGCATCATTTGGATCCTGGGAATCCTGGAACAAAGGATTATTTAGATCAAAGTTTGCTGAGGCTTCGGAAGAGGCAGGAGAACCTTTCTCTTGCTTTTGAGACTGTAACTCTTCTGACTGGAGAAGTAACTGTTGGGAAAGATCTTTTAATTCTTTGCTTGATTTTCTGGCAAATTGAGTAGAGTCTAAACTGGACTAGGATCTTGTGACTATATTCCTTTGAACTGGAAGAGGATAATCCTTATGAACTTGATTGATGATTGAATCAATTTTAAGGGAGTCCTACCACTTAACTAAGAATTCTCTGTTTAATAAATTTCCTTGAATGTCATAATTCCAAATGCTAATCCAGTGAATCCTGTAAATGATTATCATATGCAGAATGGCTGGGAATTGTTCACCATGAGAATTGAGTCTACACCTTGAACTGAAATACCTAAGGGTATCCTGAAGGAGCTCTGGGAAGATTTGCGGAATTGGTCCAAACATTTCCCACCACTTAAGGAACCATGTTGGTATTGAACTGGACAATTTCTTGTCAAACATTAAGAATCAAGAGTGATCAAAGTTCTTGTTTTGGTAAAAGAGGACTTTTTCAAATGCGTCCATGTAGTCATGGTAACTATAATGGAGATTTGAACCTGTGATACACTTAAGTCCTTTGAGAGTTTTTAGCAAAGAAGGATGCTATCCCTAATCTTTGCTGTTGATGAAACCTGTGATTATGAACTTATGGTAGAGGACTACTGAGGGGTCCCCTTTGTTCATGATGTTTTCTACTCGGGCAGACTCTTCCTCAATGAGGATTTGTCTATAATACTTGATGTTTTTCTCCAGGTGTTTTGGGAGAAAATGCCATCCTTCTGGAAAAACTTCCATCGCTAAAGCAAGAGGATCTTTTATATGAACAATATGGGGTTCAATATAAGAGATATTTTGAATATATGGTTTCTTGCATTCATTATTTTAATGGCATTATCTTCTCACTACATTCCTATTGTTTATTTCTGTTTGGTGATCTTCTTCTATTCACTTACCTGTTGATTTAGTTTTTCTCTTCTATTTATTCCTTCATTCTGTGTTATCTGTTCAAGCTAACCCAGTTATTTCCCAACTATCTTCTTCTTTTCATCATTGTATTTAGCCCCAAAATCTATTGCACGTGACTGTTTGAGATGTATAAGACCTACCAGTGTTGTCCTATAGCCTTGTTAGTCTTTAATATCCTTGGTTCGCCATTTAGCCGTTTAGCCGAGTAAGGCGTTGAGGCGTTGAGGCATTTTAGGAAAAAGAAGCAGTTGGAGGCTATACTGTGCATTGTGAAGGCATCTTGTCTCAGTGTGAATACACTGTTGTCAGATCTAAGGTTAGATCCAGTTGTTTAAAGAAAAAGGTAATTAGGTTTAATTGTGTTTCCCTACCAGATAGCCAAGATGATAAGTAAATTGTTTAGAAGTAACTCAACCTCCAGTTTAGCTAGTAGATCCACATCACTCCTAGAAATTCCATAAGAATCTGGAATCATTCATAGTGAAAAGTATAAGTTGTCTGATATAGACCTTAAGTTAGGAGATTGGAACCTCCCTAAGGTACCCACAAAAGAATTCTATAAGTCTTCGTGGAACTTGAAAGCTTTCAAGACAGATTACCATGTCAGGACCATAGAACAAGTTTATAGAATAAACAAGGAGTACGAGACATGCTACTTGTTCAGTCCAGCCTAGATAAAAGCCCATATAAAAAAAGGACACCATTTCCTACATATAGGATTAGTCCAAGTTGGAGTCAAAGCACTCATCAGACCAGGTTTGAACAATTCAATCCTTTTGGCCCTTAGAGACACCCGTCATTTAGGGTTTAAAGACAATCTCTTAGGAACTATCCAAACCAACTTAAGTAACGGACCAGTCCACTTCGACTGTTTCCCAAACTTCACACTTCACCTCCATGACCCGCATATCATGAAGGCACTTACCCTAAATATCAAGACCCATGGAACCCTTATGGTGCAGGGAGCCAGCCAGATAATACTTATATACAGGGTGTATTATAAGTGTATCAAGACAAACATGAATGTTGGAGCTTTGGATAAAAAGAAGATGGGAGAAACACTTCTGATCCAAACCAATGTCCAAGCAAAAATTCAGATACCCAGAACCCTGAAATGGGACGATATTAATTTTCCACCCAACTGGACTCTAGAGAATGAAAATTATCCTCTACAGATCCAAACCTTAGACCAAAATCCAGACTTAGACTTTGTCCAGCAACTAGCAGATGGCACTGTTAGGCTCAGTTTTGACAATTCTAGGTTTAGATCACCGTTAGATGACTATAGGCCCAGATCCATAGTAGATCTTAGCCGAACCCCTCTACCTTTTAGGCAACCACCTAATCTCTTACGAGATAGACCTACATCCCAAGCCAGCTCCTCTAGACCCCTAGTACCATTCCCAAGATCTAGAAGAGACCTAAGTGTAGATTTCCAAGGAGTAAAAAATAGATCCCAGGTTAGTAAACCTTGTTATACAGCTAAACAGGACTCAGTTGTTGATCAAGATGACGACAACAGTCAAAAAGTAGGATCACCTTCAAGAACTGATATGGAGGACCCATATTAAGAAGATAATCTTAAGGAACAAGATTATGATCTTAAGGTTTTAAAAAAAGATTTTAAGCCAGATATGGATTTCTTAGGCAAAGATTTTGATCTAGAAAAGAACCTAGCCAAAAAGACAGCCTACAGAACCAACCACACCAAAGAACAAAAGCTTGAAGTTTACAATGCTTGGCAAGAATTCATGAAAGAGATACAAGACAATATCCCTTTCTTTGATTACTTTGAGAATTATTTTGTGTGGCATAGGAAGACTTGTGTCCCACCCAAAATACTTAAAGGCAGTAAACCCAAAGAAATAACCAACCAACCAACTTTTAGCTTTAAAAAATCCCCTTCTGAAGTTGAAGTTCTTAGTAAACAAGAAGAATTACTCCTAGATCTCATAGAACAAATTGAGGACCCCAGACTTAGTGCGTTTCATGCAACCTTGGTTAGAGAAACCAATAAGCCCAAACCTAGGATACGTGAATCCAAGGTAGATCTTGAGAAAATCTATGAGAGATTCTCCAAGTCCAAAAAAGAGGTCACCATCAACGACCTTCAGAAAGACATCAAAGAAACCAAATCTGAAGTCAGGACCCTTAAGCAAGAACTAACCATTCTTAGGGTCGATAATACTCTTCTTGACCAAAGAGTCAAAAGCCTTGAAGAAATTCCTCATCAGGAAAATAGGAAGGAACCATCTGATCAAAACCTTTCTGATGAAGAAGATGATACAGTTAACCCAACGGCAGATATGGTTCAAAATGAACAACCTAAAGGAAAAAAGTTTTTAGAAACCATGAATAGGATTGATTTCCAAAAATGGCATTCCGTAGTTAGAGTTGTGATCAGTAATGATTTTGAGTTCAAAGCAGTAGCCTTAATTGACTCAGGTGCTGATCTCAATTGCATCCAGGAAGGAATTATTCCTTCTAAGTATTTTAAGAAAACCAAAGAAAGGTTGACATCTGCAAGTGGAGGAAAAATGCAAATTAAGTATAAGATCCCAAGTGCACATGTTTGCCAGGACAACGCATGTTTCAAAACTACATTCGTCTTAGTAAAAAACATGACGGATAAAGTTATCTTAGGAAACCCATTTATGTGTCTTTTGTACCCCTTTGTGACGAATAGTGAAGGAATCACTACCCACCCCTTTGGCCAACCGGTAAAGTTTAGGTTTCTTAGAAGCCCTGAACCAAGAGATATTAATATCCTCTAAGATGTTTCTATCTCCAAGACCCTTAACCTTATTAGTGCCAAAAGGCAACAGATTAAATATCTAAAAGATGACCTAAGGTACAAGAGAGTCGAGAAAAGACTAACTTGTAAAAACATCCAGAAAGAAATTAGAGAGTTCGAAGAAAAACTCAAACAAGAAGTCTGTTCTGATTTACCCACAACCTTTTGGTATAGAAAAAGACACGAGGTAGCTTTAAGAAACCTAAACTTTAATGAAAAAGATATTCCAACCAAAGCTAGACCCATCCAAATGACCCAGGAACTTATGAATGTCTGTAAAGACGAGATTGAAGATCTCCTTAGAAAAGGTATCATCAGGAAATCTAGGTCACCATGGTCTTGTTCAGCCTTTTATGTCCAGAAAAATGCTAAGATTGAAAGAGGTGTTCCCAGATTAGTTATAAATTACAAGCCCCTTAACAAAGTCTTAGAATGGGTAAGGTACCCAATCCCCAACAAAAAAGATTTAGTTAATAGGCTTAGTAAAGCAGTAATCTTCAGCAAGTTTGATATAAAGAGTGGTTTTTGGCAGATACAAATCAGAGAGTCTGATAGGTATAATACAGCCTTCACCACACCCTTTGGCCATTACGAATGGAACGTAATGCCCTTTGGTCTTAAAAATGCACCTTCAGAATTCCAGAATATCATGAATGAGATTTTTAATCCATTTTCCAGCCATACTATTGTATACATTAATGATGTCCTAATCTTCTCAGATTCCCTAGATCACCACAAGAAACATCTGCGAACGTTTCTTCAAATAATCAAGTTCAATGGTCATGTTGTTTCAGCCCATAAAATCAAGCTTTTCCAAACTAGTGTGCGATTCTTAGGTTTTGATATAAGACATGGTGTCATCAAACCTATTGATAGAGCTATCCAGTTTGCTGACAAGTTTCCAGATGAAATTCTAGATAAAACCCAGCTCCAGAGATTTCTAGGATCTCTCAATTACATCTCAGAATTCTATCAGAATCTCAGGCAGCAATGCAAACCCCTGTTTGATAAACTTCAAATCAATCCATCTCCATGGACCCCAGCGCATACTTTAGTTGTCCAAAATATCAAGAAATATGTCAAGACACTTCCTTGCTTAGGAATTCCCTCGGTCAATTCCTTCAAAATTGTCCAGACTGATGCCTCTAACATAGGTTATGGTGGCATTCTTCTCCAGTGCGTTAGTCCTAATTCTCTAAAACAGATAGTCTGTTTCCATTCTGGAATCTGGACTCTTACCCAGTGAAATTATAGCACTATTAAGAAAGAAATTTTATCTATAGTACTTTGTATTTCAAAATTTCAAAGTGATCTTTTGAATCAAAAGTTTTTAATAAGGATTGATTGTAAATCAGCAAAACATGTTTTAGAAAAAGTTGTTCAAAACATTGCATCAAAACAGATTTTTGCCAGATGGCAAGCCATTCTTTCTGTTTTTGACTTTGACATAGAATTCATAAAAGGAACTCAAAACAGCATCTCTGATTTCCTTACCCGTGAATTTTTGCAGAGTTCAAACCAACATGTCAGGAAAGAAACCCGTCCCCCCAAAGTTACCTAAACAGCAAACCTTAGGAAGTTCTAGTCAGGCAAAGAACCCTGGCCTACTAGTTCTAGCATCCCCATCCTCAATTGCCAATCACTATGTGGTGTCTACCATACCAAGACCCAACTACAAAAGGTCAGTTCAACCCAGTTATAGCTCAGCCTTAGCCTCCTCAGCCCTTAGGCAAATCACCCCTTACACAGTTGATGATTCCTTTGGCCCTATATATATATACCAAAAGGGGGGGGGGTAAGTTACAAGGCTAGCGAAAGCTGTCAGATTCCGACTGGGGCTATCTGATTTCTAATTACAAACTGGAGGTCGACTGGGGCCATCTGGTTACAAGTGTAAGACTACCTGGTGTATTACAAGTGTAAACTGCCATTTTAGTTACAAGTGAGAGGGGAATAAACTGAGTTTTTGTTCTAAAAAACTTGCTTCAGACTGGAATGGGAGGCTGCCTTATATAGGCTGGAGGAGAGCCTCAGATCCTGCTGGAGATTGCTGAAATTCCGGAGGGTAAATTACTTTTACCTGGGTGAATTTCTTTTCCACCGAAAGCAATAGTAACATTGGATGATTATGTCGAGTACTGTTCATGAATAGTGACTTTTACTGTTCATGAATAGTGCTCTGTCCCTTGTCTTTAGTGTCGGCTGGTTGCTGGTTCCTGTTCATCAACAGTGACTGGTGCTGTAGATGAATAGTAACTTGTCTGAGATGCTGTTTCTGAATAGTAACTGGTACTATTCAAATTTTACCAATTTCCATTATAAGCCTCATACCAGCTGTTATCATCTTCCTGAGGTTCCCATGGGGGATCATTATTGCAAGCATGCTCGTGAAAGGTGGTGAACTTTTCATAGAGACTGCAGTAAATTAATGGTTCAAAATCTGGATTCTGGCCAGGTGTTAAGAACTGTCTGGGATCACAATGGGTGATCCATGGAAGGAGAGGAATTGACTCATAGTATGGCCTGCCGGTGAAAACTGAAATTCTTCCTGTGCTGCCAACAAAATGGTAATTCTTCCAGAGCTCTTGGGTAATTTTTCTGATTTCATTGCTGAAGAAGTTTCTCCAACAATCTGCTAGGGCTTTAGGATTCCTGTAGGAGAGAAATGTATTACCTTCAAACCAGGGTCCTTGGTGTGAATATCCTCTAATAAGGACTAGATGCTTTAATGGCTGGACAGTTGCCCAATGATTCATCTCCCATTCTGGGAGGGTACTCCAACATCTGATGGTAACATAAGGGCTTGAAACCCTAGTAACTGTGTCTCTGATGATGGCAGAGAGTTGGCTGACTTGGTTATGACTGGTTAACCTCATAAGCCTGACAAAGCCATATTCAAACATCTATGATAACCAATGAGGATTCATCTGATTATCTTCTTCCTCATCTTCTAAGAGATCATTGTAATTAATCAATAGTCCTGGAAAGGGGTGCTTTCCCCTTTCATAAACTCTGAGACTACTGCCAAAGTATGCTTCCCACTTGGATACTGTGAGAGCATGTTCTGCCATGTAGTTTAAATTGGTAGTATAATCAAGATCTGGGTCATCTGGATCATAGTACCTGGTGGTGATCATAACTCTGAAATGCCTGAACCAAAGATCAATTTATTCGGACATAACCTTACTTCCCAAAATACGTACTTGTAATTCAGAAGGTAAGTTGGCAAATGCACTTCTTACTGAGGCTTGAGTCTTAAGACTTAGCCTAGCAAAACACGTGCCCATACGAACAGTCTTATCCTTTGAACGGATTTTCTCTTTGCCAGAGAGAAGACTGGTGAGATGATCATTTCTTGCCTCAAGGCTATCTAAATGGTTTTTTAGAGTTTTGAGGGTTCTTTGGAAAAGATTATCATTATCTAGGATAAAGGCTGATTGGAGAAGGTCCAGGATGATCTTGGTGGGCTATGGGAAATTTGAATTTATACCATAAGAATCCTTAGCCAAGTTTTCTTCTAAGGTATAGTTCAAGACATCAACTACTGGATTTCCACTAGAGTATATGGGTGTGGGGGTTTCTTGGAGACTGATGACTGTGTTTCCACTGGAATGTGCCACTGTGGCATATTCCTGAAGGGATACTGCTTCTTGGTTTGAAGAAGCGCCTTCATGCATTTTTGTGAACCTTGTGAACTAGGAATAGTCCTGGACAGGAGCTTTTCCTTTATCCCTGTTTTCTGCCATTTTTCCCTGGGTTTCCTGTTTTGGGTTTTTTGGACAAGTAAGGTAATTTCTTGTTACACATTTGTGTGAGAAAACATTTTCTTTTAAATCAGGGGATGCAATGCAGAAAATATTTTTATGCAATGTGCATGCTTTGTTTTCTGGATGAGAAATAGAAGCAGGTTTCTTTGTCTGATTCTTTTTGGAGGGAATAATAGTTAAATACCCTGGACTAGTTCCATGATATTTAGGATTAATAAGGATTCCTCCTTGGACTCTGGATATTTCTAAGTCTTGATTAAGGGTTCTGGCCTTAAACTTGATTTTATTGAACTGGGCAAGCTTTTGGGCTTTGATGACAGGATCCTCAATCTGTTCTATGAGATTAAAAATAGATTCTTTTTTGCTGAGGGTATTGAGCTTTCTGCAGCAATTTCCTTTACAGGCCAAATCAATTCTAGGCTCACTGGAAGAACTGTAATTTCTGGATGGTTCAGAAGATGACTGGTGGATTTCATGCTCACTAGAACTACTGGTTGACTCATGTTCTATATGGTCAAGTTCTAGTAATTTGAAGATTTTCTCCTTACTGGGTTGGTCACTGATAAGGGTGTTTATGAGTGTTTTTGCCTCTTCCTTACACTCATCTCTAAAGTGTCCCCTTTTTCCACAATTAAAGCATTTTCCTGATGCTTTAGGGGTTTTCTCAAACCTACCTGTGGATTTTGATCTAGAAGGTTTTCCCTTTTTATAATAATCACCATATTTGGGATTACTATAACCTTGCCTTTTGTAGAGTCTAGATTTGGTCTTTTTTCTATAAGATTTCTCAGGGGATTCTGGCCTCCTGTGTTTGGTCTTTCTTTTAGAGGGGGCTATTGGTGGTAAGCCATACTGTGTGCAAAAGGTTCCTAACTCATACTTGGCTTTACTTTTGCTGGCTTTGCTATGAATCTTAAAATCTCTGCACATTTTCATTCCTACACTTCTGATGGTGCTAGAGATATCTCCATAGGTTAAGTTGTCATAATCAATTTCTCCTAGTGAGTTGCAAAGTGTTTCTTTCACTTTTTCACCAAATAATGTGGGTAAACCATTGATAAACTTTTCTTTCCAAAATGGAGAATTACAATCACTTCTATTCATGACTCTTGTGGTAAACACATCTTCATACCATCTGTAATCTCCTAGTGTTCTGCACCTAAGATTACTCAACTGATCATAAATCCTAGATGTAATGTTACTGGGTTTTCCTACAAAATGGTTTATGATGGTGTAAATCAGGGTGTTAACCCCATCAGGAATTCCTCTTCCTGGGGGATCCTCAAAAACGGGGAGACCTTCCTCATTCTTTTGGACAGCATTTCGAATATCTTCCTTGGAATTTTCAGTGAGGCAGTTGTTCCACCATTGGAGCAGCTTTCCTGTGAAACCTAGGACAATGAGATCAATTACCTCAGGGTGAGTTTTTCCTTCATTGAGATAATTGTTAGCGACCATTGCTATATGTTGGATCTTATTCAGAATTTCTTGTTCTGAAAGGCCATCTATGTTCCACTCATAAAGTTTTCCTGAGGTGACTGATAATTGGTTGCTAACATTCCTTTCTTCATACTGGAGGTCTGGGGGTGTAGGTCTAGGATATCAATTCTTGGTTAAACTAGTTGAGGGTAGTTGGTAAAGTCTTTTGACATTTAAATCCTGAAACTGATTCTGAATTTGTTCTATCTCCTTGTCATCATCTGAGGAGGTTCTGCTAGAACAGCTAGAAGTTCTATGTCCTTTTAGGGTGGTAAGCTGGAGACCTTTGCTAGGTGAAGAAGTACTTGGTTCTTTCTTTACAAGCTTTTGGAGTTCTTCTAGTTTCTGAGTGACTATTTCTAGGGCTGTAGCATCTTTAGATTTGATGCTAGGTTGCTTAGATGTGGGAAGTTTTACTAAGGGCTTTTCTATGACAGGTTTACAAGAGCTTCCTGGCTGGAGGACAATCTTGTTTTCTAATTTGTCTTCTACTCTATCAAGCTGTTTTCCTATTACATTTAAACATTGGTTGGTGTAATTGTTCTGCTCAATAACCTTTTTGACGATTTTCTCTTCTCCTGAAGGAAACCTAAAGGGTGTGGCAGTAACATTCTGATTTTTGTACTTAAAGGTAATGGCTGCTACTAGGGGGTGGCTAGCACTGACTACTTCTTTGGTGTCATCTTTGACCCAATCTGTTTTCGTGAGGACACAAGCCTTTTTGTGCCATTTGAAATATCTCTCAAAATAAACAAAGAAAGGGATATTTTCTGATACCTCTTTCATGAATGCTTTCCAAGCATCAAGAACTTCTTTCTTCTGTTCCTTGGTATGGTTGGCTCTATAGGCTTCTCTTTTGACTCGGTTCTCTTCTAAGTTAAATTCTTTGCCTAGGTAAACCATATCTAGCTCGAAATCCTTTTTCAAAACCTTAAGCTCAAAATCTTCAATGTTATCTCGATATGGGTCTTCCATATCAGTTCCTGAAGGTGATCCTACCTTTGGGTTGTTGCTGTCGTCTTGATCAACGACTGAATCTTGTTTGGCTGTATAACAAGGTGTACTAACCTGGGATCTGGTCTTGACTCCTTGAAATTCTGGTCCTAAGTCTCTTCTAGATTTAGGGAATGGTGCTAGAGGTCTAGAGGAACTGGCTCGAGACATAGGTCTATCCCTAAGGAGAATAGGTAATTGCTGGCTAGGGAATCGGCTAAGATCTATTGGGGATCTAGGCCTATAGTCGTCTAGAGGTGATCTAAATCTAGATTTGTCGAAACTAAGTCTAGCAGAACCATCTGCTAGCTGCTGGACAAAATCTAATTCTGGATCCTGATCTGGTTCCTGGATTAACAAAGGATGATTTTCATTATGAAGTTTCCAATCGTCTGGAAAGGAAATTTCATCCCATTTGAGTGTTCTAGGAACTTGGACTTTGCCATGGATGTTGGTTTGGATAAGACGTGTTTCTCCTACCTTCTTCCTGTCTAAAGCTCCAACATTCATATTGGTCTTAATACACTTATAATACACTCTGTATATAAGTGCTATCTGGTTGGTTCCCTGCGTCATGAGGGTTCCATGGGTCTTGATATTTAGGGTCATGGCCTGCATGACGTTCTTGTCATGAAGGTGAACTATAAAGTTCGGGAAACAGTCAAAATGGACTGGTCCGTTACTTAAACTGGCTTGGACTGTTCCTAAGAGACTGTCATTAAACCTTATATGACGGGTATCTCTAAGGGCTAACAGAACTAAATTGTTCAATCCTGATCTGATGAGAGGTTTTACGCCAACTTGGACTAAACCTATATGCAAGAAATGGTGACCTTTCTTTAAGTGTGCTTTTATCTGAGCTGGGTTAAACAAGTAGCAAGTCTCGTACTCCTTGTTTATTCCATAAACTTGTTCTATGGTCCTGACATGGAAATCTGTCTTGAAAGAATTCAAGTTCCATGAAAAAGACTTATAAAACTCTTTGGTGGGTATTTTAGGAAGGTTCCAATCTCCTAACTTAAGGTCTAAGTCTGACACTTCATATTCTTCACTATTGATAATTCCTGACTCTTGTGGAATTTTTGGAAGTGATGTTTTTCTACTGGCTAAACTGGAGGTTGAGTTACTTCTAAACAATTTACTCAACATCTTGACTATCTAAAAAAATTAACACAATTAAATCCTAATTTTCTTTATCTCCAATACAAGATCTAACCTTGGACAAGCTATAGGGATATGACTGGATGGACTATCGTCATTGTCTCATGTATAAGAAAAACTGCCCTTTCTGTCTAACTTGGGAACCACGACAATTGCTGTAAAACCACTATCCTGGACATAACGCCTCAACGCCTCACTCCGGCTAAACGGCTACAATCTTGGATACCGTGGACAAAACAGATCGTGACAAGCACAAATCGGGACCTATGTTTTTGAGACACGCACAAATCGGGACCTACGTTTCCATTCATACCTACAACAGGTTTCTGGTTAAACACAAGCATATGGGGATACAAAAGATTGGGATAATAACTGGGTTAACAGAGACAGATAAACATGATATGGAATAAATGGAAGAAAAGTAACTGAATCAACAGATAAGAGAGTAGAGGAAGATCACAAAACAGAAATAAACAATAGGAATATAGTGAGAAAATAATGCTATGAAAACCATGTATGCAAATATCTGAAAATAACTTTGAAAACTGAGGCGGTATAACCGGCCAAACTTTGATTATCTTAAAACAAATGTAACTTACAAATTGATCTGCCAACTTGGCTCTGATACCAAAAGGGGGGGTAAGTTACAAGGCTAGCGGAAGCTGTCAGATGCCGACTGGGGCTATCTGATTTCTAATTACAAACTGAAGGCCGACTGGGGCCATCTGGTTACAAGTGTAAGACTACCTAGGGTATTACAAGTGTAAACTGCCATTTTGGTTACAAGTGAGAGGGGAATAATTATAAGTAGATATATATATATATATATATATGTGTGTGTGTGTGTGTGTGTGTATATATATATATATATATGTAGGATAATTATAAGTAGATATTATTTTATTTGACATCAAAAACTGGTTAGTGTCTTGATCTAATGATAAATAACTATTATCAGAAGCCGCCTACATCAAAAACTGATTGGTGTCTTGATCTAATGATAAAGAATTATTACCAGGAATAGACGTTATAGGTTGAAACTCTCTTTAAAAAGAAAATGCTATAGGTTGAAACTTGTGGACGACTAAATTTCTAGTTCAAAATAAATCAAACAAATAAAATAGTTTCACAAATGCGAATTTGTATTGATGAATATGTGGTAAAATTCTCTGTAATTATAAAAGAGTGATTTTCTAATTCGATCTCCTTGAAAGATTTGTTGATTGGAATTGTGATAATGTGATTTTGATTTGAACACAAGATATCCTTTAATTTGGTTGAGGAAGGGATTAAAGGCCCTTGAAACAGAATTACAATGAATCTCTAGCTATGAGCTTGTTAGAAATCCTTTGTTCTTCGTGTTCTTAGTGTTCTTCGCGTGTTCTTCGTGTTCTTGGTGCGTTCTTCGTCTTTGAAGATTTGCGGTAGAAGTTCTTCGGTGCTTTGGAGGCTTGAATCTGTAGAGTTTCGTTGATTTGCTGTTTGTTGAGGTTTCTGGAGACTTTTGAGCTTGATTCCAATGAACTTTGAGATCTAGGAATATGATTTGGATGATTCCTTTTCGAATGTTTTTCATATTTGAAGGTTTGTGATGGAAGTTCTTCGGGGCATTAGAGACTTGAATCTGTAGGGCTTTACTGATTTGTGATTTGTTGAGGTTTCTAGAGGCTTTTGAGCTTGATTCTGATAAACTTTGAGATCTAGAAATATGATTTGGATGATTCCTTTTCGAATGTTTTTCGTATTCGAAGGTTTGTGGTGGAAGTTCTTCGGGGCTTTAGCGGCTTGAATCCGTAGAGCTTCACTGATTTGTGATTTGTTAAGGTTTCTAGAGGCTTTTGAGCTTGATTTCGATGAACTTTGTGATCTAGGAATATGATTTAGATGATTCCTTTTCGAATGTTTTTCGTATTCAAAGGTTTGTGGTAGAAGTTCTTCGGGCTTTAGTGTAGGAAATTAATATGTTTGTATCACATACAAAATATACGCAGTGGAAAAATTAACGGATCTACTTCATTTGTAATAGATAACATGTACAATGTAAATTTCAGAATATAAGAACAAGAGAGTGTACCTTGGTACGGTAAATTTCAAAACAAAGATTAGAAGTACTCGAGAACACTTTTAATCTTCACTCCAATTCCACTTGATGCCCAAGATGTGTGGTCTCTCAATCAATTCTATGTGTTTGTTCTAGAGAGAATATGAAAGAGTCTCTCTCTCACATCCATGAACATACAAATCATTTCATTCTAATATAAAATTCTGTATGTTTCTCTCCACATTACTGATTATCTAATTGGGCTAACCTTTTGGGCCTTCCCAATTGGGCTTTAGTGTGTGGCTTGGAGTGGGACCAAAAGGGAACAAATAAGACACTAGCTCCAATGGACCTTGGGCTTTTCTGTCAACTCTTGACAAGTCCAAAGTTACCATTAATTATATTTAATACCACTATATAAATATAATTGCATTCTAGGTCTTATTAATAAATTATATCCCAAGACTTTATTATACATGCAACCCCTTCATAAAATATTCGTAGTAATACAAAGTCATGAATATAGACTGTCACTTTGTAAATTACTACATCTTAATCCTTGAGTACCTGGTTTAATCCTTTTAAGTTATTCATCATATATTTATGAAATCTGATTTCATAAATATATACTTTAGTCTTACTAAAGTCGTTATGCCTAACTCTCTGAATAACTGAACCCATTAAATTTATCTCAAGGGAATATTTTATATCTCCGTTAAGAGACTATAAATTCCATCTTGAGAATATATGTTCCATCAACACTAAATGTGGCTACCCAACATACTGAGGTTTTGACCGTTACTTTAGATCTCACTCCTGATATATCAAAGCAACCTACATTTCATGATCAGGTCCATTATTCTCTCAGGATTAAGAGTTTATGTGAATAGAAGTCGTGAAATTGATTATTCAATTGACAGTCGTTAGGAGAATAATAAATCTCACAGCGGTCCAGTTCAATATGTCTTAACTCTTAAAACATATCAACATATCAACTAGAAGTCTCCACTTCCATGATCAAGACAAATCATCTTAGTTAATATGTTATAGTCTTCGCAAATGAAATGCCCAATTTCATCACCAACTACGAACCATAATTATGAGTTTACAAAGAACTTGTGATTTATATCTTCTGTGACTTTTCACATAAATCACATACTATGCATCTCATGGACTATATGATAATGTCCAAATATTCATGTTACCATTATTTTAGATCAGAATAAAGCAACTTTATGAAACACAATATTAAGTCATACATCATTTCTTATATAATGTCATACATAATATCATACAATAGGATTTAAGGGCACTAATCTTAACATTTGGTAGCTCGAATTCGTAGAGTTTCACTGATTTGTGATTTGTTGAGGTTTCTAGAGGCTTTTGAGCTTGATTTTAGTGACCTTTGAGATCTAGGTAGGTAGTTTAGATGATTCTAATTTGAATATTCCTTGCATTTGAGGTCGAAGTTCTTGAAGTTCCTGGAGGCTTTAGGGCTTGATTCCAGCAGAGTTTCAGTACTTCTGAATCTTCTTTGATGCTGCTTGTGCTCTAGATGGCTTCGTCCTTTCTTTCAAATGCCTTAGGAAGGCTTCTATTTATAGGAGTTTAGGGGTAGGTGAGCAACATGCGGCAGAATCTGATTGATGACACATGTCACAGCCTGATTGGTTCGCTTATGTCATTACATACACACGCTAGGTTGCTCATGTCATCGCTTACACGCGCCGGATTGCTTATGTCATCACTTACACGTGCTGGACTGCTTATATCATCGCTTATACGCGCTGATGTGTGATTGATTTTTTGCATGCATTTTATGCCTCTATTTCAATGACACTTGGCGAATTTCTATTGGTTTCTGAGTAATGATAGCAAAACCTAGCAGCAGTACGTGACGCTTTGTAATTGGCTGTATTTTGTGGACTTGGTAGTATTATGTGTCAGCTTGTGATAGGTCGGGAATTTTCCCTCTCTACAAAACTCTCTTAAATATTTTTTTAAAAAAAATGCAATCTATTCATGGTCATTTCCTCATAACTAACTACAAAGATCAAAACTAAATTATATAAAGTAAGTTATATAAAGGAATACTTTTTGCATAAAGATCAAAACTAACTACAAATTGAATTACTCTTTATAAAGTAAGTTATATATACAAACCTCAATTCTAACTTCTAAAAGACGAAAATGCATGTCGGATAAAGATCTCCCATTAATTGGAGATCATTAATTTAAGAGAAATGTTATGTTCACAATATTTTCGCAATAAATTTTAAGTGATCGGTTATTATTAGTGGGGCAAAAAAGTAATTTTATTGATAAATTTAAATTATGACCAATAATAACTAACAACTTATAATATGTTGTGAAAATGTTGGGGACGTAGTACTTCTCTTAAGTTAAATCTTCTCGCTTCTCTTTTAATGGGGCAAAAACTTATTTATAAAATAAAAAAGAAAATGAAGAAATAGAATATGAAAAAAAAAAAGACAATGAAATGAAAGGAATAGAGTTCGAATTCTATTTGTTTAGCATCTAAGATGAATTGCGGAGTCAAAGACCTTATAGTTAAATTGGCACCACCCCATAAACAAAGTGTTTAGGGGTTTAAGGGGAAAAGAGTTCGAACTTTGAAGTTAACAGCATATTGTAATTATCTCTCAAAAAATGAGTTGATTAAATTCACAATTTTCTAATATAATAAACTTTTGAGATAATCGATAAATTATCATTTATCTCTTTCTTATTGATATTGAAATCACCTCATTATAAATGCCAAAATAGAATTGTCACCCCCGCTCCCCAAGACAAGACGAGACGAGATGGACACCCTTAATCCAACCCCCACCTTGCAGTCTAGTTAACGCTTAACAACATTCACAGTAGTGGTGGTAAAAAATTCAACAGCTCAAAAAACTACTTTATCTATTTTAATACCTCACTTTACAATACATCTAACATCAAAGATTCCAAATTTTTTACCACTTCATTTAAATATTCATTCTTTATTCTTTTTTTAATCTTTCTTTATTCTTGCGACTTGCAAGAGCAAAAGCAACCACCACCAACCATCATCCAATGTCAGCCACCCAGCAAACCCACACCTAATGCCAGCCACCACCATTGGTAAAAAAACAAAAATAAAAAAACATAAAACAAAAAGATAACAGTTTGCTAGCACCCACAACCCACCACCACCACAACCTATCCCAGCACCCATAACCCACCTCCACCACCCCTACAAATAGTGCCAACACCGCAACCCACAACCCATCGTCACAATCGCAACTTGATTTCAACCTAAAATCAAATTCCAACCCACAACCAAATCTCAACCCAAACCCACGAACCAATGCATCCACCCTAACGCCCACCACCGCCTGTAACAAATGACCCACTAGCAACAGTCGACCCACAAAATGCCAAAGACCTAGCAAACCCAAAACACCAACACTTGCCCACACTGTTACCAATCTAAATCTCCATAGCACGCCCACATCGTCACCGATCTCAGTTGTCCTGATTTTGAGTTAGAGGAGGTGGGTAAAAGAGAAGGAGAAGAAGAGAGACAAGAGAAGGAAAAAAAAAAAAAAAGAAAAGAAAAAAGAGAGAGAATAATATATATATATATATATATATATATATATATATATATATATATATACTTATTTATAACTTTGAAACTGCAATAAAATGCCAAAGATGAAAACTGTAGATTGGTTGCTAATGTATTAAACTTTGGCACCATCAATGTTGCTTCCTTTTTTGTGTTTTAGTTACTAAAATAGCATTTAAGCCATTTGAGCATCATCAACATCGTAAAGTCCACCAGTTAAAAAAAAAAAAAAAAAAAAAAACAATACCAAAAAAAGAAAAAAAAATTGTCTTTTACCGTTAAATCTCCATATGCTAGGACCTCAGTGCAGTTTCCACGAAAGAACATTGAGATCAACAAAACCCATATTGATGTGAGTTGAGAGTCCAGTGCAGTCCAGTCCAATCCAAGGCTCCAGTACACTCCAATCCAGTTTCCATCACCTGACCCTTAAAATCTCTTTCTTTCTTTCTTTCTTTCTTCATTTTCATCTTCAACAATTTTCTCACATCCCAAACACCATAATAACTCAGAATCAAATGGCCAAGCTCGAGCTCCGGGAGCTAGGGAACACGGGGCTGAAGCTCAGCTGCGTGGGCTTCGGTGCATCGCCTCTCGGCAACGTTTTTGGCACAGTCTCCGAGGAAGAAGCAAATGCCTCCGTTCGTGAAGCCTTTCGTCTCGGTATCAACTTCTTCGACACCTCTCCGTACGTATCCATCTATCTTCTTTTTCCCCATTCCTGAAACTACACTCAATTTCTTTCTTTTTTGTGTGTGTAAGGCTGTGTTTGGTTTTGCCAAGAAAATTGTAGGAAAGTTGAAACATTGAATTGAATTGTGTGTCTCTCAATTGATGTCTATCTGTTTGGTTGCTGAGAAAGGAAGAAACTATCGTATTTCTCGAAATGCTAGATGAAAAGGCAAAAGCTTAGGCTTAATTAGTCTAACTTTTGCCCAAAAATTGAAGTTAAGTTGTGTGTTCATAGTGGGACTAGAAAACAAATTAATTGTGGTTTTTGGATCTTATACTTTGGTTGTTAGAAATTATATGAGAGTTTTGTTTCTTGGAGAACACTACTTTATGAGAGTTTTGGAACTCGGTAATGCTTCCTTTGGTTTACCAAAAATGTAAAAATGGGAGAGAAATTTTTTTTGTGTGGAAAGAAAATTGTAAGGGAATGAAGGAATTGGGGTTTTGAAGTCTTGATTTTTAACCGTTTAAGACCGGAATTCTTGTTTTCGATGCTGAGAAAAATGAGAAAATGATATCTTGGCGCAGTGGTGAACCCAGGAATTTTTCTAAGGGCCAAGTTAAATATAATAAAGTTCTTTAAGGAAAAAAAAAAATGCTAAATGTTTTAATACGTTCCAATTTATGTCTTTTTGTCAATTACTTCTTTTTGTTTTTCTATTTTTTTTTTCACCAAATAGGGTGATTTATTTTTAATTTTTATATTAGATCATTTTTTTTTTTTTTTTTGAAAAGAATAGATCAATTTATTAAAAATAAAAAGAAAACACATGATACCAAATTGAGATAAAAACAACCAATTCTAGCTTTAGCTCAAAGAATTGATATAAATCACTGTATAATTACCTTTATTTATCAATAACAAGAATTGATATCAAATCACTATATAATTTTTTCTTTATTTATCAATAACACTTTCACTTCTTTTTTTTTTTTGGTCAATTGAAATGGAACTAACAAAAAGGTAAACAATAAAATCTTTATCACATTAAAAGAAAAATAAATTTTAAAAGCCGAAGTGTGAGCAAGTTGTAAATTATTAGCCTAAAAGATATAATTTTTTAACCTTTTACTAGCTTCTGGAAACAAGTACAGAACCAAATCATGTAGCTTAGGTAAAAGACTGAACGGTAAGTAGTAGATACTAATACTATCATCAATAAACACAATCGCATAGAGAGAGTTTGAGAGAAAAATACCACTGCTCACAGTCGCATAGGGATTTGCTTTTGGAGGGATTTGTTTTTAATATGGAAATTAAAAAAAAAAAAAAATGATTTGCTGTATGTATTTGGATGGACTATGGACATATGCTTTTTTTTTTTTTAATGAATTCTTTGTATCAAAATTTTCTTTTGGGTTTTTTATTTTTTATTTTTTAAATCAATTTTCAAATTTGAGGAAGCCAAAATGAATTTAGAGGAGTTATTTTTTCCCAAAATATTGGGGAAAGGGGGGGGGGGGGGGGTGTGTAAGTAAATTTAAAGGGTCATTCATGATTAAATTTCCTCTGTTAAAGGAAATTTCAAAAGCTCAGGGGGGGCCTTCGCCACTGTGACTTTACGGGTAGACTTTAAATTATTAGGGACCCTGACAATCCCCATTTGGTTACCAAGAAAATGAAAGGAGCATTGAACTAAAGTTCTGAAATCTAAATATGTTGTTATATGAATCTAACAAATGAAAAACCGATTAACTTGTGTTTGCTTTATATCATGCACTTTTTTATTATTCTTTTTAAACAAAAACAAAATGTATTTGATTAGATTTCAAATTTAACATCCATTTCTTCTTTGTACCTCAAATAGAGTTAGTGACTGTAGTAAATTTGAATGCTTTCACCCTTGTCATGCACTTCTTGCTAATTTTATTGCTCACAGATCATTAGTTGCTTCGTACTTGCCTTGTTTCAACATACTTATCATTTGCTTCATTTATGATTATTCATCCCTATGGAATTTTGAATATGTATTTTCTATCATTTTTAGATATTATGGAGGGACTTTGTCAGAAAAGGTACTTGGTAAGGCGTTGAAAGCTCTAGGAGTTCCAAGAGACAATTACATTGTATCCACAAAATGTGGACGGTACGCTGAGGGTTTCGACTTCAGTGCTGATAGAGTGACTAAGAGCATTGACGAGAGCTTGGCCAGATTGCAGTTGGATTATGTTGATATACTGCAATGCCATGACATTGAATTTGGATCTCTAGATCAGGTGCTAAATCAATTGATCCTCGTTCACCTTCTTTATATATGGATCCTCTTAGTTCTGCATATTTCTAAGCATATTCACATGTTGTTTATTTATTTGATTCTTAATAAAATGCCTTGTGATAATGACATTTGGAATCTTTAATTTTTGTTAACAGGTTGTGAATGAGACAATTCCTGCCCTTCAGAAACTGAAGGAAGCAGGGAAAATCCGTTTAATTGGGATTACTGGACTTCCATTGGGAGTTTTTACTTATGTACTCGATAGGGTGCCACCTGGCGCAGTGGATGTAATATTATCATATTGCCACCACAGTATTAATGATTCAACATTGGAGGATTTACTACCTTACTTAAAGAGCAAAGGTGTTGGTGTAATTAGTGCTTCTCCACTTGCAATGGGTCTTCTTACTGAGAGTGGTCCTCCGCACTGGCACCCAGCTTCACCTGAACTCAAGGTGTGCTTTTTCTCTATGAAATAATCAACATTGTAGATTTTTATGCTTCTCTTGCATCAGGAGATAACTCAAACTTCATTCCATTTACCCAACATCACATCTGTATTTGTATATGTGTGCCTGGGTGTCAGGCCAATAAAAAAAAATCACCACGCAAGAATGTTTATTACAATATATTTTATGGTTCCTTCCAGTTATGCATATTTTATGCCCTGCGGTTGCGATAGTGACAAAATAGTAGAATGAGAACATCTGTTCTGATTATGAATATAAAATTATACAAAAAATAGAAAATTTCTCCTACCTAAGTTATTTCTTGGACACCTGCAAGGCTGCAACTAGCTTTACATTTTTGTAAAGGGATTAATAAGGTTTATTACGCTGTTAAGATCTGAGAGGATGTTGTTCAAAATAAATTCTCTGTGAGCACACTGAATTTAGTAGGACCCCTTTTATCTAACCAGATTAAGGTAAGAACGGACAACATGTTTCCTTACTAAAATGAAAGGTAAACAAAGATCTATATGTGAAATAAACCTAGTTGGTTAACTTTTTAAGTTTTGATTTCCAACCACATACATAAAGGAGTCACCTCTGTCAATTTTCTTAGCTATTGTGCCTTTGCCATCGAACATCTTAAATGTTCTCAAAGATTTTTTTACTGTTTACTCATGGGTAGATAGACTACATGGTTTCTTAAATCTGGTTGTAGCTTGAAGGATATAATATAAAGTATTTTTAACTGCTTCATCTATTGTATACTTCCAACAGTCTGCATGTCAAGCTGCTGCTGCCTACTGTAAAGAAAAGGGGAAGAATATTTCTAAGTTAGCTATGCAATATAGTCTGTCAAATAAAGACGTTTCGTCTGTGCTGGTTGGAATGAACTCCGTTAGACAGGTAAACATTTATTATTTCCGTAATTTACACATTTCTAAAATATTCCAGAACTTTCTAATTTACAAAAAGATCTATCTCAACATGTTGAATATATGTATGACCAATCTCTCAAGTCAATATATGAATTTCCTGGGTCATGTCTGTTGCAATGAAGTTGAATAATTGATGACGTTTTCTTTTATAAAAGATTTAATTTAGACACATATAAAGGCATTGTTTTGTCCATGTGCTTTACATGATCACTGACATACATTCAGTACAAATAATTTACCATCATATAATAATTAACACTCATCACGAAGATTTCTAGGTTCAAATTCTTTGTACTTGCGGCAAATGAGAAACTGGTGTATGTTCTTTCATTTGTTTTATCATTTAGTTTTGGACGTGTTTCATTTGATTCCACTCCATGTAAAGTCAGGTTGCACATGTGTGGTGCACTTATGAATAGTTGTTCAGTGTCATTGTTTTTTATGAGTTATGTCTGGCTTAATGTAAGTAAATGTGATGCTATATTGTGCAACGTTGTGATCCTTAGCTTACAAAATGTCAAAAGTAGGATATCATTAAAAATGGAAGTTCCCAAAGGGACACTGCAAAAAAATTGGATGCAGTTAAAAAGAATGAATAAGGGGGAGCTGTTGTTTTAGAAAGTGGACAATTCCTGACCCATTAAAAAAAAAAAAAAAAAGAGTGGACAATTCTTGATGTTCTAAGAACTTAAATTGTGGAGGTATGACCTACTGTTCAGATGATGATTTGCAATGCTTAACGTTGTCATCATACTACTTGGCCTCATTACTACAAACATATTTCCCTTTTATATCTTTTGTTGTTAAAGTACATGGACATATTGATGCAGGACATGGTCTGAATCTTGCAAACTCTAGCACTAGAGGGAAAATTGGATTATAATTAAATGTTAAAGAAGGATGGGTCAATTAGTTTGATGGCAGGAAATATTAGGGAATAGAATTTAGGGTTCAATAGGCTTAAAGGGATGTTTGAGGATCTGATTTGATCTTAGTCTTTAGATCAGTAACAGAGAAGTGGAGAAAAAAAGGGCAAGTAGATGTTGAAGGAGAAAGAAACAGAGCAATAGAGAAAGATGCTTAGGAACTCTCAGTTCTCAATAATCTGCCATACTGTCAAAAAGTGAGAATTACAACCCTTTTGTAACGCTATACAAAACCCAAGAGAAATACAAACCCCAGCCCTGTGATTAGATAAATCCTGGCCCTACATTACAAAACTAATTAAAAGTACCTAAAGAACTTAATTAGCCAAAAATGTAATCTGATAAATATTAGCTGACTATTGACTACCATTGACACTTGTAGGACCAAAACGTAGGAACAAAAGGACTTCTAAATTGATTAGGAGTGTAGGACCTGTAAGACCGTAATGTTTTGGGCTTCCACAATGTATAGTTCTTCTCCAACCAGCTTATTGATACAGCATCATGTGCAGATGGCATGTGGATTGCTAATTTGTTAAGAAATGGAGTTATAGCAATGCTATAGGAGAGAGTTCCTGCACTACAGCCAAAAACTCTCAAGAATTGACACTCAAAGATCAGATGTTTCACATTTCATTCCTCTTGTAACGAAAAGCAAACAAAGTAGTTGAGCATTCCCTTTTTTATGAAGAAGAAATTTTGAATCTCTGCACTATTTGTTTTCTTGCCAGACATAAGTTAAAACTGTACCTTGGAATGATCTAACTACCCTAAACTGTAGCATCTTAAGAAGCTGGAGTAAAACTTGCTTTAAAATTGCTCGAAGAACTTTTGTTAATACCACCATATTCGCTATGATGTGATTTTATCCTTTAAATCAGACCATATCTTAATATCATTTTGTATCCATTGCCACAATTCCCCACAGTATCTGCACAATCAGTATCAGGCCAACTCTGTCTCAAGTTCCTACTTTCAGCTGCCACAGTAACTTTTCCTGGATATTATATCTTCAAATATACTTTCCCCATATGTCTCTACTGTCTGCACCTGCCTTTGTCTCTTACTTCCATTCTTTTTTTGTCACTTAATTAGAGCTAAGTTTCACTGGAGTCTGGATAGCAGACCCAAAGGTAAGGAAATTGGGTGGGTCTTTTGTTGGATTGTAATGGCCTTACTATCCAATATTATCTACGAGGCTAATAATATTTGAACCTAGTAGTTTTGAACCACCAGGTGTTGTCAATAACTGCTGAAGAGACCTCTTTCAAGGTTCGTCAACTGGGTTTAGATTCTTGCCTTAATTATTTCCCTATCTGGAATCTTTACAAAACATTTTGCTCAAAAAAAAAAAAAAAAACATTTGTAATCTATTTAAGGGCCTGGTTTTGGTAATAATTATACGATGAAACCACTGGCTACAAGGTTAAATCAGGATTCCATTCGTATGCTCTTTTTCATGTCCCCATGGTTTTGGTCATTGCCATGGCTTCCACGATTTGAGTCGAATTCTCCGTTATCTTTAACAAGTGTGCTTGAACTGTTGGTTTAACTTGTGGCATTTTGATAATCAGGTTGAGGAGAATGTTGCTGCTGCTGTGGAGCTCGCAACTGCTGGGAAAGATGAGGAAACTCTATTGGAGGTTGAAGCTATCCTGAAACCTGTGAAGAATCAAACTTGGCCAAGCGGAATCCAACAGAGCTGACTGCTAATTTTCATGTGGCTGAATAACCAGCATTGGCCTATCAATAACAGATAAATCCAATTAAAGGCTAATTCTATTCTTATGAGGGCTCTATCCAAATGGCGGTGGGAAAATTTATCTACATGGGGATAGATCCAAATACTTTGTGTTATAGGCATGTCATCTTAGGATGCATGCATGTATGCGTGATATCTCTACTTTTCCTCCAAGTAAGAATGTAGACATTATTATATATGATTTTGGAGTCGTGATGGGTTTCACTTTTGTTAGTAAAAAAAAAAACAATGCATTGATGTGTCTCTCATCTAAATGTTTTAACCAAACATCATTAATAGTTAAATAATTAAAATAAATACAATGGAACAAATTTGTATAAATGGGCGATTTTGATTAAAAAATCTAGAGAATCAAATTTTTTTTTTTTTGTATATTTTCACAACTTTTATATAAGAAATATATAAAATATTAATGCATAAACAAAAAAATATAATTTCAATTATAATTAATCCTTAAAGTATAAAATATAGTTGCATAAACATCCAAATATTAATTTGGCATAAATGTTAAGAACATAGAGAATTTGTAATTCAATGGTAGGTTTTTTGAAATATTAATCTAATAAGAATAAATATTAGTTGGTGTAATATTATTTTCTTTTTTCTTTTACAACTAATAAACTCATGAAATAGGATTATATGAATTAAAAGCTTAATTTTCATGGTTTTAAAAAATCAGCTGCACGTTCAAAGAACTGGAGATAAGAGAGGTTCAAGGTTTTGAGGTCGATCTCTTTCTCTTCTATTTTGTGATCTTCTTCATTCACGATATCAGGATGACAACCAGTCTTGGAGCTAACAAAGGAGTTGGATCTCCACAACTTATCCATACTATCCTGGGTTCAACACTCAATTACCATGTTTTTCTCACAACCGTTGCATTTTATAAGACATACCCTAAACAACCATGTACCTCTCATGCCCTACACGCCCTCTCTGGCTCAAATGGGCCTTACTATTCGGTTTTTGGGACTTCACTTTACGCCTAGGGTGGCGCCAACAACGGTAAGAAGAGAACACAACAACAGAGTATCAAAATTTCGGGTACACACAGACAAGGAGCAAAGACACAACAACACTATTGGCAACCAAGGAAAGAATTGCTCCTTGTCTGCTTTTAGCATAAATAAATTAATTAAAGAAGGAAACCATATCAATTTCAAAACTTGCATCTAGAGTAGTCAAAACTCTTTTGAAAGCGAGTAGCCAAAACTCTTAGTTGGCTTTGAAAAACATTCAATAGTTTGAAAATCAAAAGCAGATGGAGACACAGATTTGGTCTCTTCTTCTTCTTCATCAGCAGCTTTGCTATATGGAGAGGAAGTTTCTGCTTTAGTAGTGTAGAAAGCAGTGCTAACTTAGGATTTATCGCTTGAAACTCCTTTGAGCTTCAAATCAGATTTAAAATCAGGTTTTGCAAAATTCTTTTGCAAATAATCAGTGAGATCTTGATCTCTCTTTGAAACACTTTCATTTCCAGCAAAGGAATGTCTTCCTTCGTTGATCTTCAAGGGTCTGTTATCATGAAAACTTATTTTTACAGTTCCATCAAGATATTGTTGAATATGAGCAAGATCAATTTCATGAAAAACAAGTTTGGCAAGAGGGGATTCACGTTCCAACAATTATTCCTTAGGAAGATTAACATCTTCCTATTGAATCATTTTTAGGACTTGAACCTTAGCATCAGGGGTTAAACATTGAATTAACATGGTTTTACTTGCAAGATCTTTAATATGAGCAGCTTTAGGATTCAACTGAGAACCCAAAAGTCTGTAGTAATTACAGTAAATAAGAGCAAAAGGCTTACTGCCTTCATCCATGTCATAACCAGAAGTCAATACATTCAACGTCAAGGCTTTAACAATATTAGGATCATCCAAAGCAAGACAAATATCAGGAAAAACATCAAAGTAAACAGGGCTCTGTTGTTGTGTTCCCTTCTTATCGTCGTTGGCGCTACCCTAGGCGTAAAGTGAAGTCCCAAAAACCGAACAATAAGGCCCGTTTGAGCCAGAAAGGGCGTGTAAGACATGAGAGGTACGAGGTTGTTTAAGGTATGTGTTACGAAATGCAACAGTTGTGAGAAAAACATGATAATTGAGTGTTGAACCTTGGATAGTATGGATAAGTTGTGGAGATCCAACTCCTCTGTTAGCTCCAGGACTGGTTGTCCTCCAGATATCGTGAATGAAAAAGATCACAAAGTACAAGAGAAAGAGATTCCAGATTTCCAAAAATGGAATATCCCCAAAGTTAATATTAAAACTATTTACAATACTACTTGGTCTGAAAATACTAGATTTTCCCAGTATAGAGTAAGAACTGTTAAAACCCCTGTTTTTCAAAACCAACTAAGAGTTTTGACTGCTCTAGATGCAAGTTTTGAAATTGATATGGTTTCCTTGTTTAATGAATTTAGTTTTGCTAAAAACAGAGATAAAAGAAAATATTACCAAAGTACTTTTGCTCAGTCCGAAAAGGATCGTGTTAAAAGGAAATGAAAAGAAAAAATGAATCAATTGAAAAAACATATTTTGTTTTTTGATTTCCTTAAAAATTATTATGTTTCAAAAGATGCTGCTTCACAAAATCATTTGAACGTAATAAAGAAATCAAATTTTGTTAAAGAAAATAAAATTGTTGTTAGGTCTAGCCATCCGCCTTTTGAGACAGTTCTTGTAACTTGTCAAAAGACGGAAGTAAAAGCTTCTCCTTTCAAAATTGCTGATGCTGATACTCCTGTTTACAGTATTATTGAACAAAACAATTTTACTAATGAGTCTTTGCATGTTATTGGTCAACAGCTTGACCGTATTGAAGAAAAAATAGTTGAACAAACTGTTTCTGCAAAACTTGAGAAACCTTTGATTGATTTACCCAGTCAAAGAGAAAATACTACCAAAGTACTTTTGCTCAGTCTGAAAAAGATCGTGTTAAAAGGAAATGGAAAGAAAAAATGAATCAATTGAAAAAAACATATTCTATTTTTTGATTTCCTTGAAAATTATTATGTTTCAAAAGATGTTGTTTCACAAAATCATTTGAACGTAATAAAGAAATCAAATTTTGTTAAAGAAGATAAAACTGTTGTTAGGTCTAGCCATCCGCCTCTTGAGACAGCTCTTGTAACTTGTCAAAAGACGGAAGTAAAAACTTCTCCTTTCAAAATTGCTGATGTTCCCCAGATTCATCTGAACAAATTGTTCGCTTCCATTCTGGAATCTGGAATGCTGCACAGCTAAATTATAGTACTATTAAAAAAGAAATTTTATCTATAGTACTATGTGTTTCAAAGTTTCAAAGTGATTTGTTAAACCAAAAGTTTTTGCTTCGTATTGACTATAAAAGTGCTAAGTATGTTATTGAAAAAGATGTTGAAAATATTGCTTCCAAACATATTTTTGCCCGATGGCAAGCTATTTTAAGTGTTTTTTATTTTAATATTGAATACATTAAAGGATCTCAAAATGCCATCCCTGATTTCCTCACTCGTGAATTTCTGCAGAACACCAATGGCAAGTAAGCAGTCGAAAGACAAAAGCCCTGCCACTGAAAACCAAATTGTTAAATGAGAACCTGCAACCTCCTTGCAGATTGCTAACCGGTTCACCACTCAAGGTAACATACCCAAGCCCAAATACTCCACTATTTTAGCCTCATCATATGATCCTTATGCTTTGACCTCTGTTCACCAACCTGTTAGGGCTGCTTTCCCCAGGAATTCCAATCCTTCCCAATATGTCAAAAAACAACATTGCCAAAACTTGTTTTCTGTTGAACCTAATAGGGCCTCAATTGTTGAACCCCTTAAGCTTGCTAAAAGTTACTTTCCTCCAGAGTTCCATTGGATCCCTGAGCATCGAGGAAAGAATTTGTAGTTTTATTCTGACCTCTTGCATCATGAGAAATCCATTCTTATCATAACTATTTCAGATAAGGATGATTCTTCAAAAATTATTTACCATAGTGTTTTCATTGTTAACGTCATCTCTAAGAAAAAAATGGGGCTCTTCCCCTAATGATACCAGAATAATGCCACAATGTTCCATTCCCTATTCATACCATGATTATATCATTGCTTGGTTCCGATTCATGCTTCACCAGAATGATAACATGACTCATTCTTGGTTTGTTAACTTTGACAAACATTTTACTGGTTATTTACCTCTTTGGTTCATCCGCTGGTGGTCCCAATTTGGCCATATTCCTGACATATTTTCAGAACCGTTAATGGATGCTTTCCCGTTATTCACAAGAGGTTACAGAGTTTACCCCCATAATGCTAAATTTCCTGCTCTGCTTCACTTTGTTAAACGCCATAAGATCCCATGGATTCTAAAATGGCAATATGAGAAACATGATGATGATGTTCTTGCCAGACATTGGTATGTTAAATGGTAGGATAAGTTTCCCCATACCCAGAGTATTATTGCCATTATCACTACAGAATTCTCAAATTTTGCTGCTCCTCCTATTGCGAGAAATTATTCACCAATCCAAACCTCTGTTCTGGTCGAGGCACCTTCCCCCTCATCCATTAAAAATGTTAAACCCCCTGTTAAGCCCAGAAAGAAAGGTTCCCCTCTTGATGATTTACGAAGGGACCCTGATGCTCTATTTGCCCTGCTCAAATGCGCAGAAGATCTTGTTACCAATCGTGTTTCAGGAGAAGAAGAGTCAAAGGCTTCTTCTGAGGCATCTTTTGCTAATAATCCTTATTCCCCTTATGATCAGGAACTATTTGGCCATGATGAAGGTACTCTTGACCTAGAGGATATCTGAGGATTTGCTATTTGTCTGACCAACACAACGGTCAAATTGCTACATTGTTTACCCTTGTTTAAAGTTCCGACTATTACTCTGTCTATCCCCCATGGGAATCTATTGACTACTTTTGGCACAAAACACCAAAATGATATCTCCTGGCTTTTGATAAAGCTCCTGCTGTCCCTCATAGACCCTGATATGAATAGTAAAAAGTCACTATTCACAATTCAACTTTTGCTTTTTCTACCTATATAAGGGGGAATGTCCCTTATTTGCAAATTAGAATCTTTTAAAGAGAGTTTAGAGAGTTTTCTCCCTTAAACTTTCCTCTAGAGTTTCCACTGTTTACAAAGCTTGTAACTAAGACTAGTCTTCAAGCCTTGTACTGCTTATCCTATTTGCCTGTAATCCTATAACTATTACTGCTGTAAGTGTTTAACTATTTTCAATATTAACAACTACTTTCAATACTCACTTATTGTTTTAAGGTTATTCTACTTGGCTGATTCTACCGCCTTATACTTGTTTTAAATTACTTTGATCATTACTTGTGTTACCGCCTCCTTGGCTGGTTTTACTTTTGTTAATCTTATTTTCAATCTATTATTACTGTACTTCCGGTGCTTCCGCCTTCTGCACCTTGGTCCCTTCCCTTTTTGGTTCATATATATATATATATATATATATATGAATATGACATAAATCGGGAGATGTCAATACTGTCATATTCAAACACCATATTATATATATATATATATATATATATAGAAAACTTGAAATTTTTCATTAAACAGAAGAAAACATTACATCCTAATAAATTCCAAGAAACAAGGATTCTCTTCCATCCAAACCTTAAAGTCAACAATACTAATAGCATATTTTGTAGTCAATACTAATAGTATTGACTACATCTCCCGATAAATATTTTGAGTAAGCTAAAATTCAAAACTAATCCTCTAAGTTTCAACTTTTGTCATTTCAGTCATCTTAGTTTCAGTTTTGTCATTTCAGTCCTTTAAGTTTCAAATTTTGTCAATTCAATCCTCTGTTACCCTTCAGTTAAGTGTTGTCGTTAACTAAACCAAAACGACATCATTTTGTTTTTTTTTTTTTTTTAACTTCTTAATTTTACTAAAATACTTTAATTAAAAAAAAAAAAAAGAATCTAAGGGGAAGGACGTCGTTCCCCTGCCTCTAAAAACCAAAAACATCACCGATGCCCTATCCTTAACAACTCGACTAGCTAAGAAATTTTGAGGGAGAAAGGAGGGGGAAAGAGAGAGAAATATATATGTTAAGTGTTAGTGCAATTTTGCTGGGGAAATATCTAAGGACGCTGAAATCAAAGTCGTCAACTTCACGTATTCTGTCTTCTGGGAAGATTTTGAATCCAAGCTAGAGTATCAAAACAAGGTCATCCGTGACTTTTGGGAGCACATTGGAGGACATGATCCTATGCCTTATGCTACAACTTTCGTCATTTTGGTCTGGCTTTTTACGCTTTATGACGTGATTGCGATATACTTTGCAAATTATTTTACTTGGTATCACTCCATCTCTCTATTCCTTACGTTGTATAGTTCCATTCAAGCAAGCCATTGTATTCAGCTAATGATGATTTTTTTATGTAAATAAACCGTAATAGATAAATGATATAATGAATATGTTATTTTATTTTGAATTTTCTTGTATTCAAATATTGCTTAATATACTTTTTTTTTTTTTTTTTTTTTGAGAATGAGCTTAATATACGCATGAATGAATTATTATTTTGAAAATTGATCTCAAATTATATATATATATATATATATATATATATTCGCTTGCACATGCGTAAATGTGATATCAAATGTAATTTTTGCTCTCTCTCAAGTCAGATCTTGGCTCCGCCACTGAACCTATTGTAGTCCCCCTATTCTTTCAAAGAGATTTCACATATGACATGAATTATTCAAGAGAGAAAATTCCCAAGCGAAGACAACAACTAAAAAACTTAATAAAATTTAATAAAAATAAAACTTGAATATATTGACATCACACACATAAATAAATAAAATTTAATACTTAAAGTTTTATTCTTTAAACCAATTAGGATCCAATCAACACAATGCTCAACTAATTTCTTTTTTAAGGAAACCATGACTAAGAGGTTGACAATAACCTTTTTGTAAATATGCTCTTCTTATTTCATCTTAATCATCTATATATTACTAAAAGCTGAAGCGTAGCATTTAATGTTGCTATGCTCACATTGAGCCACATCAGCAGCCACATCATCATTTTTTGTTTCCAATTTTTGTTATATATATATTTTTAAACATTTTCTCATTAATTTAAGGTGACTTAAAAACTCCATTATTTAAAAATTAAAATATATTTTAACCATTATTATTATTATTAATTTTCCAAAACTCTCTATCCCTTTTCCCTCTTCATCTCCCCACTACTTTCTACCTTAATATCATTCTTTCTCTACCTTTTTGTCTTCCTTTATTTTGACCCTTCTTATTCTCAACATCTTACTATAAATTTGACATTTTCTTTTTCATTCTATACATAGTTTTCTCACACAAAAAAGGTTACTTCTCTCTCTCTCTCTCTCTCTCTCTCTCTCTCTCTCTCTCTCAATTTTTTCATTTTTTGTTTGATTTTCTTTTTTATATTTTCATTGCATCAATTCTTTAGGTTGATGAATTTTTATGTTAATTAGAATTCTACTTTGGGTTGATGCAATTTATTTTTGTATTTTAAGTTGTTATCTTTTATCTTTTCATTCTATCCATAGTTTTCTCACACAAAAAAAGTTACTTCTCTCTCTCTCTCTCTCTCTCAATTTTTTCATTTTTTGTTTTCATTGCATCAATTCTTTAGGTTGATGAATATTTATGTTAATTAGAATTCTACTTTGGGTTGATGCAATTTATTTTTGTGTTTTAAGTTATTGTCTTTTATATTTTCTTTGATTAAATATTATCCTACTACATTATGCATATAGTAGATAATAATGTAATTTTATTATATTATATAGAATGACTTGGATAATTTAATGTATATTGCAATATAGTTTATTTTTACTCTTTTTTCCTCTCATCTTATTTTATTCAACATTTAAATCAAGTCACATCCTCTATACTGTTAAATTATGCGGCACAAATCAAGAAAATGGCTAGACACAAACTTGCCTTCCTTTACCATACGTTGGGGGAATCAATATATTTATGTGATAAAGGGTCATATAATTTATAATTTAGATAGCACCCTTTGAATGTGACTAGGACCATAGATTGAGCAATTTGTAGACTTAAAAAAGCTATTGAGGATGAACTTTTTGAATTAAGTCTAACAAAATATGAATTACTATATATCATTTAGATAAAAAGCTTTTATCATAGATACATTAATATATTTTTTTTGCCACATATTTAAATCACACAAACTTAATAATTTTATATTATGTGTTAGCATAGTCTCTGTTTATTCTTCTTCTTCTTCTTCTTCTTCTCAAAAATATTATGTATCATCTTTAAAGGATGTCAACAATATTGATCTTATGGGAAAAGTTACATAAAAATATTGAGAAAAAAAAATTTTATATTACAATATACTAAAAATGTTTTACACATTCATCTATTTTAATTTAGATTTTTTTCCAAAATAAAATTTTAATTTAGATATTTATAAGTGAACAATGAAATAATGATTCATAAATAATAAAAAAATATATCTATACATATTTATCTTGTGCAGTTATAACTTTACATATACTTTAACATTTATATATTTATCTACTTTAATTTAGATGTTTATAACTTAATAATGAAATCTATAAACAAGGTAATTAAAACAATCATATCTGTACAATTCAAAAAGTCACAATTTCTTTTTTCAAAAAAATGCCGTTTACATTTCCTTGAAATTATTTTTAAATTTTTTTTATAAAACCTTTGACATACCACTAACCTAACCACTTCATACTTTAAAAAAATTTAAAGCTCATTATTACTTCCGTTAATATATTATGGATATCTTAATTGATTGAGACTAAACTAGAGAAATGTCTTTCATATTTCCTTGAATATTCCAAAGGAAAAAAAAAAAAAAAAAAACCCCTTTGACATACCACTAACGTAATTACATTTATAACTATTTAAGCTATCTATGATATCTATTTCTTATTGATAGCCATAAAATTTACAACTAGCAAAGGAACATATAAAGTAATAAAAAATAAATGAAGGAAGAAAAAAAAATGAAATCAAACGTCAATTAATAACTATTATTTGGAAAATAAAAATGTGGTAAAGAGGAGTAAGAAATAAAATAGAGATGACTATATAGAGGACATTAAAAACTTTATAGTGCAATAAAATCAATAATTAAATATAATAATACAAAATAGTAACTTAAAACTAATCAAATTCTAACTAGGAAATGTTATATATATATATATATATATATATATAAATCATAACCTTCATACACCATGACTTTAAAAAAATGATTGAATAGTTCTACCTTTTATTTAATGTCTATTTTATACAAATCATCAACCAATAAATATATGATAATGGTAAAAAATGTTATAGACAAAATTATGAAAAATATGATAAAACTTTTTTTTTTTCTTTTTAAAAACTCTTTATAAAGTTTAGGGAGTAAAATAATATTTTATCTAAAAAATTATCACGTGCAACGCGCGGGTCTGCATCTAGTTAGAATGAAAAGATGAGACATTTTTTTCATAGCCTAGGATATAAAAGAAAATTATTCAAGTCACTACAAATTTGCTTAAAAGATTAATTTTGCAATACAAGTGATTTCCTTATAAGAAATTTATCCATAGTTCTAATAAAAAAATAAAGGATAAACTATAAGTTCATTCAACACATTCAATTTAAACATTCAACAATTACATTATTCATGTTCAATAAAGCATTCAAATTAGTGCATATGTGTATGTACAAAATGTATCACATAAATCCAACAAATTCAACTAAAGGCATTAAACCAAGCACTAACCGACTGGCTGTTTAAAAAAAAATAATAAAAAAAGTGCTTTTAAATAAATAAAAAAATTAGTGATTTTAAAATATGTCTTTTGAAAACACAATCTAAGAAATCACAATTAAACATTTGATAAAATTGCAGTTTGACAATTGAGCTATTGATTTAAAACTGCTATTTCAATGCAAATTACTAAAAATGGCATAACTTTCTATGAAGATTATCTTGTCATTCTGTTATATCCTGACATCTTTTTTAATTGCAAACAAATTTTTTAAATTGTATATAATAATATCAATATATTCACTTCAAGGCTCAAGCATTGGCTTTTCCATTTTTTTTTTTTTAATCCCTACTAAAATGCCCTTTTTCTAAACCACATAATAATTGTTTTTTGTAAGCCCTACAATGTTAAGCCACAAATAAAGAAATGTCTTTAATCTAACCCACAATAAAAACCAAGCAATCTAGCTAGAGAGATAAAGTAAAGCATCTGGCAATATTTTTGAGGGAAAGTGAGATACGAGCATTTGTTCATAAAAATGTGTCTGACTCATAAGCCTAGAGATGATTTTTCCCTATGTGTTTTGGGTATATTGAGCTGAGGAGTCTCCTACCCAATGTGTCCAACAAACACCGAAAATTTTGTTACAATGTTCTCCACCATTTGCTACAGCTTGCACCGAGAAGCTGATATTTGGGGAGAGGTGAGCCTGTGAGAGTTTTTGTTGCATTTTTACAAACTGATCTTTGTCATTAGCAAATGGTTAAGGATATTTATGAAATTGTAATTGGCACCTAAAACATGTGGGTTGTGAAAATGAGATCTTAAATTCAAAAATGGATCATTTGTGTTTTGTTTGGGCTTTTGAGTTGATTTGTATTTGTCTAGATAATTTTTTGGTTCAACCCTCAATGGACCAAAATTTTGGAAATGTCAAATTTTCTTTTTAATGGGCTCAAATTTTTTTTAGTTCAATTTTTTTTATTTTTTTTAAGGTGGTCAATAGTCCCATATTAATTTAAAATTATTTTTTAAGATATATAAAAATAAAAAATTTCAAGTCAAGTGACCAGCCCAATTAACACATAGCATTGCCCCTGGGTGGCACGATGTGTTGCTTCAGACCACCAAACAACCATTGTGAGTTGACTCAGAGATTTCAACAGTGTTGCATGAAGCCTAAGGACTATTGAGAGAGAGAGAGAGAGAGAGAGAGAGAGAGAGAGAGAGAGAGAGAGAGAGAGAGAGAGAGAGAGAGGTCTGAGTGAAGAGAGAGAAAAAGAAATTTGAGTTTGTGAAAAAAAGACATTCATGTTTAGTCCAAATTAAGTCAATTTTGTGGGTCTCATGTTTTTCAAAATATTTACAGCCATGCCACTCAACATTGTTACTTAAAAACTAAAAACGATTTTGGATATGTTCTCAAAATATAGTATTTAAAAATACCCTAAATTGAGAACTATAACTAAACACTTTTAATTGAACACTCCTAGCAAGCACACTTTTCTTTTTTAGGCCCAAATTGAAAACTGAAAACTGTTGTTTAGACTCATATATCAATCGCCCCTAATTATTTGCCTTGTTTTATTATTTATTCTATCTAATGGTTCAGTTTTTAAAAATAATGTTGAGTGCTAAAACTGTTGTTGAATGGTAAATAATGTTGAGTGCTAACAAATACCACATTTGCAAACAAGCTTTATGAGTAAATAATACAGTCAAACGATGACACAAACACAAAAACGGTTGCTTAAACAAAAGATACAGAGAGGCTTACATTAGTAGAGTCTTGTAGCTCAACTAGATCCATCTAGTATTATCAACGGAAAAGTACAAGGTTCAAAACCACCCTTTCCTGCTGTAACTATTGAAATTAAAAATAAATAAACCAACTACAACACTAGTAGAAATTTTTGGTATGATTTTTGGCTATCTTCTGGGCCAATCCATCAACGCATTGAAGGTCCACTTTCCTTTCAAGAGGATTGTCTCTCTGTTTATGATGTAAAACAACAAGGACTGGCCGCCCTCTCTTTCAATCTTCCGGAACATATTATTCAGGCTGTCACAACAACCCCCTTTCCTTTAACCCCGACCCTGAAGATTCTACTACTTGGGCCTTCTCAAACAATGGCTTTTTCTCTCTTAAAGCTGTTTATATAATGGCCAAGGGTTAAATCCCCTGAACCCTGTTTCTTCCCATCTGCTTGGTTTTGGAAAATGATATCATCCCCAAGGATCATGTACTTCCTGTGGTTATGTTGCCACAACAGCATTCCAACTTGTAAAGTATTGGGTTCAAGGGGTTTTACTCTTCAGCCTTGGTGCCCCCTATGTAATGTTCAATCTGAATCTGTGCTCCGTGTCCTAAGAGATTGTAGAATTGCTAAAGATTTTTGGTTGAAGCTTGGCATTCCAAATTCTCTACTTTACTCTCTCTTAGCCTCTTGTGGAATGACTCCATCTGAACTCAGTCAACTCTTTCCCATCAAAGCATCTGGGTATTCCTTGTGAATTTCTCTTCACCATGGGAGAGTGGCAGCTATGGCTGCAACATAATGCCTTCATCTACAGCGAGACCAACCGATGTGCTGATGCATTGACTAAACATGGCACTTCTCTCTGTCTCTGTTGTTTATTTTGACTACCCACCGGCTTTGGTGAAGGACATGCTGGCCCTTGATAGGGCAGCGAAAGTGTGTAATAGACTAATTTTTATTTATGCTTAATATATTTCTACGCCTATTCCACCAAAAAGAAAAAATGCACCTTATCACTAAAGAAAACCAACTACAACACACTCTCAATCCACCTACAAAACAGTAATTATGAGGGGTTTAAAAAATGGGAAGGTAAATCAAAGACTATAGATACCAGAATTGCCATTGCCACAGTAATTCTGTTGTAAAACATAGTATCTTTATGAGTATGCATCCCCAAAGTTGTAAACAAGCCCTTCTGTGAAGAAAAACCCAAACATCTCGCTTACACCCCCACCACACATTGCATGCCCTGCCTTTACCCTAGAAAGCACGGACGCGGCTGGGAGGGTGCCGCACCGGAGTCCGACGCGGCCCGACGCGGGGTGCAGCGTCCGACGCGGCTGCCCGCACGTCCGGCCGCGTCTGAGTTTTTTTTTTTTTTTTTTTTCACGGACTCGCGCCGAATCGGCTCGATTCGCGCCAAATCGGCTTAGATTCGCACCGATTCGCGCCGAACCGGGCCAATTTCGGCCAGAAAAGGGCCGTTTCGGCCGTATTGGCCGTATCGGTCCGTATCGGCCGGCGACCGAAACGGCCGAAATGGCCGAAACAGGCCGAAATTTTTACCTAAAATCGCCGGAACAGCTGAAATATACCTTAAATGAGGCCCAAACATCCTAAATCTGTCATTCCTCAATTTTTTTAGAATATTTTAGTAGTAAAAATATATAGAAAATATAAATAAAAATATTTTTAATAATTTTTTAATCGCCGAGTCCCGCCGCACCCGCACCCACCTTTTTCAAAAATTGCCGAGTCCCGCACCCGCACCCGAGTCCCGAAACGCACCCGTGCTTCATAGCTTTTACCCTAGAAAGCACGGACGCGGCTGGGAGGGTGCCGCACCGGAGTCCGACGCGGCTGCCCGTGCGTCCGGCCGCATCTGAGTTTTTTTTTTTTTTTTTTTTTTTTTTTTTTTTTTTTTTTTTTTGTCACGGACTCGCGCCGAATCGGCTCGATTCGCGCCGATTCACGCCGAACCGGGCCAATTTCGGCCAGAAAAGGGCCGTCTCGGTCCGTATCGGCCGGCGACCGAAACGGCCGAAATGGCCGAAACAGGCCAAAATTTTTACCTAAAATCGCCGGAACAGCCGAAATATACCTTAAATGAGGCCCAAACATCCTAAATCTGTCATTCCTCAATTTTTTAGAATATTTTAGTAGTAAAAATATATAGAAAATATAAATAAAAATATTTTTAATAATTTTTTAATCGCCGAGTCCCGCCGCACCCGCACCCGCACCCACCTTTTTCAAAAATTGCCGAGTCCCGCACCCGCTCCCGCACCCGCACCCGCACCCGAGTCCCGAAACGCACCCATGCTTCATAGCTTTTACCCAGCATCAACTATACCTTGAACAAGTCCACCTGTGATCTTATCCAAATATTTGTAACTTCCTGGCTCCTGCAATCACTTAAGAGTGTGTGTGCCAGTGGTCATTGCCAATGGATTTCCACTCAAGAACCCAGCCTGGTATATTGGTCCTGTTGGTGCCACCATTTCCATAATCTCCCTCCTCACTCCATATGCACCAACTGGACCACCAGCAATGATCTTCCCAAATGTTGTTAAATAAGCAGAAATGCCAAAATACTCCTGAGCTCCACCATAAGACAAAAGAAATCTAGTCACAACTTAATCAAATATTAGGAGAGCATCGTTTCTTTAGTGATTTGGCTTATGGCATTAAGGAACCAGGTTTAGGTGCAATAAATCCAGAGTTTATTTTTTTATAAAAATTAAAATATATATATATATATATATAAATAAATATAAAAAATAAAAACCCCAGAGTTCCCAACAATAGGTTCAAGGTTAATTGCAGCAATCTCTCCCTTGGTCTCAAAGAGATTTTCCACATCTGATATGTCATTGAAATGGTCTTATCAAAATAAATGTCATTGAAATGGACAGTTAGAGTTTCATAAGTGGTTTCCTTTTGGGTCACTAGGGGAGTTAGTTTCCAACTCTTTACCTTCCTCCAAGAAAGAGAGCTGTGTGTGGACAAACCTACTTTAACAAAGGGACTACCTCTCTTCAATAAAGCATTATAACTCTTCCCCTGCTAAAATTAGTTTTATACGTATTTAGATTAAATAAATAAATAAATAAATTGAAAACAAAATGCAAATGCATCAACTTGTAAGAAAGAAATGCAAATAAAGTATCATATTACAATGACTATGAATATTTTGCTGTTGTAATGATATTAGAAGCAGGAACACTTGACCAATATCATTAAACAACATGTATTTCTCCAACAAGAAAAGATAGTGAGGAATGCTCACAGAATCAAGATTTTCACCAAATGCACAATATCTATGAATATCAAAACAAGGTCAAATGTAAGATTAGATAACGTTTTAAGAATAGAAGATAGGGAGGAAGAACAGAACCTCATCCTCTGCATGACCAATTATTACTGGTCCCCAAGAACCCACATAATCGATGTACTCATTGCCATCTATGCCCGACATATGAAAGCCCTTGAAAGAATCCATCACAATAGGCTGTCCAGTAACAGATTCAAAGGCAGGTACAGGACAGTTCAGATCTCCAGGCATCAATTCCTACCAAAACCCTTGCACCAAGTTAGCTATTAAGACATTCGAAACCAAATTTCACCATTCAACATCATAAAAAGAGGAGGTTTTTTTTTTTTTTTTTTTGATAAATATAAAAAGAGAAGGGTTTGAACGAACATCAAATAACATCAATAACAACGAGTTTGGATATAACTGTTATATATAATTTCTATAACAAAGACAAGTCCTTAGGCTTTTTTGACATTCATGAAAAGTACATACTTTGGAATGGAGATCAATAACATTTCAAATCAGATTCCATTTTACCAATAAATGAAAGAATAGCAATCCGTCATACCATACAACTATCCTTTTCCTGCATGTATTGCTTTAACAACCATTCAGAGCACGATTAAGATTAGAACTCACAAATCTCGTTTATTCAAGTGAAAACCCAAGAAATTTATACCCTTAAGTTGGCATCTAGTATTCCTTTTTTTATTATAGGTAATAAGACTTTTATTGAATGAAATGAACAACGTGCTCACGATGGTGAACACTCTGAACATGAAACAAATACATCAAACTCAAGAGCTAAATTCTGTCCAAAAAAAAAAAAAAATGAGCTAAATTGAACAGAAAAAAATTAAAATTAAAATAAAACTAAAATTAAAATTAAAAAAATAAAATAAAATTTCAGGAATGGAAAGAAATTGCTGAAAACCCCCAAATCCGAGCCCACTGAAACAAAGTACCATATAAAAAGAGATTTTAAGTTGGCATATAGTATTCCTTACCCTAAAGTTATATTGTTTAGCTGTTATTCAATGCACCTCCACTCAAACAATCACTCGACTCCTTTTCAAGAATTCAACTCTTTCGTATAATTTTTCTTTGGATAGATTCTCATTGCTCCAGTTATTTCATTCGTTGATATGGGATTTTCTCTCTACACTCAATGAAGAGTTAAAACCAATAACATAACCTTTCACAACTGAACAACAAATGATGTTGAAATTCAATCATCAAATTCCTCCTACTATCATGAACTAAAGCAAAATTAACAGCTATTCAAGATTTGAGAGAGATTATGGAGGGAATCAGAGAATAATAGCATGCATGGACAACCAATATTGACAAAAATGATAACCACCAACACACCTAATTGAAGAAACAAATTCATGGGTTTCACTTCCCAGTTATGGTCAAACAAATTCACATTATTACTATCCACGATAACCCCATAAAGGGAAGTAACACTAAATGAACTAATTGTTTCCTAAAAACAGAGAAACAATAAACAATTTAAAGCTTTTTTCAATAATTTACATCGTACCTAGAAGAATGACCACAAATTTGTCTTTAGCCAACTTGAAACAGAGTAAAAAAAATTTCTTTTACTAAAAAACATAATATAAGCTATAACAAATTTTTTTTTTTTTAAAAGGCTAAGAGAAACTACAAAAATCTTCTATAAAATTAAACAAATAGAACCTATTGTAACAGCCAAATCATGTCATTGTCACAAATCAAGGTTGAGTACATTGTTACATCTCAAAAGCGTAATGGTACCCTGTTTTTAAATTTTAACGAATAGATTTAATAGCCTTTAAAAGAAACAAACCACCATAACACCTTATCACATTTATTCATCAATCTTCATCAATGAGCAGATGACCCTTGTGAACCAAATGTATGAAATTAAATCCAATGGTTTCAGGCTTTGCCAAGAAGTAGAATGTTGCATAGAGGAAACGGTATGGTGCAGAAGAGCCAGATGTAAGGAATTAGATCCACCACCATGGATAGTAATGGAGCATCAGTGGATAATTGTGGGATTCCGCAGAGAGTGAAATTTTAGTAGGCCACTGGCAAGAGGTTTTGTTCAACCAAGATTAAAATTAACAAACCAATCTATACTTTCTCTAAATAAAAATGGACATGCTATAATTGAACTTAAAGATACATACAACAATCTCTGCAGCAAATATAAAAATTATAAAATTATAAATAAAAAAAATGCCAACAAACAGCCTTGGCCAAACATATCAGCATCCCTTAAGAGATCAGTATGACATATTCAAGATTTCCACTTACCATAACAGATCAGAAAGATCATGAGGAAGCTATAAAACAAACCATAGGAACAATGCTGAGCTTTGAAACATATATTGTATATTCCCATAATGAGATACACTGAAGCCTTCTAGGAAAATCAAAGTGAATTCTAATTTTTTTGCATTACCAGATATCCTGTCAACCATTGTCTACCATCTCCTTATACAATGGAAGAGCACTGCAGCATATAATACATTCAACATCAGGCCTAATAGTAATACTCAGCTTTCCTATATGATAAACAACCAAAAGAACAGTTAAAACTATTTCAAATGGAAACAAAAAAAATTTGGAATTATCAATATAGAATATGGAAACTTGTTGTGCTCATGGAAGCCAGCATGTTCATGATTTGCCAAAACCAGCAGCAGCCTGCTTTCATTGGTTGGTTTCTATTCTTTCAGGGCTTGTCAATCCTGTGTTCCTTTCATACTTCTTTTAGAGGTCTGTCACCAACTCACCATTACCTAAATAAATTAGCATATTCATTTTCCATAGCAAAGACAGGATCCTGTGTAACACAGGGTAATTCTTCATTACAATCATTCAAACATGAGTAAGCAGACCAAAAAATCTCAAAAACATTTCAATTTGCACTGAAAGAAAGTCTTCAACAACTTTGTACACAATTGATCACCCAAAGACCGGCTGGTAATTAATGCAGACAGCGCTCCTCTAGCAGCTCAAGCTGCAATAGAAATCACCACCACACTTCTTAACAATCAATCACACCAACTACCATCACCATCACCCTAATACATCTAATCACTTAAACCACATTCACCATACTTACATATTGATCCTCTATCTAAAATATCCGCAACTTGCCTAAAAGTGGCACCACCATGTTATGCAACCTGGGAAAAAAAAAATACAGCTAAACAACATAGCTTGTAAGTTCTAAAGGTTCATATATAGACCACATCTTACACGTGCCATGCGAAAGGGTTGAGTTCTTACAATTTGGAACATCTTCGCAGCAGGTACCAGAGCGGATCTGGACTGAACCTGAAACGCAGCAGTCTGGGTCTTCTCTTGGTATTGGCTTGCTTGCGGAGTTCTTTTGGGAAGAACTTGGCTAAGATGAATGCATGATGACTGAAGGAGAATTTGAGAAAGTCGAGGACGAAGAGACATGACGATAGAGGTACTATGAGCTACTGCAAAGGTCATATAATTTTTTTTTTCTTTTTGAAAATGCTGAGGTTATAAAGTTAGGTCTAGGGTTATTGGATGGATGATTCAGAACTTTTCAAGCCCAAAAACAAATTTTAGAAAATAATTAATCAAATTATAACATAATTAATCAATTTTTATATATATTAGATTACATTAATAAGTAGAAATGCATGTTCTCATTAAAGAAAATTAACTACAACACTCTCAATCCTCCTTCAAAACAGTAATTATGCTAGAGGGGAAAAAATGGGAAGGTAAATCATAGACAATAGATACAGGAATTGCCACACTAAATCTGCTGTAAAACCTTCTCAGCAGCTGCAATTGTTTTCTGGATATCTTCAGGAGTATGTGCCAAGCTTGTAAATCCAGCCTCGAATTGTGAAGGAGCAAAATATACTCCTTCCTCCAGCATACCCCTAAAGAATCTTGCAAACTTAGCAGTATCACTTTTCTTTGCATCCCCAAAATTGTAAACAGGCCCTTCTGTGAAGGAAAACCCAAACATCCTGTGTATATACCCACCACACATTGCATGCCCTGCCTTTTTCCCAGTATCAACTATACCTTGAACAAGTTCACCTGTGATCTTATCCAAATATGTATAACTTCCTGGCTCCTGCAATTGCTTAAGGGTGTCTATGCCTGCTGTCATTGCCAATGGGTTTCCACTCAAGGTCCCAGCCTGGTACATTGGTCCTGCTGGTGCCACCATTTCCATTATCTCCCTCCGTCCTCCATATGCACCAACTGGCAGACCACCACCAATGATCTTCCCAAATGTTGTCAAATCAGGAGTTATGCAAAAGTATTCCTGAGCTCCACCATAAGACAAACGAAATCCAGTCATAACTTCATCAAAGATTAAAAGAGCACCATTTTCTTTAGTGATTTTGCGTATGGCATTAAGGAACTCAGGATTAGGAGCAGTGAAACCAGAATTCCCAACAACTGGTTCAAGGATCATTGCAGCAATCTCTCCTTTGTTGTTCTCAAAGAGATTTTCCACAGCTGAGATGTCATTGAAAGGGGCAGTTAGAGTTTCATAAGTGGCTCCTTTGGGGACACCGGGGGAGTCAGGGAGCCCTAAGGTGGCAACCCCACTTCCTGCCTTGACAAAGAATGGATCGGCATGGCCATGGTAACAGCCCTCAGAGTTGATAATCCTCTCCTTGCCAGTGTAAGCACGGGCCAGGCGGAGCACACCCAAGCATGCTTCTGTGCCTGAATTAACAAACCAGACCATTTCTATGCTTGGAACAGCCAAGATGACCATCTCGGACAAAGTATTTTCTAGCAGAGAAGGAGCACCAAAGCTGGTTCCTTTCTTCATCGTTTCAGCTAGGGCTGCAAGTACCTGCAGGTAAATAACAGCTGGGAATGTTATCTACTGAAATATCTGAAAGACTACCATCAGAATTGAAAAACCAAATAAAGGATTCATCCACCATTACAGGGTCTATTTCAGGGTATTGACAAGATAAATCTTAAGAATTACAGTTCTCCAGCTCTTTACTTTTCCCCAAGAAAGAAGGCTGTGTATGGGGAGTTGTGGACAAACCTACTTCAACAAAGTTATCACTTCTCTTCAATAAAGTATTATAACTTATAACTCTTCTCCAGCTAAAATTAGTTTTTACAGTGTATTTAGATTAAAAAATAAAATAAAATACAAATGCATCAACTTTTAAGAAAGAAATGCAAATAAATTATTACATTACCAAATATCTTTTTTTTTTTTCTCTTTTAAAAAAAATTACAAACACTACGAATATTTTGCTGTTGTAAAAATGATATTAGAGACAGGAACACTTGACCAATGTCATTAAACAAAATGTATTGGTCCACAAAAAGAAAAAATAGCAAGGAATGGCTGGAGAATTAAAATTGAAGATTGTCACCAAATGCACAATATCTATGAATATCATAACAAGGTCAAGTGTAAGATTAGATGAAGTTTTAAGAATAGATGACAGGGAGGAAGAACAGTACCTCATCATCTGCATGACCAATTATCGCTGGTCCCCAAGAACCCACATAGTCGATGTACTCATTGCCATCTGTGTCCCACATATGAGAGCTCTTGACAGAATCCATCAAAATAGTTTGTCCACCAACAGATTTAAAGGTACGTACAGGGGATTTCCACCTCCAGGCATCAATTCCTAAAAACCCTCACACCAAGTTGGTTCTCAAGAAATTACAGGTATTGAATATGATTTTAAAGTGGACCAGGATCAATATTGGTATTGAGAAAAAATATATAAAATCTTGGTAAGAAGGCACGTAAGTGTGGTGTGCCATCATCACTTCATACCTGGACTTCCTTGAGTGGCTCATAGAAGCAGCTTCCACTTGCCACCATAAAAATGCTTAGGCGATTGCAAATTCCAGAACTTGAGTGTCTTGCTGGAACTTCTTTTTGTATGTAGGAGATCATATACTCAAGAAAAACTTTTAAGTCCATCCAACATCTCAAGGGGAGGAGATATCAGTTGCCCTGCATCATTAATAAAACACAAGAGGTGTCTCTTTCAGGATTCAAAGGCTGTGCAAAAGAATATTGTCATAATACATTATGATGCGTTTGGGTGCCTCTCAAATCCTAATACATTTAGAAGTGTTTGAAACCGAAAGCAACAACTATTGCTGTGCAAAAGAATATTGTCATAGCAAAGGCTAAAGTCTTTAACTCACCAAAGAAACCGTAAAGGCAAAGATTTCGCCAGGATTGAATACTCCTGTGAGAACAATATGTTCAGCAATGAAGAAGCTTGCGATTACCAGTGGAAAGACGCGAGTATTAGGCCATAACAAACCATTGCCTAGAGATGCATCAGGAAAGCCATTAAGGGGACGAGAGGCTAAAAGCCGGGTTTTTAATTCCTTGCATTCTCACAATCGCAAGGTCCAGGAAGCCAAATCTTCAAGAATTTTGTGGAGAAAGAAAAATGAAATAGACACAACCCTCTCATGATCGTGTGCCTCATGAAGGGGACGATTCTAGTGACATGGATATGGATGAGAAATCAAGGGGTGATTCTTTTGAAGTGTACTCTGCATCAGGTACTTCTAATAGCCGTTAAGGAAATGGGTGTGAAGAGTATTCGAAAACTGTGAAATCACAGAAAGTTGAGAATTCAGTTTAAGTTTTCTCAGGTTCTTCAAGAGGTGACATTATTGCCCTATCAAGTTCTGAAGAAAGGGATTCAGTAGAAAAAGATGTTCCCAATTCCCAATCTCTAAGTGGAGCAGCTGAAGGGACTAGTGGAGGAAGTGATTATGAGGAGAAAATAATATCGAGTTCAGGGAGAAGGGAAATTCATAAATTCAAGAAAAACGATGACAAGGAAAATGCCGTGACCTGTGATGATACAGAAAACGACAGTGAAGTCTTAGATAATGATGAAAAAAAAAATGCTTTTGGCATCAGATGTTAACAGGTATTGAACTTGTGCATTCACAATATCTTGTTATCATGATGGCCTATTTTCTTGCAGATCATATATCAACGATGTTTTTGTGTTAAACGACTACAGTGTGCAGAATCAGAATAACGGGCACCGTGAAAGAATAACTCTGGGGAAGCATGATACTTCAAAGTATCACAAAAGGTCGCCTCTGTGCCAGAACATCATATTTGTTTTGTCAGATTTGCTTCTGTACAAAAAACTGTTCATCCTGGTCTCATTTCTCAACTTGCAAAAAGGATGCAGGTTAACTGAGTAACAGGTTAAGACTTTAAAAGACAGTTCCATCTCTGCTGCCCTGCCACCAGTGCTCTAAGTGTGAAGTATAGGAAACCAAAGCCCACAAATCCCAAGCCTTTTTGGCTAAGAACTGATGTATGTGAACTTTTTCAGCCCTGTCTGTTTAAAGAGACAGTTAAAAGTTTTTCCTTCATATCTGTTGTCAATTAAGTTGTTTTAGGAAAAGAGGGATTCTTAAGGAAGCAAACTTGGAGAAAAAACTTGCTGCTCTGAAAGAAATTACAACAGCTCCAAGGCCTCTGGTTAGAAACTCAGAAAGAATAATTAAAAATGTAAGCCTGGTAAGTTTATTATCAAACTATTTTTCCTCTCATAACTGAGATTCATGGAGCTATTCAATTGATATTTTGTTTCCAATCTCAGAAAAATTAAAGTCCACGGAAAAAGTGAAACTGAGTATGATGTAAATGAGATGGTGAAGGAAAGTGGACAGAACAACAAACGATGATCAATATGTAAGTCTCTGATACATTTTAAAAAAATTATAAGAAAAAATATGCCCTGCTTACTGCTGTTTAAAGCACGTTGTTCCTCTGACGTTACTTAATTTTCATGATTAAAACCTTGTTTAATTTTACATAACAATATTGTGTAGTTTCAAATAAACAATGTGTCAGTCCTATCGCTTATTATTTTACTGTTGATATTCCCCATCGGGGAAAGTTTATTCTCAAACTGAATGGGATATTGTTAGCTAGCAATTGACACCCATGTCACTAACAAAGTAAAAGTTAGTCACACCTTTGTTATTCCCACACAAGAATTAATCAAATTTGAACCTTTTGTAATCATTTATATAACTCAAACCAATCTAGTATATACTCAACGTGAAACCCATCACATGATAGCACAATGACTTAATAATCAAAATTCAATCACAAAGACACAGTCCAAGGTCTCAAACTTGACACTTAACTTTTGGTCACAGTTGAAGAGGTAGATTTGATTTGATGAGGACAATGACAACTCCAACCTGCCAATTTCGCTTGCACCTCTATTTCAAAATTGAATCATTTCAATCTCTCTCCTTTCTTGTTGATGGGAAAGCCCAAGTACGTTCCCAGATTTATTATGGCCTGATCAAAACAGCATCTCTACTGGGAAGAAGGTTCAAAAGAAGTGGACAGTGATAAGACCTAATGACGCAGGACAAGCAGAACAAAATTGAAACAACTAAAAAATAAAGGGATATGACCTAGAAGTCAGCACTTAGGCTTTGCTTGGAGTCAGCACCAAGCGGGAAAACCACTAAGAGTCAGCACCTAGGGTAGACTTGGAGTCAGCACCAGACCAAAGAAACCAAACGGCCATTGTTTTTCATTCATCAAAATATCAACTAACTCCTCAAGGAGTACAATAGGTTGCTTATAAAAGATTGCTAAACCCTAATTCTAATTGGCTAGAAAACCCTAATTGCCTTATTACAAAAATACCCTTACTTCTAAATTAAAATACTAATAGCCCAATAAATTAATAGGACCTAAAATATAAATAATACAATTGGCTTGCAAACGTAAATAATAATAAACAATAATCTTCTTGTGTCTCCCGCATGATTCTCCTCTGGTTGGAGAAAACTCGACCTCAAGTTTTAAAGCATTGAAAGATTAGGATGCTGACAATTAACACTTGCTTCAAGTCTGGAATCACCTTTGGAAGTATAGAGAAAAGAAAATTCTTGATATCTACCATGTCAAACTCTTCTGAAATAACAAAATCAATGTGTGGAATCAACATAATCTTATCTTGAACCATTGGAAGGACTATGTTATCCACTTTCTCCACTTTAACAAACTGTTCGTCTTCATGCACCATGGAAGGCTGGTCAAAGGCAAATTCATTAGCTTCCAATAACATAGCATGCACACCCTCTAGTAGAATACTCTCTTTAGAAACCATCTCTTCACCTTATTGTTCTGCAATAGGTTCATTTCCTTGCACGCATGTTAAATCAGCACTTACCGTGGCATGTACGTGTTTGTCAACATTAGGCTTTGGTGTCAATTGAGGTTTCTCCACTACCAATATATCATCATTAATGTTGTCTTCCATGGGGGCAGCGATAATTTTATTGTGATCAATTATCCTTGGTTACCCTATTGAATCAGTTTGAGTCTTCATTTGCTTCATCTAAGCAATCATGTCTTGAACATTTTGCTTGAGCTTTTCAGATAATTCCTTTACTTCCTTGGTAGATTGTTCAAAAGTGCACTGAGGACATGAAATGGGATAAGGATGAGGATTCATCATATTTGCTTCAACTTGAAAAGTACCACGTTGAGATTGGGGTAGATAATTAGCTCGATAATATGGTGACAAATATTCATCACAAAACTTTTCTTTCATATCTTCCCACACACTAATGACAGGTTCATAGTTTAGATAGCGGAAATATTCAAGCTTTTTCCAAAACTTTTGTGCTCCACCTTTTAACTTCAACTTTGCATACCTAACCTTTTTGTTATCTGCCCAATTTGCTTGCTCAAAGAATTGCTCTATCTCATTCATCCAGTTGACAAAATCCCGTGGATTAGTTTTACAACCATCAAAATAAGAGGTTTCTAATATTACCATGATTCTCTAAAATAGTTGGAAGTTGGATTAAAAACTTGGGTTGCTGTGATGTTCTCTGGACAGATCGTTGGAATAGGCTTCTGACTTGGACAGATTGGACCTGTAGAGAACAAGTCAAGGCCCAACGACAACAATAATTTCTTTCTTTTCCTTCCTTCTTTCCTTCCTTCCTTTTTTTTTTTTTTTTTTTTTTTAGCAAAATAAGAAAATACACTAAAAAGAAACTTAAGGCATTACAGACTTTAAAGAAACTTTTAAAAGAAACAAACCACAGACTTAAATGAAAGACAACAGAAATTAAAGAGAAAAGGGCAGCAGAGCAAACACGAAGCGGCGCCGGAGTCAACGGTGGAAAGGCAGCCTGGGCTCACCGGCATTATGATCGGTAGTGCTCGATGGTGCAGATCGGAACTCGCTCGTCAGACCGCGGTGATGGAACCGGCGAAGCATGAAGCGGCACGGTGGAGCGGTGTTGACGGTGAGTCGGCATAGGTGGTTCTCGGCGGCGCAAATCCGATATAGACATCAGCGGCTTCCGTTGGCTTTCAAACTCCCTTGTCGCTGGTCTGGTGGCTGATGGCTTGCATGCGTCGCTCTCTTTTTTTTTGTGTTTTTTGTGTGTGTTTTTTTTTTTTTTTTTTGTGGTGGTTGGCTTTTCTGGCAGCTGGTGTGGTGCTTCAACGGTGGCCAAGATTGACAGATGGGGTTTGTTGGTTGTTGGGTCAAAGGGCTTTGGTTGACGGGTAACCTTCTAGTGGCTTGATGGGTATTGAGATATGGCTTTCTGATGTTGATTTGGCAGAGATGTCGTGAAGGGCTTTTGAAGGTGGTGTGGTGGCTGGATTTCTGGTAGTGGAAAATATACGGTGAAAGCTTTTTTTTTTTTTTTTTTTTTTTTTTTTTTTGGGTTCTGGATTGACTGCGATGATGCATCAAACAGATTGGGGTTTGCTCTAATACCAAAATTGATGCAGGACAAGCAAAATTGACGCAGGACAAGCAGAACAAAATTGAAATAACAGAAAAATAAAGGAAAATGACCTAGTAGTCAGCACCTAGGCCTTGCTTGGAGCCAGCACCAAGCGGAAAAACCACTAGGAGTCAGTACATAGGGTAGACCTGGAGTCAGCATCAAACCAAAGAAACCAAACGGGCCATTGTTTTTCATTCATCAAAATATCAACTAACTCCTCAAGAAGTACAATAGGTTGCTTATAAAAGATTGCTAAACTCTAGTTCTAATTGGTTAGAAAACCCTAATTGCCTTATTACAAAAATACCTTTATTTCTAAATTAAAATACCAATAACCCAATAAACTAATAGGACTTAAAACATAAATAATACAATTAGCTTGCAAATGTAAATAATAATAAACAATAATCTTCTTGTGTCTCTCGCATCACCTTATTTGAGTGAAGAACTCATGCTCAAGGAAAACACCTCTAGATTGGCTTGTTTTTATGCAGCATCTATCAATTCTTTTTGAATTAGATCCGGCAGCCTTCATATTTTGAGTTGGTAAGTTTTTGTCCAAAAGTCCTAAGGTCTATCATCTGACAGTGATTCGTGCAATCCTGATTTGCACACTCTTTTAGTACAGATATTATGACCCCCATAATTTTCTTCTTCAGGAAATTGTTAGAATCTCCAAAAATCGCACAAGGGAGGTCACGAGGACCTGCCACTACATAGATTCCTCCACAATAGACATCTTTTAACAAGTATAGGACTAACAAACTACAACTTAAGAGTCAAGAGTCAGTAGAGTCTTTTACCTTAACCAAGGCATGAATTTCCTGCTTAATCAAGGAAAGGACTTCCACATTGGCCCAGTCCAGAATGCCAAAGCGGCCACAACCTTCTATGAAGCCAATGGTATCAATAGTCATTTCCCCATCAAAACGTAATTTTCTAATAAGATCATCAGCTTTGTCACACTAGGTTTTGCAGGGTTCTAAATCTTTGACAACATACAAGTACCCTACATTTCTTCAAAAACTTTCATGTTCAAAGCATGAGACCACTGAGCCTTAATATATACTTTGTGCTCTTGAGAAAGACTAATGGCAGCAAAACCCTCACAAATGGAGGGACAAGTCCTTGGGTCCTCAGGTTTCAATTGGCAAGAGGGGTAATACTCCATAGTGCTTCTTTCAGCAGAGGGCATGCCAACCAATTAAGTGGTTTTGGTGAAACGAAAAGGGTAACCATTCAGTTCACGGTCTAGCTCACATGAATACTACCAAACTTCTAACTAAACAATAAATTCATATGAACATAAAACTTTATTCCAAGATAAACAATTTCCATATCTGTAACATTGGTACTGTCCAGACAGACCACAAGCCCCATTTTGCAATACACAAATCTAAAAAATGCTATGGATTAGAGCATTATTATGTTCAAGAGATCACCTCCATCAGTCAAATGAGCACTTCTCGTGCTTACCTAGGCTGCTGCTGATGAATAGTTTTGAATAAAATTATAGCCCCTGCACACTCCTGCAGTTTATTGAACCACAAATTTCAAGAAATAAAGCAGGTGGGATGGGAAAACCATGGCTCTGTTGACTAGCAAGGTCTTCATTCCAGTGAAAGGAGCAGTGCCAATGTGGAGCAATAAAAAATCTTAATCATACACGCTAAACATATTAAAACTCAACATACATTATATTCCACTAAACTAGCTTCAATTATTTGGAACCTTAATTTTCTCAGATGTCATCATCTAGGAACATCAAACAAGAAGCTTGTTTCTCAAATTCTGATGTGTGCTGTGCAAGTCCTTGCAAAGTCCATTCTTCTTGATGATATTTTTCAGCCTCTCATTTGCAGCGACAAGTTCTGCAGCTATGCCTGACTTATTAGCAGAGTGTCCAGCATTTGGAACAACCTGTTGACAGTGATACGCATTAGCATGTTGCTTGTATATAGGAAAGAAATAAAAAATCGGAACTTGAAGGACATATATGTGAAATATTGACAGAAAGTAATTGTATGCTAACTATAAAACAGCTAGTTCCCTGAGTTAATCAGGGTATCTGCAAATAAAGAATTCTGAATGGTCCACCCTACTGTTCATTCTTGGGATATGAGAGAAAACCAATACTTAATAGAAAGGAAAAAAGATGAAAGAAATTATTTTTAATGATGGATTTTTCCGTCAAGCATACTGAACTTATGTAGAACCCACATCCTTAGTTCAAGGCCATGAGGCCTCTTTCTGAAACCTCATTCCAGTTTATACACATAATAACACTTGGAATGAAGGAAAGTTTTCCCATAATTTTAGGTTGACAGTTGGTTACTTGAAGATAAGTTGGCTAAGAACTGCTTATCCACACCTTAATATGTGCACTACTTTTGTAGCAATGACATAGAATTGCTGCATCATTTGATAAGTAATCTTACTATTCTGCATCCACATAACAATAAGTCTTAAATTACTGGTCACATATACTTTGAAACTTTCTGGTTTTTTTACACTCAAGCTAAATGATAAGTCAATAATATAATCAGATACAATCGTACACCACCAAAGCCTTACTCCCTAATCTGAAAATAGATGGGCATTGAAAATTCATTCTTATGAAACAAGGTAAACAACATAATCATCCTAAAATGCCCTTATGCAGGTTAAAAGGTGGGTTCAAATTTGAGAAAATGTGATGTCAAATTAAAGGGTAATAGGGAAGTTAAATGGATAGATGCTTTCATTTTTAGAAACTCCCAAAAAATTTGGGATGGCCTAAAAGAAGAGCACCCTACATATTGGGAGAAGGAGCAAGTATTATTTTCAGTCGAAGGAAATCCTCTATATGCTTTACAATGGACTGAAAAGTACTAAGCCTGTGCAAGAGCCCAACTAACTAGAATAAAACCCTTTGCTATTTTTGTCCATAAGGGCTAGTCAAGAATTAGAACACAAAAGAGTTTATTGACTATGTGGCTGAGTTGTCAAAGAGTTGGTTGTGGTTGTGGTAGGTCTTAGGTTTAAATCTTACTATCAGAAAACAGGAGGCTAAATCTATAGGGTGTGGGTGCGTGGGTGGTGTGTGTGCAGCTAAATAGCTTATTATACTTTATTGTAAATGCTTTGATAACAATAACTAAATAACTTTTTTTATTATATAAGTTTACATGGAATGGTTTTTTTTTGGGGATAGATTTTAGCTAAATTTTATGTGAGTTTCTTTTACTTTTAGTTAACATAGGCTTATGTAAATAGTGAATTGAAGCAATTTAAAAAGGTAATGGTTTTAATTAAAAAACTAAATAGAATTTATGGTTTAATTTGAAACGACCCCAAACTATTGAAAATTATGTAATTTACCCAATTTTTAAAATAAGGAGAACCACTTGGCATGAGGAGCTTGTAGCTACTTGTCGTATTGAGCAAATAGTAACTTGACACAATCACGGCTTCTAATATACAGTATATGATGTCACAGCATACAAATCTTTATAGCTGACCCAATTAGTTGGGTTTAGACTTAAGAGATTTGTTAAGTTGATGTCCTTGTTATAACTTTTTGTCCTTGATGTCAAAGAGGGGTGCATTGTCCCCAATTCACAGACATTCTTACAAAATCCATCAGTTTATAGAAGTTAACATACTGATCTTCTTAGATCTACCCAATTTCCAGAAATTCTTAAACATATACTTATGAACATTGTTCCTACACGTGCCCTTGTATAAAATAAGTTTTTACCTAGATCATGACACACGTGTGTTCTTGTAAAAGTTTAGATATGAAATACAACATTAAACAAACAAAATTCATATACAGGAAAAGAACAATCATGAAATAATGAAAAAAAAAATATTATAAATCCTTAGAAAATTAAAAATAACAAAAAATTACTACACGCATTATGATAAGAATTAACAACATACTTATACAAAAGTAAAAGCCATATTTTAATTAAAAAAATTTCTAAACGTTAGGGCTACTCAGGGATTCACCCTCTATATATTCTAACATCACACCAGCTACCAATCACGAAGCAGCCCGCACGTAATGGATGATCTTCTGTTTTACTATCAATCTAGAAGCCACTAAAAAATAATTTTTGCTCAAATGAAAAGAAAATGAAAAATAAAGAGGCAGTTATCAAACAATTCTCTAGGACATGATACATGTTTAATATTACATCAATAAACATTACGCACGTATCATCCTTCCAAGTAGATCACTCTGTTTCCATTGTTACTAAATAGCATGATCACAATGTATAGGCGATAATTACCTGTAGTGTTTATATGCCTTATCTTATCAACCTTATCTAACAGGAATGAGTCTGGAGGAGAGAAACCTGGTTCATCAAGTAATGGTTTTTTATTCTTGCAAAAGCTTTCATTAAACGAAAGCACAATTTCAATTATTCTAATATCCACAGCTCAAGAGATATCTAATTAGATGGAAATGGAATGGATCTGTCTGATCCTCAATTGCAAATGCCAAAAACAGATATAACATACAAATTGTAATCTGTTTGATACAAAATATCTACACAAGAAGTACTAAAGGCAATTATTTACAAGACTTAGTTGCATACTGTTAATCTTGCATCCATGCTATAACCTGTAAGTGGGAAACCCAATAAAACTTTAGTTTTTCTTCTTGTAAATATACAGTCTTTGGTCGCTTGAAGTTTCCATTTTCTTCTTGTTCCTGTCCTAAATGACAGCAGATTAATGTAAGAGAAGTTTTAAATTATCATTATCTATCTCCCACAGTAAACCCTTTACTTTAGAGGATACTCATTTGGTGTTTTTTGAATGATAGAGAAATAAAAAGGAGCAGGAAGCAAGGAGTAGAACAGGAGAAATGGGGGAGAGAAAAGAACAAAAAGAGAACGAAAAAACTGGATGCATTGTTGATTAGAAAAGAAACTGTATAAAGCCAAAGAAAATCGTTGGTGCCATACTTTCAACAAGCTTAAGTAATAAGTATGAAATGTGTTTAGTATGAAACTTTCCTCATAAAGCTATTCCATAGATTTGCAGCAAGACTTGAGCATCATCTAGCAGTTTCTCAACTTTTTCAATACCTGAAATGTTTTTATGAATTTCATTTTCCAGCTAACAGCCATGTCTTCCACTAAAATGCATACTTTGCATTCATTTTCTTAAAATAATCTATTAACAAATAGACTAAGAACACTCATTAATCCGACCATACAAAAAACTAGCCTTATGTTATCTATTATATTTTTTTGGCAGACAATATTTATTAAACTATTTTTTTGAGAAGAATATTTATTAAGTTAACTCATGCAAATTAAAAGGTGCGTCGTATTTAGAAGCAGAGGTACATGCACAATATATATAACAAGCCTCATCACACACGTTTTGTGCGTGTGATAGGGCTCTTAATTTTCTTTTGAAAATTCTCCTGATATTATTTTTACTTTACTATCAAAGTCTCATGATTCCTTGATTTTGGTTCAAATAAATAACATCTAAATATATTTATATTTGAATTAAAATTAGTTTAGCCACGTACACATGTAGTTTAATTTAAATGCAGCCTCAAACATTCCATTGTCATACTTTTTTGTGTAGAAATTATAGAAATTGCAATGATGAGGCACAAATCACAATAAGAAAAAAAGAAAAAAAAGAACATTTATTCATTGGGTGTAAAGTTCATACAAGTTGAAATACTTGTACAATTCTTCATTATACACATTGTGTACATCCAAAATTAATCCCTCCAATATCTCATTGCTCTATCTAATTTAGAGCTTCTCACTTCACTCTTCTACAAAGTAATGATTTTCATAGTATTAGAGGAGAGATCAAAGGACTTGTTAAAGAGATAGAGAAGAAGAGATTAAAGTAACGTAATATTATGAAAAAAATTACGAAAATAATAATGCGCAACATACAAAATAATAGCTTCAACAATGTCAAATGATTTCTCAAAAAAAAAAAAAAAATGTTGAAGGAAACAGACCTTTTGAAATGAAAGATAATGATGAAGTGAGAAAAAAAAAAATTGGGGATCAAAGGAACTTTGGAAACGGACTTGAGAAAGAGATTAAAAAAAACGTGAGAATGGTAAAAAATTATAAAAACAAAAATACACAAAATAATAATTTCAAAATAGAATAAATTAGAATAAATTAGGGAATATCATATTGGAATAAATATAAGTATCTTAATATATAATAATTTTTTTTTGATAGTCTCGACTATCAGAGAATATATATACTTTTGTTGATTCTAAAAAATAAAAGAGAATATATAAAGATATATAAAGAGAATATATATATATATATATATATATATATATATCTTTATAAAGATATATAAAAATAGTTTCAATTAAGCTTATTAGAACCCACCTTAATATATAATAAAAGAGAATATATAAAGATATATTAGAGCATTAGCAGCAGTGAAGCCAAATAGCTATATAGCTATTTTAGCTTTACCAAAACACAAAAAATTGCTCTACATCAATGTATGTAAAGCTAAAATTTTTTAGCTTCAAGCTTTCATACAAAGCTACTTTTGGCTTCGTACGGAAGGTGAAGCTAAAATTTTAAAATATTTTTTTAATTCCTACACATATTAAAATAATACTTCTTTACTTATTTTTTTATTCTTTATTTCTTTTCTCTTTCTGCCCATCACTCTCATTCTCTCCCTCTCTCCTCAGATCAGCTCTCACACAACGCAATGCACTACCAAATTTGAAATTTACAGCCCGATCTCCTAGCTCACAAAGGTAAATGTAGAATGTAGAGGTAGAAATTACTGACGGTGAAGGAGATCTATTGTTTCTTTCAGGCAGAATGGCCGGCTTGGTGGTGGCGGTGGTGAGGTTGTGAGTGTAAGCGAGAGAGAAATAGGAGGAGGAGGAGCATTATAACGGAACCCTAGGCTAGAATCGTCGTCATCATTGTCGGCGGTCTACGAGGCCATAACCTAAGCAAGGCGCTGAGTGGCGGCTTTGGCAGCGAAGTTCTGAGTGTGCTTGACGGAGGAGAAGTCGGTTGTGGAGGTGGATCAAACGTGAGTCACACGCGACGGAGACATCCCCAACGAGGCAAGTTCGTCTACGCTACATAACAGTCACTATATATATATATATATATATATAGAGAGAGAGAGAGAGAGAGAGAGAGAGAGAGAGAGAGAGAGAGAGAGTTGTGGGCAGGGGGTGGTGATGGTGGGCTTTATGAAGTGGTGAAGGCGGTGGTGAGATGTATTATTTTATTGTAGTAGATATATTATTTCATTATGATGTTTATATTATTTTATTATGTTGAAAGTTAAAATAGATTTATTGCTGCTAGATGTTTTGTAAAATGAGTACGTAAAATAGATAAAGTAATTTTTTGTGGTAATAAATAGCTAAAAAAATAGCTCTAACACAAAGAGAGATTTTTACATTACATGAGCACTTACATATATATACTATTGTTTTTTTTTTAAAAGAAAGTTTTAACCTATGACGTCCACTCTTGATGATAACTTTTTTATCCTCAGACCAAGATACCAATCTGTTTTTGGTGTAGGCGGGGATTGAACCCCAGATCTCTTATTCAACCATCAAAGGCTTTACCAGCTGAGCTAACTGGAACCCACCATATATATACTATTGTTGATTCTAAAAAGGGCTGTAAACAAACCAAGCCGTTCATAAACAACTCGGGCTTTGCTTGATAAAAAGCTCGTTCATGTTTGTTTGTTTACAAATAAGCCAAGTTTGAGCCTTAGTTTTAGGCTTGTTTGATAAACAAGCCGAGCTCAAGCAAAAAAAATTGTTCGTGAACAAGCTCGTGAACAATAGGGCTCGATACAAAATATGCTAAGCTTAACCTCATTTACAGCTTGATATATGTTTACTAAATAAACTTATTATTATGACATTACACATAAGTTTTGGAATATTAATTTATAACTTGTTTATTCATATATGTTTTGGAATGTTAATTTATTTAGATTTGTGAAGATTATAGTTGTACGAATGACAAATGTGGATTTAAATATTGTATTTTGAACAATTACTTAAGTTATAGACAATAAATGATGATGGATGGATTTAATTATGTAAAGTTGTAATTTGAACAAATGCTAATCACGGGTGTTAGAAGCATGATAAAATGAGTATATTATATATATATATATATATATATATGTATGTATATATATTTGTTTACTTGATTTTTGGTGATATAAGCATTTGATGATGAAATTTTTTTGGATCCCAAGTTAAAAAGCTTGACTTGAGCTCGAGTTTCAGCTTAATATTAAGCTTGAGTTTGGCTTGACTAATTAATCAAGCAAAGTCAAGTTGAGTTCAAGCTTTTTGGCATTCTCACAAGCTCGAGTTCAAACATTGTTTTTAGGCTTGTCTCAAGCTTAAGCCAAGCTTGAGCATTTGATTTTTATTGACGAGCCAAGTTCAAACACATACTACTCGACAAATCTTGGCTCGTTTACAACACTAATTCTCATATATATATATATATATATATATGGCGTAAATACACTTTTGGTCCCTACATTTTGGGACATATCTCGATTTGATCCCTAAATTGATTTTGCTCCTAAGTCAGTCCCTGATTTTTTAAAATCATTATTAAAATGGTCCCTACCGTCAACCCAGTTACGGAAAAAGCTGAGGTGGCAAACGGAAGTGCCAAGTGCCAAAGCCAACTAATAAAATATTGCAAAAAATGCCAGCGTGTACCACTCAACCCCACAAGACCCTCACATGACCGAGCCACGTCACGTTCCCACCTCTTTTCCCCCACGTGACGATCACATGACCGAGTTTATCAACGTTTCAACTATCCTTCAACCACTTCAGTCACTCCTGTCCTAAATCCCCAAATTTCACCTAAAATCCCCAAATTAGCTCGTGCTCCCTGAGAAAACTCAATCCCATTTCTGTGAAACGATTTCCCTGACATCAGTGCAACTTAGAACGACGATGTGATCTGGAGGAGGAGGAGGAGAACGTCGCGATTTGAAGCGTGATTTACCGCATCGATTTTGACATCTGAGATTCTCATATGTGTGTATATCTGTTTCTCTGTGTGTATATCTGTCTCTCCATCTCTTTTTATATTTCTCTCTCTCTCTTACTTTTAACACGTTCTATCTATGTTTGTAAATTTGTCTCTTTTTCTCTCTTACTTTTAATGAGTTCTGTCTATGTGTGCAATTTTGACTCTCTCACCGATTAGGGACCACACTTTTGGTGAGTGATTATGCTTAAATTTGTCTGTTTGGTTGGTGTTTATTATTGTTTGGCCTTTAGGGATCAATGTGGTATGCGTGTGTTCCCTGTTATCAGTAAACTATATATATTTTTGGAGAATAACTAGTACTAGAGCTTATTGTTTTGTGTTCCATGTAGGAGCTTATTGTTTAGAATGTATATAGTTAGTGCATGTTTGACTGTTTGGTTTAGTTTTGTCTTTATTGTAATAAAATAAACAATACTTTTTTTCCATGCATGCAGAATGGACGATTTATTTACTATGCATGTGCATTATAGGGGCAGTTCACTGAAAATCTTAAGGAGTATGTGGAGGGTGAAATGGGGGTAGTAGAGAATTGTGATCCTGATGAGTGGTCTAAGGTAGAGATTAAGGCCATTTGCAGCAATTTTGGGTACATTGCTATGAGTAGGCTATGGTACATAAAGCCTGGGGATAATGAGGAGAATAGGGTGTTCCACTTAATCAAGGATGATAAAGATGCAATGCGCATGACTGAATTGGTGAGGGGTCATGGGCAGATTCATGTATATGTAAAGCATCCAGTATATGATCCTATCCTCATTAATGGGGGTAATGCAGTAACATTGGAGGTTGTTGTAGGAAATGAGCATGATGAGCACGTTGACTTTGTGGATGCTAGTGATTATGAGGGGGAACCTGCTTATGATGCTTATTACAATGGTAAGGGCTACTTTGATGATTTTGATGAGGTGGGTCCTCTGGTGGTGATGATGATTTTGATGGTCATCAGTATTTCTATGAAGGTGACATGGATGATGATTTTGGCAGGGATGATGGGGGTGATAGGGATGGTGGTGAAAATCCTACTTCTACCAATGGAGATGATGTCCAAACTGATTCTGATGTTGAAATAATAGGATGCAAGAGACCTGGTAAGTAACCAGTTGTTAATGAACCAGAAAAGGATGGGGCTATCACCTCTGACAGTAATGATGATAGTGATATGGAAGGGACTAGAGAAATGAACCCCAACCAGAGGTTTGTTGGAGCAGATAGTGATGACAGCTGGGAAAATGAGGTTGAGGCACCAGTGCCAGATCAAATGGGGGCTGGTGTAATGAACTCAGATTACACCAGTGAGGAGCTGTTAAGTCTCACTGACTCATCGGATGATGGGGGGGTTAATGATAGTGGCAATGAGGGTCATGGTGGAGGTGATCATGGACAGGTTGGCAATGTCACTAGGAGGAATAAGTTTCTAGTGTTTAAGTCAGTCTCTAATCCTGAACACCTTAGGTTTGAGAAGGATATGTTGTTTATTTCTCCTAAACAGTTCAAGGATGCTATCACTGAGTATACAGTGTGTGGTGGATAGGGGGTGAAGTTTGTGAAGCATGATAAGTTAAGGGTTAGAGCCAAGTGTCAACTTCCATGTAAGTTTATAGCTTACCTAGCAAAGATGTCCAGGGAGATGACTTATCAACTTAAGACCCTGAACTTGGAGCACACATGTACAAGGAGCTACAAAAATCTAAGGTGTACTACCAAGTTCCTTGCAAAGAAGTTGATGAAAAAGGTGAGGAGACAACCTGACATAAGACTGAAGGATATTTAAGATGTTGTTCATGAGAAGTATATGGTGCATATTAGTGCTAGGAAGGCTAGCAGGGCTAAAGAAAGGGCTCAAGAGTTTGTACATGGGACTTTCACAAAAGCAATACAATCAACTTTGGGATTATTGTGCAGAACTGAAGAGATCCAGTCTTGGTAGTACAGTTCTGATGAAGACTCACACTTTTAATGAGGGAGACTTGGCAGTTGAGATAGATTTACATATTGGAGTGCCCTACTTTGAGAGGTTGTATATATGTTGGGTCGGATGTAAGAATGGATTCTTGGTAGGCTACAGACCATTAATTGGATTGGATGCTTGCCATCTCAAACACAAGGTAGGGGGGCAGCTGATGGTTGCAGTAGCCAGGGATCCTAATGAAGAGTACTTTCCTCTGGCTGTTGCAGTGGTGGAAGCTGAAACCAAGGACTCATGGACTTGGTTTATCAACTTGCTGCTAGCTGACATTGGTGATAGTAAGAGGTGGGCTTTCATAACAAACCAGCAAAAGGTATTATAATATTTTATGTTTATATTGTCTATTCCCAAATAAAATAACAAATGTCATTTAGTTTATATAACAAAATATTTTATGTTTATATTGCTAACTGCTTGCTGTTTACCTTGGCAGGGGTTAGTGCAAGCATTTGCAGATAACTGGCCTCATTATGAACATAGAATCTGTTGTAAACATTTATACAACAACTTGAGAAAGCAACATCCTGGTCTCTTGATCAGGAATTTGTTCTGGAGAGCAGCAAAAGCTACATATGCACAAAAGTTTGAGAGGTTAATGAATGAGATGAAGGATGTTGATGAGAGTGCATATTTTTGGTTGAAAGAGCATACCACAACAATATGGGCTAGACACATGTTCAAGAGTGATGGTCTAACTAATACTGTCCTCAACAACATGTGTGAAAGCTTCAACAGTAAGATAATAAAATTCAGAGGGAAGCCCATTATCAGTATGGTATGAAAATGTCATGTAGTTTATGTAGTTCATGTATTCATGTTTGAGTTATATACTGTATACCATAGACTAATATGTGGGTTGTTTATGTGTGCAGCTTGAGGACATCAGACTGTATTTGATAAACAAGTCCCAACAAAATAGGCTAAGTATTTTGAAGGTGGAGTCTGAGTTATGCCCTAAAGTATGTAAAAGATTGCACAGGGAAAAGATGAGTAGCAGTAGATGGTTGGCTTGTTGGGCTTCTGACACGTTTGAGGTTAAGAATGGGCTGGTTAGCTTTATTGTGGACCTATCTAAGAGGACCTGTAGTTGTAGGAAATGGGGCATCTCTGGCATTCCATGCTGCTATGCAATTTCATGCATTTTCTTCAACAGAGAGGCAGCTGAGAAGTACACTGATGACTGATACAGAGTCAGCACATACAAGGCATGCTATGAGCCAGTGATTGATCCAATCAATGGTCATAATATGTGGACCCCAACTGGACTCTCACCTGTGCAGCCTCCAATAAAGAGAAGGCCACCTGGCAGGCCCAAGAAGAAGAGAGCAAGGGAACCCAATGAACCAAGCAAGGGGTATAGCAAGGGTTTGGGTATTGCAAAAAGATGTAAATCATGTAGGAAGATAGGCCACAACAAAAGAAGTTGCAAAGGTGAGGTTGGGGGCAATTCTTCACTGCCTACAACTGCTGCTAGTGGTCCAAACAGAAGGAGTTCTAGGCCAAAACAGATATAATACCAGTTTATTCATGAATCACAATTGTTTGTACTTGTTCTCTACCTTTTGAAGTTAACTTTTGTATATATGTATGTGTAGATAAGTAATAGTGGTCATGGTGGTAGAGCAAGTGGAGTGGCCATCAATGAGCGAAATCAACCAAGGATACCATTTACCAACAGGCCAACCAACAACTGTGCAGCAACCACCTATCCAGCTAGAAGCATTGCACCCTCCAACAATCCAGCCAACAGCAGTGCAGCAACCATATATCCACCTAGGAGCAGTGCACACCCCAACACTTCAGCATCCAAGAGGAGGAAAGGAATGACCTAGGAGCACTGCACCCCTCAACACTTCACTATTTGAATTTTTAAAAACTTTTGTCTTTTTGTAGTCAGTTTGAACATTTGTCAGTTATGTGCATTAGCCTTTTTTGTTGGTTGTAATGAGGGCCAAACTATGGTTGACTTATGTCCATTTTTGTATAGCTGAACAGTGGCAGCTAAGTATGGTGATATGTGGTGCAATCACCTTTTATTTTTGTTGCCTGAACAATGGCTTAATTAACTAACTTGGATTTCATGCTTGATATCTATATTAGATTATGAGTGTTGGTAGGCAATGGTATGATTTGTATTTCTGTATTATGGCAAGGAATGACCTATGTGCTTTGTGTATTTGGCAGTAATGTTGTGTTTTCTATATTGTGCTGCAATTATGAGTTTTATGGCATGGAATGAGTTCCATTATTTTCAGTTTATGGTTTGTATACTTTTAGCTATAATATGTGTGTCCAACAGATTCATGTACATGGCAGAATTGGTAACTGCAGAACAATCAAAACATTGCACATAGTTACTAACAAAAGTTCAGTCATTCATTACAAACCAGTAAACAATGAGCAATTTAGGTAAAACAACATATATAGTTTAAGTTCAACCCATGAGAACTTCATTTCATTCCTGTTGAAATTACAAGGTCATTGGGATACACTTCTCCACAAAATATTTGACAAAGAGGCATGCCAAATCTTCATACAAGGCACTCAATTTCTCTACACCAGCTAATCCACCCAGTAATACACCATAACCCACCTAGCTAATCCACTAAAGCTAAAATCACACAAAGGCATATCCCACACATCACCAATGCCAAAATCAGAGACACTTTCAAACACTTTCCCCTCTTTTTGCAAGTGGAAACTTCAGCCTCGAGTCTAAGAATGGTTTGCCTCTGTTCTGGGATAAGCACCTTCCCATGTGCACAAATCTCATCATCAACCCACTGAAAAAACTTGCATTTTCGGCCAACCTGAAAATCAAACCCAAATTTCAAACCTAAATTTCAAACCCAAATTTCAAACCAAAATTTCAAACCAAATCAACCCAGCCCACTATAAAAACGAACTAATGAAGAAAAATTTTAAACCACTAACACCTTACCCAGTAATTGGGACACTCATAGAACCTTCTGCCTGGATTATTTTTCGTCTAGGACACCACTAGAATCAGTTTAGTAGGGCTAGGACAATAGCACATGCGTGGTGCTCTCCTCCTCAGGCTTGCTGACAATGATGAGCTTGCTAACGATGATGAGCTTGCTTCCATCTCTTCAGTAGTTGCAGCAAAGTTATGGTGGCTGTGAGTGATTTAGGGCTCCTCGACTGTATCTCTTTATGGGGTGGCTGAAGGTAGTTGATAAGCTTGGTCACGTGATCATCACGTGGGGGAAAAGAGGTGGGAACGTGACGTGGCTCGGTTATGTGAGGGTCTTGTGGGGTTGAGTGGTACACGCTGGCATTTTCTGCAATATTTTATTAGTTGGCTTTGACACCTGGCACTTCCGTTTGCCACCTCAGCTTCTTCCGTAATTGGGTTGACGGTATGGACCATTTTAAAAACGATTTTAAAAAATCAGGGACTGACCTAAGAGCAAAATCAGTTTAGGGACCAAATCGAGAAATGACCCAAAATGTAGGGACCAAAAATGTATTTACACCTATATATATATATATATATATATATATATATATATATATACTATTACACAAGCATTGTTATCCTTATCAAAAAGAAAAAAAAAATGTTACATTGAGCAACCGCATCAGTTAGTGTAAAACTTTCATTTTATTTTACACTAAAAGTTTACTTTTTCTAGTTTACACACCCATTTTTACAAAACACTCACGTCAGTTTATCTATTCTACCTTCTATTTATTTAAATAATAATTTTTCTTACTTTTTTTAATTACTAGTGTTGGCTGCACGTGCAAGGCATGTGCTGCCCCAGTAGTGAGAAAATTAATATAGATTTTGTGTGTGAAACTGTGAATTTTGGCTCACCCAATTTGATTATATTAAAAAAGAAGTCTAAGAATACAACAAAATATTACAATATTTTCACAATACCTTCATTTTTAGGATCCGAATAGATATATTTTTTTTATTTGAGAAAAATACTACATTCATAACATTTTTAGAACAAATTCTAAATGACAAGTTATTATTGGTTTTAAACTGATAACATTGTTATTGTTATTCTCAAAATATTTATTTTCAAGTATGGTTGGTCACAGTCTCATATTTTATAATTTTATTTCGACTTGTAAGAAATTGATACATCAATATTTGTAAAAATATTGTGAAATTTATTGTGTCGGTATAACAATATATATGTCAGCTTACATAAATATTTAAAAGAAAAAAAAAAACACAAACTGATTACTGAGAAAAAAAAAAAAAACTTTAAGCACGGTAGAAATTAATGTTAAAATGTTGTAGATTTAGCATTTTTTTATTTGATCTATAAAAAACTGAAATCTCAACAATTGTGAAAATATTGTGATAATAATAAGTGTTGTAACATTTTCTCAAATCATTTATTTTCAGTTGTGGTTAGTCACAGTTTCATATTTTATTATTTTATTTCAACTTGTAAATAATTGACACGTCAATAATTGTGAAAATATTATGAAATTTGTTGTGTCAGTATAACAATATATATGCCAGTTTACATAAATATTTTAAAGAAAAAAAAAAACACAAACCGATTACTGAACAAAAAAACTTTAGGCACTGTAGCACCAGTGTTATCCATCAATAATAGCTTATCTATGATTTGTTGTGAAATTAATGTTAAAATGTTGTAGATTTAGCATTTTTTTTATTTGAAATATAAGAAACTGAGATCTCAACAATTGTGAAAATATTGTGATAACAGTAAGTGTTGTAACATTTTCTCGAAACATTTATTTTCAATTATGGTTGGTCACAATCTCATATTTTATTTTATTTCGATTTGTAAGAAATTGATACCTCAATAATTGTGAAAATATTGTGAAATTTGTTGTATCAGTATAACAATATATATGCTAGCTTATATGAATATTTAAAAGAAAAAAAAAACACAAATCGATTACTAGGAAAAAAAAACTTTAGGCACTGTAGAAATTAACGTTAAAATGTTGTGGACTTAGAATTTTTTTTATTTGATCTATAAAAAACTGAGATCTCAAAAATTGTAAAAATATTGTGATAACAATAAGTGTTGTAACATTTTTTTAAAACATTTATTTTCAGTTGTGGTTGGTTACAGTCTCATATTTTATTATTTTATTTCGACTTGTAAGAAATTGACACGTCAATAATTGTGAAATTATTGTGAAATTTGTTGTGTCAGTATAACAATATAAATGTCAGCTTACATCAATATTTAAAAGAAAAAAAAAACACAAACTGATTACTGAAAAAAAAAAAAAACCAATCTCATATTTTATTTTATTATTTTATTTTGACTTGTAAGAAATTGACACGTCAATATTGTGAAAATATTGTGAAGTTTATTATGTTAGTATAACAATATAAATGTCAGCTTATATCAACATTTAAAAGAAAAAAAAAAAAAACACAAACCAATTACTGAAAAAAAAAAAAAAAACTTTGGGCACTGTAGCCACAGTGCCAGTTGAACAACCAAAAGGGTTGAATAAACGAAAAAAAAAAAAAAAAGCCTTATGAAACCAAAGCACTATTGCCGCTACAGTGCTGCATAGTAAAAACACACTGGGTGCACAATGTCGAAGCACTATAGCGGCATGAGCGCTTTTTATATATTACTAGTGTTGGCTGCACGTGCAAGGCACCTGTTGCCCCAATAATGAGAAAATTAATATAGATTTTGCATGTAAAACCGTGAATTTTGGTTCGCCTAATTTGACTATATTAAAAAAGAGGTCTAAGAATACAACAAAATATCACAATATTTTTTACAATACCTTCATTTTTAGGATTCGAATAGATATCTTTTTATTTTATTTGAGAAAAATGCTACATTCATAACATTTTTAGAACAAATTCTAAATGACAAGTTGTTATTGGTTTTAAACTGATAACATTGTTATTGTTATTCTCAAAACATTTACTTTCAGTTGTGGTTGGTCATAATCTCATATTTTATTATTTTATTTCGACTAGTAAGAAATTGATACTTCAATATTTATAAAAATATTGTGAAATTTGTTGTGTCGGTATAACAATATATATACCAGCTTACATAAATATTTAAAAGAAACAAAAACACAAACTGATTACTGGAAAAAAAAAAAAAACTTTAGGCATTGTAGAAATTAATGTTAAAATGTTGTGGACTTAGTATTTTTTTATTTGATCTATAAGAAACTAAGATCTCAACAATTGTGAAAATATTGTGATAATAATAAGTGTTGTAACATTTTCTCAAAACATTTATTTTCAGTTGTGGTTGGTCACAGTCTCATATTTTATTATTTTATTTCGACTTGTAAGAAATTGACATGTTAATAATTGTGATAATATTGTGAAATTTGTTGTGTCAGTAAAATAATATAAGTGCTAGCTTACATCAATATTAAAAAAAAAAAAACATACACTGATTATTGAAGAAAAAAAAAAAGTGACTCACGAAAACGGCACTGTAAGAAATTGACATGTTAATAATTATGAAAATATTGTGAAATTTATTGTGTCAGTATAACAATATAAATGTCAACTTACATCAATATTAAAAAAAAAAAAACACAAACCGATTACTAAAAAAAAAAAAGACTCATAAAACCAAAGCATGGTTGCCGCTATAGTGCTGCATAGCGCAAACACTGAATGCACAGTGCCGAAACATTGTATCGGCATTGTCCAAAAAAACACAAACCGATTACCGGAAAAAAAATGTGACTAACTAAACCATAATTATGAAAATGTTATGAAATTTGTTGTGTCAGTAAAACAATATAAATGTCAGCTTACATCAATATTTAAAAGAAAAAAAAAACATAAACCGATTACTGGAAAAAAAAATGACTCACGAAAACGACCCCGTAAGAAATTGACACATCAATAATTATAAAAATATTATAAAATTTATTATTTCAGTATAACAAAATAAATATCACCTTCCATCAATATTTAAAAAAAAAAAAAAAAAAAATTCACAACGAATACACTGAATGCGGTGCAAAACACTGAATGCAAAACTCTGAACAGTGTAAAACACTGAATGTACAGTACCGTAGCAGCATTGCCGCTTTTTATATATTAAGATTATAAGAAGATTTTATCAAACGCTCTCTCCACTCACGAGACTCTCTATTCCAGACTCCTCTCTGAAATTCCCATCCAAGCACGGCGCCGATCTATTCCATCTGAACTCCGATCCAAGCATGGCGCCTATCTATTCTATCTGAACTCCGATCCAAGCACGCCGATCCGCCACAAGCGCCGATCTACAAGCGCCGATCCACTCTCTCTGTCTCTGTTGGTGTGTCCGTGTGTAGGTGTGTTTGGTTTTGTGGTGTCTGTGGTTGATTTTGTTTGTTGATTTTGTGGTTGATTTTTTGTGGATGATTTTTGATTTTGTGTCTGTGGGAGTGTGTGTAACATGAGCTGCTTTTTGTATTTTGCAAGACTATTCATGCACTGATGCGGTTGCTCAACACGAGCAATGGTGGAGCTATGGAGGTGATACTCATAAAATAATATAAAATAAAAAGGAGCTCTGCAATTTTAACTCTTCTCCTCAGTTCTCTCTCTCATCAGTTCCAAATTTCAGATTCAATTTATATCTCTCCAATTCAACTTATTTTCAGGTTTGGGATCAAGTAGTTTCTTTTCCTCTAATTTTCTTGTTTAATCTTTCTTCGGTTCTTATAAAAAAAAAAAAAAAGAATTTTTCTTGCAGATGGAAACAGACTCATCATCTTTCCCAAGTTCTTATTCTACTACTGCTCGGAGGAAGAACTATGATGTCTTCCTCAGTTTCAGAGGCGAGGATACCCGCAACAATTTTATGGGTCATCTCCATGAAGCTTTGAAACAGAAAGGCATTGTCACCTTTAAAGACGATGAAAAGCTCGAGAGAGGAAAACCCATTTCGCCAGAGCTGTCGAAAGCGATAGAAGAATCAGAATTTGCTATAGTTATTCTCTCAGAAAACTATGCTTCTTCGACTTGGTGCTTAGATGAACTTGCAAAGATCATTCACTGCAAAAACGAGATGGGAATAACAGTTTTGCCTGTCTTTCACTATGTAGACCCATCTGATGTACGGAAACAAAGGGGAACTTTTGCTGAGGCATTTGCTAAACATGAAGAAAAAGAGAACAAAGAAAGGGTGGAAAAGTGGAGAGATGCTTTGAGACAAGTAGCCAACCTTCGTGGATGGCATTTAAAGGATACATGGTAATTTAATATAACTCTATTTGGAACCTTATGCAGATTCACATACATGCTTCATTGTACTTCTTTCAATTTTGTCCTTAGCGAATCAATTTACATATTTTTGTTTCAGTCAACAGAATTGAACATTAAATATGTATCATATTATTTTGGTGACCTATTGGTGGTTCAAACTCAATGCATATATGTTGTACTTTATTCATTGCAGGCCTGAGATAGAAGACATCAAAGACATAGTGAAATGGATATCACTTAACTTGAAATATGATGCGTTACCATATATTGCCAAGAACCTGGTAGGAATATACCCTCGAGTGATGGAATTGAAGTCATGTTTAGCTCTAGGATCATATAATGTTCGATTTATAGGAATTTGGGCAATGGGGGGAATGGGCAAGACTACTCTTGCTAGAGTTGTTTATAATATGATTTCTAAAAAATTTGAAGATTGTGTTTTTATTGAGGATGTTAGGGAAAAGATTGAAAAATATGGTGTTGTTCCACTACAAGAGAAAATTATTAAAGTTTTGAAGGAAAAGGATATGAAAATACAAGAGAAGTATGATGGAGTTCTCAAGATCTACAATAGGTTATATAAGAAAAATATTCTTCTTGTTCTTGATGATGTTGATAAACTGAAACATTTAGAAATGTTAGCTGGAGAGCATGATTGGTTTGGTTCCGGCAGTAGAATTATCATAACAACAAGAGATAAGCATGTGTTGAAGGCACATGGAGTAGATGAAATATATGAAGTTAAAGGATTATGTCGTGAAGATTCTCTTCAACTATTTTCCTTAAAAGCCTTTAAAGAAAAGCATGTCCCAAATGATTATTTAGAGCTATCTAACCATTTTTTGAGTTATGCTGCTGACCTTCCTTTAGCTCTTGAGGTTTTGGGTTCCTTTTTGATTGGAAGAAGTCTTGACGAATGGAATAGTGTGCTAAAGAGACTTAAACAATATCCTGAGGAAGATATTTTCCAAGTACTTAAAATAAGTTTTGATGGGCTGCAGAAACCACAGAAGGAATTATTCTTGCATATTGCATGCTTTTTTAATCATCATAAAAAAGATTATGTAGTAGAAAAACTGAAAATTCTTGGCCTTTACCCTGGTATAGGATTGAAGGAACTCATTGATAAATCTCTCTTGAAAATTATTAATGAGGATATATTGTGGATGCATGATTTACTTGAAGAAATGGGTAGGAGCATAGTTTCTCAAGAGTACCCTGATGATCCTGGGAAGCGTAGTAGATTGTGGCGTTTTGAGGACATTGACAAAGTGTTAAGAAAAAATAAGGTAGTAGGTTTATGTAGAGAATTTGAGCTCATTCCCTACCTTCATGTTCAACAAATTTGAAATTTGAATTGTTTTGCTAATAATATATTTTGCAATTCACCATTTCCTTCTTGATTATTAGGGAACAAAAGCTGTTCAAGCCATGGATATTGAGGGTACTTATAAGAAAACACAAATGGCACATTGGAACCCTGAGGCCTTTTCCAAGGTGTATAATCTTAAATTTCTTAGAATGAATGATGTTGCCTATGTCCCCACACATCTTCCTGATGATTTAAGAATTCTTGATTGGATTTCGTATTCTTCAAAATCTTTGCCATCAAGTTTCCAGCTAGATGAACTTGTTCAACTTTGTTTGCAAAAGAGCGAAATTGAACAACTTTGGATAGGAATAAAGGTAAGTGAGTTATTAAGTATCCCGATACAAGTTTTCTTTTAAGTCACAATAAACAAACACTAGGAAGCTAATTTTATTTATTATTTTTCAATTCTAACAGAAATTTGACAAGTTGAAGTTCATTGACTTGACTGCCTCCTTGTACCTGATTATAACTCCAGACTTCACTGGAGTCCCAAATCTTGAGAAATTAGTTCTCAAAAGTTGTACAAATTTATGCAAGTTTCATCCATCCATCAGAATTCTTAAGAAACTTATTCATCTTAATTTAACAGATTGTGAAAGACTAAATCCTCGTTCATGCATGTTTGGAAGGGAGTGTCTTGTGGCTCTTGAACTTTCTAATTGCTCAAAACTCAAGAAAGTTCCAATATTTGTGGGAAACATGGAATACTTATGGGATCCTTTTTTGGATCGCACTCCTATTGTGGAACTAATTAAAATCTTTCCACAGAACCTAAGGATAGTCGAAGGCCTAGAGAATCTTGATTTGAGTTATACAGCTATAGAGGAGCTGCCTTCATCAATTGAAAGTTTGACTAAACTTGCTTCATTGACTCTAAGATATTGCATCAATCTTGTGCGCCTTCCTTGCACCATTTGTAGTTTGAAGTTGCTTAATTCTCTTGATCTTTATGGATGCTTAAAATTAGATAACTTGCCAGAGAAAATAGGAAATATGAAAGGTTTGGAGCTGCTTAATGTGTGTTGGACAGCCATAAAAGAGGTTCCTTCTTCCATTGTTCTCCTTAAAAATCTCAAACAGCTGCATATTCGTGGATGGAAGTTATCTGAATTTTATGCTTGGCCAGCAAGTCTTGAATGGGATGACCCTTTACAAACTGGATTATTTTCCCTGCCAACAAGTCCTGCTCCGTGGAACATATTATTGCCTTCATTTTTATATTATTCCCTGCCAACAAGACCTGTTCCGCTGGGCTTGTTATTGCCTTCCTTATCAGGTCTGCAGTCTTTAACATATTTGCATCTTAGTGACTGCGATCTTACGTCAATCCCCAATGACTTTGGCTTCTTGTTCTCTTTAGCACACTTAAATCTAAGTGGAAATAATTTTGTTTCCCTTCCTAGAAGCATCTCTCAACTCTATAACCTTCGAACACTCCTTTTGGAGGGTTGCAAGAGGCTTCAATCATTGGAAAATGTTCCATCAACTATTGATTCTGTGATTACAAACAATTGTACCTCACTGGAGAGATTGCCAGAACTGCAATTTCATTTTTTTACCTCAGATCACTCCCATTTGAATTTCCAGTGTCTAAACTGCTTCAAATTGGTTGATAATATTCAGAGCAGCATTAACATGATTCAGGTTTCTCTCTCTCTCTCTCTCTCTCTCTCTCTCTCTCTCTCTCGCTAAGTTCTAAACGTTATGCTTTGTATATTTCAGGGACAAAGTGGTAAACTACCAGACATCTTAGACATTATTATTCCTGGAGGTGAAATTCCGAAAGGGTTTAGCCCTGAAGATTGGTGTGATAACATACCAGTGCCTTCTTGTGGGTGTGATGACCTGATGGGAATTGCGTTGTGCATTGTTTTTGTACCCAACCAGTGGCGTCCTTTCTCTAGAGATTTTCAACTTAAATGTGTGTTTCAAGTCGATGGATTTGAAAGGGCACCTCCAGTACACTCTTTTTTTAAGTTAAACTATGCTATGGCTGAATCACCTCACCTTTGGCTGCTCTATTTGTCCCCTCGCTATTTTGAATCCCAACAGGAAAAAATATTTCATCAAATTGATGCGAATGGATCCCGTAAACTTGTGATTCAAATAATTTCCGATAACGTAAAGGTGATGAAAAAAGGATTAATTTGGTTTACAAGCAGCAAGCTCTGTGAGGATCTGGGTGTAATCCAAAATGATATTGACGATTCAGCCTCGGAAGGTACCCAAAATAAGCAAAGCCATGATGAGGATGATGTGGCTGGACCTAGTGGAGAAGGCTACTCTAATGAGGAGCCTATACTAGAGGGGATTCAAAAGACTTAGGAGCATTTTTGACCTATTCTGAGGATTCTAGTCAAAGGGTTCTTTTCGACTTCTTTGTCAGTAAGTTATCATTTTTCTTCTACTAAAAACAATTTACAAGTCATCGTCCTTTTTTACTGGGGGAGACATATACTAGATTTTTTGAAAAATTTTTTTTCTTCTTTTTGATAAGAAGGTATGAATTTAATTACTTAACCAATTGTATGAAAATTTTACAATAGTGTCATTCTTTCTAGTTAATTTCAAAAAAAAACTTCAACGCATTGTGCTAATTGTACCTAAGCATTACCTCTTAGGACTCACATCCAAGTCACCCCAAACTCAAAATTTAAAATAATTAAAAAAAATCAAGTTTGAATAATATAGAATTTTCTTGTTGTCTTGCTAGTGCACTTTTAATTAGTGGAAGGAGAGGATCAAACGTCCAAGAAGCTTCACAGCGGTGAGGGATAGTTACCAAGATATCAAAGATTTTAATCAAATTATGGCACAGTGCAGCAACAGCAGCATCCCTACAAGGATCTGGGTTTGATCCATCATGAAGTTGACAATTCAGCTGCAGAAGGGAGCAGAAATAAGCAAAGCCATGACGAGGATGATGGGGCTAGACCTGGTGGAGAATGCTACTCTAATGAGGAACTGCATGCAATGACTTGGAGGATTTATGGCTTATTCTGAAAAATATAGTAAAAAGGGAATTTTTCAATTTCTTTGCCTGTAAGTCATCATTCTTCTTCTTGCTATTATAATTTACAACTCCTGCTGTTCTCTTTTATTTTGGGAAAGGGAATCCAATGAAAGTGTTGGTTTTTATTATCAGGTTTAAATTGGCATGATAACAAATTTAATTTGTCATAGGTATAAAACTATAGAGTTTTTCTATTTTTGATTTCCCTTACTAGCATTTTAAAAAAAAATCATTGTATTGCGCTAGTTGTACCTTAGCTTTACCTTTTGGCACTCATATAGCCACATTTTTTTTCTTTTTTCCTTTGTTTTATTTTAATCAGGTTAGAATAATACTACTTTTTGCTGTTGTCTTGTTAGTGCACTTTAATTTAATGGAATGAGGGGATCAAACGTCCAAGAAGCGTGAAGCCTATTGTGGCAGTAAAAGGGATAGTTACCAGAGCCACATTGAAGAATTACCCAAGTATGGTCCCTTGTCTCACATCTACCTGGGCTCTTGCTAAAGTCGTCAAGGACTCAAAATGGTCAGCTATTTAAATCAACTGAGTGGCTCCTATTATTGATTAAATAACGCTTTTTTTTCTTCCTGCAACTGTAGTGCTCTGTTGAAATTCTATTCCTATGCAAATACATTTTGAAATTTCACTTGAGGTCTGTTGTATTTATATAATTGTTTCTTTGCCTTTTCTCCAACAGTCCCACATATATAATGTATTCTTTGTTTTTTCCTTGCCGGCATTTGGGTCTATGATTCATATTGAAGAAATATCCAACAGAAACCTGGATTGGTTCAGATGTTGATTTTGGACCATGATTTGCACAACTTACGTGCAATTGAAGTTAGAAAAAGAAAAGATATAAAAAAATGTTAAAGTTTTTAAAACCTTTTTTACCATGTTTGATAATAAAGAAAGAGAAGTGAATAATAAGTATAGAATAAGTGTGGATAACTATTCAATGTTCCATGAAAATGAGTCTTAGTAAAAGTTTATAGCAGAATTTACTATTCTTATAAGAGGTGAGAATATTACCCAAAATATTGAATAAACTTTCAATGAAATTGTCTTATAACCTGTACAATGTGCTGTGTTTATTATGCACCCAAAAAAAAAAAAAAAAAAAACTTCAATTCTCATCTTATTATGGAAAGAAATATAATGAGGTTCTGTTTCTTTTTTTATTTCTTATCACCTTTCTTCTATTACATATTTATATATCAAAACATGATAGTTGATTAAAAATTTTACCACTTCATTTTTTTTTTAAATTTATAAGTAAGGAATGTTTTATTAAACAAGGCTACTTCGTGCAAGGAGAATGAAGTAGAAAAAGAAAACATGTATACTAAAAAAAAATAAAGAAGAAGAAAAAAAACCAAACTATGTACAAATAAGAAGAGAATCTAGATACAAGGGAATGGAATCACCAGACGTGAATCCCCAAGCTTGTGATCCGTTGAACAGTGTCCTTGTAAATAAAGCTATGAGCTGATCCATTAAATTCTTATGATCCTAAAAAATGCGGCTGTTATGCTCCCTCCAAATAATCTACATAACAAACAAGGGTACGAAATTCCAAATATTTGAAGCACGCTTCCCCAACCAGTTCCTCCACCCCATCAATAAATCACACACCTTTGAGAAAATCCTGGAGACTCCAAAAGCTGTAAGAGCCAAGCTCCACAACTTGGAAACTCCTTCACAATGAACCAACAGGTATTCATTTTTCTCAATCTACCACATTGTTAAATCAAAATCAAAATCAAAATCCCTAATAATTCAGTTTCAGAATTCTCCAAGGATAGATAAATTAATCCCCCATTTACTACAAATGACTATTTAAGATAAAGATTACATAGTTACTTCTAGTCTCCAACCTTAGTTTAACCTCTCTCTTTATGGACTGCATAATGCCCTCCTTAGTTCTTATAGTGGTACACAGCAGCACCTAAGGCCAATTTCCATACAACAGCCCTTTAGATATTTTCCCTTCCACTAGTTTTCTTCCCAAACAATGATGTCTTCCCTCACATATTAAAGGAAATTAATTAAGCAGCACTTCATTAATTCTTTCCAAATTTCTAGTGAAAAGCACTCAAAAGTACAAGTTTTCTCTAAGTGCACATTTTTAGATCACCAATGTAAACCCGATGTTGCATTCTGTCCTAAGTGCTTAATTTGTCCTTTATTACTTTTTTTTTTTTTTTTATAAGTAATAAGAATATATTAAAAGAAGAGAGGAGTCACCTAAGTATACAGGAAGTATACATCAAGGACAAAAACAAATCAAGTGCATAAAGTACAAAAGTTCATGAAACCATGGACTGAATAAACAGAACGAAAGCCAAACACTGAAACCCAATCCAGAAGAGTCTTAAGGAAGAAGAGTTTAAGATCTGAAATTGATCTCTCTAAATCCTCAAAATGCTGGTTATTCCTCTCCCTCCAAATATACCACATCAAACAATGGGGCATAGCCATCCAAATAGCGAAATTTCGATGCCTCCCAAACTTTCGTTGCCAACAAGCCAACATTTCCACCACTGTTTTCGGCATAACCCAATGAATGCCAAACAAAGTAAACACCATTGACCATAAATCAAAGGCGAAAGAGCAATGGATGAGGAGATGATCAACTGATTCCCCATTTCTTCTACACAAACAACACCAATCCAAAATCGAAATCTGCCGTTTCCTATGATTATTAATAGTCAAAATATTCCCCAAAGCTGCAGTCCACACAAAAAAAGCAACTCTAGAGGGGACCTTAGACTTCCAAACAGTCTTCCAAGGGAAGGACTAATCGAAACTTTTTGTCAGCACCTGGTAATAAGAACAAACAGCAAAACCTTTTCTCATATCAGGTTTCCAACACATGTTAAAATCCCCAACTCCTTTCAAAGAAGCTCCATAAATTCTAGACATTAAACTGTAGAAGGAATCCAAATCCCAATCTTCGCTATATCTTCTAAAAGTTAGATCCCAAAAAAGAACACCATTTGGGAACTTCATCAACTCAGTCACCGAGGCCTCCTTATTTCGACTTAAAGAAAAGAGTCTTGGATAGAGCACACACAAAGAATTGTCCCCACACCAAATATCCTGCCAAAATCTAACAGTGAACCCGGCCCTAACCTCAAATTGGATTTGATGAACAAAAGGAGGCCAACCACAACTAATAGACTTCCACAAACTAACACCATGAGGGCCAATAACGGGAAGAGAGCACCAACCTCCTACTAGCCAATAGAAGAATAAATATCTTGGAATAACTTAAGAGAACCAGATGATTTTCCACGTCCTACTGTTAAAAGCTTAGCCCTGACCTACTCCCATGTTTCTGCACTTGAATAAGTACCACTCTATTTGTTTCACCAATGTTTAGCAGACAAAGTTTACTCTGAATGGATACAAGTCCAGTCGATCTAACTCACTTCTAAGACCAGTTTTTATCTTTCAAAACACTTGAAAGTTGAAATCCTTGCATTTGATCTGCTAGCAACATCATATTTGGCTTGAGTACCATACTTCTGAATGAGGACTCCATCTGGATGTCACCAATCATGCCATAGGAAAATGCTACAACCTGATCTTCAGTAATGGCCTGAAAATGCTTCTAAGATTTAGAATTTTCTTCTAGCCCTTAGAGCTATCTTGAGAGATGTTAACAAACCTAGAACTCCTGTCTTTCAAAAGATTTTAAACCAAGCTACCCTAATTGACCCTGCCTTAGCAAACAGGTTCCATATATGTATAATTATGGCTGCTTTGTTCCATTCTTACACCCCTTTCAAACCTAATCCACCTTCTCTTTGGCTTGCATACAACATCCCAGTATACTTGAGACCCTAGATCTCCTTTCCTTTCCATAGTTAACTACGAACTTTCTGTTCAATAGGCTTGAAAATCTACTTTGGCAATATGAAGATGCTTGACCAGTAAAATCTGAAGGCTATAAGAACTGATTGGATCAACTGGAGCCATTCTGAAAAGGAAAGATTCCTTGCTGCCTGGATTCTTTTCTGCCTGTTATCTCAAGAAGGGGCATACCGCATACATTCTTTTGCACAGGACTCCGAGAAATTAGAGGAATCTGGAGGTATCTTACCAGTAGTGAGGCTCTTTTGAATTGCAAGAGCTCAAAAATTTGATTCTTCAGCTCATCTGGAACAGCCGCACAGAAAACCTCATTCTTTTGAGAGTTACCAGCCACAAATCAGACCGATTTTCAAACTCCAATGACCATGAAAAAACTTACTGCAAACTAGGTGCTTCTTAATGGTTGCTTCTGGAATCTGGACTTCCTGACACAAATTCAGCAAAGTTAAAAATATTACACATTGATCTTGACCCAAAATTCAGAAGTAATGCACATATGCATATACATGTTTGTATTTATGTATGTACCTACTACCTAGCTTGCATGATAACGAGTTTTTTACCCAGTCCTTCACTATAATGTTGAAATAATTTAGCAACGGGTTAGGGGGAATCTTCATAGTATGAAGCAAAAGTATTGGAACACAGAAAAGGACAAATTATTTGACTCAGATAGAGGATATGATAGAGCAAATTACTTATTGTTATCATGTATGAATGCTGATACATGATAACAATAAGGAATTTCTTGAAGCAGGAAATCTGCAACATTGAACATGTTAATATATATTATGGATATGATTATAAAATCTGATACAATGGAACTTGCAGTTGAAATCAAACTTAGTGACAAACTTGGATATCTTGTTCAGATCACTTATAAAGCCATAAGAGAAATACCAAACACACTAACAAGTCATGAGAAATTAAAATAACTATCTGCAGCACAGGTTTTAAAATGTTAGTTTCAGATTGTTATTCACATCTACACCCCTTCATTGGAACACTTCTCTTTTGCTCTTTATAGATATGTCAGTTCTTCTTCCTTCTTTTCATTTTCCATTTTTTTCTCCCTCTCATCCTGGGGAAGACATTACATGGGACAGTTTCTTTTTTCTCACTTTTCAGCCCTTGTTTGCCTCAGATATCTTTCGTTAGGTCATTTGTGTTGGCTGTTGTATTTTACAGGGAAAAGCATGATTAAATGTGCCATAAAACCAGATAAAAGCATGATTAAATGTGCCATAAAACCAGATAAGTAATATTTCTTCTAATGAGAAAATTAAAAAAAAAAATCATGCCAAACGGTCACCTCAAATTTTTACCTGTAAGATTCTCTTCTTCATTGCTTGACAAATGAAAGCAGTATTGAATGCTAACTACATGGCCAGTCATAAAAAATAAGTGTATCTTTGAACATACTCAGCTGCCCCATGTATAGGTATGCATGTATATACAAGAGGTGAATAAGTTGAAGCTGCCTTCCTCTAGCAGCATCAAACTTCTTTAATTGAGCCAGCCGGGTTAGAACAAAAAAGAAACCTATTAAAGAGCTTGCCCTACTGAAGTACTAAAGGTGTGCTCTGTGGGTTGGTTCTTAGGTTTCCTTTAGAATAAAAGTAGCTATGAAGCCCCTATAGTCTATAGAGTGTCATTAGATACAACACAACTGTTTCCTGTCTATAAAATCCAAGTTAAACTCTCATGATCTCTAAACTAATTTATCAGGAGCCACCCAACATTAAAATTTAATTTCTTAGAAAATTCAAAGACAATTGTTTACATTTACAAGAGTTTTAAGTTTCAATAATAAAAGAATCCTACCAACTGAATAAGATGCGTATTATGGAACACCTACATCAAATCAAAAAATTATCAAACACCTATTTGTTACACACCTAGCTCTTAAGCTCTTATAACTAACCATCATACGATCTATCTTAATATTGGCTTCAAAAATCGTAAGTAGTACAATGGAGCTCTATAATTCTTGTGAATGCATTATGAGGTTGTACTCTAAATTGTTGGATTTTCTTTTATTAAGAAAAGTTAATTCCATTTGGAAAGGAATATGAATACCAGTAAATTCCATATTTACTATGGCACAGTGCAGCACCAACAGCACGCTCTATGAGGATCTAGGTGTATTCCATCATGATATTGATGATTCAGCTGTAGAAGGTAACGGAAATAAGCAATGATGGGGCTGGACCTAGTGGAGAAGGCTACTCTAATAAGGGACCAGATCCAAAGACTTGGAGGATGTGTGGCTGATTCTTTCGGGAATTTTTTGACTTCTTTTCCTGTAGGTCATCATCTTTCTTCTTCCTATTACAAACCAATGAAATCAAAGTGTGGGTTTTGATTGTCAGGTTTATTTTGGCATGCTAAAAATTTTAATTTTTCATAGGTATAAAATAATAGTTTTTCTTTTTGGATTTCTCCTTTTTCTTTTTTTCCTTGGACATATACTAGTGTTTAAGGGAAAAAAAAAAAAAAGATTTCTAAGTATTGTGTTAGTTGAGTACTAGTAGTTATGCCTTAACGTTACCTTTTGGCAATCAATTCCCAATCACGAAAAACTCAAAATTGAAATCATCCTGTCACTTTTTTTAATTTTATTTTTATTTTAATTTTCATCAGGTTTGAATGGTTCAAAATTTTCTTGAAGCCTGTGGTGTCTCAAGAGGGATAGTTACCAAAGCGACGTTGAAGAATTAGCCGAGGGCCCTCCTCTCACACCCACCTGGGCTCTAGTTAAAGTGGTCAAGAATTAGCTTAGGAGGGTTCTTTTGCTGTACGTGTGTGGCTTTGTTCAGTTGGTTTTATAGAGTTTAAGCACTGGCATCAGTGTAGAGAAATTATAGATTCTCTTGTACCGTGATTGTACTATTTTGTAATCTCTTATTTTCTTAGTGAAATTTTCTGTTAAGACACTGTTTGTGGATGTAGGCCTAAGGCCAAACCACAGAAACCTTTGTGCTTCATGTGTGATTGTCTTTTCTACTTCACATAACCTACTATCATTTTGTTACACATAACAAATGATAATGAATGCTTCTGCTAACTCAGCAGTTCGTAATTAGAGGAATGACTTCTTATGAAATAGAGTTGCACGCTTGCACTGTTGTAATGTTTGAGTGCCCTGTTGGGCTTGTAAAGTGTGGTTGCAAATGTAGTTGTAAAATGTGGTTATATACATCTAGAATGCTTCTTAAATCTCAGCTTCAGGTTCAATATTTGCAGCTTGCATTTGACGGAACAAATTTATGGCATCCTTAATATATCTATTTTGAATGAAACCTGACATCATAGCACCAAATGTAACATTATTTTTATTAGGAATTCACTTAGCATAAAAATCTAACAAAGAAGTCAACAAATTACAAAACCCTGTTTATTGGCTAAGCAATGTATATGTTCACCTTGAAAAAGATCTCTAGACTTCTCAAATGCCGATATGAGTAATGTTCAAGTGATATATTGCTTTCGGTTGGGACGTGAACAAAACGTTAACCTTTTACTTTGTCACTTTTTATTTAAAAATTTTGTCTCTTAAAATATGAAATTAGAATTGGATTGTTTAATTTAATGTCATTATTCAGAAAGTGGAAAAAGTCAGGTCAAACTAAGTTGGTTGAGCAATTCAAGTTATTGACTTGATTTTTTTTTTTTTTTTTGATAAACAAGTTATTGAATTGAGTTGTCATAATATTTTTTCTTGCTTTGATAATTTTGGTCCTGTTAGTCTAAGCTATTATTTATCCTAAATTAATTGGGTTTTTTTTTTTTTTTAAATGTAATGAGATATTATAAACCTCTTTTTTGTGTAATGGTGATGTTAAGAATGTGTATTATTTGCTATTAAATAACACTCAAATCTTTGAATGAGCGTTATTTAAGACCCGGACAATGCACGCTAAGGAAGTTTCCACAAAATGTCGATGTCGATGTTGTTGTTGTTGTTGTTGTTGTTGTTTTTTTTTTTTTTTTTTTTTTTTTTCCCAATTTCTAGTTTCCCCATATGTAGGGTGTTTATGGAAAAGTAAACTGATGGATTATGGACTGTGAGATACAAAATTTATCAAATTCAGTTGAAGTATATTTACCTTGAGGTCAGGTTGCTTTGGTGCAATGGCAAGTTCCTTCATTCAAAAGTGACAAATCATGGATTCGAGTTTGGGAATTAGCCTCTCCAAGAAAATTGAGGATAAGACTTCTGTTGAGGACTCTTTTTTCGGCCTACATGGCACTACTTCATTGGCAAACCATGCCACATTAACATATTATTGATTTTTTGGGTAAATCTCTTTAAAGCCCAAAATAAGCTCATATCTCATTCAACTACATGGATTGGGCTCACATGGCCCACGAGATGTTTACTTCAAGAGGCGGATTCATGGTCCACATCTCTTCTTCATCAATTGGGATCATAACCCCACGACATCATCAATATCAACATATGGATCGGGCTTTAGCAATGAATCAAAGCTCACGGCCCATATTACCTCTCTTACACTCATGGCAAGCGGTTTCTTTAACAATAGCCCGTATTTACACAAAATGACAACAAAACCCGAGGTACGTCATTTCATCTTTCGGCTTATGATCCAAGCTCATAAGTCTCTTTGGGGAAACTTTGGAAGTCGTGGTTTGGAGGGCCAAGATGTATGTTCAGTAAAGCTCCAACAGTTTAAAGTTGATAAAAGAAACATGTTGCTTGGCGTGTCTTCTCCAACTCACTAAACTCTAACGAGTCCGTGTGTAACGGGTAACATATGGTAAGCATCTCTTATCACATAGCACTTTAGATGATAAAATTTCTCATTGTTCTTTTCCTAAAACTTAATATTCATCATGTGACAAATGCTCAATATCCCCAGTCATCTAAATACTGAACAAATAACTATTCATTCAATCTCCAGTTGTTGCTATACAAATTTAGAAACTTTATTATATTATTCTACATAAACTACATTACTACTTTCAGCTAAAATCCAACTCAAACACATGACCTAATCTGATTAGCTATTTTAATCTCCAACTATATACAAAATATTCATGATATCTCTAATACTCAGTTGCTGTCTGCCACAATTAGACCATATATTTCTCTTTTAGCTGCTAGTGCAAAGTATTAAATGCTCTTCTTGCTCACCAAGATTAAGTCATAACACAATGAGACCTTAACTAGATCTCTAAAGCTTCATTAACTATTAATCAACCATTCTATTATTTACTAAAAATGTGTTGTAATAGAACCTTAGACCAAAAATACAAACACCCAAAAAAGAAAGCCTTTCCAGCAAAACCTCAGCAGTGTATTCAGCACTTGACACCTGACTGGAAGTGATATCACTAGCAATTTAATGCTGAAATCCCAGCAGTTAGCTGCTATACCCAAAATAGCAAGATACCCTTAAAAGAGATCTTACCATTTTTAGTCAAATCCAAGAAATAAATGCTGAATGTCTTCTTCAACAATCAGAAATCACCCATTTGACCTCATTTGCTTCTACCCAAAGCAGCAGCTGTCTTATGATAGTGGTAACAGCTACTCATGATAGATGTCACAACTATTCCTAACAACTAGGACAGCCTTTTCAGAACAGCTATGACAATTAACCCAATAGCCTGAGCATTACTAATTTTTCCTCATTTAGCTAAAACCAAAACCAACTAAAGAAACTACCTTTCTCTTTCTAAAATACTTTCCTTTTCTGCTACTCTTTCCTCAGCAGCTTTTTACCCAAAACAGAAAGAGTACCTTAAAGCTAAACATACCATTTTTGGCCAAATCTTAAGATGGATTCTCTGAAAATTTATTGCTATTTGGGATAGATTTTGGCTGAGATTATTTGCTAAAAATCCCTTTAAACTCAGCTAAATAGAACCCTTCATCAACACCTCAAGGGGACAACCAAGGGAGAAGCACAACTCTTTCATGAACTTATCTATTCCCTCTCCCTCTGATAATCTTCTTAAGCTCTGAATGAAACTCTGAGCTTCTGTAATTTTAGTTTCTAAATTAGAAACTAAACATCTCTTTCTTCACTTCTCTTACACAATCTCATACACACTTACTACACCATTACATATAACATACCACAACTCTTCTAAGCTCTACTCTCATACTCTCACTTTGAAATTCTACTCTTTTCCTGTCCATAAACACAACTCTATACTCTTTTCTTACAAAATCTTTCTTCTTGGAAAGCAGTCTCTACAGCTCCTCCAATAGATACCCCAACAGTAAATCCCAACAACATTGCTAAATACACTACAACACTATTACTCCTCTTATACTCATTCTCTCACTCTCCATATTCAGAAAATACATCTATCTTATTGCCCTTATCTCTAAATACCTAAACACATCTCCACGCTTTTCTCTTACAAAATCTTTCCTCTTGGAAAGCAATCTCTACAACTTCTCTAGCGGTGATAATCTCATATTTTTACTATCTTTAACCTCCATATCTCTCATACTTCCATATATCATACATATTATAAATACTACATCCCACAAAACATCCATATCTTTTATCATCTCCACACTTCTCAAGAGACATCAAACACTCATACTAAAAGCCCTTCTCATGGAAGACATAAACTTTTAATGCTAAAGCCCTTCTCCTAGAAGGCACCAAGATCTCATAATAAAGCCCTTCTCATGGAAGGCATAAATCCATCTTACATAAAGCCCTTCTCTTAGAAAGCACAAATACTCCATACAAAAGCTCTTCTCATAGAAGACACAAATCCATCTTACAAAAATCCATTCTCTTAGAAGACACAAATACTCTATACAAAAACCCTTCTCATAGAAGGCAACACTATTCATAACTTTATAACAACTAAAAGAGCGTTATCAAGGGGAAAACTCATTTAAGTGCATGATAAGAGGGGTAAGCTTAACCAGCCCCTACACACAGCTGGGCAGGCATACTCTCTCTCCCTCCAGTTGCACCCATTTTTCCTCTTCAATTTTGAAGTTATCATGGAAAACTGCCCCTCTATCGTTGGAGTCATTCTACTAGAATCCTATCAGCTCACAGGTGCTGCACAGTTGGGACTGTAAACCATCAGAGATAAGTGATTCTGCTTCTATATCTTTAAATTTACATCATTGAATACATGATTACTTCACATTTAAATATATATTACTTTATTCCAACTACTATTACAACTATTAACCAAGGCTTAAATTCATTTAAAAGCATGATAAGAGAGGCAAGTTTAACTGGCCTCTACCGTTGGCATTCTGCTGAAATCTTATCAGCTCACTGATGCTGCACAGTTGGAGCTATAAACCATACAAAGATAAGTGACTTTGCTTCCATATCTTTAAATTTACATTATTAAGTACATGATTACTTTACCTCTAAATAAATACTACTTTATTTGAACTGTTATTTCAATTACTAATCAAAGCTATCATATCAAACGCATATTACATATTTATTCGACCATTATCGTGATTCTTAGACTTTGGCTTTAATGGCTTGTAGTATTAAAAGTACGCCGGTAGCCATTGGACATGTGGCCCAATGTTGAGTTCCAGACGCAACTCCCCAAAAGAACCCGAGTCTAGCAAGATCACACCTCCAACGGACCACACGTGGCCGAGCAACCAAAAAAGGCCCCCGAACAACTTCTTATCGTAAACTCTCCCAAACTTCACAAAAGTGGGACTTTGGTGCATTTGGTACGAACTTTTTAGTTTAAGCATATTCATCTCCAGAGTCACTTCTTAGTCTTAGGATTTTAAGTTTGGTTCAAAAGTTGTGTTTTCAATTTTCATAGTGGCTTTAAAATGCTAAAATGTAGTAGATACTTCTAATTTAATTTACAACAAATACAACCAGATAAATCTAGTGAAATGATCAAAAGATTAGATAGTACTTTTGATTAATTACTGAAAACTAATTACTGATGTGAGAGGCATTGGCCCCTAAATGTATGGACTGGTTTTAAAAAGGATTTGAGTTTGTAGTGTTGACAAATCATGACAAAAGGTAAGTTTTGTTGAGTTAGAATGGTGTACTTTCAAGTCCAAGACAAAGACTTACGTTTATGGTAAAGAAATATGCAATTTGCCCTGTTCGATTGATGCTTGATTGATGTTCGATCGATTGAGAGTTGTGGATTAGCAAAAATTAGCAAATGTAAAAAGCCCATAACTTAATCATTTCAAACTCAAATCACGATCCGTTTGTTGCAGTATTTAAAGGACATTATGATGAGGGGTTTTTAGAGAGAGTAAAGTGCATCTTTTGCTTCCTATTGTAAATCTAGGGTTTTAGTACCCAAAGCTCCCTCAAATCTTCTACTGATGTTATTCTTTTAAGAACTCAAAATCCGGTGTTTTACAAATTGCTCCCATCACTAGTCATTAAAAGTGCTAGAAATCTAAACCTTCAAAGGTGGTCTTGGAGTTGTAGACTAGAAGACTATGTGGGAGATCTAAAGCGTGAACTGGAGGTTCATGTGGGAGCAAGTCCAAGATCAAAGAAGTCTGATGAGTTCAGAACCTAGTTTGGTAACAGTGTTAAATTTACTACGAATTGGAATTCTTGACTGTAAATCTCAATTTGATATAGTGGATTATTCTCTTGGGATTGATCCCCCCAAGTTTTTTTACCTTGAAACTAGTTTGTTTCGTTGTTTTTTATGGGTCATCACATCTTGTGTTATTTAGTTTTCCGTTGTGCATGTTATGTGTGATGGATGTTTAACCTAGATCTGAATAATTAAAAGTAACAACTTGGCTAATAAATTAGGTTAAACATATTCTGTTTTCTAGGGGTCTAAAACTTTATAGATGCAATTGTGCAAAAGCTTTGAATCCAGAATTACAAAGGGAACTTGCTACATTTTTCCACTAAGGCAATGTTTACAAAGATGTGGGACATTTTGGAATTGGAAAATAGAAAGTTGGACAACTCTGGTAATGCAATTTGTAGTACGTCTCTTGGATGACCAAGTCGTTTGTGCCACAAATCCGACTTATTTTCTATTGAAAAAGTTATAAGTGGTGAAGAATAGCTTTGAGTAATTTGCACTTTAAACAGAATCACACGGACAGCTCTAAGTTAGCATCCATGGCACTCAAAACCAACATAATTCAGCTTTGCTGTTTATTACATCCTCACCAAGAAACAGAAACAAACCCAAAAGACATATTTAAGCCAAAGGAGAACCAAAAAAAACAAAACAAAGGTACGGAGTATATAACTACCAAGTCCTGCTTTCTGTACTTTATAAGAATGTAATCTACTATAGTGGGCTAGCAAAAACTCTCTTTCTAAACAAAAACTACTGAAGAGACAGATATTGAATACAAAAAAGTACTTCCATTCTATCTATTATCTATCAGAAGGTTGAAAGATTGAAAACTTCGAGTGCCCTATTGACTTCTACAACTATAGAATAAGTACTTCCTTTTATTTTTTTCATTATAAAAGTTAGCCTAAATGATTTGTCAGACTCACAATACTGCAAAGCTGTGTGCATCTGTGCAAAGACAAGTCTGCATTGCAGACTCTGCAATCAAATTTCAATGGGAAATGCCAGTTCTATTAATGATGGATTCATTTATAATATTTTTTGCTCCACGAATGGATTATAAATTTAATAACGATGCATTAAAGATTTCTTTTATTTAATAAATTCCCTTATGGGTTTGGCAGTAATAGGAACCAATGCATTTTATTATAACATGTTACTGTTACAACTTACAAACATGAAAATGGAACGGGGTGATTTCACTAAGTTTGGTGCCTATGAGCCAGTCATCTATGACCAACTTCTGAAACTCCAATAAATTTTTTTTTTATGCATGCTGTAAATCTCATTGCACAGTCGCTTGTACCCAAAGAAATAGTAAATAATGTTGAGAGTGAACAAATACCACTCAAAACGGTTACCAAGATACAAACGGTTACCACATTTGGAAACTAGCTTTATGAGTAAACAGTACACTCAAACGGTTACCAAGATACAAAAAGCCCTTATTTACAGTACACTCAAACGGTTACCAAGACACAAAAAGCCCTTAAAAGGAAAAAAATAGAAATGCTCCCTTTAGGTGGGAAGGCTAGTAGAAATGCACCTTCTCATTAAAGGAAAACAACCACAGCACTTTCAATCCAACTACAAAACAGTAAATATTCTAAAGGGGTCAATTAATGGGAAGGTAAATCAAAGACTATAGATACAGGAATTGCCATTGCCACACTAAATCGGCTGTAAAACCTTCTGCAGCTGCTATTGTTTTCTGGATATGTTCAGGACTATGCACCGAGCCTGTAAATCCTGCCTCAAACTTTGGAGGAGCAAAATACACTCCCTCCTCCTAGCAGTATCACTTTTTTTTGCATCCCCAAAGTTGTAAACAGGCCATTCCGTGAAAAAAAAAAACCCAAACATCCCATGTATATACCCACCGCACATCGCATGCCTGGCCTTTTTCCCCAGCATCAATTATACCTTGAACAAGTTCACCTGTTATCATATTCAAATATATATGACTTCCTGGCCCCTGCAATCGTATGCCTGTGGTCATTGCCAATGGGTTTCCACTCAAGGTCCCAGCCTGGTACATTGGTCCAGCTGGTGCTACCATTTCCATAATCTCTCTCCTTCCTCCATATTGTTAGGTGCACGGCACCAATTAAATCCAGCCCACGTAATAGCCCATGTAATGAGCTTGCTGGACAGAATAGAATTCTATTTCTATGAGAAGTCTTTTATATAAGTTGATTTAGGAATCCATATGTTCCTAGAAGTGTGAGGCGGTAGATTTTATTTAAATTAGTCGTAGACCCGCGCGATGCATGAGAAAATTTGATATAGTTTTTTTTTATTGGATAATTATTGAATTAATATAGTGAGATATGTATGAAAATACAATGCAATAATTTTTTTTTTTTTTTTTTTTAATTGATAGTGTGAGAACTATTAGATCAAGTTGTAACTATGTATATTTTGTTTATTATCATAGAGATGTATGCGATTAAACTACTATAGATATATTTTTCTCCTAAACATAGATCCACATCTCTTTCTTCCTCACAATTGAAACAAAATGAAAAATTAAATAAAGATAACTATGCAATAGATCATTATCAATAAATCATATATCATAAAGTGAAAATATAAAATAAAATAAAATGCAAAAAGAAAAACCTACCAAGAAAGTTCAAATTAACTAAAAATTTGATGGCCGAGATGCTAATTTTTTGTAATAAAATGACCAAAATAAAAATAACAAAAAATCAAAAAACTTATAGCAAAATGCTTTTTATACAAAATTACAGTAGTAGGGAGATTAATAGGCTCTCCACTTTCTTCAAGACATAGAAGATTATAAAAAACCATACATCCTTTGCCTACCATTTTCTCTTTCTCAAATTCACATTACCAAAGAAGTATATGAAGCTAAAAACATTGTAAATACAATACTGTTCAATGGAAGTCTATTGGTACGCACATTCAAATTTGTAATCATGTATAAACTCAAATTTATATTTAAAAAAGAACTACATATTAACCTAAACCAAAATTCAACCAAAGCTATAAGAGTGATTTGTGATGGAAAATTTAAAAATTACAACACCAAAAATTAAATAAAATAACCATCAACCTAAATTAGAGTTATAAGAAAGAACAAAAATCGAGAGAGAGAGAGAGAGAGAGAGAGAGTACTCACAGGTTTTGTGTGGAACAAATATGGATTGAATGGAATATATAATATCAAATTTATACAAAATAAGAAAAAGTTTAAAAATTCAATTTAACAATTACTTGAAATTAGAAAGAAAAAAACGAAAAATTGAAATCAATTTAGGTAGTTGAATATAATCAAATATTTGCATTTAATGAATAGTAACGTTTGTAATGAATAGTCAAACATGTGCATATATCTACTAAAAAGATATTGAATTATTCAATTTTAACAATTACTTGAAATAAGAAAGAAGTGTTAAGTTATGATTTTTCTCATAGCATTAGTGTTGGCTTATTTCATGACAAAAAGTGTTGTAATTGTTTTAATTTTTTTCTTTGTATTTTGTGGAATTTTATTGTATTGGGTTTAGTATTAAGTTGTTGAAGTTCAAGCATAAAATAAAGAATCAGTGGATTTCGTGAGTGTCTCGCTAGAAGATTACTCGTGAAAAAGTCACGTGAGAAGCACATGACTGGAAGTTGAAGAGTCGTGCCAGGCTATCAGTTTCACGAGTGTCTCGCGGGTAAGGCCTTCCCGCAAGATAGTCGCAAAACATTCTGCCTGGAGGTTTTTTTTTAGTGTGACTTTCTTACCCTTCACCCATGTTATATATACCCTCATTACCTACAACTTGTAAGGAGGCTATTCAGAGAAAAAAACCCTAGATAATTTTTCTACAACACACACACCCATCTTTTTGAGAGAGAGCTACTCATCTTTAGTGAGAAATCATTCTAGCATTTTCTCCTTCCCTCTCCCATTGTCATACCTTGAAAGGAGATTTATACCCAAACACAACCCACACCTTTTCGGAGTGTAGAGAGTGTTTTGGAGCTAGGAAGCATTGGAGATTTGCCAAAAGAAGCTAGTGAGGCTTGGCGGATGCAATCGGGCGTATTGCGGGATCTGAAGAGCTAGAGAAGACAAGGCTTGGCGAAGTCAGTTGGTAGCAGGAGCTTGAAGGGCTCAAGTACATTGGGTAGACTAGGCTTGGAAGGTCTTTTGTTATTCGTGTACTCCAACTTTATTCTCTAGTGGATCAATTTACCGCTTGGAGGGCGGCGAAGAGGTTTTTTGCCAAGTTCTTCGGTTTCCTCTTCGATAACACATCGTGGTGTTATCTTGTATTTGCATTCTTTCTTTCCTTACTCTTGTGCTTTACTTTTATTATTTGTTGTTCATGTTTATGCACTAGAGTAGCTATCGGTTTATTGTGCTTCATTTACTCTTGTTCCGCACTTAGATAAGTTAGAGTAAAAGCAATCTAGCCGTAATTTTTAATTGAGGGTCTAAACAGCTCTTGTGTTCTTCACACAAATTCAAGCTTTCAATTGGTATCAGAGTGGGTACACTTGTTTTGATTTCATTACCTAAGTGTGATCCTTGACCCCTTGTGTGTTTTGCCATGGATAGTGTTTTGTATGCTTCTATGAATGTTTGTGAGTGTAACATGCCATGTGTTTGTGAAAATGCCTCTATGAGTGTTAATCCTTATAATTGTGATGACATCTTACTTAAATCCATGGGTGTTGTTGACAAACTCTTGAAGAAAGGAGCTAAGAAGTTTCAAAAGAATTTCAGCAAGTTCATTTGTGAAAAGGATGATTTGATTGCTAAACTCAATAAATCCAACAAATTGGTTGAAAAGTACAAGAAACTTGCTGAACATTCTCTTGAAAAACTAAAGGAGTTTGAATGTTTGAATATGGACTTGGATGCTAAACTTGTTTTGTTTAACAAACTTGTTAATGATCTTAAATGTAAAAATGAAACTCTTAAGATGTATATCAAGTGTTTGATTGCTGAAACGAGTGTTAAAAATGATGAAAATATTTGTTGCAATCATGTTGTGGTACCTGATTTTGTGCCTATTGTGTGTTCTACTTCTAAGGACAAATCGGTGTACATTCCTCCACATAAAAGAAATCAAAAGGTGGAGAGAAAGACTCTTAAGCCAAAGCCTTTGTTTAGCCAAAGCCTTTGTTTAGGTCTCAACCTAAGATTTTGGACGGATTTAAATTTATTCCAACTTGTCACCATTGCAGTGTGATTGGTCATATAAGACCACAATGTCCTAAGTTGAAGAGAGAACAAACCCATGTTGCTAGATCCCTCCCTAAAAAGCCTAGTGGACTTAAACCCATTATTTGTCACCAGTGTGGTGCCTTTGGTCATCTAAGACCTCATTGCTCTAAGTTTCAAGCTCTTAAAAGAATCAAAAGAAAGGAGAAACTTGAGTTTTTTGGAAGTTGTGCTATAAAAGCAAAACTGGATTTGAGTGAAAATAGCATGTTGTTAAAGAAAGTGTTTAATGCTCTTAACTCCTTGTCTATGTGCATCTCTGGTTCTCATTCTTCCAACCCTTGTCTCACTTCTCATGAGACACTCATTCCAAACAATTATTCCGTTAGGATGAGGAAGGGTTCCTATGGTTGAGCTTTTGCTCTTTTTGTCCTTAATCTAATTCTTTTGATCTTTGTAGGATTTTTCATGCATTAGATGCTTCATTGTCATGCATTTGTGCATCTTGCATCTTTTTATATGCATTGTTTTTGTTGTTTTTGTTTTTGATCTTACTTTTATGTCTTTGTTTTGTGTGTGTAAAAATCCAAAACCACATAAAAAGTGAAAAATTCAAAAAGTTTGATTGTATATATTTGAGCACATGTCACATGTAAGTTTGGCCTAGTACCTTTGTACTAATGGCGTGGTACATTTACGAGTGTAACTTGTTATGTATGCACATATATCTTTGTGGGAGAAATCTTGAAAACTATGTGTGATTGTTGTAAATAGATCTTCAAGCTTGTTATGAACGACTAGTCAATAGTCTTGATGGTCTTGATACTTGCATAGACTTGTGCCTATATATCTTTCCACCTTTATTTTTATGTTTTTGCAATAGAGCTCACCAAATGTAAATCTCAAAATAAAAAAGAGATTATGAGCTGCAAAAGCCGTCACACATACTAGTATTTGACTAGGAAAAAGGGCAAGCGACATTTTAAATTGAAATGTATGGTGCTCAAATAGCCAAAGGCTAACTCTCAATGTTGAAATATCAAAAATTTCAAGCACCGATCTCCAAAAATGAGATGTACTGTTCAAAAAGATCAAATGTTATGATTTGTGCAGAAGCCAAATGAAAAGCATCAAAGATTATTATAATCATGTTCTTATGAGAGATCATATATGTTCATTTCTATAATTGAGATTGTCCACCTGACTTAGTACCTGTTATGTATGACTTGATTGAATCGATCATTGAAATTTCACTCTAGTCTAAGGACTATTCCACATTTGATACTCACACACAACACACAAGACTTTTGTTCAATGAATGCTTATCTCATTTGTGTGATTGTACATGTTCAAATGTGATGTGTGTGTGCTCAACCATATGTGGAACAAACCAAAATTTTTTTTTTTCTTTTTGTTTGCTTTTGGAAGTGATTTGTATCACTCATATTTTTTTTAAAAAATTTTTCAAGTTGTTTTTGTGTGAAAAACATGTTTTCTGGGTGTTTTTGTGACCCATTTCTTGTGTAAGCTCAACTGGGAGTTATATGGTCAAATTCTCAAGTTTTTCAACTTTGGACAGAGACTTTCGCGACTGTTTTGCGAGTAAGACTTACCCGTGAAAAATTTCGCAAGTAATTTTGCGAGTAAGCTTCCCACGAAAATTCCTAGATCAGCTTTTAAAGGGCATTTCGTGGGACATTTGTTTTAAACTTCTCCCATCTTCTCTCAAGCCCCTGTTTTAATGTTTCTACATCAAAACCCAACTAAATTCAATTGTTTTTCATTCCATTAACATCTCTAAGGTAATCTTTAACTCTTTTCATTGATTTTGATCCTTAGATTATGTTTTTGGGGGGTTTTATGTTATAGTTGGGATTTTTTCAAATGGGTGTTAGAAAACTTAATTTTTGTCAATCTTTTTTATTGGACTTTGTTTTAAATATTGATTTGCTTTGGATGTTGGCCTCGTGTGGCAAGAATAACATGTATTTAGGCAAGATTTTCATATGTTCATGCATTGTTTAACATACATGTGTAGTGTGTGCACTCTAAGTATTTGATAAAATGCCCAAATGGCATTTTCTCGTTGTTTTGGACTCCGATGAGTACCAATTTTTGGGGTTCACCATAATTATTCATGTTTATCATGTTTTGATAATTGGTGGTGTGTTTTATAGATTTTGCCCCGTGAGTGCTTATTCATGCATTGGTCATGCATCTCACATGCACACTAGATGCACATTTGCTGCACACACTTGATCACTTGACATGTTTTTCATTTCACTCATGCTAGTTAAGTATTTTTAGACCTTTTAGCACAAATAACATGTTCTTGTGTCTATGTCATGCCTAGTCTATATCATGTTCCATCATCCTTAGCATGTCATGTTTACTTTATGCTTTGTAGCATTGTGTCTTCAAAATGTTTCATCTTTCGTTTGAGCTTCATTTTCTCATTCATCTTGCACCCTTCATGCATCTTTACCCTTGTTCATATCTTCTTTTCTTTCCCTCATTCCTCTTGAGCCATTTGTCTATTCATGACAAAAAGGGATAAAGTATACCGGAGAGTGTATATCGGTATGTTTCGTCATTTCTATATGACTCTTGTGCACATTCTTAGAGGGAGAAATTCTACCTTATGCACATTCGTAGGGGGAGAAAGCCACAGGGGAGATGCATATACCAAGGGGGAAAAGACATTTTTTTTAATGAGAAAACCTTGTTTTGTTTGCTTTACATTATGCTTGTTTTCTCGTTGTTTTATGGTGTTTTGAGTTACATTTAGTATCTATGCTTTGTTGCTTTCATCGCATCGTGTTTTTGTGCTGGACATGCATACATTCTTATGCTATTGTGCTTTATTGGTTGCATGTTCGGATAATCATTTTTGGCCATGTCAATTGGCCATGTAATCAATCAAATATGGTCATCCATATTCAAGCTAGCAAATAATAATCCATGTGTGTTTCAATCCCATGGTACAAGAATGAAGATTTTCAATCGTGAGCAAATAATAATCATCAATATCAATAGATTTTCAATCGTGAGCAAATAAAAGTCATCAATATATATATATATATATATATATATATATATATCCAACACTATATATAAAAATAGAAGCCTTGTTCCAGACCAACAAGCATACGAAAAAAGAAAATCCAAAAGGAAGTGAAAAAAAAAAAGACTCTGTTCGTCTTCTGCAACAGACTGAAAAACTTAGTTCATCCTCTGCAAAAAAGGCATGTTTTTCCCCCCTTTTCTTGTTTTCTATTCATTTACCGTTTCTAGGGTTTTGAAAATTAGTGTAGATTTATTGATGATTTCTCTCAAATTGAAATCGATTTGGTGCTGAAGAACATACATTTATGTGTTGCCAAAAAAATAAAGTTCTGTCATTTCATTTATGTCGTTTTTAATTTTTTGTTGAAATATTTTCCCCTCTTTATATTTTTGTTTCCTATGCCTCTTTTCTTCCATTGTTGTTAAGATTTTTGCAGTATATATTTAAAGTTTTTCTTTTGTAGTTGCTCTGATTTGAAAAAATGAAACCCTAGACAGTCAGGCCTTTGCCACCATCAGACCACCGTACCCTCCACCGGTATAGTCTCTGTTTTTTGTACTCCTTTCCTCTTCAAATACTGTTTTATTGTTTAAAAGACAAACTGAAACTCCTCACCATTGCCTTTTCTATTCAAATTAGAATCTTATATCTTCAATATATCTATGATTTTGAATTCAAAATCGGAAGTTCCCCTTGCATAATTTTCTAGGGTTGTTCTTTTACCCCTTTTAAAAAAATAGATGGGTTGATCCGCTTTCTTTGGATGCTGTTAGAAATTTAGACCCCTTAAACCCAAATAGATTAACCTAGATATTTAGCCAAGTGATTAACTTAGGTAAATTAAGCAATTCTAGGTTAACACAAATATATCATATCATGCAAAGTGCGGAAAATAAAGAACACACGATATGAAAACACACGATATGATAACTTAGGAAAACCAAACCGGTAAAAAACCTGGGGAGGATTTAACCTAGCTATCCTCAAGGTAAAACAGAATTCACTATGAAAGAATTGAAGTTTACACAATAGCGACTTAGACCACTAATATCCTATTGCTATCTCGAGTAGGAAACTTACTACCACGACCACGTGACAGCTCTGAGTCCACGGACTACTTCTTTCTTGAATTCACAGCAAAGCACAAGCACTCCTGCTTGTATATCTTGAAGTTCTTGATTCTGCAACTGGACGATCACCAAGCTCTTGATATCACTCTTGAGTTTGGAAACCCTAAGTGTATGTGAAGGTAAAAACCTCTTGATCTCACAAAGAGATTCACAAACACCGCATTCAGAACACTAAAAATGTGGCTAGGGTTTTCCCTTTTATATTTAGGACAAAACATAAAACTTTACACATCAAACGGGCTTGGGCTGAGTTGGAAATTCTGCAAAAAAAAACAATCTGCACGACTTTCGATCGGTCGAGTCTAATTCTCGATCGATCGAGCCTGGCAGATTTGCACAGTGACTTCTGTAGTAACCCGATTCCAACTTTGCACAATAAGCACATACTTTGAGCAAGTCTAAACAAGACTAAAACTGTTTTGATCATGGTTTGCCAACATTACAAAATGAAGTTCTAATACATTAGTTCCTAATTCCTTAGAACCTAACAAACTCCCCCTTTGGCAATCCGTGACAAAACACAAACTTAACAAAATGCTCAAAGTTTACAAAATAATCAGCCCATTACAAAACAAAAGCCTAACTAAACAAATTCAACCTAACTACTATTTATTAGTCGCAAAAGTAGACAGTAGCACGACCGAATCAACCTGTATATTCCTGTAACACTTAACAAACACATAAACGCATGTGTGGAAAATACAAGTAACATAAAAAAGAACTTCTTTATTTCACATAACACAAAATAAAGATATATATCATGAATAACATCATAAATATAAATCAATAAGCAATGTAGTATAGTGAAACAAGAAACATATACAATCAATGTATCCAATATATCTTCCCCTATCATGAGCCAAAAAGGATAAATACATAATGAAACACCTAGATACAATCTAAAAGCTCCACAGAATCACAAAAAGAAACAAAAATCTCCTCCTAAGACAAAAAACTCCTCTACTACAAAGAACAGAACCCACTACATAATGTACTCCCTCTTTTTGTGACGAATTGCCAAAGGGCACTCACTCATCACCAAAAGGAGGTGACGGAGTAGAACGTCGAAGACTCTCCAAATCCACCCGCAACGCTCGAATCTCATCAAGCACATCTACCAAAGCTAACCATGAGCCGCCTGGACGGTCATGACAGTGTCCAACATTCGACGAATGTCCGAATCATCCGAAGAAGAAGGTGGAGAAACAGTATCAGCAGCAGCAGTCGGATCAATAGAAGTCTTTGCCGTAGGAGCACTTGTAGAAGAGGAAGGAGGAGGAGAGACACCAGAAGGCTCTACCCTAAGACGCTTAGAGCTAGCTCGAAACTAAGCAGCCCTTTACCTAAGAAAGGTGGCACCAATGTGAGCAATAATACAAACAGACTCAGAAGCAAGGAAATCACCTAATCCTAAGTGAAGAAGAATCCGATGAATAAAAACGGAAAAGAACAAAGCATGAGCAGTAGAACTACTTCTATGCACTTCGTTCAAGGAACGAAGAAAAAGATGGGAAAAACTGATAGGAGCATCAGTGACAAGAGCGTAAAGAAACACACATCGCTTAATAGGGATAGTGTGTAGATGAGAAATAGGCCACAAGGAATGACAAGCAATCCTAAATAAAAGATAATGAAGCTCAGACAGCTTAGCAGATGGGAGCAATAATCCGAACAAACTCAAAAGCAGGGAAATCACCTAATTCTAAGTGAAGAAGAATCCGATGAATAAAAACGGGAAAGAACGAAGCATGAGCAGTAGAACTACTCCTACGCACTTCGTTCAAGGAACGAAGAAAATGATGAGAAAAACTTATAGGAGCATCAGTGACAAGAGTGTAAAGAAACACACATCGCTTAATAGGGATAGTGTGTAGATGAGAAATAGGCCACAAGGAATGACAAGCAATCCTAAAGAAAAGATAATGAAGCTCAGACAGCTCAGCAGATGGGATCCGAGGATTAGAACCCCACTGGATAGAAGACCTAGTGATGTATGATATCATGTCATCAAGAGGTGGAGACTCATCATAAGGATAAACAGGATGAGAAACCAAAGGTATCCCAAGAGCATCAAACACTACTGAAGGAGTAATGCGATACTCTACACCTCGTATCCAACTCTTTACCAAAGCTGACCATGAGCCGCCTGGACGATCATGACAGTGTCCAACATTCGACGAATGTTCGAATCATCCAAAGGAGAAGGTGGAGGAATAGCATCAGCAGCAGCAGTCGGATCAGTAGATGTCTTTGCCGTAAGAGCACCTGTAGAAGAGGAAGGAGGAGGAGAGACACCGGAAGGCTCTACCCTAGGACGCTTAGAGCTAGCTCGAAACTAAGCAGCCCTTTGCCTAAGAAAGGTGGCACCTATGGGAGCAATAATACGAACAGACTCAGAAGCAAGGAAATCACCTAATCCTAAGTGAAGAAGAATCCGATGAATAAAAACGGGAAAGAACAAAGCATGAGCAGTAGAACTACTCCTATGCACTTCGTTCAAGGAACGAAGAAAAAGATGGGAAAAACTGATAGGAGCATCAGTGACAAGAGCGTAAAGAAACACACATCGCTTAATAGGGATAGTGTGTAGATGAGAAATAGGCCAAAAGGAATGACAGGCAATCCTAAAGAAAAGATAATGAAGCTCAGACAGCTCAACAGATGGGAGCAATAATCCGAATAGACTCAGAAGCAGGAAAATCACCTAATCCTAAGTGAAGAAGAATCCAATGAATAAAAACGGGAAAGAACAAAGCATAAGCAGTAGAACTAATCCTACGCACTTCGTTCAAGGAACGAAGAAAAAGATGGGAAAAACTTATAGGAGCATCAGTGACAAGAGCGTAAAGAAACACACATCGCTTAATAGGGATAGTGTGTAGATGAGAAATAGGCCACAAGGAATGACAAGCAATCCTAAAGAAAAGATAATGAAGCTCAGACAGCTCAGCAGATAGGATCTGAGGATTAGAACCCCACTGGATAGAAGACCCAGTGATGTATGACATCACGTCATCAAGAGGTGGAGACTCATCATAAGGATAAACAGGATGAGAAACCAAAGGTACCCCAAGAGCATCAGACACTACTGAAGGAGTAATGTGATACTCTACACCTCGTATCTAACTCTTTACCAAAGCTGACCATGAGCCGCCTAGACGATCATGATAGTGTCCAACATTCGACGAATGTCCGAATCATCCGAAGGAGAAGGTGGAGGAATAGCATCAGCAGCAGCATTCGGATCAGTAGACGTCTTTGCCGTAGGAGCACCTGTAGAAGAGGAAGGAGGAGGAGGGACACCGGAAGGCTCTACCCTAGGACGCTTAGAGCTAGCTCGAAGCTAAGTAGCCCTTTTCCTAAGAAAGATGACACCTATGGGAACAATAATACGAACAGACTCAGAAGCAGGGAAATCACCTAATCCTAAGTGAAGAAGAATCCGATGAATAAAAACGGAAAAGAACAAAAGCATGAGCAATAGAACTACTCCTACGCACTTTGTTCAAGGAACAAAGAAAAAGATGGGAAAAACTGATAGGAGCATCAGTGACAAGAGCACAAAGAAACACACATCGCTTAATAGGGATAGTGTGTAGATGAGAAATAGGCCACAAGGAATGACAAGCAATCCTAAAGAAAAGATAATGAAGCTCAGACAGCTCAGCAGATGGGATCCGAGGATCAGAACCCCACTGGATAGAAGACCCAGTGATGTATGACATCATGTCATCAAGAGGTGGAGACTCATCATAAGGATAAACAAGATGAGAAACCAAAGGTACCCCAAGAGCATCAGACACTACTGAAGGAGTAATGCGATACTCTACACCTCGTATCCAACTCTTTACCAAAGTGTTGGAATCATAGATGTGGATAGAGAGGTTCGAGTAGAACTCTCTAATCAGGGTAGCCGGAGGCGGATGATCTATGTCTACCAAGGGTAACCAACCTCGACGCTCAAAGTTACATCTCACCTCACCATCAACCTCATCTAAAAGAACCCTATGCTCACCCCAAATGTTACGACGAAGGTTAAGAGTCTCGTATGTCTCCTGACAGAAGCTCACAAAAATTTGGAAAAGATTTGGAGGAAAATGATAAAAATCTGAGTTGGAGCCTTGACCGGTTGGTGAGAGAGAAAAAGGAGTTTGCAAAGTTTTTTGAAAAGTGAAGAACACGTGAAGAAAAGTTCTTTTGTAAAAACACTCAACCCGATTTTCGATCGATTGAAAAATAGATTCGATCGGTCGAAAATGCTTCGATTGATCCACTACCAATCGAGTACCGATCGAAACAAACAGAAGCTTACAAAGGGATTTCAGTGCAATTTCGATCGGTCAAAAAACAGGTTCGATCAATCGAAATTCTGGAAAAAACAGTTTTTTTTTTTTTTTTTTTTTAAACAAAGCAATTTCAGTGCAGAAACTCCTCAAAGCATTAGATTTTATGAATAAAATGCATGAGTATGAGATGAAATGATTTTCAAAAACACATATATTGATCTCAGTTTTCCAAAATTAAGATTTTCACTCAATTCTCTCCAAATTCTCAAACATGAAATATGTTTTGCATCAATTTTCAAGAAATTATCAAACTTGGTTGGTCAAACCAAAAACACACTCAGTAACATGTACAAAGTTTAGCAAAGAATAACTGTGTAGTGTGTGTAACTAGTAAAGGCTTGAGAGACATGTGAGGTGATATGTGAATAGAAACCAATCACAATTTCTACAAAATTCATCACATAAATTTGGAAGAGACTATCACCTAAAGAGTTACATCATAAAACTCTCACATCTCCTAGATTAAGAGCTTGCAATCATGTAAGTTTCTTGATTTGCCTCATAATATACACACCAATTTCAATTGATCAGAAACTTATTAAAATAGCCGGGATAATGTACACACCAATTCTATTTGAATTGTGAAATTATTATAGCCCAATAATGTACACACAAAATTTTAGCATTTAGTCCGAGGCTATACCTTATGATCTTTTTGTGCATGTGCTACACTTGCTCGAGCATAAAATCTTACGATATGCACTAAAGTGTCCATAATTGGCTAATAAACAGTAGTGAGATGGTTATTTATGCTTTTCTCAATAAGTTCAAGTCCGACAATCAAAGACATGTGACTTCAAGATCAAGATCATGTGATCAACAACCATAAACATCTTCCCACACAACATGTACTACAAAGCTAAAACTAGTAAAGTGCACTAAAAATAAGCTCATCCAAGCTAAACAAGGTACATGGATATGTGATTTAAAAATAGATTGACCAACCTCGTTTTCAAAATCAAGAAAAAATACTGCAAAACACAATCTTGTTACCTCCTTTTTTTTAAATAATTAAAAAAACAACCTAGAATGAAATGCATGAATGTTATGCAATGCAAATCCTAGAAAAAAAAAATGGTTACAAGAGATAAAACAATGAAGAACAAGGACCATGTCAGACAAACTCAATTAGATTGAGTCTTTTACATCCAAAACCTTTTAGATGCAACTCTAGCATCGGAGTTATGATTCACATTTGAATTCTGAACAACTCCAGGATTGGAATTAAGGTTTAAAGACTTTACCAATTCACCAATGAGTACCAAAGGATCTTGTGCTTGAGGCATAGGTACTTTAGGTTTATTTACTCGCTTAGCAGCTTGCAACTTGAAATAGTTTGGACGAATGTGCCCAGACTTTCCACAAAAGTGACAAACCCATGCAAGCTTATCATGTAACTTGCCCTTAGAAGAATTAGAAGCTCTAGATTTAGACTCATGAAGATCAACCCTAACCTTCCTAGGAGGTGTAGCTTCTACAGATTAAACATCTTTACTCACAGAGGGTTTGACATTCTCACTCTTAGGAGGTTCAGTAGAAGGAACAAAGTTTGTGGAATGAGATTCAGGCACAGAGATACTTTTCATAAAACCTAAGTCAGTTTTGTCAGAGGGAAACTTTTGAATACTTAACATGTGATCAAGTTTGGAGCTTGCAGACCTATTAGTTTGTTCTCTAGCAACAGATAATTCAAGTTCTAAACCTTTAACTTTATCAAGTAAAAGCATGTTCTCAGCCTTCATATTATTCAAAAGTTCATTTGCATCAAACAGTTTCACAAGCAAATTCTTCTTATCAAGTTCAAGAGATGCAATTTTCTTTAAGCCAAGATCAACATTCATAACATCCTTTGCAGCAACTTTGCAAAGTTTATTATAAGCTTCCTGTAAATCTGCATCTTCAGAGAGCTCCCCATCAGAAGGGTTCTCTTCAACAGGCACGCTTTCATTAACTACAGCAGTAGTAGTGAAAGCGATGATGTTTCCATCCTCATCACTGACGGATTCATTGTCAGAAACTTCATCATCACTAAGGGTTACAACCATAGCCTTACCCTTAGACCTCAAGTATGTAGGACATTGAGATTTCACATGACCATACTCTTGACATCCAAAACATTGTTGTCCCATAAAATTATTAGAAGGTTGACCTACTTTCTTTTTAGGTTTTTCAGTGTTATTTACCTTAGTGAGATCATTCCTCCTAAAATTTCTAGGTTCAGCAGTGTTCTTGCCTCTTGCCCTTCTGTTATTGTTCCTAAGAAAATTTCTAAAGTTTTTTGCAAGATAGGCAATCTCTGTAGCAGAGAGTTCATCATCAAATCGACCAGCTTCAACATCATCAACAGACTTAAGAGCCATTGATTTGGATTTGTTAGTCTTAGGTAGGTCCAACTCATAGGACTGAAGAGATCCTACAAGTTCATTAACAGGGATGGAGTCCACATCCTTGGTTTCAGTGATGGCAGTCACTTTGGGTCTAAAATTCTCAGTCAAAGATCTAAGAATCTTCCTAACAATTTTAGGTTGATCATAGATTTCACCCAAATTATATGCAGAATTAACAATATCATTAAGTTTAGCATAGAATTCATCAAAAGATTCATCATCAGTCATTCTAATGCTTTCAAATCTAGCAGTCAATTGCTACAACTTATTAATTTTAACTGCCTTTGTGCCTTCATGCACAGTCTGGAGGATATTCCAAGCAGTATGAGCAACCTCAACATTAGAGATTCTCTTAAATTCCTCCATAGAGACAACATTAAAAATAGCATTTATAGCTTTGCTATTAAAAGTTGCTACCTCTTTTTGAGAAGTTTGCCACTCACTCACAGGAGTAGTGGGCTTCTCCCAACCATGCTCAACAGAATTCCAGACTCTCTCATCAATGGATTTCAAGAATGCTTTCATCCTTACTTTCCAATAAACATAATTATTTCCGTCAAAATGAGGTGGAATAACAAGAGACTGTCTATGTTCCATGACAACCGAGGTCAAGGATCAGCTTTAAGATCAAAGGATCTTCACAAAAAAGCTACCCGCTCTAATACCACTTGTTAGAAATTTAGACCCCTTAAACCTAAACAGATTAACCTAGATATTTAGCCAAGTGATTAACTTAGGTAAATTAAGCAATTTTAGGTTAACACAAATATATCATATCATGCAAAGTGCGAAAAATAAAGAACACACAATATGATAACCCAAGAAAACCAAACCAGTAAAAAACCTAGGGAGGATTTAACCTAGCTATCCTCAAGGTAAAACAGAATTCACTATGAAAGAATTAAAGTTTACACAATAGCGACTTAGACCACTAACATCCTATTGCTACCTTGAGTAGGAAACTTACTACCACGACCACGTGACAGCTCCGAGTCCACGGACTACTTCATTCTTGAATTCACAGCAAAGCACAAGCACTCCTGCTTGTATATCTTGAAGTTCTTGATTCTGCAACTGGACGATCACCAAGCTCTTGACATCACTCTTGAGTTTGGAAACCCTAAGTGTATGTGAAGGTAAACACCTCTTGATCTCACAAAGAGATTCACAAACACCGCATTCAGAACACTAAAAACGTGGCTAGGGTTTTTCCTTTTATACTCAGGACAAAACATAAAACCCTACACGTCAAACGGGCTTGGGATGAGTTGGAAATTCTGCAGAAAAAACAATCTGCATAACTTTCGATCGGTCAAGTTTAATTCTCGATTGATCAAGCCTGGCAAATTTGCACAGTGACTTCTGCGGTAACTCAATTCCAACTTTACACAATAAGCACATACTTTGAGCAAGTCTAAACAAGATTAAAACTGTTTTGATCATGGTTTTCCAACATTACAAAATGAAGTTCTAATACATTAGTTCCTAATTCCTTAGAACCTAACAGATGCTTTGGTTTCAAATTATCCCTCTGTCTTCTTTTATTTTTGGTAACATTAGCGATTTTGTCCTTATCTATTGTGGTTAAAAATCAAAATTTACCTTGGATTATTTAAAATCTGAAATTATTAGATGAAAACGAAGTTTCCAGATAAAGTTTATGCAAAAAGTGTTTATTGTTATTCAAAAATTAACTATTTTGTTTGAAGTTTGGTACTGTGATTAAATTTGGGCATATTGTTTTATTGTTGTTAATCTTGCTTTATGGATGTATTTGGGATATCCTTGGTCTACGAAAGCCAAATCCTTTGCCAACATCTTTTACTGTTATTCCTGATGATACTTTATCTTTCATTGCTAACATCTTTTTTCTAATTCTGCTAATAGAACAACTTAATTTTTTATACACAATTTGTTGGATAAAATTACTGATTTCTTGTTTTATTCTAGAATTCTTAATACATGGAGGTGGAAGGAAAATAAGGAGCATGGTCTTGCAGGTTATAATGATATACCATTTGTCAGTTCGTTTAGACCCCTTAAACCCAACAGATTAACCTAGAGAATTAGCCAAGTGATTAACTTAGGTAATTTAAGCAGAACTAGGTTAACACAAGTAATAAAAAACAATAAAGCAGCGGAAAATAAATAACACAAAGATCTGATGACCCAGGAAAACCAAACCGGTAAAAAACCTGGGGAGGATTTAACCTAGCTATCCTCAAGGTAAAACTGAATTCACTATGAAAGAATCGAAGTTTACACAATAAGACTTAGACCACTAACATCCTATTGCTACCCAAGTGTAGGAAACTTACTACCACGACCCCATGATAGCTCCGAGATCCACGGACTCCTTCTTTCTTGAATTCTTCAGCAATCCACAAGCGCACCTGCTTGTATTTCTTTAAGATCTTTGATTCTGCAACTGTATGATTTAACAAGCTCTAGGCATAAGTCTCGAGTTTGTAAACCCTAAGTGTATGTGAAGGTAAACACCTCTAGATCTCACAATGAGATTCACAAATACAGCAAAACAGAACTCTGAAAACGTGGCTAGGGTTTTCCCCTATATACTTAGGGCAAAACATAAAACCCTATACATTAAATGGGCTAGGGCTGAGTTGGAAAATTCTGCAGAAAATCAATCTGCACGACTTTCGATCGATCGAGTCTAATTTTCGATCGATCGAGTCAGGCAGAAAGTGCACAGTGAATTCTGCATAAAACTCGATTCCAACTTTACATTAAGAGACATACTTTGAGCAAGTCTAACACACAACTTAAAGAATGTTTTGATCATGGTTTGCCAACATTACAAATTGAAGTTCTAATACATTAGTTCCTAATTCTTAGAACCTAACAAACTCTCCCTTTGGCAATCCGTGACAAAACACAGACTTAACAAAAAGCTCAAAGTTTACAAAATGAAACAGCCCATTACAAAATAAAAAGCCACTTAAACAATTCAACCTAACTACTATCTAACAGTTGCAAAGTAGACAGCAGCACAACTGAATCAACCTGTATATTCCTGTAACACTTAACAAACACATAAACGCATGTGTGGAAAAAACAGGAAATATATAAAAAATAACTTCTTGATTTCATATGACACAAAATAAAGACATATATTATGAATAACATCATAAATATAAATCAATAAGCAGAGTAGCATAGTGAAACAAGAAACATATACATCAAAATGTATCTCAAAAATATCTCCTAATCAAGAGCTAAAAATGTAAATACACAGTGAAGCGCCTAGATACAATCTAATAACTCCACAAGCTCCGCAGTATCACCACTAAGTACAAAACTCCCCCTAAAATGAAAATCTCCACAAAAATCTCCTAGATACATATGAACTACACAATAGAATGCACTCCCCCTTTTTGTGACGAATTGCCAAAGAGCACTCACTCATTATCAAAAGGAGGTGGAGGAGAATGACGAGAACTCGCCAAATCTGCTCGCAATGCACGTAGCTCATCAAGGATGTCCACCAGAAGCTGACCATGAGCCGCCTGAACGGTCACGACAGTATCAAGAGTCCGACGAAGGTCAGAAACATCATCAAAAGGTGAAGGAACACCAGCAGCAGCAGCAACAGCAGGATCAGGAGACGTCCCAGCTGCAGGAGTATCTGTAGAAGAAGAAGGGGGTGGAGTGACACCAGAAGGCTCTACCCTAGGACGCTTAGAGCTAGCTCAAAGTTGAGCAGCCCTTTGCCTCAAAAAGGTAGCACCTATAGGAGCAATAACATGAACAGGCTCAGACGCAGGAAATTCACCTAAACCAAGAAAAAGGAGAATCCTATGAATAAAAACGGGAAAGAATAACGCATGAGCCGTGGAACTAGACCGATGAACCTCGTTTAAAGAACGAAGGAACAAATGAGAAAAACTGATAGGAGCATCAGTAACAAGCGCGTACAAAAACGCACATCGCTCAAGAGGGATGGTGTGGACATGAGAAATAGGCCACAAAGAATGACACGCTATCCTAAAGAAAAGGTAGTGAAGCTCGGAAAGCTCAGCAGAAGTGATCCGAGGATCAGAACCCCACTGGATAGAGGATCCAGTGATGTATGACAATACGTCATCAAGAGGTGGAGACTCCTCATAGGGAAAAACGGGACGGTCAACAATGGGCAACCCAAGAGCATCCGACACAACCGTAGGGGTAATGCGATACTCTACACCTCGTAACCAAACCTTAACTAAGGTGTTGGTATCATAGATGTGGATAGAAAGGTTCGAATAGAACTCTCTAATCAGGGTGGCAGGAGGAGGAAGATGCTCATACTCGAGCAAAGATAACCAACCCCGACGCTCAAAGTTACGCCTCACCTCAGGATCTACCTCATCTAGTATGACCCTACGCTCAGCCCAGATATGACGCCTAAGGTTCAGGGTCTCATAGGTCACTTGGTTTGACTCACTAGGAAACCGATCACTATCAAAAGAAGGTGAAGGGTCAGAAGTCCTATGAGCTCTAGTTTTCCTAGGCATGGTGCTAAGGAAAGAAAGGAGAGACACAGAAAGAGAAGAGCAAAAACAAATACCAAGGGCAGACTGCAAGTTAGCGCAGCATAAAAAATATAAAAAAATCAAATCTATATGATGCATGAACAAAATATGCAAATGATGCATGAACTAATGCAGTGACAAGTTCAAATATAATCCAAATTAACAAAATTGGATTGAGCAAGCAATTTTTATCAAAAAATACCCAATTTGAAAAACCTAAGTTTTCAAAACACAACAAATTGATAAATTGATCATCACAATAGTTAATTGACACAATATAATGATCAAATTAATCAATCCAACAAGCCAATTTCATCAATTTCAATCAAATTGAACAAAAACCCCAATTTTATCAATTTCAAGCCCTAGGTTTTCAAATTTCTCACAAAGCACCAAACTAATCAAATTAAACCACATGTAGTGCTTAGATAAGGTGTCCTAACAAAAACCCATGATTCATTTGAAAGAAAAAGAATCAAAATCACTCCCAAAAATACCATAAACAAAAATGCCAAAAATAGCCTAAAATGCATGAAAATAATGCATGAAACATGAAAATAAAAACAAAGGAGAGGGAAAAAACATCTTACCGGTCTAGGGAAAGAGAGATTATGCAAAAAGATTTGAAGAAAACGACGAAATTTCCAAAAATAGCTTTGACCGGTTGGTGAGGAGACAAAAGTGTTTGAAAAGTTTTGAAAAGTGAAGAATCCACGCGAGAAAAGTCTTTTTAAAAAAACACTCAGCCCGATTTTCAATCGATCGAAAAACAGATTCGATCGGTCGAAAATCCTTCGATTGATCCAAAATCAATCGAGAACCAATCGAAACACACAGAGAGTTTACTGAGATTTTAAAAACATTTTCGATCGATCGAAAAACAGACTCGATCGATCGAAAATCTGGAAAAATGAATTTTTTGAAAATTGAAACAAATTAGCTCAAAAACTCCTCAAAGCATTAGATTTTAAGACAAAATGCCTGAGTATGAGATGAAATGTTTTTCCAAAAAACCATGTTTTCAACCCAGATCTCTCAAAGAAGATTATCTCTCAATATCCCTCAACCAATCATACAAGCAAACATGTTTTGCATCAATTTCCAGAAATATTCAAACTCAGTTGGTCAGGCCAAAAACACACACAATAACATGTACACAGTTTAGCAAAGAATAACATGTGTAGTGTGTGCAACTAGCATAAGCAAGAGAAACATGTGAGGTGATATGCACATATTGATCAATCACAATTTCTACAAAATCCATCACATGAATTTGAAAGAGACTATTACTTAAAGAGTTACATCATATAACTCTCACATCTCCTAGAATAAAAGCTTGCAATCATGTAAGTTTCTTGATTTGCCTCATTATTCAATTTAATTGATTAGAAACTTAATAATATAGCCGGGATAATGTACACACCAATTTTATTTGAATTTGTGACATTATTATAGCCCAATAATGTACACACCAATTTTAATAGAGGCTACACCTTATGTTCTTTTTGTGCATGTGCTACACTTTCTCGAGCACAAAATCTTATGATATGCACTAAGGTGTTCATGATTGGCTAATACACAGTGGTGAGATGGTTATTTATGCCTTTCTCAATTAGAACAAGTCCGACAATCAAAGACATGAGACTTCAAGATCAAGATCATGTGATCAACAAATATAGCATCTCCCCACACAACATGCACAACAAAACTTTAGCTAGTAAAGTGCAATCGCCATAAGTGCATCAAGGCTAAACAAGGTACATAAACATGTTATGCAAAATTTGATTAACCAACCTTGTCTTCAGATTCAAAGAAAAATAGCAAAAACACAATTTGCAAAATTTTTTTTTTTATTATAAAAGAAACACACATCCTAGAATGAAATACATGAATGTTATGCAATGCAAATCCTAGAAACAAAGGTCACAAAAGATAGAGCAATGAAACACAAGGACCATGTCAGACAGACTCAATTAGGTTAAGCCTTTTGCATCCAAAACTTTTTAGATGCAATTCTTGCATTGGAGTTATGATTCACATTAGAATTCTAAGCAACTCCAGGATTGGAATAAAGGTTTAACACCTTTACCAATTCATCAATAAGTACCATAGGATCATGTGCTTGGGGCACAGGTACTTTAGGTTTACTTGCTCGCTTTGCAGCTTGCAACTTAAAACAGTTTGAACGAATGTGTCCAGACTTTCCACAAAAATGACAAACCCATGCAGGCTTATCATGCAACTTGCCCTTATTAGAAGTAGAAGCTCTAGAATGAGAAGCTTGAAGATCAACTCTAATCTTCCTAGGTGGAGCAACATCTACAGATTTGATAGGTTCACTCACCAAGGGTTTGACAATCTCACTCTTAAGGGGTTCAGAAGAGGGAACAAATTTAGTGGAAGAAGATTCAAGCACAGAAATACTTTCCTCAAAACCTAAGCCGGTTTTGTCAGAGGGAGACTTTTGAACACTCAGTATGTGATCAAGTTTGGAGCTTGCAGACCTATTAGTTTGTTCTCTAGCAACAGATAATTCAAGTTCCAAACATTTGACTTTATCAAGTAACAGCATGTTCTCAGTTTTCACATTATTCAAAAGCTCATTTGCATCAAACAATTTCACAAGTAAAATTTTCTTTTCAAGTTCCAAAGATGCAATTTTCTTCAAGCCTAAATCAACATTCATGGCATCCTTTGCAGCAACTTTGCAAAGTTTATTATAGGCTTCTTGTAAATTTGCATCCTCAGAGAGTTCCCCATCAGAAGGGTTCTCTTCAACAGACATGCTTTCATTAACTACAGTAGTAGCAGTGAAAGCAATGAAGTTTCCATCCTCATCACTAGAGGATTCATTGTCAGAAACTTCATCATCACTAAGGGTTACAGCCATAGCCTTACCCTTGGACTTCAAGTATGTAGGACATTCAGATTTCAAATGACCATACCCTTGACAACCATAACATTGTTGTCCCAAAGAATTATTAGAAGGTTGACCTACTTTCTCTTTAGGTTTTTCAGTGTTATTAACCTTAGTGGGATCATTCCTCCTAAAATTTCTAGGTTTAGCAGTGTTCTTGCCTCTTGCCCTTCTGTTATTATTCCTAAGAAAATTTCTAAAGTTCTTAGCAAGATAGGCAATCTCTGTAGCAGAGAGTTCATCATCAAATCCACCATCCTCAACATCATCAACAGACTTAAGCGCCATTGATTTGGATTTGTTTGTCTTGGGTAGGTCTAACTCATAGGACTGAAGAGATCCTACAAGTTCATCAACAGGGATGGAGTCCACATCCTTGCTCTCAGTGATGGCAGTCACTTTGGGTCTAAAATCCTCAGTTAAAGATCTAAGAATTTTCCTAACAATTTTAGGTTGATCATAGATTTCACCCAAATTATATGCAGAATTAACAATGTCATTCAGTTTAGCATAGAACTCATCAAAAGATTCATCATCATTCATTCTAATGCTTTCAAATCTAGAGGTTAACTGTTGCAATTTATTTATCTTAACTGCCTTTGTGCCTTCATGTACAGTCTGGAGGATTTTCCAAGCAGTGTGAGCAACCTCAACATTAGAGATTCTCTTAAATTCCTCCATGGAAATAGCATTAAAAATAGCATTCATAACTTTGCTATTGAAAGCGGCTGCCTCCTTTTGAGAAGTTTGCCACTCACTCACAGGAGTAGTGGGCTTCTCCCATCCGTACTCAACGGAATTCCAAACTTTCTCATCAATGGATTTCAGGAATGCTTTCATCCTTACTTTCCAATAAGCATAATTGTTTCCATCAGAGTGAGGTGGAACAATAAGAGAGTGTCCGTGTTCCATGACAACAGGGGTCAAGGATCAGCAAAAAGATTAAAAGATGAAATACAAAAGCTACCCGCTCTGATACCACTTTTCAGTTCGTTTAGACCCCTTAAACCCAACAGATTAACCTAGAGAATTAGCCAAGTGATTAACTTAGGTAATTTAAGCAGAACTAGGTTAACACAAGTAATCAAAAACAATAAAGCAGCGGAAAATAAATAACACAAAAATCTGATGACCCAGGAAAACCAAACCGGTAAAAAACCTGGGGAGGATTTAACCTAGCTATCCTCAAGGTAAAACTGAATTCACTATGAAAGAATCGAAGTTTACACAATAAGACTTAGACCACTAACATCCTATTGCTACCCAAGTGTAGGAAACTTACTACCACGACCCCATGATAGCTCCGAGATCCACGGACTCCTTCTTTCTTGAATTCTTTAGCAATCCACAAGCGCACCTGCTTGTATTTCTTTAAGATCTTTGATTCTGCAACTGTATGATTTAACAAGCTCTAGACATAAGTCTCGAGTTTGTAAACCCTAAGTGTATGTGAAGGTAAACACCTCTAGATCTCACAATGAGATTCACAAACACAGCAAAACAGAATTCTGAAAACGTGGCTAGGGTTTTCCTTTATATACTTAGGGCAAAACATAAAACCCTATACATTAAATGGGCTAGGGCTGAGTTGGAAAGTTCTGCAGAAAATCAATCTGCACGACTTTCGATCGATCGAGTCTAATTTTCGATCAATCGAGTCAGACAGAAAGTGCACAGTGAATTCTGCATAAAACTCGATTCCAACTTTACATTAAGAGCCATACTTTGAGCAAGTCTAACACACAACTTAAAGAATGTTTTGATCATGATTTGCCAACATTACAAATTGAAGTTATAATACATTAGTTCCTAATTCTTAGAACCTAACACCATTTTATGGTAGACACTGTATATGTTTGTATTTTAACAGAGCGAGTTTATTACATAAACCTTAGACATTGCCTTTTGTTGGAGCCTTCGGAATTTGTGGAATTATAAGGGTGTGGACATAAACCTATTAATGTGCCTTAAGTTTTTTTCTCTTTTTTGATACCTCATCAGTTCTTTCTTTGTTTTAGAGTTATGATTGAATTTCAACCTATGGTGTCTACTATTTATGTGTTATTAGACAACAAACTTTCTATTTTTGTTATTAATATTTCATTCTACACAGAGAGCAACGAGTAGGGAGGTGATGAGACATGAGAAAATCAGAAGCGTTATTAACAAAGGATGCAATTTCAACATGATTGGCAAACACGATGCTTTTGGCTAACATTCTTTGTGGGATAACATTTGTTGTCTTCAACAATCTGTCACTAACACAGGTTTTAAACTTTTAATTTTTCTTCACCTTTCTTATATGACACACTTTGTACTTCTTTCTATTTGTTTATAGGACTTCTATTATTTCTTTTAATTGTTTCTTCAAACTTATCTAAACATATGGACATCCTCATAATATCCTTAATGTATGCCTATACCACTCTGGTCAGGTTTAAAATTCACAAAAATATAGAGGACAAGACAGGGGCATATTAATGATTACATTATTTTTGTGAGACTGTTGAATTACCTTTGAATCTTTGATATGGGAACAATCTTTCACATTTTTACAATTCAAACCATATTATAATGTTCACTTTAACTTCTTTGGTAGTCTTTCTTTCATCTTTCGCTTGAAATACAGATTTACTAAGTTCTATGTCAAGTATGACATAGAAGATTTGCTAGATCAAACTGACAGTTTAGGATGACCTGATTTTCATTCTGTTTATCTCTTACTTTGTATTAAATTTTGTCCATTGATGTATTTGCATTTGAATTGGCTTTATTTTGAATATTTTAGTCAGCTTTTTCTTCAATTTTTTAAAATTTTCCTCAGCATAGCATTTTTTTAAGTTTTTTTTTTTTCTCTAATATTCCACAATTGCTTTTCCTTAGCATTTGAATTTTTCAATAGCTATATTTTGTAATTTTGTAAACGGAAGCTTTTCCTATTTGAATTAGCATCTACCTTTTCCCTACTTAATAGGCTAGGGTTCTTCTTTGATTGTTTTGTTAATTGATGACTTTATTCTATTTATTTGGATTCTTTTGTTTTAATTTATCATTTATGGCTTTTGTTTTGGTATCATTAGTGGATTTTTCCCTTGAAATTTTGTGTTTAAAAGTCAATTTCTCCTTGGAAGGTTTTACATTTGAATTTTAGAGTGTTATGATTTTATCTAAGTTATGGTTTTTTAAAATAAATTAAAATGTTTGGTTTTGATTTATGATTTAAAAAAAAAAGTAGCCAACTGAATGTTAAAATTGTGTTATCTTTGTATACTAAACATGGTTGTATTTGTGAGTTCGTTTAGACCCCTTAAACCCAACATATTAACCTAGAGAATTATCCAAGCGATTAACTTAGGTAATTTAAACAGAACTAGGTTAACACAAATAATTAAAAACAATAATGCAGCGGAAAATAAAGAACACAAAGATATGATGACCCAGGAAAACCAAACCGGTAAAAAACCTGGGGAGGATTTAACCTAGCTATCCTCAAGGTAAAATAGCAAATCCACTAGAAAGAATCGAAGTTTACACAATAGCGTCTTAAACCACTAACATCCTATTGCTACCCAATGTAGGAAACTTACTACCACGACCACGTGACAGCTCCGAGATCCACGGACTCCTTCTTTCTTTAATCTTTGCGAAACACAAACACCCACGCTTGTGACTTTGAGATCCCACTCAAAGGTTTTTGCAACACAAACTCTCCTGTTTGTGACTCCAAGACCACCCTTGAAGGTTTAGATCATCAGCACCTTTGATGACTAGAGAAGGCAGCAACTTCAACAATACCGGATCTTGAGATTCTTCAAAGAACAACACCGGTAGAAGTTATAAGAGAGGTTTTAGGAACAAAACCCTAAATACAAAAGAGGCACACTCTTCTCTCTCTAAAAAGCCCTATAAAAACGTGCTTAGGGTTTCCTTTATATAGTAGGAGAAGTAGATCTGAAACTGTTAGGATATGTGCCCTTAAATCCTATTGTATGATGCTATGTATGATATTATGTATGACATTATGTGAGAAATCATGTATGACTTAATATTGTGTTTAATAAAGTTGTTTTATTCTTATCTAAAATAATGGTAACATGAATATTCGGACATTATCAAATAGTCCATGAGATGCATAGTATGTGATTTATGTGAAAAGTCACAGAAGATATAAATCACAAGTTCTTTGTAAACTCAGAATTTTGGTTCGTAGTCGGTGATGAAATTGGGCATTTCGTTTGCGAAGACTATAACATATTAACTACGATGATTTGTCTTGATCATGGAAATGGTGACTTCTAGTTAATATGTTGATATGTTTTAAGAGTTAAGACATATTGAACTGGACTGCTGTGAGATTTATTATTCTTCTCACGACTGTCAATTGAATAATAAATCTCACGACTTGTATTCACATGAACTCTTAATCCTGAGAGAATAATGGACCTGATCATGAAATGTAGGTTGCTTTGATATATCAGGAGTGAGATCTAAAGTAACGGTCAAAACCTCAGTATGTTGGACAGTCACATTTAGTGTTGATGGAACATATATTCTCAAGATGGAATTCATAGTCTCTTAACGGAGATATAAAATATTCCCTTGAGATAAGTTTAATGGGTACAGTTATTCAGAGAGTTAGGCCTAACCACTTTAGTAAGACTAAAGTATATATTTATGAAATTGGATTTCATAAATATATGGTGAATAACACAAAAGGATTAAACCGTGTACTCAAGGATTAAGATGTAGTAATTTACAAAGTGGCAGTCTATATTCATGACTTTGTATTACTACGAATATTTTATGAAGGGGTTGCATGTATAATAAAGTCTTGGGATATAATTTATTAATGAGGCCTAGAGTGCAATTATATTTATATAGTGGTATTAAATATAATTAATTGTATTTTTGTACTTGTCAAGAGTTGACAGAAAAGCCTAAGGCCCATTGGAGCTAGTGTCTTATTTGTTCCCTTTTGGTCCCACTCTAAGCCACACACTATAGCCCAATTGGGAAGGCCCAAAAGGCTAGCCCAATTAGATAATCAGTTATGTGGAGAGAAACATACAAAATTTTATATAGAATAAAATGGTTTGTATGTTTAATAAGTGTAATAATATATGATATAAGGAAGAGAGACACTCTTTCATATTCTCTCTAGATACATAGAACTGATTGAGAGACCACACATCTTGGGCATCAAGTGGAATTGGAGTGAAGATTGAAAGTGTTCCCGAGTACTTCTTCATTCGGTTTTGAATTTCACCGCATCAAGGTACACTTTCTTGTTCTTATATTCTGAAACCTACATAGTGCATGTTATCAATTGCGAATGAAGTAGATCCGTTTATTTTCCGCTGCGTATGTTTTGTATGCGATACAAACATGTATATTACCCGACATTGGTATCAGAGCGGTCTTCATTTCGAATCTGTATAACATGTTTTGTGCGTTTTGGAATTAGAGATAATAGTTTCAAGTTGATAGAGGATTATTCATTTAATTTTTTGCATGGTTGTTGAAATTATGATTTGATAAAAACTGATATTGATGTTATGATGTTGTTTAAATATGAATTTAAGAATGTTAAATTGATCTTTAACGCTATAGCATCAATAGGTTTCAGTTTTGATATCAATTTCTATCTATCATTTTCGTATGATGGTTGTTTGTTCATGCAAAACCGTTGAAACTGCCTTAGAAGAATTTCTGAAAATTCGAGTTTTACGATTTTCGATCGATCGAAATTTACTTTCGATCAATCGAGTAAAACAGAGACTAATCTTTTTGAATCGATTAATTTTCGATTGCTAGTCGATCGATCGAATTTTATTTTCGATCGATCGAGAGGCAATCGAGTATCAATCGAATCAGACAGAAGGTTTAGTTCGAATTGTTTAATTTTTTCGATCGATCGAGGGGCACATTCGATCGATCGAAAGAAAGAAAATTTGAAATTTTTCTAAGTGTTTTCAAACTTAAATTTTGTGTTTTTGCTATTTTTTCTTACGCCTTTTTTCGTAAGAAAAAGTGCAAGGTTGTGTATAATTAGTTTATGCATGTTTAAAAGATAAAAACCTTTAATTTAAAATATCTAGTGGGAGAGAGATACAAGGGTTGGATCTCACGGCCTTCATTGTTGGTTCATAGTAGTATGAAATATATATTTTGTCTTAGCTTCGAGCTTTGCATTCCATACGGAGAATATGTATTTCATGGTCCTACAAGATTGAATTTCTTGGTTTATAGTGGTTTGATCAAACACCTTGTCTTAGCTTCGAGCTTTGCATTCCATGCGGAGGGTGTTTTGTATCATGGTACTACATAATAAGCCTGTTAAGGGGATGAAATGTGGCTACACATGATTCTAGACAATGGTATACACTAGACTAAATATTATAGTATCCTCTATGCTGAGTTCTTGCTATAATCATTTAGAGGCCAAATGTATAACGGCATATTATTAAGTGTTTGATAAGAGTTATCATGATAGCACTAATAATGAGAATAGTTCTCAATCAATCATAGTATTTAATGTTCACTCTATGCTGAGGGATGTTGAGTATGGGGTTGGGTTGTCATTGCATATATTATATTATGGTTTTATTAAGGTTCCATAATATATGTTTATATGATAAATTGATAATGTCCAGTTTTCTTACTATATTCATGTTTATTATTTTCAGATTTGAACATGGCATCATTTAGCCCACTTGTTAGCATTCTTAATCAAAACAAACTGACTGGAACCAATTATGTTGACTGGAAAAGAAACTTGGGCATAGTTCTCACAGCTGAAGAGCACAAATATGTGCTTACTCAACCATGTCCTAGCTTTCCTTCATTAGATGCTCCTCCTGAGGAAAAACAACGATATGATCGTTGGCAGAAATCTAATGAAATGGCCAAGTGCTACATCCTAGCGTCCATCTCAAATGTTCTACAGCATCAAATGCATGATGTAGAACTAGCTTCGGACATTATGCAAAGTCTGGAGGAGATGTTTGGTGAGCAAGACCGTTCTGCAAGGCAAGAAACCATGAGGCAAATTTATAATACCAAGATAGCTGAAGGTAGTTCAGTGAGAGAACACTGTCTTACAATGATCTCTAATCTGAATACATTAGAAGTTTTAGGTGCCGATATTGATGGAGAATCCCAAGTGGATATGATACTCCAGTCACTACCAGAATCATTCAAGGAATTTAGACTTAATTATAACATGAACAAAAAGGTTTATTCTTTGTCTGAATTGATGAATGAGTTGGTAGCGGCGGAAGGCATCCTTGGTACTTCTAATGTTCAAGCCTATGTGGGTGAAGCTTCTACTTCTCAGCCTAAGTCGAAAGGCAAGGGTAAGAAGAAGAAGAAGAAGGACTTCATTAAGCAGGAGGGTAAACAAATTGTCTTAGGGGTTGCTGACAAAGGAAAGAAGCTGAAAGGAAAATGTTTCCATTGTGGTGAGAAAGGACATTGGAAGAGAAATTGTCCAAAGTTCAAGGCTGCCAATAAGGGTATGAAAATTTCATTCTTCTTGAAATATGTTTGGTACAAAATCCCACGGATTCCTGGTGTGTGGATTCAGGTTGTACTAATCATATCTGCAATTCTTTGCAGGGGTTCCAGGAGACCAAAAGACTTAAAGAAGGAGAATTGTTTCTGACCTTGGCTGATGGGAATAGGATTCCAGTTGTAGCTATTGGAGTGTTTAATTTATGCTTTGAAACTAGAGTTGTCTGAATGTACCTAATGTTCGTAGGAATTTAATTTCTGCAACTTATTTAGGTAAAAGTGGATATTGTGTTATCCTTAAAGACAATGTTGTAATAAAGAAGGGTAAATCATTTATCTGTTCTGGCAATATTGTGGATGGTCTTTATATTTTAACTCCTGATAAGCATGAATTATATAATTCTGAATTAGATAATAATTCTCATGTAAAATCATTAAAGAGAAAGTTTCCTTCTACTAATGATGCATATCTTTGGCACTTGCGTTTGGGTCATATTAATCCAAACAGAATTCAAAGGCTGATCAAAGATGGTCTCTTAGAACCATTGGACTTTGATGAATTTCTAGTTTGTGAATCTTGTTTGGAAGGCAAAATGACCAAACGACCTTTTAATGCAAAAGGTAGAAGAGCCCAAGAGTTGCTAGAATTAGTTCATACGGATGTTTGTGGTCCTATGTCAATCCAAGCAAGAGGTGGATATGAGTATTTCATTACATTCACTGATGATTACTCTAGATTTGGTTATGTGTACCTAATGAAACGGAAGTCCGAAGCCTTTGAAAAGTTCAAAGAGTTTAGGGCTGAAGTTGAGAATCAATTGGGTAAACGCATAAAGGCCATTCGATTTGATCGTGGTGGCGAATATCTTCTTGTGGATTTTAAGGATTACTTATCTAAAAATGGGATTTTATCTCAATTGACTGCACCTGGAACTCCACAACAAAATGGTGTAGCGGAAAGAAGGAATAGGACTCTTTTAGATATGGTTAGGTCCATGATGAGTTATTCGACTCTACCAACTTCTTTTTGGGGATATGCCTTAAAAACTGCAATGTATCTTCTGAATTTAGTACCTTCGAAGTCTGTTCCTAAAACACCTGTAGAGTTGTGGAATGGGCGTAAGCCTAGTATGAGACATCTCCATATTTGGGGTTGTCTAGTACATGTGTTAAAAGGAAAGTCTGACAAGTTACAGTCTAAAACAGAAGTGGTATTCTTTGTAGGGTATCCAAAAGGAACTGCTGGAGGTTTATTCTATAGTCATAAAGATAATAAAGTGTTTGTTAGTACAAATGCCAAATTCTTGGAAAATGACTATATGAATGATTTCACTTCTAGAAGTAGAGTTGTCTTGGCTGAAATGAATGAACTTGTAATTGAACAACCAATGGTTGAAACTAGGGATGATGTGGCTGTATTGGATACACCACAAGATACTACTCATGAGATGTCTAGTATACAGTTGCCTCGTCGTAGTGGGAGGAATGTTAGGCCACCTATAAGATTCATAGGTCTTGGAGAGACTTATGAGGCTATCTCAGAAGAGGCCGAAACTGATCCTTACACTTATGAAGAAGCAATGAATGATATAGATGCACATCATTGGGTCCAAGCTATGAAATCAGAATTAGATTCCATGTATTCCAATCAAGTTTGGGATCTTGTAAAGGCGCCTAACGGCATTAAACCTGTTGGTTGCAAATGGGTTTACAAGAGGAAGAGAGGGATAGATGGAAAGGTTGAAACCTTTAAAGCAAGACTAGTGGCAAAAGGGTATACTCAAAAAGAAGGTATTGATTATGAGGAAACCTTTTCACCAGTAGCAATGCTTAAATCTATCAGAATTCTCTTATCCATTGCTGCTCATTATGATTATGAGATTTGGCAAATGGATGTCAAGACTGCATTTCTTAATGGCAATCTTGAAGAGGAAATCTATATGAAGCAACCAGAAGGTTTCATAGCAAAGAACCAAGAGCATATGGTATGCAAATTGAATAGGTCCATTTATGGACTTAAGCAAGCATCTAGGTCATGGAACATCAGATTTGATCAAGCAATCAAATCATTTAGTTTTGAACAAAATCTTGATGAACCATGTGTGTACAAAAGACATCAAGACAAAGTAGTAATGTTCCTAGTGCTTTATGTTGATGATATTCTACTCATTGGAAATGATGTAGGGGTAATGTCATCAGTAAAGATTTGGTTGTCAAGCCAATTTGATATGAAGGACTTGGGTGAGGCTAATTTTATTCTAGGGATCAAGCTTTGGCGAGATCGTAAGAATAAGATGTTAGGCTTATCACAAGCTGGATATATAGATAAGGTTCTAGAACGGTTTAGCATGCAAAACTCCAAGAAAGGATTACTTCCTTCAGACATGGAGTTCCTCTGTCTGATGACCAAAGGCCTAAGACTCAAGAGGAAGTAGATATGATGAGACAAGTTCCTTATGCCTCTGCAGTAGGAAGTCTCATGTATGCCATGCTTTGTACTAGACCGGATATCTATTTTTCAGTTGGCATGGTCAGCCGATATCAATCAAATCCAGGACCACAACATTGGCAAGCTGTAAAGCATATTCTCAAGTATCTACGGAGAACAAGAGATTATATGCTTGTTTACCATTGTGAGGATTTGATTCCCATTGGCTATACAGATTCAGACTTTCAATCAGATCTAGATTTCAGAAAGTCCACGTCAGGATGTGTTTTCACCTTGGGAGGTGGAGCCATAAGTTGGAAGAGTGTTAAGCAATCTTGTATTGCAGACTCTACCATGGAAACTGAATATGTTGCTGCTTGTGAGGCGGCAAAGGAAGCTGTTTGGCTCAAGAAATTCCTTTCTGATCTTGGTGTAGTGAGAATGGAGCAAGTTCCTATCACATTGTTTTGTGACAATAGTGGAGCGGTTGCACAATCCAAAGATCCAAGGAATCACAAGTTAGGAAAGCACATTGAGAGAAAGTACCACATCATTCGAGACATTGTTGCTCGTGGAGATGTGGTGGTTGCAAAGATTGAAAGTGTAAATAATCTAGCAGATCCCTTTACCAAAGCCTTGCCTCAAAGGACCTTCGAGTCACATTTGGAGGGAATGGGAGTTAGATTAGTGCACAATAGTCTTTAGGGCAAGTGGGAGATTGTTAGGATATGTGCCCTTAAATCCTATTGTATGATGCTATGTATGATATTATGTATGACATTATGTGAGAAATCATGTATGACTTAATATTGTGTTTAATAAAGTTGTTTTATTCTTATCTAAAATAATGGTAACATGAATATTCGGACATTATCAAATAGTCCATGAGATGCATAGTATGTGATTTATGTGAAAAGTTACAGAAAATATAAATCACAAGTTCTTTGTAAACTCAGAATTTTGGTTCGTAGTCGGTGATGAAATTGGGAATTTCATCTGCGAAGACTATAACATATTAACTACGATGATTTGTCTTGATCATGGAAGTGGTGACTTCTAGTTAATATGTTGATATGTTTTAAGAGTTAAGACATATTGAACTGGACCGCTGTGAGATTTATTATTCTCCTAACGACTGTCAATTGAATAATAAATCTCACGACTTGTATTCACATGAACTCTTAATCCTGAGAGAATAATGGACCTGATCATGAAATGTAGGTTGCTTTGATATATCAGGAGTGAGATCTAAAGTAACGGTCAAAACCTCAGTATGTTGGGCAGCCACATTTAGTGTTGATGGAACATATATTCTCAAGATGGAATTCATAGTCTCTTAACGGAGATATAAAATATTCCCTTGAGATAAGTTTAATGGGTACAGTTATTCAGAGAGTTAGGCCTAACCACTTTAGTAAGACTAAAGTATATATTTATGAAATTGGATTTCATAAATATATGGTGAATAACACAAAAGGATTAAACCGGGTACTCAAGGATTAAGATGTAGTAATTTACAAAGTGGCAGTCTATATTCATGACTTTGTATTACTACGAATATTTTATGAAGGGGTTGCATGTATAATAAAGTCTTGGGATATAATTTATTAATGAGGCCTAGAGTGCAATTATATTTATATAGTGGTATTAAATATAATTAATGGTAACTTTGGACTTGTCAAGAGTTGACAGAAAAGCCCAAGGCCCATTGGAGCTAATGTCTTATTTGTTCCCTTTTGGTCCCACTCCAAGCCACACACTATAGCCCAATTGGGAAGGCCCAAAAGGCTAGCCCAATTAGATAATCAGTTATGTGGAGAGAAACATACAGAATTTTATATGGAATAAAATGGTTTGTATGTTTAATAAGTGTAATAATATATGATATAAGGAAGAGAGACACTCTTTCATATTCTCTCTAGATACATAGAACTGATTGAGAGACCACACATCTTGGGCATCAAGTGGAATTGGAGTGAAGATTGAAAGTGTTCCCGAGTACTTCTTCATTCGGTTTTGAATTTCACCGCATCAAGGTACACTCTCTTGTTCTTATATTCTGAAACCTACATAGTGCATGTTATCAATTGCGAATGAAGTAGATCCGTTTATTTTCCGCTGCGTATGTTTTGTATGCGATACAAACATGTATATTACCCAACAGAAACCCTAATCCTTAATGGGCTAGAATTGCTTTTTGGGCCAACTTAAAATTCTGCAGATACGATTTTCGATCGGTCAAGCCTATTTTTCGATCGGTCGAATCAGGCAAATTCTGAAATCTTCTTTCTGCAGTTGTATGTTCTTGTGTGTTCACGATTTGCCAATTGTTCTAAACTTTTAGAACCTAACAATCTCCCCCTTTGTCAATTCGTGACAAAACTTTCATACAAAATGAAATGTTAAAATACAAGAACAACCCAATACAATAAAATGCCCAATTACATCACAAATCCCAATCTAATACTCTTAACCTAGAAGTTGCCAAGAAGAGGTAGAAGGTCTTGATCAAAATGTACCTGTCTTTCCTGAAACACTCAACAAACACATCATCGCATATGTGGAAAGAAAGACATATAAACAATAATATGAAACAGAATATAAAAACAAAAATAAATTCTAACTCTCCCCCTAAGTTAGATACAACCAAAAAGTTTTTATATTCTCCCCCTTTCAAAAACAATTTTATCTCCCCCTAAACAAGACAAACAGGATTCCCACATATCATCTATTTCTTCCCCTTTTTGCCACGTATTGACAAAGACAACTCAAATAAAGAGTAAAGTGACAGTAAACATGAGAGAAAAAAGAGATAGAAAATAGAGAGAACTCCCTCTATGAAGAGCAACAACTCCCCCTATAAACAACATAGGCCAAAAAAAAAAACTTTTCTCCCCCTATAAAAATAGGAAAAACAAAACAAGTTTTGGAAAAAATAGTTTTGGGAAAAATTTAGGAGGTAGGAATAAATAAAAACACACAAACCAAAAAATACAAATGAGTTGAGGATACGCATGAAGAAAAATATTCTCTCTTTCAATAAATGCAAACTTGACACTATGTGACCCATAAACAGTTGTGTTAGGTTCTAAGAATTAGGAACTAATGTGTTAGAACTTCAATTTGTAATGTTGGCAAACCATGATCAAAACAATGTTTAGTCTTGTGTTAGACTTTGCTCAAAGTATGGCTCTTAATGTAAAGTTGGAATCGAGTTTTATGCAGAATTCACTGTTAACTTTCTGCCAGACTCGATCGATCGAAAATTAGGCTCGATCGATCGAAAATCGGGCAGATCGTTTTTCTGCAGAAAATTCCAACTCAGCCCTAGTCCATTTAATGTATAGGGTTTTATGTTTTGCCCTAAGTATAAAAGGGAAAACCCTAGCCACGTTTTTAGAGTTCTGAATGCTGTGTTTGTGAATCTCATTGTGCGATCTAGAGGTGTTTGCCTTCACATACACTTAGGGTTTACAAACTTGAGATTCATGTCAAGAGTTGTGTAAATCAATACAGTTGCAGAATCAAAAGAGCATAAAGATATACAAGCAGGTGCTTGTGATTTGCTGAAGAATTCAAGGAAAGAAGGAGTCCGTGGATCTCGGAGCTATCATGGGGTCGTGGTAGTAAGTTTCCTACACTTGGGTAGCAATAGGATGTTAGTGGTCTAAGTCTTATTGTGTAAACTTCGATTCTTTCATAGTGGATTCAGTTTACCTTGAGGATAGCTAGGTTAAATCCTCCCCAGGTTTTTACCGGTGTGGTTTCCTAGGTCATCAGATCTTTGTGTTCTTTAATTTCTGCTGCTTTGTTGTTTTTGTTTATTTTGTGTTAACCTAGATTTAATTAAATTACCTAAGCTAATCACTTGGCTAATTCTCTAGGTTAATCTGTTGGGTATAAGGGGTCTAAACGAACTGACAAGTGGTATCAGAGCGGGTAGCTTTTGTATTTGATCTTTTGATCTTTTAGCTGATCCTTGACCCCTGTTGTCATGGAACACGGACACTCTCTTGTTGTTCCACCTCACTTTGATGGAAACAACTATGCTTATTGGAAAGTAAGGATGAAAGCATTCCTGAAATCCATTGATGAGAGAGTTTGGAATTCCGTTGAGTACGGATGGGAGAAGCCCACTACTCCTGTGAGTGAGTGGCAAACTTCTCAAATGGAGGAAGCCGCTCTTAATAGCAAAGCTATGAATGCTATTTTTAATGCTGTTTCCATGGAGGAATTTAAGAGAATCTCAAATGTTGAGGTTGCTCATACTGCTTGGAATATCCTCCAGACTGTGCATGAAGGCACAAAGGCAGTTAAGATAAATAAATTGCAGCAATTAACTACTAGATTTGAAAGCATTAGAATGAATGATGATAAATCTTTTGATGAATTCTATGCTAAATTGAATGATATTGTTAATTCTGCTTATAATTTGGGTGAAATCTATGATCAACCTAAAATTGTTAGGAAGATTCTTAGATCTTTGACTGAGAATTTTAGACTCAAAGTGACTACCATCACTGAGAGCAAGGATGTGGACTCCATCCCTGTTGAAGAACTTATAGGATCTCTTCAGTCCTATGAGTTAGACCTCCCTAAGACTAACAAATCCAAATCAATGACTCTTAAGTCTGTTGACGATGTTGAGGATGGTGGATTTGATGATGAATTCTCTGCTACAGAGATTGCCTATCTTGCCAAGAACTTTAGAAACTTTCTTAGGAACAATAACAGAAGGGCAAGAGGCAAGAACACTGTTGAACCTAGAAATTTTAGGAGGAATGATCCCACTAAGGTCAATAACACTGAAAAACCTAAGGAGAAAGTAGGTCAGCCTTCTAATAATTCTTTGGGACAACAATGTTATGGTTGTCAAGGGTATGGTCATTTAAAATCTGAATGTCCTACATACTTGAGGTCTAAGGGTAAGGCTATGGCTGTAACCCTTAGTGATGATGAAGTTTCTGACAATGAATCCGCTAGTGATTAGGATGGAAACTTCATTGCTTTCACTGCTACTACTGTAGTAAATGAAAGCATGTCTGTTGAAGAGAACCCTTCTGATGGGGAACTCTCTGAGGATGCAGATTTACAGGAAGCCTACAATAAACTTTGCAAAGTTGCTGCAAAGGATGCCATGAATGTTGAGTTAGGCTTGAAGAAAATTGCATCTTTGGAACTTGAAAATAAAAATTTACTTGTGAAATTGTTTGATGCAAATGAGCTTTTGAATAATGTGAAAACTGAGAACATGCTTTTACTTGATAAAGTTAAATGTTTGGAACTTGATTTATCTGTTGCTAGAGAACAAACTAATAGGTCTGCAAGCTCCAAACTTGATCACATGCTGAGTATACAAAAGTCTCCTTCTGATAAAACTGGTTTAGGTTTTGAGGAAAGTATTTCTGTGCTTGAACCTTCTTCCACTAAATTTGTCCCGTCTTCTGAACCTCCTAAGAGTGAGATTGTCAAACCCTTGGTGAGTGAACCTGTCAAACCTATAGATGTTACTCCACCTAGAAAGATTAGGGTTGATCTTCAAGCTTCTCATTCTAGAGCTTCTACTTCTACTAAGGGCAAGTTGCATGATAAGCCTGCATGGGTTTGTCATTTTTGTGGAAAACTTGGACACATTCGTCCAAATTGTTTTAAATTGCAAGCTGCGAAGCGAGCAAATAAAACTAAAGTACCTGTGCCCCAAGCACATGATCCTATGGTACTTATTGGTGAATTGGTAAAGGCGTTAAACCTTTATTCCAATCCTGGAGTTGCTCAGAATTCTAATGTGAATCATAACTCCAATGCAAGAGTTGCATCTAAAAAGTTTTGAATGCAAAAGGCTCAATCTAATTGAGTCTGTCTGACATGGTCCTTGTGCTTCATTGCTCTATCTTTTGTGACCTTTGTTTCTAGGATTTGCATTGCATTACATTCATGCATTTCATTCTAGGATGTTTGTTTTTTTTATAAAAAAAAAAAAAAAAATTTTGCAAATTGTGTTTTTGCTATTTTTTCTTAAATTTGAAGACAAGGTTGGTCAATCAAATTTTACATATCATATGTATGTACCTTGTTTAGCTTTGATGCACTATTCTTTTTGCACTTTACAAGCTAAAGTTTTGTTGTGCATGTTGTGTGGGAAGATGCTATGTTTGTTGATCACATGATCTTGATCTTGAAGTCTTATGTCTTTGATTGTCGGACTTGGTCTTATTGAGAAAGGCATAAATAACCATCTCACCACTGTTTATTAGCCAATCATGAACACCTTAGTGCATATCGTAAGATTTTGTGCTCGAAAAAGTGTAGCACATGCACAAAAAGAACATAAGGTGTAGCCTCTAATTAAAATTGGTGTGTATATTATTGGGCTATAATAATTTCACATAATTCATAAAAATGGTGTGTACATTATTCCAGCTTTTATTAAGTGTCTAATCAATTAAATTGTATAATGAGGCAAATCAAGAAACTTACATGATTGTAAGCTTTTATTCTAGGAGATGTGAGAGTTATAGGATGTAACTCTTTAAGTAAAAGTCTCTTTCAAATTCATGTGATGGATTTTGTAGAAATTGTGATTAATTAATATGTGCATATCCCCTCATATGTTTCTCAAGCATATGCTAGTTGCACACACTACACAAGTTATTCTTTGCTAAACTGGTTATTCTTTACTAAACTCTGTACATGTTTGTGTGTATTCTTTGGTCTGACCAACCAAGTTTGAGAATTTCTGGACATTGATGCAGAACATGTTTTCTTGTTTGAGTTTTCTTTGGGGTAGTGAAAGAAAATTTTGCTTTGAGAAATCTGGGTTGAATTCATGGGTTTTTGAAAAACATCTCATCTCATACTCATGCATCTTTCTCATAAAATCTGATGCTTTAAAAAGTGACTGCACTGAAATTGGTGTGTTTTTCAAAAATTTAATTTTTCCAGAATTTCGATCGATCGAAACTGATTTTCGACCGATCAAAAATGTTTCAAAGTCAATGGAAAAGTTTCTGGTTGACTCGATCGATCCAAGCTGAATTTGGATCAATCAAAGCTGTTTTCGATCGATCGAATGTAATTTTCGATCAATCAAAAATCGGGATGACTGTTTTTAAAAAGGAGTTTTCCACGTGATTTCTTTACTTTTTCAAAAACTTTTCAAACTCTTTTTGTCTCCTACCAACTGGTCAACGCCAATTTTGCTGGATTTGTCGTTTTCTTCCGATCTTTTTGCTTAATCTCTCTCTCCCAAGGCCGGTAAGACCTTTTTGCCTCTCCTTTTGCATTTATTTTCAAGTTTCATGCATTTTTTCATGCATTTTTTGGGTTACTTTCGGAATTTTTATTTTGGCAAATTTGGAATTGATTTTGAGTGTTTCTTTCTCAAATTTTTCATGGGTTTTTGTGGGGACACTATACACAAGCACTACAAGTGGTTTAATTTGATTATCTTGGTGTTTTGTGAAAATTTTGAATTTCTAGGGCTTGAAATTGGGGATTTTGGGCTTTTTGTTCAATTTGATTTAAATTGATAAAATTGGCTTGTTAGATTGATTAATTTGATCATTATATTGTGTTAATTAACTGTTGTGATGATCAATTTATCAATTTATTGTGTTTTGAAAATTGGGTATTTTTGATATAAAATTCTATGCTCAAGCCAATTTAGTTAATTTGGATCATATTTTAACTTGTCACTGCATTAGTTCATGCATCATTTGCATAATTTGTTCATGCATCATATAGAATTGTTATTTTCTATATTTTATGCTGTGCTAACTTGCAGTCTGCCCTTGGTTTTTGGTTTTTGCTCTTCTCTTGCTGTGTTTCTTTTTTTCTTTCCTTAGCACCATGCTTAGGAAAACTAGAGCCCATAGGACTTCTGACCCTTCACCTTCTTTTGATAGTGATCGGTTTCCTAGTGCCCAGAACCAAGAGACCTATGAGACCCTTAATCTTAGGCGTCAAATTTGGGGTGAGCGTAGGGTCATCTTAGATGAGGTTGATCCTGAGGTGAGACGGAACTTTGAGCGTCGGGGTTGGTTACCTCTACTTGATTTTGAGCATCCTCCGCCTGCTTCTTTGATTAGAGAGTTCTATTCGAACCTCTCTATCCATGCCTACGATAACGACACCTTGGCAAAAGTGTGGTTACGTGGTGTGGAGTATCGCATTACCCCTCGGCTAGTGTCTGATGCTCTTGGGGTGCCCATTGTTGACCATCTCGTTTTTCCTTATGAGGAGTCTCCACCTCTTGATGACGTGCTGTCATACATCACTGGGTCTTCTATCCAGTGGGGTTCTGATTCTCGGATCACTTCTGCTGAGCTTTCCGAGCTTCACTATCTTTTCTTTAGGATAGCGTGTCATTCTTTGTGGCCTATTTCTCATGTCCACACCATCCCTCTTGAGCGATGTGTGTTTTTGTATGCCCTTGTTACTGATGCTCCTATCAGTTTTCCTCATTTTTTCCTTCGTTCTTTGAACGTGGTTCATCGGTCTAACTCTACGGCTCATGCTTTATTCTTTCCTATTTTCATTCATAGGATTCTCCTTCATCTCGGTCTAGATGATTTTCCTGTTTCTGAGCCTGTTCATATTATTGCTCCTATAGGTGCTACCTTTTTGAGGTAAAGGGCTGCTCAACTTCGAGCTAGCTCTAAGCGTCCTAGGGTAGAGCCTTCTGGTGTCACTCCACCCCCCTCTTCTTCTACAGATGTTCCTGCAGCTAAGCCATCTGCTGATCCTGCTGCTGCTGCTGCTGCTGATGTTCCTCCACCGTTTGATGAGGTTTCTGACCTTCGTCGGACTCTTGATACTGTCATGACCGTTCAGGCGGCTCATGGTCAGCTTTTGGTGGACATCCTTGATGAGCTACGTGCATTGCGAGCGGATTTGGCGAGCTCTCGTCGATCTCCTCCACCTCCTTTTGATGATGAGTGAGTGCCCTTTAGCAATTCGTCACAAAAAGGAGGAGTGCATATTGTATATTATCTTGGAGATCTTGGAGATTTTTGTAGAGGAGATTTTTGTTTTAGGGGGAGTTTTGAGCTTTTGTAGTTTTTGTGATACCTTGGAGCTTGTGGAGTTATTAGATTGTATCTAGGCGCTTCACCTTGTATTTACATTTTTGGCTCTTGATTAGGAGATATATTTTGTGATACATTGGTTACTGATATGTTTCTTGTTTCACTATACTTCATTGCTTATTGATTTATATTTATGATGTTATTCATGATATATGTCTTTATTTTGTGTTATGTGAAATCAAGAAGTTTTTTATATTCCTTGTTTTTTTTCTTCCACACATGCGTTTATGTGTTTGTTAAGTGTTACAGGAATATACAGGTTGTTTTCAGTTGAGCTGCTGTCTACTTTGCAACTGTTAGATAGTAGTTTAGGTTGAATTGTTTAAGTGGCTATTTATTTTGTAATGGGCTATTTCAATTTGTAAACTTTGAGCTTTTTGTTAAGTTTGTGTTTTGTCACGGATTGCCAAAGGGGGAGTTGGTTAGGTTCTAAGAATTAGGAACTAATGTGTTAGAACTTCAATTTGTAATATTGGCAAACCATGATCAAAACAATGTTTAGTCTTGTGTTAGACTTTGCTCAAAGTATGGCTCTTAATATAAAGTTGGAATCGAGTTTTATGCAGAATTCACTGTTAACTTTCTGCCAGACTCGATCGATCGAAAATTAGGCTCGATCGATTGAAAATCGGGCAGATCGTTTTTCTGCAGAAAATTCCAACTCAGCCCTAGTCCATTTAATGTATAGGGTTTTATGTTTTGCCCTAAGTATAAAAGGGAAAACCCTAGCCACGTTTTTAGAGTTCTGAATGCTGTGTTTGTGAATCTCATTGTGAGATCTAGAGGTGTTTGCCTTCACATACACTTAGGGTTTACAAACTTGAGATTCATGTTAAGAGTTGTGTAAATCAATACAGTTGCAGAATCAAAAGAGCATAAAGATATACAAGCAGGTGCTCTTGTGATTTGCTGAAGAATTCAAGGAAAGAAGGAGTCCGTGGATCTCGGAGCTATCATGGGGTCGTGGTAGTAAGTTTCCTACACTTGGGTAGCAATAGGATGTTAGTGGTCTAAGTCTTATTGTGTAAACTTCGATTCTTTCATAGTGGATTCAGTTTACCTTGAGGATAGCTAGGTTAAATCCTCCCCAGATTTTTACCGGTGTGGTTTCCTGGGTCATCAGATCTTTGTGTTCTTTAATTTCCGCTGCTTTGTTGTTTTTGTTTATTTTGTGTTAACCTAGATTTAATTAAATTACCTAAGCTAACACTTGGCTAATTCTCTAGGTTAATCTGTTGGGTATAACGGGTCTAAACGAACTGACAAGTTGCATGAGTAGAGAAAATATTTACACATTATTATCCATCATATCTCTTGAGAAAAATATTTTCTGCAATTCACACATCAAGAAAAATACCATATACTAAAATGTACAAAGGACTCAAAAATAATCAATTAATTTTTTAATTCAAGTTGAGTACCCAATTTAGCAAAGTGAATGCATGTTATGTGTGAAAACAATGAGAGATATGACTGCAAAACTGCAAGATGGATACAGAAAACAATGCAACTCATGTGAATCCTAACCATAAATGATGCATGAAAAAAAATTTGGTCAAAAACTCTAAAAACTGAAAATTTTTCAGTTTCGATCGATCGAGTATCGATCGAATACCAATTGAGTCAGACAGAATCAAACCAAAAATTTTAATCGCAATTTCGATCGGTCGAGCAACAGCTTCGATCGGTCGAAATTCTAGAAAACTCAAATTTTTGAAAAACAGAGCAATTTTATGCAGAAACTCCTCAAAGCACAATATTTCATGAATGAAATGCATGAATATGAGACTAAAAATTTTTCAAAAACACATGAATACAACCCAGATCTTCCAAAATTAAGATTTTCAATCAATTTGTCCTTAAAACTCAAATTTTGCATCAAAATCAAGGAACATATAATCTTGGATGGCCACAACAAAATCACACACAATAACATGTACAAAGTTTAGCAAAGAGTAACATGTGTAGTGTGTGCAACTAGCAAAAGTTTAAGAAACATGTGAGGTGATATGTGAATAGTAATCAATCACAAAGTTTACAAAATTCATCACATAAATTTGAAAGAGACTATCACCTAAAGAGTTACATCATATAACTCTCACATCTCCTAGATTAAAAGCTTGCAATCATGTAAATTTCTTAATTTGCCTCATAATGTACACACCAATTTTAATTAATTTGAATTCATTATAGCCCAATAATGTACACACCAATTTTAACAATTTAACCGAGGCTACACCTTATGTTCTTTTTTTGCATGTGCTACACTTTCTCGAGCACAAAATCTTATGATATGCACTAAGGAGTTCATGATTGGCTAATAAACAGTGGTGAGATGGTTATTTATGTCTTTCTCAATAAGTTCAAGTCCGATAGACAAAGGCATGTGACTTCAAGATCAAGATAAAGTGATCAAAAACTATAAACATCTTCTCACACAACATGCATTACAAAGCTTAAACTAGTAAAGTGCAATAAAATAAGCTCATCCAAGCTAAACAAGGTACATAAACATGTTATGTAAAGATAATATGGCCAACCATGATTATAAATCCAAGATATATAATACAAAACACAAAAAAAATCTTTTTGGTTTAAAAAAAAAATTTATGACCAAAAACAAAAAGCACACATTATGCTAAATAAATAAAAATGCAAATGCAATGCATGACAATGCTTAACTAAGCTATAGAGGGTACACAAACAAGAAATATCAATTTCTTAATTAACCCTTGAGTACATGTACAAACTAGTACATACTCAAACAAAATCAAAAAATAGCTTAGCACTTATAGAACACATACTATTCAAGTTTCTCCACAATGTCAAGCATGTTCTAAATCAAGAGAGAGATATCATAATCCATGTAATCCTCAAGAAAAATTAAAACTAGACACAAAATAAAATATTTTTGTCTTTTTGAAATTTTTCAATGTTTTTGGATTAAAAAAAAAAAACAACCTAAAAAAAACAAAACAACCAAAAACAAAAACAAAATATGACCACAAATAATTGAAAGAATTAAATCAGGGACAAGTAAACAACACTCACCTTAGAGAATCTTTTCTCACCCATATAGCACGAGTCTTCAGCTTTGTAGGTGAAAATCCATGTGAAGTAGAGTGTGTTTGAGGGATTACACCAATATTCTGAGAAAGACTAAAATCCTGCAAATTCCTTTCACAAGCCAACAAGCTTAAATTTTTCAAAAGTATATGAAACAATTTATATGGACTTATGGCAGGAGAAATTATTATCACATGTCCTAGACTGAAACACAGAATGCTTAAATTTCAATTTATGACAATTAGGACGAATGTGACCAGAGACACCACAAAAGTGACAAACAGGAACAAATTTAGGAACATCAGTTTTCCTAACAGCAAATCTAGTCTCAGATTTTGGTTTTTGCCTCAACAAAGAACAATTTGGTCTAATATGACCAACAACAACACAAAGGTGACAAGTAGGCACAAAAACAGATTTCTCATGCTCTCTAACAGTAGGTTTAGACTTAGGTTTAGAAACTTCAGCGTCTACATCAGAACTTTTACCTTTGTCTATCCTAGCAAAATAAGCCTTTTCTTTATTATTCCTCTTGAAAGGAGGAATATAAACTTTTTCAGTTTTAGGCTTAAAAGAAACAGAAACACTTCTGTTATCATCAACAAGCTTGGTACTAGTCAAATTTTCAATTTTAGATTTAGATTCAACTAACTCTTGTTCCAAGCTTTTCATCTTCTCATCTTGAGAGGAAATTTGATTTCTCAAAAATTCATTCTTCTTATTAGATTCATCTAATCTCATTATCAATTCCTCTTTTTCAAGATTAGCCAATTTTAACTCTTCCTTGAAATTCTTAGCAATTCTCATAGTTTTCAATAATTCCTTACGAAGAGTTTCACAGGCATCAAAAAGATCAACAGAAACATCAGTGTCCTTTTTATTCAAATCATCACAAACATGAGCAGAAAGACACTTCAAATTATCCATGATAACAGGGATCAAGGATCAACTCTTAGATCAAAGGATTTACAACAGAAGAGCTACCCGCTCTGATACCAATTGTGAGTTCATTTAGACCCCTTAAACCCAACAGATTAACCTAGAGAATTATCCAAGTGATTAACTTAGGTAATTTAAACAGAACTAGGTTAACACAAATAATCAAAAACAATAAAGCAGCGGAAAATGAAGAACACAAAGATATGATGACCCAGGAAAACCAAACCGGTAAAAAACCTGGGGAGGATTTAACCTAGCTATCCTCAAGGTAAAATAGCAAATCCACTAGAAAGAATCAAAGTTTACACAATTGCGACTTAGACCACTAACATCCTATTGCTACCCAATGTAGGAAACTTACTACCACGACCACGTGACAGCTCCGAGATCCACGGACTCCTTCTTTCTTTAATCTTTGCAAAACACAAACACCCACGCTTGTGATTTTGAGATCCTACTCAAAGGTTTTAGCAACACAAACTCTCCTGTTTGTGACTCCAAGACCACCCTTGAAGGTTTAGATCATCAGCACCTTTGATGACTAGAGAAGGCAGCAACTTCAGCAATACCGGATCTTGAGATTCTTCAAAGAACAACACCGGTAGAAGTTATAAGAGAGGTTTTAGGAACAAAACCCTAAATACAAAAGAGGCACACTCTTCTCTCTCTAAAAAGCCCTATAAAAACGTGCTTAGGGTTTCCTTTATATAGTAGGAGAAGTAGATCTGAAACCCTAATCTTTAATGGGCTAGAATTGCTTTTTGGGCCAACTTAAAATTCTGCAGATACGATTTTCGATCGGTCGAGCCTATTTTTCGATCGGTCGAATCAGGCAAATTCTGAAATCTTCTTTCTGCAGCTTGTATGTTCTTGTGTGCTCACGATTTGCCAATTGTTCTAAACTTTTAGAACCTAACAGTATTGTTTACACATTAATTTTAAGATTATTATGTGGAACTTGAAAATTATCTTTGTTTTTAAAAAAAATGTAATATGGGAAAAATCTTCCACTTTTTTGCAAGATTGCTACATTTGCTTTTGCTTCTTCTATAGTCTCCCTTTCATCCCTTTCCCTGTAAATTAAAAATCCTTATTACTCCATCATTTTGTTGAAACACAAATTTACAGCATTTTCTGTCAAATACAACACTTAGGTATTCTGCAAGAAGAGTTGATTGATTGAACTGACTGGTTAGGATGCCCTGATTTCCCCTATGTTTATTTCATATTTTGGATTAGATTTTGTCCATTAATATATTTGGGTTTGACTTGGTTTTGCTTTGCAAATTTTAGTCAACTATTTTGTTTTAAGTTGATTCAATAATTTTTAGTTATAGCTTTACAGCGTTCTTTGCCATATAAGACACTTGGGTGTTATGTAAAAAGAGTTGCTAGATCAAACTGACAGGTTAGAGTGGCTTGAATTTTCCTGTATTTATCTCGTATTTTAGATTAAATTTTGTTGATTGTTGTATTTGGGTTTGTATTGGTTTTGTTCTGCATATTTTTGTCATCTTTTTAAAAGTATTTGGATTCAATTAGTTTTTTTTTTTTTTTTAACTAGACTAAACTGAATTGTAAAACTGTTATGATTCCATTAGGTTTTTCCCATCATTTTCCAGTAGCAAAATATGATGTTAGGATTCTCTTTTGCCTTTTTTTTTGGCTATGCTTTCTAATCAATTTGCCTAATTTGTATTTTTGTGGTTTTTAATTCAGTCTACCTCAAAGATTACATTGTTGTGATTTTGAGGGATTTAAATTTCAAATTATGATGATTCTGAAATTATTCATTGCAATTTCAAACTGAGTTTTTATATATGGTTTATGAACTCCAATCATTTTTCCCTACTGGTGTTTGCGGGTTTTGGTGTAATAATTGATAGTAGATAATGTTGATAGTACATAGAATTAATGTTTGAAGTGTAGATATTGGAAATGGTTGCTGATCTTTTAGTTCTTTTAATAGTGATAATATATGTGTTTGGTTTGATTGAATAGGAATGGCCAAAGAAAATTATGCAATTTCTTTTTCAAAAATTGTTGAAACATAGTGATGTGGGTACTTTTGGAATAATTACTAGCAAAAATGTTTTGTCTATGTCATGGAACCAAGTCGTTAATACAATTTTTTTTAATTTCTTTTAAAACGTTCATGAATAGTCTTTCAATGGATTTTGTGTGTGTGTGTGTGTGTGTGTGTGTGTGTGTGTGTATAAAGTCCAATATTTCTTTTTCTTGGTTTTTTATGTTGCAAACGCCATTACAAGCAGGAAAGAATCCTTAAAATTGCTTCTAATATTACTGCATTTGGATGATTTAAAAGTTATATAGGCATGGATTTATGCATAAATTTGTGATGTTTCTATTGCTGCTTTTGCGTGTTTGAGCTTCTGACATTTGATTTTTAAAATTATCTTATCAAATTTAGTGATAAATTTAATGTCTAAATCTCTTGGATTGTTTTTTCTATTTAAACATAGGTGTTGGGGTTTATGCCTTAAAAATCCAATTTGTTGGTATGACATAAATAATTAAATCGTTTAATTATATGAGACTATCTATTAATGAATTAATGGGACATTATCTTAGTCCATGAGATGCATTGTATGTGATTTATGTGAAAAGTCACAGAAGATATAAATCACAAGTTCTTTGTAAACTCAGAATTTTAGTTCTTAGTCGGTGATGAAATTGGGCATTTCATTTGCGAAGACTATAACATATTAACTAAGATGATTTATCTTGATCATGGAAGTGGAGACTTCTAGTTGATATGAAATGTTTTAAGAGTTAAGACATATTGAACTGGACCGCTGTGAGATTTATTATTCTCCTAATGACTGTCAAATGAATAATAAATCTCACGACTTCTTTTTACATCAACTCTAAATCCTGAGAGAATAATGGACCTGATCATAAGATGTAGGTTAATTTGATATATCAAGAGTGAGATCTATGAGTCACGATCAAAACCTCAGTATGTTGGGCAACCACATTTAGTGTTGATGGAACATATATTCTCAAGATGGAATTCATAATCTTTTAATGGAAATATAAAATATTCCCTTGAGATAAATTTAATGGGTTTGGTTATTCAGAGTGTTAGGCCTAACCACATTAGTAAGGAGTTACTAAAGTATATATTTATGGAATTGGATTTCATAAATATATGATAAATAACATAAAGGATTAAACTGGGTACTCAAGGATTAAGATATAGTAATCTTCAAAATGGCAGTCTATATTCATGACTTTATATTACTACGAATATTTTATAAAGGGGTTGCATGTATAATAAAGTCTTGGGATATAATTTTTTAATAAGGCCTAGAGTACAATTATATTTATATAGTGGTATTGAATATAATTAATGGTAACTTTGGACTTGTCAAGAGTTGACAGAAAAGTTCACGGCCCATTGGAGCTTGAGTCTTATTTGTTTACTTTTGGTCTCAATCCAAGCCACACATTAGAACCCATTTGGAATGGCCCAAAAGGCTAGCTCAATTAGATAATCAGTTATATATATAGGAGAAAAACATACAAAATTTGATAAGACTTTTCATAAGGGGTCTTTCATTAAGATCATACAAGAAATGAAATGGTTTGTATGTGAGTGTTGGACACTCTCCTATTCTCTCCTTGAAAACTGATTGAGAGATCACACTTCTTGGACATTAAGTGGAATTGGAGTGAAGATTAAAAGTTTTTCCAAGTGCTACTAATCTTTTGTTTTGAATTTCACCATACTAAGGTACGCTTTCTATTCTTTGTTTTATAATTCAAGGTTACATATTATCTCTCATGAATGAAGTAGATCCGTGGTTGTTGCTTCCACTCTGTGTTTTATATAAGATGCAAAACCAGATTTTTCCAACAAATGGTATTAGAGCAGTCTTCAATATCATATTTGTATAACATGTAATTGAGTTTTAGAATTAAAGAAAAACTGTTTTCTTGGTGTTCTAGTTTTCTGCAGTAAAATTTCTGCATAAAGTTATTGTTCCATAAACCCTGTGTGCATTGATATATGCAATATATTTTTTTGCATGGTTCCAAGAGGACACGGCTGTAACTTTTGTTTTGTGCCGTATGTTTTTGGTGCTTGTATTCATCAAGGACACCATCTACACATCTTGCGAATGGGTTTACTTTTGTTATACACGGCTTGGATATTATTGGCCGTTGTGAGTAGTTATTGAATGAATGAAATAACCGTCATGTGCATGTATCAAGTTATTGCACCGCTTGGATGTATAATAAGACAATTTAATGTTAATTGGCTTGATGGCCATCTTGCATGTGTTGATATAAAGGATTCTTTTAATCCGTATATTATATTTCATATGCATTCGAATTAGTGATACAAGATTTCAAGCACTCAATAACAATATCTAAGTAATTCAACTTTACGTGTTCATCAAATGACATATATATGTGACAATGTCGATTTACTAGTTTTGAATTAGTATTGTACACCGTCAATGATTATATATGATTTATGGCCTGATTACACATGGATTAGATTTTATCCTTTGTGTAATAAAATATGCATGATCTTTCTTTGATAAAGATAACTGTGTATATATGCCATGAATAAGAGATAATAATTTCATGGTGTTAGAAAATAAAGCATTTAATTTTTCTGCATGGACATTGAAATTATTGTTTGATAAAACTGATATTGATGTTATGTTGTTGTTTAAATTTGAATTTAAGCATGTTAAATTGAACTTTAAGGCCATAGCATCAATGGAATTCAGTTTTGATATCAATTTTTGCTTATCATGTTCATATGATGGTTATTTGTTAATGAAAAACCGTTAAAAACTGTTTTTGAAAATTTCTGGAAATTCAAAATTCACAAGGCTCGATCGATCGAGAAGCGATCGAGCATCTTGAACTTCTCTCGATCGATCGAGCATCCAGAACTTCTCTCAATCGATTGAGATACATGTTCGATCGATCGAGGCTGGAAATTCAGAGGCTCGATCGATCAAGAAACGATCAAGCATCGATTGAGGACTGGGAATTCAGAATTTTCTTTAAGTGTTTTCACATATAAAAAAAGGCAAAGCTATGTGATTAATTTTATAGTTCTTAAAAGTTAAGGACATTTATTAATCATTATCTAACTAAAAGACCTAATAAGATCAAAGATGTTAGTTAAATAGAACTCTTAATCCTAAATTATTTTATGATTAAAAGTCCTTAATTTATTTTAATTAGAGGTTTTTAATGAGATTAAAATTCTAATTAAAAGGTATATAGTTTCTAATGAGATTAGAATCTTTTATTTAGTAAATTAAGGATAGAGTTCTATATAACTAATTTTTGATTCATTAGTGTTTAAGTAATCCTAAATAGTTTAGGACTTCCATTTTAGTTAGTGATTCTAATTATATTAGAGTCTTCAACAAGTGCAAGGTTATTAGTTGTGATGGGATCACAATTATTTAAGAAAAACCCAAACAACGAGTGGGAGTGGTGAAATAACCGTTTTGTTAAGTTTATTGTAATGTGAATAGATACCTTGTCTTGACTTCGAGTCTTGCATTCCATGTGGAGAGTATTTACTTCACAGGTTACAAGATTAAACCTCTCTCTGATGGCGCGAATGTTTGTTACGCCATTGTGACGTGACTTAGTAACATCACATTGAATTTAAACAATTAAATACATTTGATGTGTAGGGTTAAAATTGTGATTAGATCACAATGATTTCATGACAATCCACTTGTTTTAAAATTTCTAGTGGGAGAGAGATACAAGGGTTGGATCTCACGGCCTCCATTGTTAGTTCATAGTGGTGTGGGGTAAACATCTCGTCTAGGCCTCGAGCCTTGCGTTTCAAGCGGAGGATGTTTATTTCATGGTACTACAAGATTGAATTTCCTGGTTTATAGTGGTTTGATCAAACACCTTGTCTTAGATTCGAGCTTTACATTCCATGCGGAGGGTTTTTTTATCATGGCACTACAAAATAAGCCTGTTAAAGGGATGAAATGTGGCTACACATGATTCTAGACAATGGTGTACACTAGACTAAGTTTGATAGTATTTTCTATGTTGAGTTATTGCTATTATTACTTAGAGGCTAAAGGAAAAGCGGCAAATTATTTTTGTTTGGTAAGCGTTACCATGATAGCATTAATAATGAGAATATTTCTCGCTTGATTATAGTGATTGGTATGACCTCGCTTCCAAGGAATATTAATTGCAGGATTAGGTTATCGTTGCACCTAGTATAGTATTTTTTGGATTTCATACTATATGGTTATGGATGCAAAATATAATGTCCCTGTAATTATGTTCATAGTCTCAAAATAAAGTTGTCATAATTTTGTTCTCTAGCTTATTTTAAGTGAATCACATTCACTAAGAAATAATATTGGACATGATGCTTAAGGAGCTGAAGTACATATTTATGTTTCGATTCAGCATTGTCATAATTTCCTATGCATGATGCATTGATGGAAGATAGCTTATGATATGATCATAGTCTCCATTAAAATGCTAAAATGCTACATTGGCTTCTATCTAAATTGTGCTACTGCATGAAATGCAAGAGTTACTACAAGATTTAAACTTTATATTAAGTCTAAATAAAATGTTTGGTATGAATCATGTTGAGTGCCAAGAAAAGCTTAAACAATTCCAATTCTATGTCATTTTATGAAAATATTTTATTCTTAAAATGAATTGAAATTCTTAGATGTAGAGATTAAATGTTAATCTCATATGAATATGATCCACAAATCCTTGTTAGCATCATTTGATCAATTCAAATTGTTTTGAAAATAAATTCTTTTTATGTTATCTGAATTGATGAGTGAGTTCTACGCAACGGAAGACATCCTAAAAGCTAAGGCTAGGATCAATATGATTTAATTCAAATTCTTAGCCTGAACCGAAAGGTAAGGGTGGTAAGAAGTAATTATAATACCAAACAATTGGACAAACCAGTTGCCCTAATAGTTACTAAAAGGAAATTAGACTCAAAAGTATAACCAAAAGGAAAGTATTTCTGTTTTGGTAAAGCTAAGCATTGTCCATGATTATCTTCTAGATAGAAATTTACATGTTTTACTTTTTAAAGAGAAAGTTTTCATCCTTTGGTATTGTATGTTTTGGCACTTATGTCTAGATCTTATTAATCTAAATGATATTCAAGATTGGTGAAAAATGGGTTTTTATAACCAATATTTTATTATATTCCCAGTTTATGAATTTTATTTAGAGGATAATATGATCTGGGGCTCCTTTTTGTAAAGGTTGAAGTTCCAATGACTTTTTTAAGTTAATGCATACATAAATGAGAAATAAGGCTCTTTTAAAGGTAGATTGTTCTAGAAAAAGAATGTCAGAATTTGTTAAAAGACAACTATAAAATATATTTAGAAATGAGATGGTTGTATTAGATACACCACAAGACATTATTTTGTAGATAACTATTACACCGATACAATATCGTAATGGGAGGATTATCAAATAAATTCATACTTTTGGAATAAACTTTTGAAGTCATTCCACAAGGATATGAATTTGATCCTCGGTCCTACATAAAGGCAATAGATTATATGAATATGGATTACTGGATCAAAGTTATGTGAATAGAATTAAATTCTATTTAAAGTTTAGAACTTGTAGAGGTGCCTAATGGCATTAAGCCTATTATTTTCAAATAGGTCTACAAGAAAAATGAAATTGATACTTTTGGAATAAGCAAACCTTCAAAGTCAAGACTAGTGGCAAAAATATTTATTCAGAAAGAAATTATTCGACTATGAAAAGATTTTTTCACCAATAGTTAAATTTGACTCTATCTAGATTCTCTTATCCATTATATTTCATTTGGATGAAATATGGTAATGGATATCAAGAAAGCTTCTTTTAGTAGCAATCTTAAGGAAGACATCTTTATGATGTAACTAGACTTATACATAGCAAAGAAACTGTAATGTTTAGTATGCAAGTTGCTTAAATTCCATTTATAGACTAAAGCAAGCATCTAAATCATAAAATATCATATTCGATCAAGCAATCAAATTGTTTGATTTTGATCAAGTATCAAAACGCCTTATGTGTGTAAAAGTTATATAGAATAATAAATTTCTTAATGTATGTTAATGATGTAGAGTTATTGTCATCAATGAAGTTTTGGTTGTCTAATCCAGTTTGATATAATGTACTTGGGAAAGACTGGTCACATCCTAAGAATTAAACTTTGGTTAAAATTCAGATATTAGAATGTTGAGTCTATCTCAAACTGCTTAAATAGATTAGATTCTAGCCAAGTATAGTATATAATACTTCAAGAAAGGATTCTTTCTTTTTAAATTTGAAGATCTTTTATATAGGACTATAGTTCTAAGACATATAAAAGGAAGAGCATAATAAGACGGTTCCTTATACAATATCAATAGGAAGTCTTTATGCTGTGCTATATACATAGGCTAAATATCTATTTTGCGGTGGGTATGGTAAGCAAATATCAATTGAATCAAAGATCACTTAATTTAGTGGGAGTAAAACATATACTCAAATATCTTAGGAGAATGAGGGATTATATGCTTATCCACAAAAGTGAGGTTTTGATTGATACTGGATGTACAAATATTCACTTGTAGTTTGATTGTGATTCATGAAGTTGGACTTCAAAATATGTTTTCATCCTAGGTGATGAAGATACACATTAAGTGTAAGTATTATCTCATTAGAGAGATATGAGTACTTGAGAAGTAGTAGTAGAAAATATAATTTATGCAATAAATTCGACTGAAACTTGTTTCCAAACCTTGCCTTAGAGTGACTATAAATTACTCTAAAGGAAGAAAAGCGTCGGATATATGGTAAATTGTCTTCGAGGGCAAGTAGGAGATTGTTGGGGTTTATGCCCTAAAAATCCAATTTGTTGGCATGACATAAATAATTAAATCGTTTAATTATATGAGACTATCTATTAATGAATTAATGGGACATTATCTTAGTCTGTGAGGACACCGCGTGCAACGCTGGGCTACGACGTACGGGCCTGGCACCATTAGAATTTATCCTCTTTGGGGAGCCAGGCCCTCAAGGTTTATCTCCCTGCTTCGAGACATAAGTGAAGACTTAGTCCCACATCGCTAAGGGAGCGCTCCCACACATGCTTTATAACCTCCTAGGCACCACATGTGTGTACCATTATCACACATGTGTGGGAGCGCTCCCTTAGCGATGTGGGACTAAGTCTTCACTTATGTCTCGAAGCAGGGAGATAAACCTTGAGGGCCTGGCTCCCCAAAGAGGATAAATTCTAATGGTGCCAGGCCCGTACGTCGTAGCCCAGCGCTGCACGCAGTGTCCTCACATAGTCCATGAGATGCATCGTATGTGATTTATGTGAAAAGTCACAGAAGATATAAATCACAAGTTCTTTGTAAACTCAGAATTTTAGTTCGTAGTCGGTGATAAAATTGGGCATTTCATCTGCGAAGACTATAACATATTAACTAAGATGATTTGTCTTGATCATGGAAGTGGAGACTTCTAGTTGATACGTTGATATGTTTTAAGAGTTAAGACATATTGAACTGGACCGCTGTGAGATTTATTATTCTCTTAACGACTGTCAAATGAATAATAAATCTCACGACTTCTATTTACATCAACTCTAAATCCTGAGAGAATAATGGACCTGATCATGAGATGTAGGTTGCTTTGATATATCAGGAGTGAGATCTATAAGTCACGATCAAAACCTCAGTATATTGGGCAGCCACATCTAGTGTTGATGGAAGCTATATTCTCAAGATGGAATTCATAATCTCTTAATGGAGATATAAAATATTCCCTTGAGATTAGTTTAATGGGTTTAGTTATTCAGAGTGTTGGGCCTAACCACTTTAGTAAGGAGTTACTAAAGTATATATTTATGGAATTGGATTTCATAAATATATGATGAATAACATAAAGGATTAAACCGGGTACTTAAGGATTAAGATGTAGTAATCTTCAAAGTGGCCGTCTATATTCATGACTTTGTATTACTACGAATATTTTAATGAAGGGGTTGCATGTATAATAAAGTCTTGGTATATAATTTTTTAATAAGGCTAGAATGCAATTATATTCATATAGTGGTATTGAATATAATTAATGATAACTTTGAACTTGTCAATAGTTGACAAAAAAGCCTAAGACCCATTAGAGCTAGAGTCTTATTTGTTCCCTTTTGGTCCCACTCCAAGCCACACACTAGAGCCTAATTGGAATGGCCCAAAAGGCTAGCCCAATTAGATAATCGATTATATATAAAAGAGAGAAACATACAAAATTTGATAAGACTTTTCATAAGGGGTCTTCCATTAAGATCATACAAGAAATGAAATGGTTTGTATGTGAGTTACTCTCCTATTCTCTTCCTAGAAACTGATTAAGAGACCACACTTCTTGGGCATTAAGTGGAATCGGAGTGAAGATTAAAAGTTTTTTCAAGTGCTACTAATCTTTTGTTTTGAATTTCACCGCACCAAGGTACGTTTTCTATTCTTTGTTCTATAATTCAAGGTTACATGTTATCTCTCATGAATGAAGTAGATCTGTGGTTGTTGCTTCCGCTGTGTGTTTTGTATGAGATGCAAAACTAGATTGTTCCAACAATAGGTTCATTTGTTCAATTTCTTTAGCTGAAGAAGTATTTAAATGAAAAATGTAAAACAAACAACAATTATACTTCTCTACCAATTTGCTTCCAAGGAAGGAAATTCACGCTATTCTCTTTAGCTGGAATTTAATTTCAATTGCTAGAAATATTTTTATCCATCACAACAGATGTTACCGTTTTAGTTGTTTAGAATAGCCTTAAAAGAAAATCTATTTGTAAGACAACACATATTGTTATGGATAGCATTCTGAGTGTTATATACATTTTAAATTTGAAATTCATACTAAGTGTTATTTTTCAAAATTTAGAATTTCAAATACATTAGCTACTTTACTTATTTAATTAAATTTATTTAACTAAGGCTTTTGAAATAAAATGTTCACTCCAAATATTTACCTTAAATTATTTGAATATATTTGCTTTCTCAGATTCTAATTATTTTTATGTTCAGACATTTATTTGTGGATTCTTACAAAATGGTCATTATTTATTTATTTATTTATTTATTTGATAAAAATAGATATACTATTTTTTTTTTATTGGAGAACCCGAAAATACATATACTTATGTATAAAAGCAAAGATCTTATGCAAGAGAGTATGAAATTCTGCCATGTGGCACTTTAATCTTGCATTTAACCTTTTTAACCTCTTTTCATTAAGTTGTTTTTATTGTTACCTCAAAAATTACATTAACCTATTTTTACTGTTATATAAAAGATGGGCCAGTGCTAATACATGGGCCATTGTCAGCCTCAATTAAATGGAAAATGCCTCAATTAAATGGAAAATGAGGAAGCTATAAAAACAAAGGCTTTTAGCATTGACTAAAATCCCATCGTGTTGTGCAACTTAGCTGTCATTTCTCCTTCTACAAAATTTAGTAGTTTCATATTGCCAACCTCTTGGTATTCTTCATAAAATGGTTGTTCTTACGTTCCAATTTTCTTTGCCATTAATTTATCCAACTTCAGTTACTACCCCTCTTTCTCGCCTCTTATCTTCATCAAAGTTAAACCCCTCAAATGAGATTGCCAAAAAATAGGCAGATAATGACTACTCAAGAAGAAAGAGAACAAGAACTTGACGGCTAAAAGAGACTGTCACAGATAAAAAAGAAGCTATCTTCAATGGAAGATCAACTTTATAGGTCGCATGTTTAATGAAATTTCTCTTAGAAAGGTGATTTGTAATCCTTTCATTCATATTTTTTTCCTCATTCAGTTTCAATCCCACTCTGTCTCTTACTATCTCTCTCCTTCTCAAATCTTATTTTTATTTATTCCCTCTCTCTATTTCTCTCCTTTTCTGTCTTTTTTTTTTTTTTTTAGATTAATGAAAACCCCGACCCTTTGCCAAGTCCGTTGGTTTAAGCCCCCACTGGGGTCACAAACCCACATAACTGAGCTCAACTAAATAGTAATACATATTACTTGATAATGGTCATTGTGGTACAGCACGGTTGGGTGGCTTTGATATTATCTTCTAATTCATAATAAGTTGAAAATTTGTAGTGTTTTATATATGTTCTTTTGGAATTTTGATTATATGTTATTGACTTATTGTTGCATGCCATATGTTCATTGAAAATTTCTTTTTGATGTGATATGTGAAATTTCATATTTTAAATGAGCTACTTTCTTCCCATTTTGTGATCACTGTTTAAGGTTGATTTCCTTAAAAATTATTTTTTTGGTTGGAACAAAGATTATGGTGGTTCAATTCAACTTATATCAAAGTCTATTGACTAAATTCGTAAAAGGGATTTGGCTAAATGAAGATTGGAGAAATTGACCAAGTTTCAATTGTGAGCAAATAATAATCCATATTCAAGTTTAATTCATGTGAAGACAAAAGTTTCAATCGTGACCAAATAATAATACTTGTGAACAAAAGTTTCAATGGTGAGCAAATAATAATCCATATTCAAGTTTCAATTGTGAGGCAAATATAGTCCCATGGTACAAGAACGAAGATTGGAGAAATTGACCATATAAATCAATTGTAGTGGGATTTAGAAATTGGCAAATATGGTACTTATAAAACATGACATGAATAATGAACAAATATGATACTTATGGGACGCTTCCATTGTGAGGCAAATATATTTCAATTGTGAGCAAATAATCCATTTGAAGAATGAAGATTGGAGAAATTGACCATAAATCAATTGTAATGGGACTTAGAAATTGGCAAATATGGTACTTATAGAACATGACATGAATAATGAGCAAATATGATACTTTTGGGACGTTTCAATTGTGGAGGAATATAATAGAAAATGCCAATATAATAGAAAAAGCGAATATAATAGAAAATGCATGACATGAATAAGATTGGAGAAATTGACCATAAGAGAAACGCATGACATGAATAATTGGAGAAATGACCATAATAATAGAAGTGCTGATAAGTTGACAACAACTAAAAAAATTAAATTTAATAAAAATAAACTTGAATATATTGACATCATACACACAATAAATACTTAAAAATTTTCTTCTAGAGAAGCTGAATATGAAGATTGGAGAAATTTGGAAAAATATGGTGCTGAATCCATATGACATGAAGATTGGAGAAATTGACCATAATAGAAACGCATGACATGAATAATTGGAGAAATTGACCATAATAATAGAAGTGCTGATAAGTTGACAACAACTAAAAAACTTAAATTTAATAAAAATAAACTTGAATATATTGACATCACACACACAAATAAATACTTAAAAATTTTCTTCTAGAGGAGCTGAATATGAAGATTGGAGAAATTTAGAGAAACATGGTGCTGAATCCATATGACATGAAGATTGGAGAAATATGGGGCTGAATATGAAGCACATATGAAAGTCCATTTGACAGTACGATGTGGATTAACTACTGTTTATTCAAAGGTAGAAAACTCCTTGGCGAAGACAACAACTAAAAAACTTAAATTAAATAAAATTTAATAAAAATAAAACTTGACTATATTGGCGTCACACACACACACAAAAATCAAATTAATACTTAAATTTTTAAAATTTTCTTCTACAAGTTTTTATATTTTAAAATCATTGTATGATAGCTTCATTATTAATTTTATCAATTACATCTTTTTCTATGTACATAACCAAGCAATTCATTCATCTATTAATATCCCATTCAATTACAATAACCAAGAGGTTGACAAGAAACTATTTGTAAGTATGGCCTTTCTTATTTCAGTATGATCATCTACATCTACATATATCTAAAAACTGAAGTGTAACATTTACTCATTTAAGGCGACTTAAATGCTCAATTATTTAAAAATTAAAATATTTTTTAACCATTATTTTTCTTATTAATTTTTCAACATTTCTCCCTCTCTTTTAGCTTTTTATCTTCCCACTACTTTCTACTTTAATATCACTCGTTCTCTATCCTTTTATCTTCCTTTATTTTGACTCTTCTTATTCTCATCATCTTACTATAAATTTGACATTTTTCCTTCCATTCTACGCATATTTTTTTCACACACAAAAGGTTACCTCTCTCTCTCTCTCTCTCTCTCTCTCTCTCTCTCTCTCTCTCTCTCTTTGTTTTTCATTTTGTCTGATTTTTTATTTTTCTTGTATCCACACTTTAGGTTGATGAATTTTTGTATTAGTTAGAACTCTACTTTTAGTTAATGCGATTTAGTTTTGTGTTTTAAATTGTTATTCTCTTTGATTGTTAAATATTGTCTTGCTGTATTATACATATAGTATATAATAATTTTTTGTGTTACTTAGAGCTCTACTTTGGGTTAATGCGATTTAATTTTGTGTTTTAAGTTGTTATCTTTTTATCCTCTTTGATTGTTAAATATTATCCTATTGCATAATACATATAATATATAATAATATAATGTTATTATATTACATAGTATAACTTGAAAATTTTGATATTTATTACTATATATTTTATTTTTACTCTTTTTTATTCTCATGAAATTATGCAACATAAATCAAGAAAATGGCTAGACACACACCTGCTTTCCTTTACCATACATTAGGGAAATCAAAATATTTGTGTAATAAAGGGTCATATAATTTATAATTTTGATAGCATTCTTTGAATGTTCCTAGGCTTTTAGATTGAGCAATTTGTAGGCTTAAAAGGCTATTGAGAATGGACTATTGGAATCAAGACTAAAAGAATATAGACTACTATATATTATTTAGAAAAAAACCTTTATCATAGATATATTAATTTTTTTGCCATAAATTTAAATCACGCAAATTTTATAATTTTATATTTTGTGTTAGCATTTTCTCTGCTTCTTTTTCTTCTTCTTCTCAAAATACTATGTATCATTTTAAAGGATGTCAACAATATTTATCTTGTGGGAAAAGTTAAATAAAATATTGATAAAAAAAAGTTTTATATTATAATTTACTAAAAATGCATTTTAAATTTTTAAACCTTTCTATTTTTTTTTTATAATCATTGATGTGTTTTACAACTGCCACATGTGGTAACTTAAGTTTTAATATTCTTAAGTTGTTTATGCAAAAAGAAAAAAAATTAAAAGGTTGTCACAAAAGAGGACTTCATGTAAAGTTTTTTTCAAACTGAATTACATATTTTATAAGGCCACCAAACTTGATAATTTGCAAAGGGTGGAACCACTCACAACAAAATTTGCATAGTTATATAGTTCCAGCTAAAGCAATCAAATACTTTTAGTCTTAAAAAAAGCACATGTCTACTAATGGTTAAACGTTCATCTTGGATAGTTTTAACTTTTCATATAATTTTTCCTTTACATTTTCATCTACTTTAATTTAGATTTTTCTATAAATAAACAAAAAACTTTAATTTAGATATTTATAAGTAAGCAATGAAATAATGATTCATGAATAATCAAAAACAAAAAGTATTATCTATATATATTCATCTTGTGTGGTTATAATTTGGCATTTATATATTTATCTATTTTAATTTAGATGTTTATAAATAAATAATGAAATCTATGAACAAGATAATTAAAACAATCATATTTCTACTCTTCAAAAAGTCACCAATTTTTTTTTTTTTTTGAAAAAAAGTCTTTTACATTTCCTTGGAAATTCATTTATAAAAAAAATAAAAAATAAAAAACTTTGACATACAACTAACCTAACCACTTCATAAATTAAATAAATTTAAGACTCATTATTATTTCCATTAGGATATTATGGATGTCTTAATTGATTAAGACCAAACTAGAGAAATGCCTTTTATATTTCCTTGAAAATTCAAAAAAAAAAACCTTTGACATACCACTAATGTAACTACATCTATAACTATTTAAGACATCCATGATATCTATTTCTTATTGATAACCATAAAAATTAGTAACATACAAAATAATAAAAAATAAATGAATGAAGATAAAAAGAAATAAAATCAAACACCAATTAGTAACCAATAAATGGAAAATAAAGAAGTGGTCAAGAAAGTAAAAATAAAATAGAGATGACCATATAGAGGACATTAAAAATATTACAATGCAAAAAAATCAATCATTACATTCACTTAATTAAATCAATAATCCGCAATTAAATATAATAATACAAAATTTAAACTTAAACTAATCGAACTCTAACTAGGGAAATTATATTTCCTATCATAACTAAAAATGAGATGTTCTCCAATAATAGAAATTATATAAGAATAAAGTTGGAAAATTTTATAATCTATTTTTTGACATTTCATTTAACCATATATATATATATATATATATATATAAATATGTTAGGTTCTAAGAATTAGGAACTAATATATTAGAACTTCATTTTGTAATGTTGGCAAACCATGATCAAAACAGTTTTACTCTTGTTTAGACTTACTCAAAGTATAGGGTTTTTATGTAAAATTGGAATCGAGTTACTGCAGAATTTACTGTGCATTTCTACCTGGCTCGATCGATCAAATCTAATTTTTGATCAATCGAAAATCGGGCTGAGAGTTTTTTTTTTTTTTTTTTTTTTAAAGGATTCTTCTCCACGTGTTCTTCACTTTTCAAAAACTTTTCAAACCTCTTTTGTCTCTCACCAACCGGTCAAGACTCCAAAACTATTTTTTGTTGTTTTTCTCCGGATTTTTTGCAAGGAATCTCTCTCCCAAGGCCGGTAAGACTAATCTACCCTTCTTTTTGATCTTATTTTCATTTTTTCATGCATAATTTCATGCATTCTTTGGCTATTTTCGACATTTATATATTTGGATTTTTGATGATTGTTTGGTTGTTTTCTTTCACTATAATTTGATGGGTTTTTGTGGGGACACCATACACAAGTGATCTTTGGGGTTTTATTTGATTAATTTGTGGTTTTGTGAAAAATTAAATTTTCTAGGGCTTGAAATTGCCAAATTTGGGGCTTTTGTTCAAATTGATACAATTTGATGAAATTGGCTTGTTAGATTAATTAATTTGATCATTATATTGAGTCTTCTATTTGTTATGGTGATCAATTTCTCAGTTTGTTTGGTTTTGTGAAATTTTTTTAAAACTTTGGGATTTTTTTTTATATAAAATTCTTGCTCAAGCCAATTTTGTGATATTGAATCATATTTGAACTGTGTGTCATTGCATTAGATCATGCATCATTTGGTTATTCTGCTCATGCATCATATAGAATTGTTATTTCTATTTTTGTTGTGCTAACTTGTAGTCTGCCCTTGGTTTTTTCTTTGTGTTTGTCTCTTTTCTTTTTGTGTCTCTCAATTCTGTTCTTAGCATCATGCCTAGGAAAACTAGAGCACATAGGACTTCTGCCTCTTCACCTTCCTTTGATAGTGATAGGTTTCTGAGTGAGAAACATCAGGAGACATACGAGACCCTTAACCTTAGGCGTACCATTTGGGGTGAGCGTAGAGTTCTTTTGGATGAGGTTAATGATGAGGTAAGGCGTAATTTTGAGCATAGGGGCTGGTTACCTTTGTTAGACATAGATCATCCGCCTCCGGCTACCCTGATTAGAGAGTTCTACTCGAACCTCTCTATCCACATCTATGATTCCAACACTTTGGTAAAGAGTTGGATACGAGGTGTAGGGTATCTCATTACCCCTTCGGTAGTATCTGATGCTCTTGGGGTGCCTGTGGTTGCTCATCCTGTCTTTCCCTATGATGAGTCCCTCTCTTGATGACGTGATGTCCTACATCACTGGGTCTTCTATCCAGTGGGGTTCTGATCCTCGGATCACCTCTGCTGAGCTTTCTGAGCTGCATTATCTTTTCTTTAGGATTGCATGTCATTCCTTGTGGCCCATTTCTCATCTCTACACTATCCATCTTGAGCGATGTGTGTTTTTGTATGCTCTTGTCACTGATGCTCCTATCAATTTTCCTCATCTGTTTCTTCGTTCCTTGAACGAAGTGCATCGGAGGAGTTCTACTACTCATGCTTTGTTTTTTCCTGTTTTTATTCATAGGATTCTTCTTCACTTATATTTAGGTTATTTCCCTGCTTCTGAGCCTGTTCATATCATTGCTCCCATTAGTGCTACCTTTTTGAGGCAAAGGGCTGCTCAGCTTCGAGCTAGCTCTAATCGTCCTAGGGTAGAGCCTTCTGGTGTCACTCTACCTCCTACTTCTTCTGCAGGTGCTCCTTCGGTAGAGACGTCTACTGATCCTGCTGCTGCTGCTGATGTTCTTCCACCTTCTCCTTCGAATGTTTCTGACATTCGTCGAACTTTGGACATTGTCATAACTGTTCAAGCGGCTCATGGTCAGCTTTTGGTGGATGTGTTTAACGAGCTTCGAGCCTTGAGAGCAGATTTGGCTAGTTTTCGACGTTCTCCTCCGCCGCCTCATTTTGATGATGAGTGAGTGCCCTTTGGCAATTTGTCACAAAAAGGGGGAGTACATTCTATTGTGGAGTACATTACGTTGTAGGGGAGTTTTTTGTCTTAGGGGGAGTTTTTGTTTCTTTTTGTGATACTGTGGAGCTTGTGGAGCTTTTAGATTGTATCTAGGTGCTTCATTATATATTTATCTTTTGGCTCATGATAAGGGGAGTTATTTTTTTTTATACATCTTTTGTATATGTTTCTTGTTTCACTATGCTACATTGCTTATTGATTTATATTTATGATGTTATTCATGATATATTTCTTTATTTTGTGTTATGTGAAATCAAGAACTTCTTTTTTATGTTACTTGTATTTTCCACACATGCGTTTATGTGGTTGTTAAGTGTTACAGGAATATACAGGTTGATTCAATCATGCTGCTGTCTACTTTTGCAACTGATAGATAGTAATTAGGTTGAATTTGTTTAGTAGCTTTTGTTTTGTAATGGGCTGTTTATTTTGTAAACTTTGAGCTTTGTGTTAAGTTTGTGTTTTGTCACGGATTGCCAAAGGGGGAGTTTGTTAGGTTCTAAGAATTAGGAACTAATGTATTAGAACTTCATTTTGTAATGTTGGCAAACCATGATAAAAACGGCTTTAGTCTTGTTTAGACTTGCTCAAAGTATGGGGTTTTTATGTAAAATTGGAATCGAGTTACTGCAGAATTTACTGTGCATTTCTGCCTGGTTCAATCGATCGAGAACTAGACTCGACCGATCGAAAGTCGTGCAGAATAATTTTTCTGCAGAATTTCCAACTCAGCCCTAGCCCATTTAATGTGTCGGGTTTTATATTTTGCCCTAAGTATAAAAGGGAAAACCCTAGCCACGTTTTTAGTGTTCTGAATATTGTGTTTTTGAATCTTATTTGTGAGATCTAGAGGTGTTTACCTTCACATACACTTAGGGTTTCCAATCTCAAGATTGATGTCAAGAGCTTGGTAATCATTCAGTTGCAGAATCAAGAGTTTCAAGATATACAAGCAAGTGTGCTTGTGCTTTGCTGAGAATTCAAGGAAAGAAGTAGTCCGTGGACTTGGAGCTGTCACTGGACTTGGAGCTGTCACGTGGTCGTGGTAATAAGTTTCCTACTCGAAGTAGCAATAGGATGTTAGTGGTCTAAGTCGCTATTGTGTAAACTTCAATTCTTTCATAGTGAATTCCTTTTTACCTTGAGGATAGCTAGGTTAAATCCTCCCCAGGTTTATACCGGTTTGGTTTCCTGGTTTATCATATCGTGTGTTATTTATTTTCCGCATTGTTGCATGATATGATATATTTGTGTTAACCTAGAATTGCTTAATTTACCTAAGTTAATCACTTGGCTAAATATCTAGGTTAATCTGTTTGGGTTTAAGGGGTCTAAATTTCTAACAATATATATATATATATATATAAAATATCCATACACCATGACTTTTAAAAATCTAATGACCAATTCTACCTCTCATTTAATGTCATTGTTATGCAAATTGTCAACTACTAAATATATGATAATGATGAAAAAATGTTACAGATGAGATCATGAATATATAATAAAACTTTTTTTTTTTTTACAGATCATGAAAAATATACTAAAATAGTATTTTGCCTAAAAAATTATCGCGTGCAACGCGCAGGGCTGCAACTAATTACAATGAAAAGATGAGACATTTTCTAATAGCATAGGATCCAAAGGAAAATTATTCAAGTCCATACAAATTTTCTTAAAAGATGACTCTTGTAATACAATTGATTCCTTATAAGAAATATATCCATAGTGCCTAGCAAAAAAAAAAAAAAATAAAGCATAAACTATAAGTTCATTCAACACATTCAACTATTACATTAATCATGTTTAATAAAGCATTCAAACATTATTTTAGTGAATATGCGTATATATAGAATGTATAACATAAATCCAACAAATTTAGCTAAAGACTTAAACAGGCACTACCCGACTGTCTATTTGAAAAATGCATGTTTTTAATTAAAAGATTAGCGACTTTAAAATTTGCCTTTTGAAAACACAGTTTGAAAAATCACAAATTAAACATTTGATAAATTGCTATTTGATAATTGAGCTATTGATCTGAAATTTCTATTTCAATACAAATTATTAGAAAGGACTTAACGTTCTATGAAGATTATCTTGTCATTTTTTTTAATTGTAAACAAGACTCAGGGATTGGCTTTTCCGATTTGTTTTTTTATAATCCCTACTGAAATGCCCTTTTTCTAAACCACATTAAATTTTTTTTAAGAAGCCCTACAAGGTTACACCACAAATAAAGAAATGTCTTTAATCTAAGCCACAATAAAAACCTAGGTTTTGCCCAGAGAGATAAAGTAAAGCATCCGGCAATATTTTTTAGGGGAGGTGAGATACGAGCATTTGTTCATAAAAATGTGTGTCTGGCTCAGAAGCCTAGAGATGATTTTTCCTTATGTGTTTTGGGTATATTGAGCTCAGGAGTCTCCTACCCAATGTGTCCAACGTAACAGCCACCGAAAATTTTGTTACAATGACGTTCTCCACCATTTGCTACAGCTTGCATCAAGAAGTTGATATTTGAGGAGAGGTGAGCCTGTGAGAGTTTTTGTTGCATTTTTACAAACTGATCTTTGTCATTAGCAAATGGTTAAGGATATTTTAGAAATTGACACCTAAAACATGTGTGCTGTGAGAATAAGATCTAACCTTGGGTTTTTCTCTTAAAATTCAACCATATGAAAAAATACACTTCTATTCTATATGAAAAAAGCTATATGTCAGAATTTTAAGAGTGAAACCTAAAGAATAGTACCTAAGTACTATACCTAAGTTTAGTCCAAATTCAAAAATGGTTGATTTGTGTTATTTGGGATTTTGAATTGTATTTGCTTGGACAACTTTTTCCATCAATCTTCTATGGACCAAAATTTTGGAAAGGTCAATTTTTTTTTTTTTTTTAATGGGCTCAAAATTTTATTTAGGATGTTCAAGTTTTTTTTTTTGGTGGTCAAGTTTTTTTCTAGGATGGTCAACATCCCCATATTAATTTAAATTATTTAAAGATACATATAAAATAATAATAATAATTCAGGTCAAGGTGGTCATGTGACCACCCTAACTAACACATAGCACCGCCCCTGGGTGCCATATATGTGGAACGATGTGACACTACGAACAACCAAACAACCACCATGATTTGACTCAGAGATGTCAATAGCGTTGCATGAAGCCCAAGGACTATTGAGAGAGATACAAACTCTTGGGGGAGAGAGAGAGAGAGAGAGTTGAGTTTATGAAGGAAAGAGAGAGTCGATTGAAGAGAGAATGAGAGAGAGGTCCGAGTGAAAAGAGAGAAAGAGATCTCAGTTTGAGAGAGAGAGAGAGAGAGACGTTTGTGTTTAGTCTCACGTTTTTCAAAATATTTACAACAATGTCACTCAATATTATTACTCAAAAACTAAAACTGTTCTGGATGTGTTTTCAAAATATAGTATTTAAACACCTTAAATTGAAAATTATAACTCAAACACTCTTAATTAAACACTCCTACCAAATACACTTTTTTTTTAACACACTAATAACTATTGTTTAAACTCACGTAATAAACAGCCCTGATTATCTCTTCTTTTTCTTTTTTTTATTCTTTCAACAATTCTGTTTTAAAAACTATGATATAAATCTAAAAGCTGAAACGTAGCATTTAATGTTACTACGCTCAGATTAAGCCGCATTAGCAGTCATGTCATTACCATTCTTCTTCTTGAATCTGTTCTACAATTTAAAAATAGTTTTCCTAAATTTAAAATACTAATAAAAAGAATCTGAGCCCTATCTCCACCATAAAACCCAATCTTTATAACTTTAATTCCATCATAAAGCCCAAACCCAAGCTTTAATTCTACCATAAAGCTCAACCTTTGTGTTTCACGATTACAATTTTAGACAGCAACCTTTGTGTATCACGGTTACAATCTCAAACGGTAACCCTTCAACTTCCTACCGCTAGACTTTGGCTTTCTAACTCCTTCATCTCTTCCTCTCCTCACACTATATTAATACTGAGAAGCTATTCGGGTGACTCTAAATCCCAGTTGCTCTTGACCTCTATTCTTGTGATTGCTTTGCATAATAGTACAATGTAAGGATTACATTAATAGTATTTTTTTTTTATTGCTGTTTTTTTTTTTTTCTTTTTGAATTTTTTTACTACCTCTTTTGTGTTGTGGGTCATATATGGATTTTTATGTATTTGGGTTGGGTATTTATACTAATATATGATTTTTTGTTTCTATGTTTAAAATTGATTTGGGTTTTTTTTTTTTTAATGTTTGAGATTGTAACATTATTGGTTTATATGGTGTAATTTGTGTGAAGCTGTAAATAGGAGTGTTAGTAGTTAGCAAATTGAATGATAGAGTTTTAGTAGTATCCATGCTTGCAGAAATTCAATTGAATGGTGTAATACGTGCTTGTAGAAATTCAATTTGCTAACGTTATTGTTTCTATGTTTAAAAAATATGGTGAAGATTTGATTTAAAGTCCTTTTGTTGAAGTGGAGTATACTTTCTTATCCCCTAATTACATGACAAATTATGTGAGCCAGACATAAAATGATATGACCATAAAGAATCAAGATATGAACAAACCTTTAGTTTTCTCATGTGAACTAATAGAACTGTTATTGAGGTTCACATATGATATTTGCAAACACCAAGTATACAGATCTGGTTAAAGGTCTGTGGCTACTTCTTTGCTTAATATGAATCTGTAGTTCCGTTTTTCAAAAACAAAAAAAAAAAATGTATGTAATCCCGTTGTTTTATTGTTTCATTTTTTCATCTACTCTACTTAATCCTCAATCTTCACTACCCTCTTCCTTTTTTGTTGTTGTAGTCCTAATCTATTTGCTAATGAATAATTTTTGGCTTTTTGTTTCCATTCTGAACATTTGTTGAATTAGGACAAAAGACAAAATAATTTTGAGGCTCAAATATTTGTAGGAAATTGAGAAAACAAACAAGGACACTGGAAAATAACTAATTTTGAGATTTGGGGATTCCTAATTAGGGTTTGCTGCAATTATAGATTTCAATTCCTAATTTGTTTCCCTCTTTGTACTTTTTATGTTTTTCCCAGGAAAACACCATAGAAGATCAAATTTTATCTAGGCTGTCTCTTGATGTTTTAAGGAATGGTTAGTGATATTTCTACTTAAATTTTAAGATTTTTCCCCTAACCTATTCTCTTTATTTGTTAGTGGGAGTGAAATTGTGGTTTTTGGGTCCAGTTTAGCACTTTAGTTTACTAATTTGTATTCTTTTAATTCAAAGCTTCGAAATTCAAGACTCACTGTGGCTTTTGCTCTTGAGTTTTTATCATCTAGGTATTGATTACTTTTTGGCCCCCTTTTCTAGGCATTTTGATTTTCAAGACTAACTTGAGGAATTTGGATTCTTTTCTGATGTTGGACGATTTTTCATGTATGAAAAATTCCAATATGATCTTTTTCAAGTTTCAATTTTCTTTTGTTGATATGGGTTAAAATTCAAATTGAAATTGTTTTGAATAGAATAGAGCCTGAAAGTTGAGTTTTAATTATGTCTTCAATTAGGTTTTTTGTCAATTTAGGGATTTCAATTCCTAACCCTTTTTCCTCTCTATTTTTTTTTTTTTTTTTTTGAAGTCAGGGAAACACTAATAGAAAATCAAATTCTACTCGTTTGGTAAGAAATATTGTGGATATGGATGGGTTTCGTTGTGGAGATAGTATTGAAGAGCCCCCCAACCCTTAAAATCTTTCAACAATCCTACAGATTCTGCTTTAGCTTCAAGCTTTGCTTTATTTTGCTATAAAGGTTTTTTTAGCAGATTTGATCTAGCTTAGCTTAGATAGGCCACTTTAGTTCTAGAATTACATGCACCAAGCACATAAGCCAATGGTGCTGATAATGCCTAGACTCTTGATGCCCATGTGGAGGAGTTCGTTGTTGCACTAATCTTTATTTTTGTAATATGTTTGGCCTGTGTAGAGAGGCCAATGCTAGTCAAGCTATTGGAGTTCGTGCAGTAGGTTTTGGCAAAAGTCATGGTGTTTTTTGTTTCTATGTTTTTGAAAGGCCTAAAACAGGCTTGGTAATTAATTTTTTTGAATTATTTGGATTAAATTTCAAAATTTTAATGGATTATTTGGGCTAAATTTATTTCATTGGAGGGCCACTCTAAATTTATTTCGTTAGACTGGTAATCTATTCAATTTTTGCCACTCTCCGTCTCCATTTGTTTTGTCACTGATTTCTTCTTCTTCTTCTTCTTCTTCTTCTTCTTCTTCCTCTTCCTCTTAAAAAAAATTGAAATTGATGTTGATGTATTGATGTAGATCAGTGATATATATGGCCTGTTTGTTGTAGATAGTTTTTTTTTTTTTTTATGAGGTTCAATAAAAAATTTTGGTACAGTTGATTTGATGCCATATAGTTATTGAGTTTTGTTTTAGAAAATCTTTAGATTTTTTTATATGAGTTTGACTTACCTTCAGTACTTTTTTAACTGGATGTCTCCTTTTGTTTTAAATATACAATAACAAGTAGTAGTGGGTTTTAATCTTCACATTTTATTTAGTTAGCGGGAAATGTGGCAATTGTTGGAAATATTTTAGTAAATAAACAAGTTTTGATACATAAATAAAATATCTCAAATAATTAGCAAGAATGTCAATAAGCAATAATAAAATAAATTTAAATAAATTTAGGAACAATCTCACAGTGCTATAGAATTACGCAAAGAGCGTTGTCCTTAAAGGTTGATTCGTGCCACCCAAAGTAAAACTTGGTGCGATTGGTTATCTTGGCCAAACAACCCCCCAAGATTAGACTATAGCGTCGACCTTTGTGATGTACGCACTTCCACTCACAAAAGGTTTAAGAACAACCTTCTATTGCCTTTCCTTAAAATATAAATATTCTTGTAGAAAAATATGTGGGAGAAAAAGATAGTAAAATTGTGTATATGTAAAATATAGAGTAGTAACTAGACCCACTCTAGAAAATGTGTTATGATGAATATTATATAGGCTACTTATAAAGGTAATAGTCTATTGGTTACTAATAACCCTTAAAAGCCCAATGGCTATATTATCAATTATTGCCTAACGGCTATTTTTCTCATAATTGCCCAATGGCTATTTTACTCATAAATTTCCAACGGCTAGAAAATAAATAAGAATAAAAGTGTTTGGAACACACACCCACACCAACAATCCCCCACATGTTACAAACAGAAAATAGGAAAGGCACGCAACTAACGAAAGCATGCATCAATATGGTACCAGAAGGTTTTAACCATACATAGGATAAATAAGTAGAAACTAAAAGACAATGGTGAGTTAAAACTCTTTCAACCAAGCTATTAGTAAACCAAACTTACCACCCACATAACTTTCTTTATCAAGGTTGTTCTTAAGCGGGTTGGCGCCTTGTCCAGGCCATACGCCACTGGGTTTCATGAGAGCTCTAAAGACCTACCCAAAAAGTCTCATAGGAAGCGGCACAACTTCCACTCACACGTAGGTGGCATCCATCGGGAGTGCGTGCAGAACACCCCATCCCAACAGGTAGGGATATGGATCCATTAAGAGCCTAAAACTCAACCTCCAATAATCTGCAACTTAGTCGGTGGCATCCATCAGGAGTGCGTGCGGATACACCCATCCCAACAAGTAGGGATATGGATCTATTAAGAGCCTAAAGCTCAACCTCACCAAATTCTGCAACTTAGCGCTATCTTACATCATAGGGATGGACTCATCACTAATCTCGTTACTAAGATAGCGAAAAACACATAAAAAATGACAGTGCTCATGGACCACTAATGACTTCTACCCATTTAGCCTCTTGTGTGGAATCACCCATCATAGAGGTTGGGCATTAGCCACAGTGTCGCAACTTAGGTATCAGTCCAATCCCTCTAGATGTCTCACTCACCAGCCTTCTTGCTAGTGTTTTGGTCAAAGGATCGGCCAAGTTCCTTTCTAACCTCACAAAGTCCAAGGATATAACACCATTACCAATAAGCTGCCTCACAATATTGTGCCTCAATAGGATATGTCGACTTTTTCCATTATAAATTTTGTTCTTAGCACGTGCTATGGCAGCCTGGCAACCACAATGAACACAAACAGTAGCAATAGGGTTAGGTAAAAAGAGGTATATCAATTAATAAACTCCTAAGCCATTCAGCTTCAAACCCAGCCTTCTCTAAGGCCACTAACTCTGCTTCCATGGTGGATCTAGCTATACAAGTCTGCTTGGTTGACTTCCAAGAGACAACCCCTCCAGCTAGTGTAAACACATATCCACCAGTGGGCTTCACCTCATCTATATCAAAGATCCAGTTAGCATCACAATATCCTTCTAAAACAGTAGGATAGCCACAATATGACAAACCAAAATCCAAAGTCCCCTTTAAATATCTCAATAATTTAGATATTGCATCCCAATGCTCAATACTAAGATTATGAGTGTATCTACTCAATCAACCAACAACATATGCAATATCAGGGCAAGTACAATTTGTCAAAAAACATTAAATTACCAAAAATTTGTGCATATTTATCTTGTGAAACACTATCACCACGATTTTTAACCAAGTGCACCTTTAAGTCATTCATAATAGACATAGGTCACATATCAAAGTGTTTATTTATTTATTTTTTTTCCACATAATAAGATTGTGATAGTACAATGCAATCATTATCCCTAAGGATCTTGATGCCTAAAATAACATTTGCCAAAATTTTCATATCAAATTTAGAGGCAAGAAAACATTTAGTGTCACGCACAACATATGGCTAGTTCCAAATATAAGTAAGTCATCAACATATAAATAAATAATGACACCTTCATTATTATTTAACTTATTATATGACCATAAGTCACAAATCCATGTGTAAGCATCATATATCAAAATTTTCATGTCATTGTATAGGTGCTTGTTTTAATCCATACAAGGATTTAACTAATTTACAAACTTTACATTATTGTCCAAGGACAACACAACCCTCGAGTTGCTCCATATAATTTTTTTTTTCTAATTCACCTATTAGAAAGACAGTTTTAACATCCATATGATGTATACTAGGTTTGTAAATAGATACAATGACAAACAACATTCTTATAGATGCTATTCTAATAAGAATGAGTATCAAATAATCAACATGATAATTTGCTTATAGCCTTAAGTTACAGAGCATGCCTTATACTTTTCTATAATCCCATTCGATTATAATTTTCTTTTAGAAACCCACTTGCAACCATACAATTTTGTTTTAAACACCCACTTATAACTAATAGGCTTAACCTTAGGTGGAAGCTCAACCCATTCCAAGTGTGATTAGACATAATCTAATAATTTGTTAAAAGCTTCCAACAACAATGGTGCATCAACAAATTTAATTGAATAATAACCTACATGTTCATCTTCAACAATATAGGTAAGAAAATTGTTACCGTAACTCTTTTTCTCCCTAGTTCGCTTACTTCCTCTCAATTCTTGTACATCACAATAAGATCATTAGAAGTATCAATAGGTTCATGAAACATATTTTCCTTATTTTTCAAAGGAAACTCATACTTAAAGAAAGCATTTTTAAGATTTAACAATAGTATTAAATTCTAAATACATCACTATTGATGAAGATAATTCTATATCATGAATTATAGCAAACATAACCAATAAACATAAATCACATATCTAAGAATCAAGTTTCCTCCTTTTAGATTCATGTAGCATGACCTTAGGCAAGTACTCCCACACTTTGAGGTATTCTCTTTTAGATTTGAGTAACTTCTTAGCAAACCACCCCCACAATTCGAGGTATACCAAGTTAGGCTTATGCCATTCTCAACTTCATTTTATATATTTTATAAAAATGTCCAACAACCTCATCTTCGGTTCCTAATACACAAAGTTAAATAAATATAGAATGGTCATCAAAAAAGATTACATAAAATCTTTTACCATCTCTAGTCATTGTGTGTTTTAAATCATCCAAATTACTATGTACCAAACTAAAGAGTTTGGTTCCTCTTGTTACAAATTTGCAAGGTTTTTTTTTATTATTATTTCAAATTCACAAAAACCTATCCACCATCTCAAAGCAACACATATAGCCAATAAAATATGTAAATACATTTTTTTCAATATCACTCTTGCACTTGGTGGATAAAAGGAATATTTATTCCCTAATTCTATATCTTATCCATTAGCCCAAAATGCTAGTTGGATCAATTTATATATATATATATAAAGAAACTTTTAATTATTTTCCATAATTTCTTATTTCATATATATGTGTCAAGAGATGTAAAAATAATAGCTTTTGTACATTGAGCCAATAGCCTCTAGCTACTAGAAACCACTCTTAGGAACATCCAAAATTTTACAAGAATAAAACACTTAATATTTTTGTAAAATTTGACATCATTATACCAAAATTGTATAAAACAAATGTTTAATCATTCATAATTTCTTTTTCACACAACCATAAATGATTACTTGAATACTTTGGCTAGGAAGATATATTTAATTAAATTATAGTATCATTGTACCTTCATCATACAAAAGGATTATTCAAGTTCATATGGCACCATTTTTCTCACTTAACAATAGGAATGCCTCCACCATAAGTCTACACCATTTTTTTTTTCTCTTTCAGAATTGTACCAAAAAATAAATTTTATCTCATTTCTCATAAAAATTATTGCTAACATTTTTTTTTTTTTGAATTCCAAAAAACATTTCTCAAACACATACGTTTTTATTCATTCTCATGTTCCTCAGATTTCAATAGACATAAAACAATTTCACAAAATATAATACACATATAATATCACATAATTGCAAAATAAACCAGATAGCAAAATAAACTCCACAAAAGATATAACTAATTATAAAATAAAATTTCATGATCAATAACTTTTTTACCAATTTTGAAGCACGAAGATCAACCTTTAAGATTGTTGGAAATATTTTACTGAATAAACAAGTTTTGATACATAAATAATATCTCAAATAATTAGCAAGAATGTCAATAAGCAATAATAAAATAAATTTAAGTAAATTTAGAAACAATCTCACAGTGCTATAGAATTACGCAAAGAGCATTGTTCTTAAAGGTTGATTCGTGTCACCCAAAGTAAAACTTGGTGCGATTGGTTATCTTGGCCAAACAACCCCCCAGGATTAGACTATAGCGTCAACCTTTGTGATGTACGCACTTCCACTCACAAAAGGTTTAAGAACAACCTTCTATTGCCTTTCCTTAAAAAACAAATATTCTTGTAGAAAAATATGTGGGAGAAAAAGATAGTAAAATTGTGTATATGTAAAAGATAGAGCAGTAAAAAGACCCCCTCTAGAAAATGTGTTATGATGAGTATTATATAGGCTACTTATGAAAATAATAGTCTATAGTTTTTGGTTACTAATAACCCTTAAAAGCCCAACGGCTATATTATCAATTATTGTCTAATGGCTATTTTTCTCATAATTGCCCAACGGCTATTTTACTCATAAATTTCTAACGGCTAGAAAATAAATAAGATTAAAAGTGTTTGGAAAACACACCCACACCAACAGCAATTTCTCATTAAAAAAAAAAAGAGATTCTAATTAAAAAAAAAAAAACATGAGAGGTAAGCCAAATCCTTTTTTTTATTAGTTTATTTGATTTTTGAAAATTCTAAGGAGTGGATTATCAGCTGAACTTTGTGCAGAGTTGTATTACAAAATAATAGGTGGTTGCTAAGGAGCTTTTGTATGCAAAGAACTTAGTGTACGAAGGTATACAGTCAATGGATAATTTTGACAGATGAATTAGACATATTTTTGGACAGGTACAATACTTTGTCTTATTTTACACTTGGTAAAGGTATGATATGACACATGTTGCTTTTCTAAGCATGTTTGATGTCCTTAATTGTGTCTTCATTGTCATTGTCATTGTTGCTGGTGATGTGTTGTTTATAGTGAAAAATATTAGTTTTCATTTAACATGGTTTTGGGTTCCCTTTAAGTTAATATTTATGTTTTCTAAGTTTGTACATCCTACCTGTATGATTAAATGTCTTGGAGACATGGGTTTGCTGTTGTTAAGGCTTCTTATTTGGGATTTGTTGCTTTTTTAGGTAGAAGATGTGATAATGATACCCAAAATTGGCCATGAAAAGGATTATACAAGTCAAAGATTCAAAAGTTTTGCAGGTAACTACTATTAAACTGGACATAATGTTTGAGCATTAATTTAATTTTATTTATGTGTTCCTTATACATTCTAGGAAACATGAGGTATACTTCAATTCATATACTAATTTGAGAAAAGTTTCTAATTACGAAACAAACATTGAGCACTAAATACATGTTTTATCAAGCATAATAAAGAAAAGACCTAAATCAAATCACATTCTAATGCTTTCATTTGGCATCCAATTATGCAAAAGAGAAGTAGTGATTCTGCATGTATATCTAAAGTTACAAGCTTAAGTGTTATAGCTGAAACTATAATTTCCCACTTGAAAGCCCACGATAGTGCATTGGTTTTTGGGTTTTATTGAAAATTTAGGACATGCCTCGTGACTGTGTACCCATAAGTGAACCCCCAAGGAATTATATGGGCAAAGAACTCAATTAAAACTACAGCCAAATGCATATCATTTGGACCAAGGGTGTGAGACCACTCCACAAACATATTCATGCAATATAATTTTAGCATATATAAGGGCTCTAATGTTTAAATTGGAGGTGATGCTCGCTATTGATACGAGTTTGAATTCTTCTAGAGGCCTTCATTTTTCTTCATTTAAATCAGCCTTCCTTCCTCCCACTGCCTTTCTTTATGGTTCTTGGTTGGATATAGCTCTAGGATGTTTAAATTACTCAAACTACACAGATTTGAATAGTGGACAACATTAATATTTTCCTTTTTGAATAGGGATATTTTATGACAAAATTATGTTGGACAAAACAAACACACATTTAGTTGACTTTTGAGCTTGAACAATTTGTTCTTAAAATTTGTTTTTACTGACTTCATGGCTCGTATTATATTTGTTTTGACTCAAATTTTTATCTAGATAGATTTTTTTTTTTCTTATTTGGCTAAAGGTTACCCCAAACTGATGCAATACAACTAGGAGCTTCGTGAGGGTAATTCTCAATAAGTTTATATGGTGTACACAATGCCCCAAGCCATGCAAAACCTGATGATGTGGAGGTTGTTAATGTTTATGAGCTTGCAACTAAGTGGCACAAGACTTTCCATTTATATGTGATTGACTTAGTCAATTGTCATGGTTATAATATCTATTCCTAATGCTATAGTGTAAGATATTTACATACGAGAGTTATTTGATAATTGATATTGGATATGAGTTCTCTCTCTCTCTCTCTCTCTCTCTCTCTCTCTCTCTCTCTCTCTCCCCACTATAAGTTAGATGATGATATATTTGCTTACTAGCATTTGTATATTAGATAAAGCTTTCAATAAATATTCTTAGTTCTTCTACAATTTTGCAAAAATTGATGTGCAACAATTTAATTTTGTATAACTATCTTGTGTATCAAATAGGTTAGTAGCTAGTTTTCTATATATATCTAAAAGTTGAAGCGTAGCATTTATTGTTGCTACACTCCTATTGAGCCACATCAGTAGCCACGTCATCAAATTTTTTTCTTTTCTCTATTTTAACTTTTCTTCCCCCTATTTAAAAATTTAAAAAAAAAATCATTCTCTCTATTAGTTCACACTTACTGTTACACTTCTTCCAATCTTTGCCCTTCCTTTTTGCCTCTTTATGTCTCCACTACTTTACTATTACACTTCCTTCCTCTTTCTTATATTTTGACTCTTCTTTTACCTATTTTATTTTGATAAATTTGATATCGTTTTTCCTATTCAATCCATATTTTTCCCACACAAAACTGTGAGCTCTCTCTCTCTCTCTCTCTCTCTCTCTCTCTCTCTCTCTCTCTCTCTCTCTCTCTCTCTCTCTCTCTCTCTCTCTGTGAATTTTTGTTCTTTCTTAATACTCTAATTAAGGTTGATGGTTTTTTTTTCTCTATTTTTTTAACATGTGTTATATATATATATATATATATATATATATATATTAATATCCCATTAGAAAGTCTTCTCTTTCCCTTTTATAACTTTGGTTGAATTTTAGCTTGGATTAGTACTTAGTTTTTTTTTTTTTAACAGGAATTTGAATATGCCTGCCAATTGTTTGAGTAATAAATTATTATAAAGCCTATTTTATTCCTTTAGTTTCATTTTAATTTTGGCTAAGATAACATTATAATTTTGTGATGAGTTTTGATTATTATAATAACTAGTGTGTAACCCCGTGCATATGCACGGGTACATTTAAAAACAATCACAATTACATATAATATATATATATATACATATATATATAATTTCAAATCTAATTAGATCTAGATTCTACGGTTTTTGCTCCCAATAATTTACTTGTCACAAAAATTAACAAATTAAATGGGACACATGACGCAAAATTGAATTTCATTTAAAATTCAATCTAAAATCTAATTGAATTTAGACCTTTTAATTTTTGCACCTAATAATTCACTTGACACAAAAATTTCAAAATTAAATGACATATGACACAAAATTAGACTCTAATTTAGAATTTAATTAAATTTTCTCTCTGCTTTAGCTATTAATATATATATGACTTATAAATTTGAATTTTTTTAGTTATATGATTATGTTTTTTATGGTTTATTATATTAGACCCCTCATTTCTACATTAAATTAATTAATTTGCCACAAAAATTTAAAAATTTAAATTAAATGGGACACGTGGTGCAAAATTAAACTTTAATTGAAATTCAATTTTTACCTAAATTAACCCACTTGACACAAAATTCTAAAATTTAGATTAGATAAGACACATGGCGTAAAATTAGACACTAATTGAATTCCAATTTGAAATGTAATTAGATTTTCTCTCTGCTTTACCTATTATTATTATTATATATATATATATATATATATATTAGTCGTTGTAAGTTCGTTTAGACCCTTTAAACCCAAACAAATTAACCTAGTTATTTAGCCAAGTGATTAACTTAGGTAAATTATTCAAATCTAGGTTAACACAAATATATCAAATCATGTAAAAGTGTGGAATAATAAAGAACACATGATATGATGACCCAGGAAAACCAAACCGGTAAAAAACCTGGGGAGGATTTAACCTAGCTATCCTCAAGGTAAAACGAATTCACTATGAAAGAATCGAAGTTTACACAATAGAGACTTAGACCACTAATATCCTATTACTACCTGCCTGTAGGAAACTTACTACCACGACCACGTGACAGCTCCGAGACCACGGACTTCTTCTTTCCTTGAATTCTTCAGCAAAGCACAAGCAACACCTGCTTGTATATCTTGAAGCTCTTTTGTTGTTCTGCAACTGTATGATTTACCAATCTCTTGACATGAATCTTGAGTATGGAAACCCTAAGTGTATGTGAAGGTAAAAACCTCTAGATCTAACAATTAGATTCACAAACACAGCATTTAGAACGCTAAAAACGTGACTAGAGTTTTCCTTTTTATACTTAGGGCAAAACATAAAACCCTATACATTAAATGGGCTAGGGCTGAGTTGGGAATTTTCTGCAGAAAAACGTTCTGCACGATTTTCGATCAGTCGAGTCTAATTCTCGATCGATCGAGTCAGGCAGAAGTGCACAGTAAATTCTGCAGTTAACTCGATTCCAACTTTACATAGAAAGCCATATTTTAAGCAAGTCTAACACACAACTTAAAGAATGTTTTGATCATGGTTTGCCAACATTACAAATTGAAGTTCTAATACATTAGTTCCTAATTCCTTAGAACCTAACAGTCGCATTCCCATGCGTTACGCGTGAAAATTTTTTTAGGATGGTCTCATTAAATATTTTATTAATAATATAATTTTAGTTATTAACTATTGGTTTTTAATTAGTTTTTAAGTTATTTAAAACCTTAAATATATCTTTTTTTAACCTTTACACACACACACACACACACACACACATATATATATATATAGTGAATCTTTATACATACCTTTAAGAAAACTCTATATATTCCACTTTTTTGGATGCGTAAAATTATAGACTACTACTCTATAATGATAGTGGCTAATTAATTTTTTATATATATATATATATATATTTTTGTGATCTCATTTGTTATACTTCTTACCATTATCATATATTTACTAACTGATGATTTGCATAACAAAGACGATAAATGAGAGGTAGCATTGTTCATTTGATTTTCGAAAGTAATAGTGTATGAAAATTATATATATATATATATATATATTATAAATAAGGTTAAATGAAATGTCAAAAATGAATTTTTAAATTTTTTAACTTTATTTCTTATGTAATTTCTACTACTATCAGAGAACATCTCTTTTTTAATTATGATTAATATGGTTTCCATAGTTAAAGTTTGATTAGTTTTAAATTTAAATTTAGTACTATGATTGTTGATTGTTGATTTAATTTTTTAAGTGAATTTAACGGATTATGTTACTACACTGTAAAGTTTTTAATGTTCTCTACACGATAATCTCTATTTTATTTTTTACTTCTCATAATAGCCTCTTTGTTTTCCAATCAACGATTACTAATTGATGTTTTTTTTTTTCTTTATCTTTTTTTTTATACAAGATAGAAATTCTACTCTAGCCTAATCTAAGTGCATATGTATGTGAAACTCTCTCCTGGAGACTTGAACCCTGGCCTTTGTCCCCCACACCCCACAAGTATTTAATACTTATGGAGTGACCATCATGCCAAGGGTGCGTGGGTTTCTTTATTTACTCTTTATTACTTTGTACTGGTTTTTTTCCATACCATCTCTCTCTCTCTCTCTCTCTCTCTCTCTCTCTCTCTCTCTCTCTCTCCGTTGGCAACCTAATGTTTTCCAAAATTTGATGATGATTCTATGAGATTAAATATGCATTATTAATTTTTTTTTTTTTTAATTTAGTGTTTCTAACTTGATTTTTTTTTTTTTAATTTCATTCTTCCTTTGATGCATTGGGTGTGAGAATGAGTGTTTCCCTAGCATTACTTCACTTAATGTGGACAATTTTATTTATTTAATTTAGGCAAAATATTATATTTTAAATTTTTTAAAATAAAAAAGGAGTGAAATATAAATAATTTAATGATATATATGGGGGATGTGGCTGAATTTAAATGTTAAATAAAATAATATGAGAAAAAAGTAAAAATAAAATACATAATAATAAACACTAACTTATCCAAATAATTATATGTAATATAATAATAGTACATTCTTATATGCTATTTTTAATTATTTATAATGCAATATGATAATATTTAACAATTAAAGTAATAAAAAAATAAAACTTAAAACACAAAACTAAATCCCATCAACTAAAATTAGGGATGGCAATAAAAGCCCGACCCGTGGATATCCGGTCCAGCCCGACCCTAATGGGTTTGATTTTACCCGGCCCGATAAATAATAGGGTCAGGTATGGGTCTTAAAAAAAAAAAAAAAAAGCCCGAAGCGGGTCCGGGTTTTTGTCATACCCGGCCCGGACCCGACTCATTTAAGTATAAAATTACCAAAAAACCCCTTTAATATATATATATATATATATATATATATAAACTAAAAAAAACCCTACTTCCTCTCAAATTCCACACCCCGCCCCCATCCATTTCTCTCACAGCCTCACTCTTCTCTCCCTCTCTCACTCACGGACTCACCCTCTTCTCCCTCTCTCACTCACTCACTCTCAGTCATGGACTCACCCTCTTCTCCCTCTCTCACTCACTCACTCTTAGTCATGGACTCACCCTCTTCTCCCTCTCTCACTCACTCACTCTTACAGCTTCGGTGCTTTCTTTGCCGGCGCCACCTTCTTCGACAGAGTTGTTCTTGTTGAAGTCCTTGCCACCTTCGCCTTTGGCTTCGCAACTGGTTTTGCCTTTGCTGCAACCTTCGTCTTTGGCTTTGGCTTTGGCTTCGCAGCCACAGACTTTGCCTTAGGCTTCACAGCCGCTGCGACTTTTGCCTTTGCCTTTGCCTTTGGCTTGGTTGAAACTTTCTTTGCTCTAACCTCTGTCACTCACTGCCACCATCACACAATCTAACTGCCAACCTCAAAATCTGTCATCGCCGGTCTCAAGATTGTCACAGGTTTGTTTCTCTGCTCCGATCTGTCTTTTCCAAGTGTAGCTCAGCCAAGATCTGCCACCTCCGCCAAGATCTGCCACCGTCAAGATCTCTCCTTTTGTTTTTTTGTTTTTTTTTAGGTTCATTACTTGGTGCCTGAAGGCTGAAAGGGGTATTATTGTGTATATTCTTTTGTGGGATTTATTTTGTATATTTTTGAACTTGATGTAATGGTCCCAGATTTGGATTTGGAGGATTTATTTTGTATATATTTGAACTTGTGGCAAATTTTGTTGTGAGGAAGATTTTTTTTTTTTTTTATGTATTTGGGTTATGTATATAGGATTTATGTATGGGTTTGTGATTTTTATGTATTATTTCTTGTGATTTCTGTAGTTGAGTTTGTGATTTCTGTATTTGGGTGTGTTTTGAAAGGAAAAATGAGAAATCTAAAAGTAAATTATTGTAGATTTATGTGAAATTTGAAATCTAAAATTATTGAAGAAATCTAAAATAATTATTGTAAATTAAATTAGTGTAGAAATCTGAGATTTGTTAAATTAATTGTGGAATTTAAAAAAAAAAAAATTGGGCCACGGTTTAGGCCATTAGGACTTAGGATTAGGCCCTAAAGTGGGCGAGACCCGCAGGGCCCGTGGGGCCCGACGGGCCGGGTTTGGAGCCTGAAAAAAAAAATCCATTTATTAACTGGTTTGGGTTCGGGTAACAGATACAGACCCGCAGGTCGGGTTCGGATATAAAGAAACCCGGCCCGAACCCGACCCGTTGTCATTTCTAACTAAAATAGAGTTTTAAAGAATACAAAACTTTATCAAGCTATAATAGAGATGCAAGAAAAATAAAAATAAAAATCCCCCAAAAAAGTGAGGGGGAAAGAGTGGAAAATAACTACTTTTTTGTGAGAGAAAATTAAGTAAAGAATGGGAGAGTGAAGGACAAATTTATACTAAGAGGATGATAATAAAAATAAACAAAATAAAGGAAGATAAAAGGAAAGAGGAAGAGTGACATCAAGGTAAAATGTTTGGAGAGATGAAAAGGTAAAGAGAAGAAGAAAGGTTGGAGAAAGTATAAATGTTAAAAAAATTGAGTAGAATTTGATGAGCACAATTTTCTTTTATTTGAATTTAAGTAAAATATTACATTTTTTATTTTTTTTTTAAATAAAAAAGAGAGAGAAAATATAAATAATTTAATGATAAGGAGGATGTGGCTGAATTTCAATATTGAGTAAAATAGAAAAAAAGAAAAAAATAAGAAAAATTAAAAGATAAAACAATAAACACTAAATTATCCAAATTATGCTATGTAATGGAATACTATTTTATTTTTATCTACTATCTTTAATTTTTTATAATGTAATTGGATAAAATTTAACAATCAAAGAGCAAAATAATAATAATAATAATAATAATAATAATAATAATAATAATAATAATAATAATAATAATAACTTAAAATACAAAACTAAATCGTATCAACCTAAATTAGAGTTCTTAAAAATACAAATATTTATCAACCTAAAGCGAAGATGTAATAAAAAATAAAAATCCATCAAAACATTAAGAGAGAGAGAGAGAGAGAGAGAGAGAGAGAGAAAAAAAAAACCTTTTTGTGAGAAAAAACTATGCAAAGAATGGAAAAGAGTAACAAATATATAGTAAGAGAGAAGGGATAAAAAGAGACCAATAAAGGAAAATGAATGAAAAGATGAATAGCAATATTAAAGTAGAAGATAGTAGGGAGATGAAAAGGTAATAGAAGAAGAAAGGTTGAAGAAAGTGTACGTTTTTAGACCCCTTAAAACCTAAACAGATTAACCTAATTATTTAGCCAAGTGATTAAATTAGGTAAATTAAGCAGTTCTAGGTTAACACAAATATATCATATCATGCAAAGTGCGGAAAGAAAAGAACATACGATATGATAACTCAAAAAAACCAAACCGGTAAAAAACCTAGGGAGGATTTAACCTAGCTATCCTCGAGGTAAAACAGAATTCACTATGAAAGAATTAAAGTTTACACAATAGCGACTTAGACCACTAACATCCTATTGCAACCTCGAGTAGGAAATTTACTACCACGACTACGTGACAGCTCCGAGTCCACAGACTACTTCTTTCTTAAATTCACAGCAAGCACAAGCATTCCTACTTGTATATCTTTATGTTCTTTGAATTTGCAACTGAATGATCACCAAACTCTTGACATTAATCTTGAGTTTGGAAACTCTAAGTGTATGCGAAGGCAAACACCTCTAGATCTCACAAAAGATTTATACACACAGCATAAAGAACACTCTAAAACGTGGCTAGGGTTTTCCTTTTTATACTTAGGCAAAACATAAAACCCTACACGTCAAACCGGGCTTGGGCTGAGTTGAAAATTCTATAGAAAAAACAATCTGCAAGACTTTCGATCGGTCGAGTCTAATTCTCGATCAATCGAGCTAGGCAGATTTGCACAGTAACTTCTGCAGTAACTCAATTCCAGCTTTACATAAAAACGTATACTTTGAGCAAGTCTAAACATGACTAAAAACTGTTTTGATCATGGTTTGCCAACCTTACAAAATAAAATTCTAATACATTAGTTCTTAATTCCTTAGAACCTAATAGAAAGTGTAAATATTTAAAAAATAAGTGAATGTAAAAAAAATTATACAAAAATTGGAAATAAAAAAGAAATATATATATATATGTTAAAACTGAAAAAGATGAATATGTAAAGTCAATAATATATTTTTATATTTTTTTGTAAAAAAAAATAGGAATAAATAATAAATAATAATTATGTGGCGAATGATGTGACGATGAGGTAGCGCAACAAGAGTTCAGCAGCAATAAATGTCACGCTTCAGTTGTTAGTAATATATAGATATAGATTTCCTTATTCCTTAAGAGATAAGAAATTTGAAACTTATAAAGTTTAATTGTATATTAAAAAAAATATAATATACTACAATAGAAGTTTGAAGAATATGGTTCACTTTCAAAAAAATTAATCAAACATAAAAATAAAATAAAAATAAAATAAAAATAAAATAATATATTTGTAAAGATAAAAAGATTAAAAAATACTTGTAGCAATCTTTTTTTTTTTTTTTAAATAGACAATACTTGAAGTAATTATTACTTTTTATATGCTACACATCATTACATAATATTTATGGATCCATGGCTAGTTGAGAATTATAACTCAAACACTCTTTTTTGATACATAACTCAAACACACTTAATTAAAAGCTCCTACCAAATATACCTTCTTCTTTTTTTTTGCACACACTTAAAACTATTATTTGAACTCATGTGATAAACAACCCTGATTATCTCTTCTTCTTCTTCTTCTTCTTCTTCTTCTTTCAACAGTTCTGTTTTGGAAACTATGAATTACTGGTACCCAAAGAATAGTAAATAATGTTGAGTTCTAACAAATACCACATTAGGAAACAACTCAACAAGCTTTATGAGTAAATAATACACTCAAACGGTTACACAGACACAACAAGGATTGCTCAAGCAAAAGATACAAAGAAGCTTACATTTTAGAAAATCACATTGTTAAGAGCTTTGTAACTCAATTGACACAGTCTAGTATTTCTAACGGAAAAGTATAAGGTTCAAAACCACCCTCTCCCATTGTAACTATTGAATTTATATAAATATATATATATATATAATTTTAAAAAAATTAAATTAAAAAAAAAAAAAAAAACCAATAACACATCGGTAGAAATGCACCTTATCGTGAAACAAAACCAACTACAACACACTCAAATCTTAAGCCACCTACAAAACAGTACTTATGAGGGTTTTCAAAAATGGGAGGGTAAATCAAAGACTATAGATACCAGAATTGTCATTGCCAGCCACACTAATTCTTTAGAAGTATGCGCCAAGTTTGTAAATCCAACCTCGAACTGTTCAGGAGCATAGTACATAAAACCTTGCAAGCTTAGCAGTATCACTTTCCTTTGCATCCCCAAAGTTGTAAACAGGCCCTTCTGTGAAGAAAAACCCAAACATCCCTCTTATATACCCACCACACATCGCATGCCCTGCCTTTTTCCCCGGCATCAATTATACCTTGTACAAGTTCACCAGTGATCTTATCCAAATATTTGCAACTTCCTAGCTCCTGCAATCGCTTAAGAGTGTGTGTCAGTGGTCATTTCATTGCTAATGGGTTTCCATTCAAGAACCCAGCCTGGTATATTGGTCCTGTTGGTGCCACCATTTCCATAATCTCCCTCCATATGCACCAACTGGCAGAGTTCCCAACAACAGGTTCAAGGATAATTGCAGCAATCTCTCCTTTGTTGGTCTCAAAGAGATTTTCCACAGCTGAGATGTCATTGAAAGGGGCAATTAGAGTTTCGTAAGTGGCTCCTTTCGGGTAGGAGTGGCAAATGGGCGGGTTGGGTCATAAATGGGTTGGATCATAAATGGGTTGGGTATGTAATTACTCATTTATCCATTTATGACCCATTTATATATAAATTAATTATCCAATACCCGCCCAACCCATTTAATTAAAAACCCGCTCATTTAACCCAAATAAATAAATAACTTGTTAAAAACTTTAAAAACAAAAATTAAAAAGTTCAAAAATTACTTTTCCTCTCTTTCCTTTCATTTTCTTTTCACAAAATTCATTTCTCAACAACCAAACAAAGTCATTATTGAGAGAAAAAAAAAAAAAGACTTTTTTCTATTCTAAATTTTTTTGGACCATCAGAGAAAGTAAGTGAAAAAGTCAGCTTAAAAAAAAAAAAAAAAAAAGGGGTTCAAAATTCACTTTTTCCTTCTCTTGCTTTTCATTTTCTCTGCAACAACCTCCATTGCAAGCGAGCAACGGAGGTGGTGCTAGACCACTCAGCAGGCGACACCGTGTGCTCTGAGTGTGGCCTCATTCTCGAGGCTCACTCCATCGATGAGACCTCAGAGTGTCGCACGGCGCCGGCTACAAGGTCCGCTCCTCCGATCTCCACCACGTGGGTCAACGACTCTAGCACCTCGAAACCGCCATGGTCAACTCTCCCGTCGAGCTCCACTCGCCGTTGATTTCGTTCTCTTCGTAGTCGATCCGGCGAAATCCGATATCGTTGATCTCCGAGATATCAAGATACCGTTCATTTAGGGCGAAATCCGATACCGTCGTCGATCTCCGATGCCGTTCTCCCCCAAGATATCTGATACAGTCGTCGATCTCCGATACCGTTCTCCGATATCGTCGATTTTGTTCTCTTCGTAGTCGATACCGACGCTCTCAGAGACCTTTGGTCCTTCCCGACAAAACCGTTTGCACTATTTTTGGTTTTGTGTTTGTTGGAGTCTAGTTTTGTGTTTGTACAGAGTCTGTTTGGATGATGAGAAAATGTAGGAATTTTTTTTTTTTTTTTAATTTGACTGAGGGCTGAATGTTCTGAATTTATGGAAGTTATATTGTTTATTTAAGTTTTAGATTTTTGAAGAGTTAAGTGGGTTTTCATGAGTTTATTTAAATTTAAATGTTAGATGGGTTTAATGGTTATAAGTGGATTTATCCATTTAGACCCATCTAATAAAATAACCAAATGGGTCTTTACCCATTTAACTCAAATATTTAAATGGGTTGGGTTAAGACTTAACCAAATAAGGTGGGTAATGGGCGGGTTCATGGATATGGATAAAAATTGCCACCCCTACTTTCGGGACACCAGGGAAGTTAGTTCTCCAATTTACTTTCCCCCAAGAAAGAGGGCTGTGTGGACAAAACTACTTTATCAAAGGGATCACTTCTCTTCAATAAAGCATTACAATTCTTCCCCAGCTAACGTTAGTTTTTGAACTGTATTTAGATTATTAAAAAAAATTAAAACAAAATACAAATGCATCAACTTGTAAGAAAGAAATGCAAATAAGTATTACATTACAATGACTACGAATATTTTGCTTTTGTAAATGATATTAGAAGCAGGATCACTTGACCAATATCCAATATCATTAAACAAAATGTATTCGTCTAACAAGAAAAGATAGTGAGGAATTCTTGGAGAATCAAGATTGAGATTTTCACCAAATGCACAATATCTATGAATATCAAAACAAGGTCAAATTTAATACTAGATAGCATTTTAAGAATAGAAGACAGGGAGGAAGAACAGGACCTCATCATCCAACATATGAAAGCCCTTGACAGAATTGATTACAATAGGTTGTCCAGTAACAGACTTAAAGGCAGGTACAGGGCAGTTCACACCTCCAGGCGTCAATTCCTACCAAAACCCTTACACCAAGTTGGCTACCAAGACATTCGAAACCAAATTTCACCATTCAACATCGTAAAAAGAAGAGGGTTTGAGCAAACATCAAATAACAACAATAACAAGAGCTCACATACAACTGTTATACAAAATTTCTTTAACAAAGACAAGTCCTTAGGATTTTTTGACATACATGAAAAGTAAATACTTTGGAATGGAGATCAACAAAATTTCAAGCCAGATTCTATTTTACCAATGAATGAAAGAATAAAAATGCGTCATACTATACAACTTTCCTTTACCTGCATGAGTTGCTTTAACAACCATTCAGAGCGTGATTAAGATCAGAATTCACAAATCTTACCATCCATGATACAACTCTCCTTTTCTAATCCCAATACAACTCCCCTTTTCCTGCATGGGTTTCACTTCCCAGTTATGGCAAAACAAATTCACATTATTACCATCCACGATAATGGTAAGTAACACTAATGAACTAATTGTTTCCTAAAAAGAGAGAAACAATATACAAGTAAAAGCTTTGTTTAATAATTTATATCGTACCTAGAAGAATGACCACAAATTCATTTTTGGCCAAGTTGAAACAGAATCCTTTTTTTTTAGCTGAAAAGCATAATAAAAGCTTTAAAAAAAACAGCTAAGAGAAACTACAAAAATTTTCTTTAAAATTAAACAAATAGAACCTATTGTAACAGCCAAATCATGACATTGTCACAAATCAAAGTTGAGTACATTGTTACATGACTACATCTCAAAAATGTAATGTTATCTATTTTTAAATTGTAAAGGATAGATTTAATAGCCTTTAAAAGAAACCAATTACCATAACACCTCATTACGTTTATTTATCAATCCTCATTGATGAGTAGATCACCCTTGTGAACCAAAAGCATGAAATTAAATCCAATGGTACCAGTTAGAAGTGACTTAGAACAACAACAACCCCCCCCCCCCCCCCCCTCCCCCACCCAAAAAAAAAAAAAAAGGAAAAAAGAGATAAGCAAATGAGGCAATTAGATTGTATATATTCCATGTATAATATCCCAAAGAGCAGCTTTGTGGTTTCAGGCTTGAACAAGAAGTAGGATGTTGCATAGAGGAAAAGGTATGGTGTAGAAGAGCCAGATGTAAGGAATTAGATCCAACACCACGGATAGGAATGGAATATCGGTGGATAATTGTGGGATTTGGCAGAGAGTGAGATTTTAGTAGGCCACTGGCAAGAGTTCTTGTTCAACCAAGATTAAGATTAACAAACCAATCTATAATTTCACTAAATAAACATGGACATGTTACTATAATTGATCTTAAAGATACATACAACAATCTCTATAAAAAAAATTAAAATAAAATAAAATGCCAACAAACAGCCTTGGTCAAACATATCAGCATCCCTTAAGAGATCAGTATGACATATTCAAGATTCCCACTTACCTTTAACAGATCAGAAAGATCATGAGAAAGCTATAAAACAAATCATAGGAACAATGCTGAGCTTTGAAATATATATTGTATATTCCCATAATGAGTTACAGTGAAGCCTTCTAGGAAAATTTAAGTGAATTCTAATTTTTTTTGCATTACCAGATATCCTGTCAACCATTCTCTACCATCTCCTTATACAATGGAAGAGCACTGCAGCATATAATACATTCAGCATCAGGCCTAATAGTAATACTCAGCTTTCCTATATGATAAACAACCAAAAGAACAGTTAAAACTATTTCAAATGGAAACAAACAAAATTAGGAATTATCTATATAGAATATGGAAACTTTCTTTTAGGGCTTGCCAATCCTGTGTTCCCTTCATACTTCTTTTTAAGGTCTGTCACCATTACCTAAATAAATTAGCATATTCATTTTCCATAGCAAAGACAGGATCCTGTATAACACAGGGTAATTCTTCACTACAATCATTCAAAAATGAGTAAGCAGACCAAAAAATCTCAAAAACATTTCAACTTGCACTAAAAGAAAGTCTTCAGCAACTTTGTACACAATTGATCACCCCAAAGACTGGCTGGTAATTAATGCAGACAGTGCTCCTCTAGCAGCACAAGCTGCACTAGAAATTACCACCACAATTCTTAACAATCAATCACACCAACTACCATCATCATCACCCTAATACATCTAATCACTTAAACCACATTCACCATACTTACATATTGATCCTCTATCTACAATATCTGCAACTTGCCTAAAATCAGCACCATCATGTTATGCAACCTGGAACATCTTTGCAGCAGTTGCAGAGGCCAGTGGACCAAGGTACAAGAGCACATCTGGACTGAACCTAAAACGCAGCTGGCTGGGTCCTCTCTTGGTATTGGCTTGCTTGCAGAGTTCTTTCGGGAAGAACTTGGCTAAGATGAATGCATGATGACTGAAGGAGAATTTGACAAAGTCAAGGAGGAAGAGACATTACGATAGAGGTACTATGATAGTGCTACTGCTGGGATCATATAATCGTTTTTTTTTCTTTTTGAGAATACTGAGGTTACAAAGTTAGGTTTAGGGTTATTGGATAGATAATTCAGAACTTTTCAAGCCCAAAAACAAATTTTAGAAAATAATTAGTCAAACTAAAACATAATAATGATATGTAAAATTGTGAGGCCTCCAAAGCTGATGTTCCACAATATGAAGAGGTCAACAACTCAAAAACTACTTTGATTTTTATATATATTAGATTACATTAATAAGTAGAAATGCATGTTCTCATTAAAGAAAATTAACTACAACACACTCTCAATCCTCCTGCAAAACAGTATTATGCTAGCAGGAAAAAATGGGAAGGTATATCATAGACTATAGATACAGGAATTGCCACACTAAATCTGCTGTAAAACCTTCTCAGCAGCTGCTATTGTTTTCTGGATATCTTCAGGAGTATGTGCCAAGCTTGTAAATCCAGCCTCGAAATGTGAAGGAGCAAAATATACTCCTTCCTCCAGCATACCCCTATAGAATCTTGCAAACTTAGCAGTATTGCTTTTCTTTGCATCCCCAAAGTTATAAACGGGCCCTTCTGTGAAGAAAAACCCAAACATCCTGCGTATAGATCTTATCCAAATATGTATAACTTCCTGGCTCCTGCATTCGCTTAAGAGTGTGTACGCCTGCTGTCATTGCCAATGCCCAATGGGTTTCCACTCAAGGTCCCAGCCTGGTACACTGGTCCTGCTGGTGCCACCATTTCCATAATCTCCCTCCTTCCTCCATATGCACCAACTGGCAGACCACCACCAATGATCTTCCCAAGTGTTGTCAAATCAGGAGTTATGCCAAAGTATTCCTGAGCTCCACCATAAGACAAACGAAATCCAGTTATAACTTCATCAAAGATTAAAAGAGCACCATTTTCTTTAGTGATTTTGCATATGGCATTAAGGAACTCAGGCTTAGGAGCGATGAAACCAGAGTTCCCAACAACGGGTTCAAGGATCATTGCAGCAATCTCTCCTTTGTTCGTTTCAAAGAGATTTTCCACAGCTGAGATGTCATTGAAAGGGGCAGTTAGAGTTTCATAAGTGGCTCCTTTAGGGACACCAGGGGAGTCAGGGAGCCCTAAGGTAGCAACCCCACTTCCTGCCTTGACAAGGAATGGATCAGCATAGCCATGGTAACAGCCCTTAAACTTGATAATCCTCTCCTTGCCAGTGTAAGCATGGGCCAGGCGGAGCACACCCATGCATGCTTCTGTGCCTGAATTAACAAACCGGACCATTTCTATGCTTGGAACAGCCGAGATGACCATCTCGGCCAAAATATTTTCTAGCAGACAAGGAGCACCAAAGCTGGTTCCTTCTTCATCGTTTCAGCTAAGGCTGCAAGTACCTGCAGGTAAATAGTAGCTGGGAACGTTATCTACTGCAATATCTGAAAAACTACCATCAGAATTGAAAAACCAAATGAAGGATTCATCCACCGTTACAGGGTCTAGTTCAGGGTATTGGCAAGATAAATCTTAAGAATTACAGTTCTCCAACTCTTTACTTTTCCCCAAGAAAGAGGCCTGTGTATCAGTGTATTGGGAGTTGTGCACAAACCTACTTCAACAAAGTTATCACTTCTCTTCAATAAAGCATTATAATTTATAACTCTTCTCCAGCTAAAATTAGTTTTACAGTGTATTTAGATTAAAATATAAAAAAATGAATAAAATAAAATACAAATGCATCAACTTTTAAGGAAGAAATGCAAATAAATTAATGAATAAAATAAAATACAAATGCATCAACTTTTAATGAATAAATTTTTTTTTTTCTCTTTAAAAAAAATTTACAAACACTACGAATATTTTGCTGTTGTAAAAATGATATTAGAGGCAGCAACACTTGACCAGTGTCATTAAACAAAATGCATTGGTCCACAACAAGAAAAAATAGCAAGGAATGGTTGGAGAATTAAAATTGAAGATTGTCACCAAATGCACAATGTCCATGAATATCATAACAAGGTCAAATGTAAGATTAGATAAAGTTTTAAGAATAAATGACAGGGAGGAAGAACAGTACCTCATCATCTGCATGACCAATTATCGCTGGTCCCCAAGAACCAACATAATCGATGTACTCATTGCCATCTATGTCCCACATATGAGAGCCCTTGACAGAATCCATCAAAATAGGTTGTCCACCAACAGATTTAATGGCACGTACAGCGGGATTCCACCTCCAGGCATCAATTCCTAAAAACCCTTACACCAAGTTAGTTCTCAAGAAATTCAAAACCAAATTTCGCCATTCAACATCATAAAAAGAAAAGGGTTTGAGCGAAATATCAAATAACAACAATAACAAGAGCTAATAAACAACTGTTATACAACTTTAGCCAAGACAAGTCCTTAGGCTTTTTAAACATACATGAAAAACGCATTAACAACCTAATGGATCCATTTCATAGTTCAAATTAAATATTACAAATCTAAAAGTATATCTAGGATCGCGTCATTTAAAATTTTAAATAAGTAGATACTTTGTACATAGTTAGATCCGGGAAGTAAAATCTTATCTGTGAAATGAACTCTCCCTCTAAGATCATAGACCAAGACTCACTTGTTGGTCACATACATTTATCTGACCCACAATAATTTACTATATTGCATCCATTTTACACTACCAGTGAAACCTTCAAGCTGTCCCCATCATACAACAAAGACCAAATGATCAATATTACACAAAACCCATCATTAATAAGGTTGCAAATCTCAAATTTAACACTTATTTAGCAAAAAAAAAAGTAACAAAATTGAAGACCCAAATTCAATTTTAAACAACCATAATTCCTTCACTGAAGTCAAAATTAACCAAACTGAACCCAAAACAATCTCAAGTGTAGAAAAGTAGAAATTTTGAATGAATCGAAATGGGAATGAAAAAGAAAAGGAATGCCTTGGCGGCAGCAAAAGCTTCTTCGGACTTTTGAAGAGTGTAATTCTTCTTCTTCTCATCGAGCGAGACAGCCATTTTTACGCAACAACGACGAGTTATTTTTGAAGAAGAAGAAGAAGAGTGTCTATGAGAAAGCTTTGTTGTCGAGCATGAAAGCCCAAAACCCACTCCTACTCCGGCTACAGCACCAGCCATTGTTGCTATCTCTCTCTCTGTTTTGGTTTTTTCACCTGCGACGCTGACGGCTAGAGCTGAAAGGAGTCGAAGGCTTTGAAAGGAGAGGAGGTGAAGATGAAGTGGAAAAAAATGGATGAGAAGGAAAAATGGGTTTTGGTTAAAGGGTTTGTTTCAGATTGGAGTATGGATTTTCATCCATTGTCTGCTAGGTCTGAAAGAGATGGTTGAGGAATACTTTTTTTTAGAATATATGGTTGAGGAATACTTGCTAGAAGAGAACCCATCTACAAAATCTTCTCTTTCAGGGTTATTTCCTGCCATTCCTGGGTTGAATAATGGGCTTTCACAAAACAAGAAAAGAAGAAAAAAGTATTGAAGATTGTACGTATTTGTTGGATTTTTTAAAAAAATAACTATAAATCTAAAACAATTTTATTAGTTAGTAACATCTTCAAACTATTTAGAAAACTAACAATTTGAGTACAAGAGACTCGATTTTACTGTAACAAATCGAGTTTAAAACACTTGATTTTTGTATTTTAATAGAGCTGATGCGGAGAAATGATCCACGTGAAAATCGAGATTAAGACTCGATTTTACTATTCATCATCTTCTCCCTCTTTTTTTTTTTCCCTGTTCATCATCTTCATGCAGGTGTTCAAGTCCACGATCTGCACCTTGTTGCGCTTTTACAAAGAGAGAACACCAACAAAGCGATGGCATTGACTTGTACGACGGCGTATTGAATCAACGATCAGACAGCAGAGAGTAGCCGAGGAGTACAAAGCGAAACCCTAAGGTCTTTCTCTGGTCCTCTTCGGGCGCTTTTCAACTTCACAATGAACTGGTCCTCTTCGGAATTGGTCCTCCCCGCCGCGATATCCACCGACTCGTCGGAGGAGCTCGAGTGGAACTGATTGACTCGGTGACCTAACTCAGTCGCCGCGTGCGATAGAATCAATGGCGGGTTCTCCGCCACGCCTCTCAGAAGCTCCCGCTCCGAAATCCTAATCTTCAGACCCAACCTCTCCTCCGCCTCCATTGCAGACCGTACCATCCAAATGCTTAAAGCTTTGTGCAATCTTAATTAAACCCTCATCAGATGGAGGAAAAAAAATAAAAGAAGGGAGAAGATGATGAACAGTGAAATCAAGTCTTAAAGACTCGATTTCCCCGTGGATTATTCCTCCCCGTCAGCTCTACTAAAATACAAAAATCGAGTGTCTTAAACTCGATTTGCTACAGTGAAATCGAGTCTCATATACTCGAATTGTTAGTTTTTTAAATAATTTGAAAACGTTACTAACTAATAAAATTATTTAAGTTTTATAGTTATTTTGAAAAAAAAATCTGTATTTGTGGGTATGAAATGATTGTGGTTTTCATTGGGATTTTTAATACATAATTTGAACTTCTTTGATATTTTTTGATATGGGGCTTAATTTTAGGTTGAATGTTCATTCTTTGAGAAGATGGGGATGTAAAGTAGGTTTATTAATTTAAAATAGATTAAGGATCCGTTTAAATAACGTTTATTTTGTTAAAATTGAAATCTACTTAAATAAAAGTAAAAATTAATTGAAATAGTTCTAGAAAGTGTAAAGAAATTAATAAATAGTAAAATAAGCTATATAATAAAATAATATTAATTTTTTTATTGGTGTCCATACACGAACTAAGTTTAATGGAAACAAAATACTGCTTGGTGTATATATATAACATGACGTCTTGATTTGAATATTTTATCTTCTTTTTCTTTTTTTTTTCGCATTTGTGTATTTCAGAAACAAAAATTGTTTCTTTCTATTCGAAGTATGCTATCCATGGAAAATTTATTAAGTTATAATAAATGACCTATTAACATCCTTATGATCATGGTTGTGAAAGGATAGATAGGATTGCAAGTTGTGGTGGCCACCAGTTTTGTAATTCTCATCTAACCATATGCCGTCCATTTTATTGTAGAGGCTTTCTAATAATTAAAATAGTCTATGCTAATTTCAATGGCTTTATCATTTTACTAATTACCTTCATTTGAGATAATGGCATTGTATATTATAATCAATATATGTTTATCTTTCTATCAAAAAAGTATAATCAATACATATTCTTATTGATGGATGTTTTCTGAATTGGGTACATGACATTAGTGGTTGAAATGTTTTGCTCCTTTTTTCTTGGTCTATCCTGCTCAGTGAGGATTTTCCTTGGTTCTGACTTGATGAAGTTTTTGATAGTAACCCTAAAATTAAATCTAATTCAAAACCTTGTTAACTATAATAGTTTAAGCTGTGTTTACTCTCTATACATTTTGGAAATGGCAACCTTATAATTTACATGATCACAACTAATTAAACAAAGGTGGCAGCCAAAACGGTCAATCTTGGCGATCAAGATGGACTGCGGGGAATATATCGAATTGACGTTGATGTTCCAGAAGATGGCCGACTTCTATGATGTTCTTGTTTTTAGTACTAGCCCTTGGTATTCTATTTTTTGCTAATTCACAGAAGATGTTGACTGAACTATTTCTTATCTATAATTCACCTGGCACTTCCTTCTTTCGTAATAATGGAGGGTGCGGTCATAGGTTTAAGACTTACTCGATATGTGCAACTTATCAATAAAAAAATGTATTTATTTTCGAGAATTCTGAGTCAAACTACGTAAGGGGTCCTTCTAAACACCGAAATGCGTTGTCATATCCTTGTTTAGCAGGTGTAGTGTAACTTGGTGATTTGCTTAAAGCTTGGCTTTTCCAGTTGGTGGACCAACAACTATTTATTTCATATAGCAACCAAAATAAAGGCATGACCTGCCTAGATTTATCATCAAGTATTAGTGTTTTTTTCTCCCTATAATAGTTCATTTCTTCTAACATGTTTACTTGAGGTGTTTACACTAGAAATGAAATAAGATGATATAAAGTCTGTAAAAGGCAGATGGTGGTTTGACAGATGTACCTGGTTAAAAAGTCATATAAATCAAATGAAATGATCTGGCTATGGTTTGGAGATAAGTAGAAAAGTAAGAAAGAAAAAGAGTCAAATAAATCTTGAAGACAGTTGATAGTATAGAATTAATACTTAATGATGCTCAAAATATCGCAGTAAGTTACAAGGTTCTCTCACATGCTCGGATCAATTGGCACAACATCAAATAAGAAGATAGAGGGTACCGGTGTGATACCGGCCAAAGACCCTCCGAAGGTTAAGTCAGAAAATACTCGCAACCCTAGAGTGTCAGAGTTGGGAAAATTATGCGTACCTTGATTTGTAAGAGCTTTTGGGTTTTTATAGTAGTGTAGAACCGACCTTCCTTTCTTGTGTAGAAAGTTTTTTCCTTATAGGATTGTCATTAATGGGCGTATATCGCAGAATCCTCCTTATGTTTGGATTCTATTTCCATTGGGATTCTACAAATCAGGGTTATGCGTGAAACGCAAGTTGTTTCCATTTATAATCCTTGGAGATTACTAAAGCGGTAGATGGCACGTGTTCTTTAGATCTGTCCACCTTCTGTCCGTGCACCCCGATCCGACCACAAAAAAGTCTATAAGTTTGAATCATCGTCGCCTCTATTAAAATATACCTGTCACATCAAACTCTACCCTCTTCAGCTGCCCCCTCACTTCGTGGGTCCATGACCTCTTGGGGGACGGACTCATGGAGTGACGGTTTGATTTGCCCTTTGAGAGATAGACCTAGCCTGACATGCTGGCATAGGGTCATTAATATTGGATTATTAATATTGTAGGGCACGTGTCATCTACTTTGTGGCTGTTCTCTAAGAACGAAGCGTCCCTTCGTCTTCCATGTCGTTCCTTCTATATAAGCTTGCCTCTTCATCCCTCATTTTCCACTTTCCACAGAAATCATACGATTAGAGCGCGTCCGTCATCCTTGTCAGACGATCAATCTGTCTAGTTAGTTCATCCGTCATCTGCACCTTTTAGCTACACATCCACAACTGGTAAGCACTCTTGTCCTTTTCTTTAATGAATTGTTATTCATTTTTGTACCACCATCATCCATTTTAGATTCATCAATGTCTTAGGGTTTACAGTCACTTGTAGGTGACAGATGTCTAGTGCGTCAAGTAACAAGTCATTTGTCCGCGACGGGGTAGGCTACGATGAAGTGTACCGTCAGGTCAAAAAGACCCTGACACTTCAAGTGAAGAGAGGAGTTCGTCCGCCACCTCTCCTTCCTCAAGGGATGAGGACTTGGAGACAGATAGGCTAGAGAGTGACCTTAGTGACGGTCTAGATGGAAACGTGCCCCCAATCCAATCCGACGTTGGTCTTGACGGACTGAGGAAGTTCATAATGCAACCCATATGGACAGCCAATGACTTTACATCCACAATCAAGGATTCTCACTTTAAAACTCTTATGGATAAGTACCAAATATCCGTCAACATACCCCTCCGTCTGCCCTTCAAGTCGGAGAAATGTTATTACGAAGAGGTTGAAGGCATCGAGGTCTATGAGCAGATGCTCAAAGCAAGGCTCAGATTTTCCTTGAGTTCTCTCCACCACTGCCTACTCCAGTACTTGGGTTTGTCCGTCACCCAAATTTCCCCAAATGCCTGGAGGGTCTTCCTCGGCGTAGAAGTTCTATATGGGGTAATGTCCGATGGGGCACGGAGGTTAATAGTGGAAAAGTTTTTTCATTGTTACCGTCCGACAGAGATCACAAAGTCTAAGGGCATGTACAACTTTATGCCTAGGAGCCTGTTGTTGAGGCTCGTGTGTGATACTCTAAACTTCAACAGAAATTGGAAGTCTAGGTATTTTTTCATGGATGGTGACGAATGGATGTGTCACCCTGGTGACACTGAATACATGCCCGTCGACACAATGTGGGGCATATTACCCCCTTCTGGTATGTATCCGTCTTGTCTCTAGGTATGGTTGGTTTTTTAACTCGTCGTTATCTTAACCGTCTATATTTCTTTGTGCAGTTCGAGACTGTCCACAAGTTTCACTTGAGGAGTGGAGCTTTTTAGAAAATATTTTTCAAAAGACAAAGTTGGAAAAAAGAACTTAAGCCAAATTGGTCAATCTAGATACCTTACACTGGTATTGTAACAAACCAGAACCAACAAAAACTGCCCGTCATTACCAGAATCAAGTTCGCGAACGTAAGTCTGTCATCCAATGCCTTCTGTTTATCATTACAAATATATATATATATATATATATATATATATTTTAACATGTATGTCCATCTACTCTTGCAGAAATGGAAGCCAGCAAAAAGAGGGCTTATATTAAGCAGCAAGCTGCTTTAAAAAAGAAACATGAAGGTCAAGCTAGTATAAGGATAGGTGCTTCCCACTTCCCTCAAAAGGAAACTGCCACAGGAGAAGGTTAACTGTCAACCGAAGAAACCAAAAACAGTCCCTAAGACGGTCGTAGGGCTAAAGGCCGAGGCAAAGAAGACGGTCCCTCTTGTTGGCCACGGGAAGGGGAAAGGTCTCATAACGGGCCAAGTTCTCTCAATAGAAAAACCACTCGTCCTCCTCTGAGAAGACTCTAGATATGCATTGGAGAAGCTCTCGTCCATCATAACCCCTGATGATTATGAAGACCTGGGTAACCATGCGACGAAGGCAATGGGGGAGATAAGTCTCTTCAACATCGCACAGGTATCTCAATATCCGTCTTCTCCTATGTTTATCTCCGTCAACTTGTCCTTTTAATGATCATTTTTGCTTCCAGGCAATGTTGATGATGAAGGGGCTGGTGGGGCACTGTCTGAACCACAAAACGTCCTATGACCATCTTAGGGTCAAGGTGAGGTCGACGGAGGAGGAGCTTGCAAAGCTCAAGACCTAGAAGGTAGTCTAGGAGAAAAAATTGGCAATTTCCAAGGAAGCAAGGGGTAAGCTCGAGAAGCAGACGGAGTTGCTGAGACGGGTCTTGGAGGATAAAGAAAAGGAAATTACTGATACTAAGGACCGGCTCCGTCAAGCGAAGGAGAAGGCGATACTTGAGTATCGTGACTCCGACGCCCTTTTGTCAGAGCTTGGGAGCTCCTTCGCTAAGGGCTTTGACAATTGCCTTCATAATGTTAAAGCTTCCTATTTGGACCTAGATCTATCTCACATCAATATAGACGACCAGGGTCAAACCTCCGTCCTACCCGTTCACTCCGGGAATACGAACCAACTTTTTGGTGACAGTGCTCCCAATGACGATCCTCATGGTGACGGCGAGTCTGCCCTTCAAGTCCAAACTGTTGAAGCTGATGCCCATCAACCAGAAGATGTTCAAGTTGAGGAGAAGGCCAAAGATCCCCCCGTCTAGTAGTTTTTATTTTATTTGTAAAAATTTGTTAAGAACAATTTTTGTACCATTGTGAACAATTGCCCTTCGTGGGTTTTTATTAAGTAAACTTTCTTTATAATCCGTACACTTTAATTTTGTTGAGTTTTTGAACTTGTGCATTATGCATGACCTAATATGCATCTGTATTGTTGAATCCATCCAATTTATTGATCTTATGATTATATCCATCCACAATATTTACTTGGATGGAGTAGTTCTAAGATCCGTCCTATTTTATGTTGGATCCGTCCAGCCACGACCATTATTTGGGTCCGTCCCTTACATGGATCCTTAGACCATGATGATTGACAATTTTTACCCATGGATGTGTTTGTCTACTTCTAGACTATAATTTTTACACCCTTATAGGATGTATTCGTCCACTTTTGGAATTTATAATTTTTACACCCTTATAGGATGTATTCGTCCACTTCTGGACTTTGTAAATGAGTAGCTCAATAAAAGTAGAAAGAGTCTTATAGGATGTATTCGTCCACTTCTGGACTTTGTAAATGAGTAGCTCAATAAAAGTAGAAAGAGTACACATGTTATATATCTGAATAAACTCTTATCATAAAAAGATTATTCCTTAAAAGGAATTGAAAATTGCCCTTTGGGCTTAAAAAGCGTTGTAGCAAAATCTAAAAGCAATAAACTTAAAATGAATGTTGAATTCAAACTAGGGAATAAGTAAGCTAAGGAGCGTTGTTCTATATCTATTGCCATCTACTGGTAGTATTTTTTGAGATGCTCGGTGTTCCATAGATGGTGCAACTTCTGTCCGTCTAGAGTCTCCAGGTGGTAGGTGTCTTTTCTTACCCATGAAGTGATTCTATAGGGGCCTTCCCAGTTGGGCCCGAGTTTCCCTTGAGCAGGATCTCTAGTATTGTCCATCACTTTTCTTCAAACAAGGTCTCCCACTTTGAAGTCTCTGTGCCTAATCCTGGAGTTGTAGTACTTGGCCATGATGTCCTAGTATCGTGCAAGCCTTTGCTCAGCTGTTGCCTAACCTCATCTATAAGATCGAGTTATACGCGCATAGCTTCATCGTTCCTCATTTCATCGTGATTGTCCACCTTGTAGCTTGTGAGTCCAACTTCAGCTGGGATAACCGCTTCGCTTCTGTATGCCAACCTGAATGGTGTTTCTCCTGTGGGTGTTCTGGCTGTCATCCTGTACGCCCATAACACGCTTGGTAGTTCTTCCGGCCATACACCCTTTGCCCTTTCTAGCCGAGTCTTGATTATTTTTAGTAAGGATTGATTCATGACTTCAACCTGCCCGTTGGCTTGAGGGTGTGCGGGGAAGGAGTAATGGTTCTTGATTCCCAGCTATGAGCAAAAGTCTCTAAAGGAGTCGTTGTCGAACTACTTCCCGTTGTCTGAGACCAAGACTCTTGGTATACTGTATCTACAAATGATGTTCTTCCATACGAAGTTGTGCATATTCTTCTCCGTGATAGTAGCTAGGGCCTCTGCTTCTACCCATTTGGTGAAATAGTCGATACCTACTACTAGGAACTTCAACTGTCTGGTAGCTGTTGGGAAGGGACCCAGGATATCCAAACCCCATTAAGCAAACAGCCATAGGGCCGTCATTGGGGTGAGTTCCTCCGTTGGTAACCTTATGAGATTACCAAATTTTTGACACTTGTCGCAGGTTTTGACGTACACCTGGGCATCCTTCTGCATAGTGAGCCAATGATTAGCTTGTGGACTAACGACCGTGACCTCGAGTGATTCCCACAAACCCCTTCGTGTACTTCTTTCATGACGTAGTCTGCTTCCTTGAGACCTAGACATCTCAAATAGGGGCGCAAGAAGACTCTCTTGTACAAAACATCATTTATTAGGACGAACTGTGCTGTTTAAACCTTCAGCTTTCTTGAGGCTTCTTTAGTGTCTAGTATTATGCCATCTTTTAAGTAGGAGACTATTGGTGTGATCTAGTTGTTCTCGAAGTCTATCTCCTACATGTCGATGTCATCGATTAATGGTGAAAGTTGAATAAAGGAAAGTACTTTGGCGGGGATGATCATGTGATTTGCCGATGCGGTTTTAACAAGGCGGTCAGCATGCTCATTTTCTCCTCTCAGGATTTGCACAATCTTGGCATGCAAGTCGTCCATCTTTTTCTTTGCCAACTCCATGTACTTCCTCATCTTTTCTCCCCTACATTCGTACTCACCGTTCACTTGATTGGTGACGACCTGAGAGTCACAGTGAATAACCACTTTCGTGGCTCCTGCTGCTTTAACGAGGTCTAATCCTGCCATCAAAGCTTCATAATCTGCCTCATTGTTGGTCGTAGGAAAGTCGAGGCGAACCATGCATTTAATTTCGTCGCCTTTCGAAGAACGAAGTACGATGCGTGCTCCGCCTGCCTGTTTGTTGGATGACCTATCCGTGTATATGTTCCGTTGAGGACATTCTTCTGCCCTCTAGTCTTCTAAGCCAGTAAACTCTGTAATGAAATCAGCCACCACTTGTCCCTTAATGGCCGTACGCGGTCGGTACTGTAAGTCGAATTTGCTTAACTCTATCGCCCACAGCGCTATTCGCCCTGCAGCTTCAGGATTGCTAATTACCTGCCTTAGGGGCTTGTTAGTCAGGACGACTATTGTATGGGTTTGAAAATATGGCTTAAGCTTGCGAGCCGCTGTAATCAAAGCGAAGGCGAGCTTTTCCATCGGTGGGTACCTTTCTTCTGCGTCACAAAGTGCTCGGCTGGTGTAGTATACGGGCTTTTGCACTTTGTCTTCTTCACGGATCAGGGTTGCGCTAACGGCGGCCGGGGACACAGCCAAGTAAAGAAACAGTTCTTCTCCTGCTTTCGAGGGACTCAGTAGCGATGGGGAAGAAACAGTTCATCGAACGCCTGCTGACACTCAACCGTCCATTCAAAGGATTTCTTCAACGTGCGGAAGAAAGGTGGGCACTTATCCGTTGCTCTTGCTACGAACCTATTTAGTGCAGCAATCTTGCCATTGAGACTTTGCACTTCTTTCACATTCTTCGAGGCCAATATGGCACGGATTTTGTCCGAGTTGGCCTCAATATCTCTTTGAGACACCATGAACCCTAGGAACTTTTCTGCAGTCACCCCGAATGCGCATTTGCTCGGCTTGAGCTTCATGTTGTAAGAGCGAAGGGTATCGAAAGTCTCCCTGAGATCCTCCAAATAATCGTCCTCCCTTTGGCTCTTCACTAGCATATCGTCTACGTATACTTGGACATTTCTCCCAATTTGACGTGCAAATATCTTATTCATGAGCCTCTGATATGTCGCGCCCACATTCTTAAGGCCGAACGGCATCACTTTGTAGCAGAAAAGGCCTTGGCTGATAACGAACGAAGTCTTTTCCTGGTTTCTTTCGTCCATTTTGATCTGGTTATAGCCTGAAAAGGCGTCTATGAAGCTCAGCAACTAATGCCGAGCTGTGGAGTCTACTAGGGTGTCAATCCGTAGGAGGGGATAGCTATCCTTCAGGCAAGCTTTGTTTAGGTCTGTGAAGTCTACGCACATCCTCGGCTTCTGGTTGGCCTTTTTTACCATCACCACATTCGTGAGCCAATCGGGGTAGTACACTTCCCTTATGAAGTCTACCTCTTGAAGCTTGCGAACTTCTTCTGCGATAGCTTGGTCTCGTTCTTGGGCGAATACTCGCTTCTTCTGGCAAACTGGTGGGAAGGTAGGCAAGACATTCAACTTGTGCACCATAACTGAAGGATTGATTCCTGGCATGTCTTTATGACTCTAGGCAAACACATCTTGATTGTCCTTAAGGAACACTACTAGTGCTTGGCAAACCGTCGGGCTGGCAAGAGTGCCAATCTTGGTAGTTCTGTTTGGTCTGGAGCCGTCAAGGGATATCTCCTCAAGTCTCTCTACGGGTTTCGCCCCCGTTCGCTGTTCCTCAATACTCATTGTCTTCATATGGTCGTCCATCTCCATCATTGCTACATAACATTCTCGTGCTGCAACCTGATCTCCACGTACTTCTCCTATTCCGTACTCAGTAGGAAACTTGACCATTAAATGATAGGTTGAAGTTACATCCTTCCACGAGTTAAGAATTGGTCGTCCGATGATGGCATTATACACAGATGAGTAGTCTACCACAAGGAACATAACATTTTTGGTGATTTGCTGAGAGTAATCACCAATCGTGACGGGTAGGATAACTGCTCTGAGGGAGTATACTTTGGTTCCTCCAAACCCAACGAGTGGAGCGTTGGTTGGAATTAGCCATTCTCTATCAATCCTCATCTGCTAGAATGCCGGGTGATAAAGAATGTCAGTCGAGCTTCCGTTGTCGACCAGGATCCGGTGCATGTTGTAGTCTCCTACTCGTATGCTAACGACAAGTGCGTCGTCATTTGGGTGGTGGAGGTGTCGAGTGTCATCTTAAGAGAATCCGATGATGGGAGTGTCAACCCGTGCCATCTTTGGAACGAAACCCGTTAGCTGGATATTCTGAACCATTTTGAGGTAAGTCTATTGAGCTTTTTTGGATAAGCCGGAAGTTGCCGTCCCTCCCACAATCATCTTTATGTCTCCTATTGCAGGCCTTTGACGCTCATTCTCCTATCGGGGAGGCTATTCTTATAGATGGTCCACTCTTTCTTTACTGACGAACCTTTGCAGCTTTCCTTATCTAATGAGAGCTTCTATTTGCTGTTTCAGGTCATAGCAGTCCACTGTGTCATGATCGTGGTCTCTGTGGAAACGGCAGTACTTATCCCTGGACCTTTTGTTGGGGTCTCCTTTCAGCTTGCCTGGAAATGTAAGGGCTCCCTCATCTTTGATCTGCATCAAGACTTGGTCTATCAGGGCTGTCAGTGGGGTAAAGCTCGTGAATTTTCTAGCGGGAGGCTTAGAGCGTCTATCTTCTCTTTTATCTCTCATCCTAGCTGTCTTTCGCCCCTTGTCCTGGTGCACGTCATCCTGCCTTTCCCTCTTCTTGGAAGGCTTCTCTTCTCGAGCCAATAGCGCATCCTCCGCGTTCATTTACTTAGTTACCCTGTAAAGCACATCTGACATGGTCTTTGGGTCATTTTTATATAAGGAAAATAGAAATTTATCCTTCCGCAACCCGTTTATGAATGCGGCTACAAGTATTTTATCATCAGCTTCATCAATTGAAAGCGCCTCCTTGTTAAAACGGGCGATGTAAGACCTCGGTGTCTCGTCCTCCCGTTGCTTAATGCTCATCAGGCATGCAATGGATATTTTGTACCTGTGTCCTCCGATGAAGTGTGAAACAAATTGAGCACTTAACTCCTTAAAGGTACTGATGGAGTCAGGTGTCAATCTGCTAAACTAAACCCTTGCGGAGCCCCTTAACGTTGTAGGGAAGGCCCAGCACATAATTTCGTCTGCTACCCCTTGCAGGTGCATCAACGTCTTGAAGGACTCCAGATGATCCAATGGATCCTTAGATCCATCATAGCTTTCAATCTACAGCATGCAGAATTTGGGTGGAAGGGGGTATGAATTGACGGACACGGTAAATGGGGAGTCCGTTCGATGAACTAGGTCATCAAGGTCGTTAGACACCCGTCCTTTGAGGGCGTTCATCATAAAGTCCATGCGCTCTTTCATCATCTGCATCTCTGCAACTACTTAAGACGGGACCGGATTTGTAGTAGATGGGCGGCTCATATCCTACTGTTCTGGCCTGCTTGGGGCATTGCTTCCTTCTGACCCCTCATAATATCTTTTCTCAGCACTGCTAGCCTCCTAATCCTCCCTTTGGTTGTTATGTGCTGCATTCTTCTGCCGCAACTGCTCCTTTAGGTCATGGTTCTGTTTGTAAGGCACTCTACTACTGCTGCGAGGGTTTGAACCTGCCTCTCAAGAGTCATGGTGCATGGTTCGTCCCCCTGATTATTCATGGTGGTTGCCATTGAAAGTGTGAGTACCATGCAACTTTTTGTCCAGGAAGCATGAAGTATGGCCTTTCCTTGCACTTCCTACAGACGGCACCAACTGATGATACTCAAAATATCACCAGCAAGCTATAAGGTTCTCTCACGTGCTCGGATCAACCTGCACAACACCAAATAAGAAGACCTCAAGTAGGAACCGGTGTGGTACCGGCCAAAGACCCTCCGAAGGTTAAGTCAGAGAATACTCGCAACCCTAGAGTGCCAAAGTTGGAGAAATTATACGTACCTTAATTTGTGAGAGCCTTTGGGTTTTTATAGTAGTGTAGAACTGACCTTCTTTTCTTGCATAGGAAGTCTTTTCCTTATAGGATTGTCATTAATGGGCGTATATCACGGAATCCTCCTTATGTTTGGATTTTGTTTCCATTGGGATTCTACAAACCAAGGTTATGCGTGAGACGCAAATTGTTTCTATTTATAATCCTTGGAGATTACTAAAGCGGTGGATGGCACGTGTCCTTTAGATCCGTCCACCTTCTGTCCATGCACCCCTTATCCGTCCACAAAAAAGCCTATAAGTTTGAATCACCGTCGTCTTTATTAAAATGTACCTGTCACATCAAACTCTACCCTCTTCAATACTAGAAAAGGAAGAAGATAATTTAGTTTAAAAAAAGAAAGGAAAAAGTGGCTTGAAATTCAGGAAGTCCTCAAGTCAGTACATAAGCTTCAGCACATTCATTTCTTTCTAATTTAAAGATACTTAAGCCTTTCAGCTGGCACCTCGTGAGATGATCTGCACCTGTGGCAGTGTGGCCTCTTATACTTTCTTAGCTTTCTGAATAGAATATATTTTCTGATTTGGTTTTGAATAGATGGGGTTATGATTAATTCCTGAAAGAGACACCTCTTGTGTTTTATTAATGATGCGGTTCAACTGATATCTCCTCCCTTTGAGATGTTGGATGGACTTAAAAAGTTTTTCTTGAGTATATGATCTCCTACATACAAAAAGAAGTTCCAGCAAGACACTCAAGTTCTGGAATTTGCAATCGCCTAAGCATTTTTATGGTGGCAAGTGGAAGCTGCTTCTATGAGCCACTCAAGGAAGTCCAGGTATGAAGTGATGATGGCACACCACACTTACGTGCCTTCTTACCAAGATTTTATATATTTTTTCTCAATACCAATATTGATCCTGGTCCACTTTAAAATCATATTCAAAACCTGTAATTTCTTTCAAGTTTTCATTAACTTATGCTGGGATGGACAAAGATTTCAGTTTCTTGCATGGCATGAAATTAAGTATGTTTAGATACTGTTTATTTTGCTGAAATTGAAAACTTATTGCTGAAAGTACGGTAGGTAAAGATAAAAGTTAACTAAAATAGTATAGTGGGGTTCATAAATAGTATAAAAAAATAGCAATAAAGCCTATGAATAATAACAAAAATAAGCTAAATAGTAAAATAATTTTCATTTTTTATTGACGAGGCTCTAGATCAAGGCGAACATTTTTTAAAGTTTTTTTTTGAAGTTAAAACATTCATTTTGCATTTAACTTTAAGGACGCTCTATTTCTCGGGGTGATATTAAAGGCTCGATATGTTAGACATTCAAAATGGTTTATTTATTCATTCATTAACTTTTTGCACTCCATTTTGCTTGTCTGAATACCAGGTTCTTTCTTGCATCATCAAAACTAGACTTTGTTCTTATGTTGAGGCTCCTGCTGGAAGAGAGGCTAGCTAAGCAAATGAAGAAACTGAATAGTCGTTGTGGGAATATTTAAGCTTCTCAAAAATCAGTGTTAACCATAACAAAGTCAAAACTAGACCTTGTTCTTGGAACAGTTGAAACAAGGGGCTTTTTGTTCTTGTTCTTGAGAGGAAAATATTGCTTGGTTATTGCTCATCTGCGTTACCCGGCCCTTGTAGATAGGACATAAATTTTCTGGTTGTATTCTCCTATGACTTTGTCTATCAGCAAACATGGTGTATAATAAAAAATGCCTTTGTATTAGAAGTAGAGCTTTTTAAATAAAAAATAAAAAACTTTTTTTATTCTAGGAGCGTGAGTGATTTATAATGCATCTTGATCCTCTAAATCCTAGTCTTTCTTCCAGTAAATAAATACACATTCTGCTAATGTAATAGGTTTTTTTTCCTCCCTCTCTGTTCTATATAATTTTGGCCATAATATGTGATGACATTGAATTATTCTATGACACAAATTGGAGATATTGGCCTCATAAGAGATATCAACCCATGTGTTATGGACACCAAAACTGCCGGGTGTGCATCTGCTCTGAACTCATTCAAGTGAGTCAGGTCAAGCCATTGAATATCCGTGCCTCGCGAAACTTCTTCAGTCATGTCTTGCTTCTTTGTTCATGCCGTTGTTGCTGGGATTTGACCACAAGTCAAGCTGCCCAGGTATCAGTACAGTATCCAATCTGCTTCGAAAAGGAAGGCAGTGAGTGGGAAAAAGAAAAACCACCGTTTTTTTTTTTCCTTCCCTTTTGAAATTTTTTTAATAAGATCTGATTGAATTTCAAGCCATGGCAAGAAATCAAAATCTTTGTCTAAAATCCCAGTATAAGTTAATGATAACTTGAAAGAGGTACAAGGTATTGAATATGATTTTAATATAAACCATGATCAATATTGATATTGTTTGATAAAATCTTGGTATGAGATACCTACTATAATTTATTGCATTAGTTGTTAGATTTATGAGAAGAAGAGAAAAAGAGAAAAGACAACTTAAATTAGAGCGTATTGCTTATTTGTTAGAAGTGGAAAAAAGTACGACTGTACTTTAAACAAAAAATGATCTTTTAAAAAGATCTATAGGCTAAATAAGACTGAAAAAAGCTTAACCAAATGTAAACATGTATGTGCTTAAAAAAATATACTTGCTCCCCAAGACTTTCGAAGATTGGTAAATCATACAGCTATTGAGGTTTCCTGGTTGTGTTGAAATCATATTCATATATAAAGAAATAAACAATTACAAAATTAATTGATCCCACTATTGCTCAAGATCCGTGTCATCCATTTTAATATCTCAGTGCATAGTGTTTTTTTCTAATGGAATTTGAACTCACTTTTGAGTTCAATACACCTGTTGATCAGCATGTAGTCGGAGTCTGTGAGACTTTTAAGTTTTAATTGCTAAACTATGTCTTGCATTTTCACTCAATTGACTTGACTTGCCCTATATTTATGTTAATTGTGTTTTAAAATGTGACCAGAAGCATGAGGAAGAAAAGGATTCCAAAGCCATCTACAAAATTTTTGTTCTTCAGGGTAGTCCTTTCTTTAAATTTAACTCTTCCTCAAAGTGTCTTCATTCTAAATTAGAGATGATGTCTTTTAACTATACAGGTCATGGCAGCAAGAAGTCCCAATATAAGCCTCATTTTGTCAATTTCTCAAAAATTGGTTGATACCAAATTGAAAGCCAGACCACCTACTAAGCTCAGTGCAACCCCAGATTTAAAGGCAAAGCAATCTTTGATGTGGCTAAGGCTCTTACGACTCTGAGGAATTGAAAGCGCCTCAAATCCTAATGCATTTAGAAGTGTTTGAAACCCAAAAGCAACAACTATTGCTGTGCAAAAGAATATTGTCATAGCAATGGCTCTAGTCTTTGACTCACCAAAGAAAGCCGTAAAGGCAAAGATTTCAGCAAGATTGAATGTGCCTGTGAGAGCAATATGTTCAGCAATGAAGAAGCTTGCGATTACCAGTGGAAAGACGCAAATATTAGGCCATAACAAACCATTGCCTAGAGATGCTTCAAGAAAGCCATTAAGAGGACAAGAGGCTAAAAGCCGGGTTTTTAATTCCTTGCATTCTCACAATCGCAAGGTCCAGGAAGCCAAATCTTCAAGAATTTTGTGGAGAAAGAAAAATGAAATAGACACAACCCTCTCATGATCATGTGCCTCATGAAGGGGACGATTCTAGTGACATGGATATGGATGAGAAATCAAGGGGTGATTCTTTTGAAGTGAACTCTGCATCAGGTACCTCTAATAGCCGTTAAGGAAATGGGTGTGAAGAGTATTCGAAAACTGTGAAATCACAGAAAGTTGAGAATTCAGTTTAAGTTTTCTCAGGTTCTTCAAGAGGTGACATTATTGCCCTATCAAGTTCTGAAGAAAGGGATTCAGTAGAAAAAGATGTTCCCAATTCCCAATCTCTAAGTGGAGCAGCTGAAGGGACTAGTGGAGGAAGTGATTATGAGGAGAAAATAATATCGAGTTCAGGGAGAAGGGAAATTCATAAATTCAAGAAAAACGATGACAAGGAAAATGCCGTGACCTGTGATGATACATAAAATGACAGTGAAGTCTTAGATAATGATGAAAAGAAAAATGCTTTTGGCATCAGATGTTAACAGGTATTGAACTTGTGCATTCACAATATCTTGTTATCATGATGGCCTATTTTCTTGCAGATCATATATCAACGATGTTTTTGTGTTAAACGACTACAGTGTGCAGAATCAGAATAACGGGCACCGTGAAAGAATAATTCTGGGGAAGCATGATACTTCAAAGTATCACAAAAGGTCGCCTCTGTGCCAGAACATCATATTTGTTTTGTCAGATTTGCTTCTGTACAAAAAACTGTTCATCCTGGTCTCATTTCTCAACTTGCAAAGAGGATGCAGGTTAACTGAGTAACAGGTTAAGACTTTAAAAGACAGTTCCATCTCTGCTGCCCTGCCACCAGTGCTCTAAGTGTGAAGTATAGGAAACCAAAGCCCACAAATCTCAAGCCTTTTTGGCTAAGAACTGATGTATGTGAACTTTTTCAGCCCTGTCTGTTTAAAGAGACAGTTAAAAGTTTTTCCTTTATATCTGTTGTCAATAAAGTTGTTTTAGGAAAGAGGGATTCTTAAGGAAGCAAACTTGGAGAAAAAACTTGCTGCTCTGAAAGAAATTACAACAGCTCCAAGGCCTCTGGTTAGAAACTCAGAAAGAATAATTAAAAATGTATGCCTGGTAAGTTTATTATCAAACTATTTTTCCTCTCATAACTGAGATTCATGGAGCTGTTCAATTGATATTTTGTTTCCAATCTCAGAAAAATTAAAAAGTCCACGGAAAAAGTGAACCCGAGTATGATGTAAATGAGATGGTGAAGGAAAGTGGACAGAACAACAAACGATGATCAATATGTAAGTCTCTGATACATTTTAAAAAAATTATAAGAAAAAATATGCCCTGCTTACTGCTGTTTAAAGCACGTTGTTCCTCTGACGTTACTTAATTTTCATGATTAAAACCTTGTTTAATTTTACATAACAATATTGTGTAGTTTCAAATAAACAATGTGTCAGTCCTATCGCTTATTATTTTACCGTTGATATTCCCCATCGGGGAAAGTTTATTCTCAAACTGAATGGGATATTGTTAGCTAGCAATTGACACCCATGTCACTAACAAAGTAAAAGTTAGTCACACCTTTGTTATTCCCACACAAGGATTAATCAAATTTGAACCTTTTGTAATCATTTATATAACTCAAACCAATCTAGTATATACTCAACGTGAAACCCATCACATGATAGCACAATGACTTAATAATCAAAATTCAATCACAAAGAGACACAGTCCAAGGTCTCAAACTTGACACTAAATTTTGGTCACAGTTGAGAAGGTAGATTTGATTTGATGAGGAAAATGACAATTCCAACCTGCCAATCTTGCTTGCACCTCTATTTCAAAATTGAATCATTTTTATCTCTCTCCTTTCTTGTTGATGGGAAAGCCCAAGTACGTTCCCAGATTTATTATGGCCTGATCAAACCAGCATCTCTACTGGGAAAAAGGTTCAAAAGAAGTGGACAGTGATAAGACTTGACTTGAGTGAGGAACTCTTGCTTAAGGAAAACACCTCTAGCCTGGCTTGTTTTTATGCAGCATCTACCAATTCTTTTTGAATTAGATCCCGCAGCCTTCATATTTTGAGTAGGTAAGTTTTTGTCCAAAAATCCTAAGGTCTATCATCTGACAGTGATTCGTGCAATCCTGATTTGCACACTCTTTTAGTACAGATATTACGACCCCCATATTTTTCTTCTTCAGGAAATTGTTAGAATCTCCAAAAATCGCCCAAGGGAGGTCACGAGGACCTGCAACTACATAGATTCCTCCACAATAGACATCTTTTAACAAGTATAGGACTAACAAACTACAACTTAAGAGTCAAGAGTCAGTAGAGTCTTTTACCTTAACCAAGACATGAATTTCCTGCTTAATCAAGGAAAGGACTTCCACATTGGCCCAGTCCAGAATGCCAAAGCGGCCACAACCTTCTATGAAGCCAATGGTATCAATAGTCATTTCCCCATCAAAACGTAATTTTCTAATAAGATCATCAGCTTTGTCACACTAGGTTCCACAGGATTCTAAATCTTTGACAACATACAAGTACCCTACATTTCTACCAAAAACTTCCATGTTCAAAGCATGAGACCACTGAGCCTTAATATATACTTTGTGCTCTTTAGAAAGACTAATGGCGGCAAAACCCTCACAAATGGAGAGACAAGTCCTTGGGTCCTTAGGTTTCAATTGGACAAGAGGGGTAATACTCCATAGTGCTTCTTTCAGCAGAGGGCATGCCAACCATTTAAGTGGTTTTGGTGAAACGAAAAGGGTAACCATTCAGTTCACGGTCCAGCTCACATGAATACTACCAAACTTCTAACTAAACAATAAATTCATATGAACATAAAACTTTATTCCAAGATAAATAATTTCCATATCTATAACATTGGTACTGCCCAGACAGACCACAAGCCCCATTTTGCAATACACAAATCTAAAAAATGCTATAGATTAGAGCATTATTATGTTCAAGAGATCACCTCCATCAGTCAAATGAGCACTTCTCGTGCTTACCTAGGCTGCTGCTGATGAATAGTTTTAAAAAAAATTATAGCCCCTGCACACTCTTGCAGTTTATTGAACCACAAATTTCAAGAAATAAAGCAGGTGGGATGGGAAAACCATGGCTCTGTTGACTAGAAAGGTCTTCATTCAAGTGAAAGGAGCAGTGCCAATGTGGAGCAATAAACAATCTTAATCATACATGCTAAACACATTAAAACTCAACATACATTATATTCGACTAAACTAGCTTCAATTATTTGGAACCTTAATTTTCTCAGATGTCATCATCTAGGAACATCAAACAAGAAGCTTGTTTCTCAAATTCTGATGTGTGCTGTGCAAGTCCTTTCAAAGTCCATCCTTCTTGATGATATTTTTCAGCTCTCATTTGCAGCGACAAGTTCTGCAGCTATGCCTGACTTATTAGCAGAGTGTCCAGCATTTGGAACAACCTGTTGACAGTGATACGCATTAGCATGTTGCTTGTATATAGGAAAGAAATATGAAATCGGAACTTGAAGGACATATATGTGAAATATTGACAGAAAGTAATTGTATGCTAACTATAAAACAGCCAGTTCCCTGAGTTAATCGGGATATCTGCAAATAAAGAATTCTGAATGGTCCACCCTACTGTTCATTCTTGGGATATGAGAGAAAACCAATACTTAATAGAAAGGAAAAAAGATGAAAGAAATTCTTCTTAATGATGGATTTTTCCATCAAGCATACTGAACTTATGTAGAACCCACATCCTTAGTTCAAGGCCAAGAGGCCTCTTTCTGAAACCTCATTCTAGTTTATACACAAAATAACACTTGGAATGAAGGAAAGTTTTCCCATAATTTTAGGTTGACAGTTGATTACTTGAAGATAAGTTGGCTAAGAACTGCTTATCCACACCTTAATATGTGCACTACTTTTGTAGCAATGACATAGAATTACTGCATCATTTGATAAGTAATCTTACTATTCTGCATCCACATAACAATTAAGTCTTAAATTACTGGTCACATATACTTTGAAACTTTCTGGTTTTATCACACTCAAGCTAAATGATAAGTCAATAACATAATCAGTTACAATCGTACACCACCAAAGTCTTACTCCCTAATCTGAAAATAGATGGGCATTGAAAATTAATTCTTATGAAACAAGGTAAACAACATAATCATCCTAAAATGCCCTTAGGCAGGTTAAAAGGTGGGTTCAAATTTGAGAAAAAGTGATGTCAAATTAAAGGGTGATAGCGAAGTTAAATGGATAGATGCTTTCATTTTTGGAAACTCCCAAAAAATTTGGGATGGCCTAAAAGAAGAGCACCCTACATATTGGGAGAAGGAGCAAGTATTATTTTCAGTCGAAGGAAATCCTCTATATGCTTTACAATGGACTGAAAAGTACTGAGCCTGTGCAAGAGCCCAACTAACTAGAATAAAACCCTTTGCTATTTTTGTCCACAAGGGCTAGTCAAGAATTAGAACACAAAAGAGTTTATTGACTAGGTGGCTGAGTTGTCAAAGAGTTATGTCAAATTAAAGGGTGATAGCGAAGTTAAATGGATAGATGCTTTCATTTTTGGAAACTCCCAAAAAATTTGGGATGGCCTAAAAGAAGAGCACCCTACATATTGGGAGAAGGAGCAAGTATTATTTTCAGTCGAAGGAAATCCTCTATATGCTTTACAATGGACTGAAAAGTACTGAGCCTGTGCAAGAGCCCAACTAACTAGAATAAAACCCTTTGCTATTTTTGTCCACAAGGGCTAGTCAAGAATTAGAACACAAAAGAGTTTATTGACTAGGTGGCTGAGTTGTCAAAGAGTTGGTTGTGGTTGTGGTAGGTCTTAGGTTTAAATCTTACTATCAGAAAACAGGAGGCTAAATCTATAGGGTGTGGGTGCGTGGGTGGTGTGTGTGTAGCTAAATAACTTATTATACTTTATTTATTTATTGTAAATGTTTTGAGAACAATAACTAAATAACTTTTTTTATTATATTAGTTTACATGGAATGGTTTTTTTTTTTTTTTTTTGGGATAGATTTTAGCTAAATTTTATGTGAGTTTATACTACTTTTAGTTAACATAGACTTATGTAAATAGTGAATTGAAGCAATTTAAAAAGGTAATAGTTTTAATTAAAAAAGTAAATAGAATTTATGGTTTAATTTGAAACAACCCCAAACTATTGAAAATTATGTAATTTACCCAATTTTTAAAAATAAGGAGAGCCATTTGGCATGAGGAGCTTGTAGCTACTTGTCGTATTGAGCAAATAGTAACTTGACACAATCACGGCTTCTAATATATAGTATACGATGTCACAGCATACAAATATTTATAGCTAACCCAATTAGTTGGGTTTAGACTTAAGAGATTTGTTAAGTTGATGTCCTTGTTATAACTTTTTGTCCTTGATGTCAAAGAGGGGTGCAATGTCCCCAATTCACAGACATTCTTACAAAATCCATCAGTCTATAGAAGTTAACATACTGATATACTTAGATCAACCCAATTTTCAGAAATTCTTAAACATATACTTATGAACATTGTTCCTACATGTGCCCTTGTATAAAATAAGTTTTTACCTAGATCATGACAAACATGTGTTCTTGTAAAAGTTTAGATATGAAATACAACATTAAACAAACAAAATTCATATACAGGAAAAGAACAATCATGAAATAATAAAAAAAAAATTATAAATCCTTAGAAAAAAAAAAAACAAAAACAAAAACAAAAAATTACTACACACATTATGATAAGAATTAACAACATACTTATACAAAAGTAAAAGCCATATTTTAATTAAATATATTTTCTAAACGTTAGGGCTACTCAGGGATTCACCCTCTATATATTCTAACATCACACCAACTACCAATCACGAAGCAGCCCGCATGGAATGGATGATCTTCTGTTTTACTTTCAATCTAGAAGCCACTAAAAAATAATTTTTGCTTAAATGAAAAGAAAATGACAAATAAATCACTCTGCTTCCAAATACGCGCGTATCATCCTTCCAAATAGATCACTCTGCTTCAATTGTTACTAAATAGCATGATCACAATGTATGGGCGATAATTACCTGCAGTGTTTATATGCCTTATCTTATCAGTCTTATCTAACAGGAATGAGCCTGGAGGAAAGAAACCCTGGTTCATCAAGTAATGGTTTTTTATTCTTGCAAAAGCTTTCATTAAACAAAAGCACAATTTCAATTATTCTAATATTCACAGCTCAAGAGATATCTAATTAGATGGAAATGGAATGGATCTGTCTGATCCTCAATTGCAAATGCCAAAAACAGATATAATATAACATACAAATTGTAATCTGTATGATACAATATATCTACACAAGAAGTACTAAAGGCAATTATTTACAAGACTTAGTTGCATACTGTTCATCTTGCATCCATGCCATATAAGCTGTAAGTGGGAAACCCAATAAAACTTTAGTTTTTCTTCTTGTAAATATACAGGGTCTTCGGTCGCTTGAAGTTTCCATTTTCTTCTTGTTCCTGTCCTAAATGACAGCAGATTAATGTAAGAGAAGTTTTAAGTTATCATTATCTATGTCCCACAGTAAACCCTCTACTTTGGAGGATACTCATATGGTGTTTTTTGAATGATAGAGAAATAAAAAGGAGCAGGAAGCAAGGAGGAGAACAGGAGAAATAAGGGACAGAAAAGAACAAAAAGAGAACGAAAAAACTGGATGCATTGTTGATTAGAAAAGAAACTGTATAAAGCCAAAGAAAATCGTTTGTGCCATACTTTCAACAAGCTTAAGTAATAACTATGAAATGCGTTTAGTATGAAACTTTCCTCATAAAGCTATTCCATAGATTTGCAGCAAGACTTGAGCAACATTTACTATAAATATATATTAGTGGCTGTCAACCCTATAGGTCCAGCCCAAGACAATGACTGTTGGTGCACTGCACCATGAGTCCAGCCCACATGTTTTGTCAAGAGCTCATTTAATGAGCATGGCACTCCATGACTTGTGAGAAGTCTGACTTCTCTTAATGAGAAGTGAGCCTAAGTGTGTTGGACACGCTGAAGGCAAAAGAGAAGAAACAAGGAAAGGCCATTCGGCCAATGAGAGTTGAAGAAAGGGATTTTGGTTGAAGCAAAGTCAAAGTTAGTGGCTTGCATTTATTGTGACTTGATGTGAAGAGTGTGAAAGGAAGAAAAGAAGAAAAGGTGAAAGAAATAAAAGGGAAGGCCATTCGGCCATTTGGTGTAGAGAGCAAAAAGAAAAGGAAGTCCCAGCAAGTGAGTCTGAGGACAGTGCAGTCTTTGAAGAGCTGCGTGAGTGACAGTAAGCAAAAAGAGAAGAGAAAAATAGAGAGAACAAGAGAAAATTGTGAGAGAAACACAGTGAAAAAGAGAGCAGTGAGTGAAAAGAAAAAGAGAGTTTTTCTTTGCTTAAGTTGTATCTCTAAGTGTTGTAATCTCTATTTAATATAGTGAAATTATTCGGAGTTTGTCCCGTGGTTTTTCCCTTCAAAGAAAAAAGGGTTTCCACGTAAATCTTTGTGTTCTTGTGTGATTGTGCTTCTGCTGTGCTTGCTGAAATTATTCACAATTGTATAGAATTTTTCCCAACAAGTGGTATCAGAGCGTAGATTCGATTGGGAGCAATGGCCGGAGAAGAAGGAAAAACGTCAGGAATCGAGAAGTTTGACGGCACAGACTTTGGCTATTGGAAGATGCAGATCGAAGATTATCTGTATGGGAAGAAATTACATCTTCCTCTTTTGGGAATGAAACCAGATAGTATGGAAGAAGAAGAGTGGAGTCTTTTTGATAGACAGGTGTTAGGAGTTATACGATTAACTCTAACAAGATCAGTTGCACACAACGTTATGAAGGAAAAGACCACAGTGGATCTAATGAAGGCTTTGTCTAGTATGTATGAAAAGCCTTCGGCTAACAATAAGGTGCATTTGATGAAGAAGTTGTTTAATCTGAAGATGGTGGAAAATACTCCTGTGGCTCAGCATTTGAATGAGTTCAACACTATCACAAATCAATTGTCATCTGTGAAAATACTCCTGTCCGACGGCCTATGCCCTAGCAATTCGGCGCAGAGGTTGCTCTAATCCATACGAGTAAGACCCACCACCGGCAAGCCAACTACAGGTACCCCCATTATAACCTCCATGTCTTGCAGCATGATGGTCATCTCATCGTGGGGCAAGTGGAATGTGTGAGTCTCCGGCCGCCATCTCTCCACTAACGCTGTGATCAGTGTATGGTCAATGTCTATATTTGGGACCCGAAGTAGCCCATCTAACCCCGCATCTGTGATATAAGCGGCAATCCGTGGATCTACCCCACCTTCAAGCAGACCTTTCTCTCGGTGACGACATTTCAGTACACCTGGCACTTCCTGCAAACAGAGTAGCTTAGTATTAATAATAGCATTCACTAAGCATGTAATAATTACGCTTCAAACTTAAATGCCAAAAATCTTTTTACTACATATATTGACTACAATTTTGGACAAGTGCATACCTCGCCCTCCAAAGGAGCATCCCAAAGCAAACTTGAACGATGCATAGTCTGCCTCCTTAAGACATCCTGTATAGAGGGTCCCTGTTGATGTGGGTTCATATCTGGCATAAATTAAAGGTGATTAATGAGACCACATAGATGAGACCACATAATTCTCATCCTAAATGCTCAAATTCAAACAAAACAGCAAAACAACACCACAGATGAAACACAATAGCCTGAAACCAAAGCACTCAATCGCATAGACAAATACAAAAGAAAAGGTGTGTATTGTAGAATGAACTCTAAAGCTAACAATGTGTATTTAGCAATTACTATATAAGGAATCTATCAAACATATGACGATAAATCTTATGTAGGTTTATATAGAAATGTTGATACTGTGAAACAAAGTATGTTTGCATAAATGCCATACTTTAATGAGGTTTTATCATAGAATTGACAATACTTTTTTTCTTTCTTTTTGAATTCAGTTAAAAGAAATAATATGTCAGCATTGTTAAAAATGAAAAAGAAAATTAATCAATATCATTCCTTATCAAGTAATATGTCAGCATTGTTTTAGTTTGGGTCTAGGAACTCCTCACTCCTCATGCTAATCAATTGCAGCCAAGCCAATTTCAAGGCTGGCATGGACTATCCAGCGCCGTAACAAAAAGCTTCTCAAAACATACTATTACTTTTTCCACAGCATTTTTAATTCCAAAGTCCAAACCCATCAAATTGCTCAATGCAAGACTTGTTCTTACCATTGTGAAACTGTGGCTCCTTAATTTATAGCTACTTGTGGGAAAAACTTAAGTAGAGATATATTGTAGTGGGAACCCTATCCTAAATACTCGGGGCTTGTTTGAATATAATGTGGCAATAGTTTTAAAATATAGACATTTTGCTACACAATATGCAAATAAGGACAAATGCCCATTTTTTCTGAATAGATACATGACATATGTAACGCCACCTCATGGCTAGTGCCTCTAACGCAATCATCATTAAAATCTTGTCCAGGTAAAAAGAGTAAACGATTCTCACGTGATGCGCATGGTTGAGGCTTAAAGACACCACAAAATGCCATTATGTACGAGCAGAGCATCTACCTAGCAAGCCTACCAAAACTAAATGCCAATCTTTTTTTTTTCTTTACAAAAATAAAAATTAGTAGTAGTAAACTGTATAAATGTTTTATATCTATCTCTAGAATCTTCGATGGATCGTTGAAATATCAAAAACCAAAAAACCAATACAAATCGCATTTGCCACTCCAATTTCCAAGCTCTCAAACTCCCTTCCATGCGCATAAAACGTTCTATAAAATAATTGTTGAAGAAGATTAACAGAGTTTATATACGGTAAAAATTCAAAATCCAAAAAATTGAGACATTCTACAGATCTATTTTGTCACTAAGAACATGTACGTGCAAAAGTAGCAACATCTTGGGTTCTATGCTTTGATTTCTTGTATTGTCTTGCTATTCTAGTACACATCACCTAAGAAGGACTGTAGTTTGCATTGCTCAATTGAGTACATTATGCACTCCACATACAACGAAAAATTCAAAGCTTAAAAGTCCTTTTACTTTCTTTTCCTGCAATTTCTTCCTAACCAAACATTCTCTATAGTCATTCAAATTCAACAAAACCTTCGACAGAAAAATATCATCTTAAAGTCCATATACAAGCATCATGCTGGAACATCAACCCAGACATACTCAAAATCTCTCACAGATCCGTACTCCTATTGAGTTAATGCAAAAAAGCAACACAAGAAAAAGAATCAAGATATTCAATTCAATCTTCAATGTTAAGACCCCCAAACACCCTTCTTCTTCTTCTTCTTTTTTGGCTTTCTCAGCAACCAAACAAAATATGGAAGTAAAATCAGACAAATACAACAATGAAAAAAGTAAGACAAGTTGAAACTCATGAAACCCATATTCCAAAATGTGATTTTTGTTGCTTTCAGAGAGATGAACTTAACACCCAAAATTGAAAATCATGAAACCCATTTTCCAAAATGTAAATTAGTTGCTTTCAAAGAGCTGAACCAAACACCCCAAAATTGGGTTTTCAAAACAAAAGGCAAAGCAGTTCCAAATAACAAAGTGGGGAAAGAAAGAAGAGTAACCTTCGTTGTTGTTGTTGTTGTTGTTGTTTTTCTTCTTCTTCTTCTTCTTCTTCTTGTTGTGGTTTTTGTTGGGAAGGAGGAGGCAAGCCTTCAAAGAGGTTTTTCAACCGCCAACACTAAAATGTTCATTAAGAACAAAAAAAAAAAAAAAAAAAACAATTCAAACATTACACCACAAATACCCACAAATAACCCTAACCGCACAATAACCCTAACCCCCCAATGCTCAAACAAGTATGGCTCGGATATGGAGACATACCTTGTGATTCCAAACTCAAGATGCAGAACAAGACAGAGCGTGAGCTGGGACACTACGGACAGAGATGGAAACCGAGACCGAACTGAGACGGAGACCGAGACAGAGAATGAGAGCGAGAGGGAGACTACGAATGAGAGCCAGAGCAAGACCGAGAGGGAGATTGAGAGCGTGTGGGAGAGTTTAGAGTGAGATGATAGCGAGATTGAGAGAGTGAGACGGAGATTGAGAAAGTGAGAGTGATGAGAGTGAGTTTGAGAAAGTGTTTTAAGTGAGTTTGAGAAAGTGTTTTAAGTGTGAAATGATATCAGAGTTTAGTGGATACTCGAGTTTGGTGGACTCGGGTACTGCTAAAACAGTACTCGAGCTCCCCAGACTCGAGTATCAATGGGAAGGAATTTCAAAAAAGGGGTGCCAATACAGATTGATACCCAAGTTTGCTAGGCTCGGGTATCATTTTTTACAGTACTCGAGTCTGAGAAACTCGAGTACCAATTTATATTTTTTTAGTGCCCGGTGCCATGTCAGCCAGTGCCAGCGTGGAATAGAAAACAGAGAACTCGTGAATGTGAAAGTTGAGTATCCAAAAATCTGGTAGATCACCATATAGTTCCGAAACAGTGGTTTTTTACAAAATATTTTATAAAAAAGTGGTATTTGGCCATTTTGGCCAGCAGGTAAGCCCCACACGTGTGGAGCTCACCTGCTTGTGAGAGGCAGGTCAGTATGAGAGATTTTTCCATTACACGAGCACTTACATATATATACTATTGCACGAGCATTGTGGTCCTTACCAAAAAGAAAAAAAAAATTGTTACATTACATGAGCATGGTGGAGCTATGAAGGTGATACTCATAAAAATAAGAAAAAAAAAAAAAAAAGGAGCTCTGCAATTTTCACTCTTCTCCTCAGTTCTCTCTCTCATCAGTTCCAAATTTCAGATTCGATTTATATCTCTCCAATTCAACTCATTTTCAGGTTTGGGATCAAGCAGTTTCTTTTCCTCTAATTTTCTTGTTTAATCTTTCTTCGGTTCTTATAAAAGGAAAAAAAGAAATTTGCTTGCAGATGGAAACAGACTCATCATCTTTCCCAAGTTCTTATTCTACTACTGCTCGGAGGAAGAAGTATGATGTCTTCCTCAGTTTCAGAGGCGAGGACACCCGCAACCATTTTATGGGTCATCTCTATGAAGCTTTGAAACAGAAAGGCATTGTCACCTTTAAAGACGATGAAAAACTCGAGAGAGGAAAACCCATTTCGCCAGAACTGTCGAAAGCGATAGAAGAATCAGAATTTGCTGTAGTTATTCTCTCAGAAAACTATGCTTCTTCAACTTGGTGCTTAGATGAACTTGCAAAGATCATTCACTGCAAAAACGAGATGGGAATGACAGTTTTGCCTGTCTTTCACTATGTTGACCCATCTGATGTACGGAAACAAAGGGGAACTTTTGCTCAGGCATTTGCTAAACATGAAGAAAAAGAGAACAAAGAAAGGGTGGAAAAGTGGAGAGATGCTTTGAGACAAGTAGCCAACCTTCGCGGATGGCATTTAGAGGATACTTGGTAATTTAATATTACTTTATTTGGAACCTTGTGCAGATTTACATACATGCTTCATTGTATTTCTTTCAATTTTGTCCTTAGCGAATCAATTTACATATTTTTGTTTTAGTCAACAGAATTGAACGTTAAATATGTATCATAGTATTTGGTTGACCTACTGGTGGTTCAAACTCAATGCATATATATTGTACTTTATTCATTGCAGGCCTGAGATAGAAGACATCAAAGACATAGTGGAATGGATATCACTTAACTTGAAATATGATGCGTTCCCATATATTGCCAAGAACCTAGTAGGAATATACCCTCGAGTGATGGAATTGATGTCATGTTTAGCTCTAGGATCATATGATGTTCGCTTTATAGGAATTTGGGCAATGGGGGGAATGGGCAAGACAACTCTTGCTAGAGTTGTTTATAATATGATTTCGAAAAAATTTGAAGATTGTGTTTTTATTGAGGATGTTAGGGAAAAGATTGAAAAATATGGTGTTGTTCCACTACAAGAGAAAATTATTGAAGTTTTGAAGGAAAAGGAAATGAAAATACAAGAGAAGTATGATGGAGTTCTCAAGATCTACAATAGGTTATGTAAGAAAAAGATTCTTCTTGTTCTTGATGATGTCGATAAACTGAAACATTTAGAAATGTTAGCTGGGGAGCATGATTGGTTTGGTTCCGGCAATAGAATAATCATAACAACAAGAGATAAGCATGTGTTGGAGGCACATGGAGTAGATGAAATATATGAAGTTAAAGGATTATGTCATGAAGATTCTCTTCAACTATTTTCCTTAAAAGCCTTTAAAGAAAAGCATGTCCCAAATGATTATTTAAAACTATCTAACCATTTTTTGAGTTATGCTGCTAACCTTCCTTTAGCTCTTGAGGTTTTGGGTTCCTTTTTGATTGGAAGAAGTCTTGACGAATGGAATAGTGTGCTGAAGAGACTTAAACAATATCCTGAGGAAGATATTTTCCAAGTACTTAAAATAAGTTTTGATGGGCTGCAGAAACCACAGAAGGAAATATTCTTGCATATTGCATGCTTTTTTAATCATCATAAAAAAGATTATGTAGATGAAAAACTAAACATTCTTGGCCTTTACCCTGGTATAGGATTGAAGGAACTCATTGATAAATCTCTCTTGAAAATTATTAATAAGGATATAGTGTGGATGCATGATTTACTTGAAGAAATGGGCAGGAGCATAGTTTCTCAAGAGTACCCTGATGATCCTGGGAAGCGTAGTAGATTGTGGCGTTATGAGGACATTGACAAAGTGTTAAGAAAAAATAAGGTAATAGGCTTATGTAGAGAATTTGAGCTCATTCCCTACCTTCATGTCCAACAAATTTGAAATTTGAATTGTTTTGCTAATAATATATTTTGCAATTCACCATTTCCTTCTTGATTATTAGGGAACAGAAGCTATTCAAGCCATGGTTATTTGGGATACTTGTGACAAAGCACAAATGACACATTGGAACCCTGAGGCCTTTTCCAAGATGTACAATCTTAAATTTCTTAGAGTGAATGACGTTGCCTATGTCCCCACACATCTTCCTGATGATTTAAGAATTCTTGATTGGATTTCGTATTCTTCAAAATCATTGCCATCAAGTTTCCAGCTAGATGAGCTTGTTCAACTTTGTTTGCAAAGGAGCAGAATTGAACAACTTTGGATAGGAATAAAGGTAAGTGAGTTATTAAGTATCCTGATACAAGTTTTCTTTTAAGTCACAATAAACAAACACTAGGAAGCTAAATATTCTATGTTTTTCAATTCTAACAGAAATTTGAGAAGTTGAAGTTCATTGACTTGACTGCCTCCTTATACTTGATTACAACTCCAGACTTCACTGAAGTGCCAAACCTTGAGAAATTAGTTCTCGAAAGGTGTATAAATTTACACAAGTTTCACCCATCCATCAGAATTCTTAAGAAACTTATTCATCTTAATTTAAAAGGTTGCAAAAGACTAAATCCTCCTTCATGCATGTTTGAAAGTGAGTGTCTTGTGGCTCTTGAACTTTCTAACTGCTCAAAACTCAAGAAATCTCCAATATTTGTGGGAAACATGGAATTCTTAGAGGAGCCTTTTTTGGATCGCACTGCTGTTGGGGAACTACTTAGAAACTTTCCACAGAACCTAAGGATAGTCGAAGGCCTAGTGAATCTTGATTTGAGTTATACAGCTATAGAGGAGCTGCCTTCATCAATTGTACATTTGAGAGAACTTACTTCATTGACTCTAAGATATTGCATAAATCTTGTGTGCCTTTCTAGCACCATTTGTGGTTTGAAGTTGCTTAATTCTCTTGATCTTTTTGGATGCTTAAAATTGGACAACTTGCCAGAGGAAATAGGAAATATGCAACATTTGGAGCTGCTTAATTTGAGTTGGACAGCCATAAAAGAGGTTCCTTCTTCCATTGTTCGCCTTAAAAATCTCAAAGAGCTGCATATTCGTGGATGGAAGTTATCTGAATTTTATGCTCGGCCAGCAAGTCCTGAGTGGAATGACCCTTTACAAACTGCATTATTTTCCCTGCCAACAAGTCCTGCTCCATGGAGCATATTATTGCCTTCATTTTTATATTATTCCCTGCCAACAAGACCTGTTCCGCTGGGCCTGTTATTGCCTTCCTTATCTGGTCTGCAGTCTTTAACATATTTGCATCTTAGTGACTGCGATCTTTTGTCAATCCCCAATGACTTTGGCTGCTTATCCTCTTTAGCACACTTAAATCTAAGTGGAAATAATTTTGTTTCCCTTCCTAAAAGCATCTCCCAACTCTCTAAACTTCAAACACTCCTTTTGGAGGGTTGCAAGAGGCTTCAATCGTTGGAAAGTGTTCCACCAACTATTGTTTCTGTGATTGCAAACAATTGTACCTCACTGGAGAGATTTCCAGAACTGCAATTTGATCTTTTTACATCCAATCACTCCCATTTGAATTTCCAGTGTCTAAACTGCTTCAAATTGGTTGATAATATTCAAAGCATCAGTAACATGATTCAGGTCTCTCTTTCTCTCTCTATCTCTCTCTCTCCCTCTCTCTCTCTCTAAGTTCTAAACGTTATGCTTTGTATATTCCAGGGACAAAGTGTTCAACTACCATGCATCTTAGACATTATTATTCCTGGAGGTGAAATTCCAAAAGGGTTTAGCCCTGTAGGTTGGTGTGATAACATACAAGTGCCTAATTGTGGGTATCAATTCCTGATGGGAATTACGTTGTGCATTGTTTTTGTACTCAACCAGTGGCGTCCTTTCTCTAGAGATTTTCAACTTACATGTTTGTTTGAAGTCAATGGAGTTACCGTGAGATTTCCAGTACGCTCTTTTTTTAAGTTAAACTATGCTATGGCTGAATCACCTCACCTTTGGCTGCTCTATTTGCCCCCTCAATGTGGTGAATTTGCAATTAAAATAATTTCCGATAACGTGAAGGTGATGAAAAAAGGGTTTAATTTGGTATACAAGCAGCATGCTCTGTGAGGATCTGGGTGTAATCCAACATGATATTGATGATTCAGCCTCGGAAGGTACCCGAAATAAGTGAAGTGATGATGAGGATGATGGGGCTGGATCTAGTGGAGGAGGCTACTCTAATGAGGCACTGCATTCAGTGACTTGGAGATTTATGGCTCATTCTGACAATTATAGTAAAATGGGAATTTTTCGACTTCTTTGCCTGTAAGTCATCATCCTTCTTCTTGCTATTATAATTTACAACTCCTGCTGTTCTCTTTTAATTTGGGGAAGGGAATCCAATGAAAGTGTTGATTTTGATTGTCAAGTTTAAATTGGCATGATAACTAATTTAATTTGTCATAGGTATAAAATAATAGAGTTTTTCTTTTTTGATTTCCCTCACTAGCATTTTTTTTTTTTTTTAAATCATTGTACTATGCTAGTTGTACCTTAGCATTTCCTTTTGGCACTCATATAGCCACATTTAAAAATAAAAAAATTCAAAAAAAAAAAAATCTTAATCAGGTTGGAATAATACTAATTTGTCCTGTTGTCTTGTTAGAGCATTTTAATTTAATGGAAGGAGGGGATCAAACGTCCAAGAAGCATGAAGTCTATTGTGGCAGTAAAAGGGATAGTTACCAGAACCACATTGAAGAATTACCCAAGTATGGTCCCTTGTCTCACGTCCGCCTGGGCTCTTGCTAAAGTGGTCAAGGACTCAAAATGGTCAGTTATTTAAATCAACTGTCAAGTGGCTCCTATTATTGATTAAATCATGTTTTTTTTCCTTCCTGCAAATGTAATGCTCTGTTGAACTTCTATTCCTATGCAAATACATTTTGAAATTTCTCTTGAGGTCTGTTGTATTTATATAATTGTTTTTTTGCCTTTTCTCTAACAGTCCCACATATATAATGTATTCTTTTTTTTTTCCTTGCTGGCATTTGGGTCTATGATTCATATTGAAGAAATATCCAACAGAAACCTGGATTGGTTCAGATGTTGATTTTGGACCATGATTTGCACAACTTACATGCAATTGAAAGTTAAAAACAGAAAAGTAATGAAAAAATGTTGAAGTTTTTAAAACTTTTTTTGCCCTATTTGATAAGAAAGAGAAATGAATCATGAGTATAGAATAAGTGGATAACTATACAATGTTGCATAAAAATGAGTCTTAGTAAAGTTTATAGCAGAATTTACTACTCATACGAGGGGTGAGAATATTACCCAAAATATTGAATAAACTTTCAATGAAATTTTCTTATAATTTGTACAATGTGCTGTGTTTATCATGCATGAACACTTTTATCCAATAAAAAACATTTCACTTCAATTTTCATCTTATTATGGGAAGAAATATAATGAGGTTCCAGTTCTTTTTTTTTTTTTTTTTTTTTTCTTATCACTTTTCTTCTATTATATATCAAAACATGAAAGTTGATTAAAAATTTTCCCAATTCATTTTTCTCAATCTAACACTTTTTTTTTTTTGTTAGGTAAAAAAGCAATATTATTAAAAGAAAAGAATAAAAGATACATAGAGTTTACGGTAGTGAACAAAGAACAACATAGCAACAAAAAGAAATAAAGGAATCAAAATCATATTCTAAGAAACAAAAGAAAATCAATAATAGTAGAACAATCCGAAAGACCCCAACACCGAGACCAATCGAAGAGAGTCCACTGGCACAAATCTAATAATTGGGCCATTGATTTCTCGATATCCTCAAAAGAACGCCGATTACGTTTAGTCCAACTAGTCCACATCACACAGTCTGGTACCAAATTCCAATTATCGGAATTATATTTTCCCAAGCCAAAGGTGCCAACAACAAAGTAAGTCTATAACCAAACCCGGCATGACCCAATCAATCCCAAATAGCTGAATCATATGCATCCACATAGAATGAGCTAACAGAAAAAAAATAAGAAGATTATCCACAGATTCCTCATTACAACCGCACATACAACAACGATTTGCCAATGAACGACCATGGAGCATAAGATTATCCAAAATGAGAATCTGGCCATGGGCTGCTGTCCACATAAAAAATGGCACCCTTTTAGGAACCTTTACTTTCCAAATTCCCTTCCAAGGGAAATTAGGAGTAGCATTTCGAATCTTGACAGAACCAGATGATTTTCCACCGTCCTTCTGTTAAAAGCTTAGCCCTGACCTACTCCCATGTTTCTGCACTTAGAATAGTTACCCCTCTATCTGTTTCACCAATGTTTAGCGAACAAAGTTTACTCTGAATGGATACCAGGCCATTTGATCTAACTCGCTTACAAGACCAGTTTTTATCTTTCCAACGCTTGAAAGTTGAAATCCTTGCATTTGATCTGGTAGCAACATCATATATGACTTGAGTACCATACTTTTGAATTAGGACTCCATGTTGATGTCACCAATCATGCCATAGGAAAATGCTACAACCTGATCTTCAGTAATGGCCTGAAAATACTTCTAAGATTTAGAATTTTTCTCTAGCCCAGAGAGCTATCTTGAGGGATGTTAACAAAACCAAAACTCGTCTTAGCAAACAGATTTCAACACAAGCTACCCAAATTGAGCCTGCCTTAGCAAACAGATTCCATATATGTCTAGTTATGGCTGCTTTGTTCCATTCTTACACCCCTTTCAAACCTAATCCACCTTCTCTTTGACTTGCATACAACATCCCAGGATACTTAAGCCCCTAGATCTCCTTTCCTTTCCATAGGTAACTACTAAATTTCTGTTCAATAGGCTTGAAAATCTTCTTTGGCAATATGAAGATGCTTGACCAGTAAAATCTAAAGGCTATAATGAACTGATTGGATCAACTGGATCCATTCTGCAAAGTAAAGATTCCTTGCTGCCTGGATTTATTCCTGCCTGTTATCTCAAGAAGGGGCATACATTCTTTTGCACGAGGACTCCCAGAAATTAGATGAGCCTCGAGGTATCTTACCAGTATTGAGGCTCTTTTGAATTGTAAGATCTCAAAAATTTGGTTCTTCAGCCCATCTGGAACAGCAGCACAGAAAACCTCATTCTTTTGAGAGTTACCAGCCAAATCAGACAGATTTTCAAACTCCTCCAATTACTATGAAAAAACTTACTGCAAACTAGGTGTTTCTTAATAATGGCTTCTGGATTTCCTGACAAATTCAGTAAAGTTAAAAATATGACCTAAAACATCACATTGATCTTGACCCAAAATTTAGAAGTTACACACGCACATATACATATACATGTTTGTATGTATGTATGTATGTACCTACTACCTAGGTTGCATGATAATGAGTTTTTGACCTAGTCCTTCACTATAATGTTGAAGTAATTATAGCAACAGGTTAGGTGGAATCTTCATGGTATGAAGCAAAAGTATTAGGATACAAAAAGGGACAAATTATTTGACTCAGATAGAGGATATAATAGAGCAAATTATTTAGCTTTATTCTTCATGTGGTCCAACTCCCAAAACAAGGATAATGAATGCTTATACATGATAACAATAAGTAAATTCTTGGAGCAGGAAATCTGCAACATTGAACATGTTAATATATATAATGAATACGATTATAAAATCTGACACAATGGAACTTGCAGTTGAAATCAAATTTTAGCGACAAACTTGGGTATCTTGTTCAGATCACTTATAAAGCCTTAAGAGAAATATCATAAACACTAACAAGTCATGATAAATTAAAATAACTATCTGCAGCAGGTTTTCAAATGTTAGTTTCAGACTGTTATTCACATCTACACCCCTTTCATTGGAACACTGCTCTTTTTCCTCTTTTTTGATATGTCAGTTCTTCTTCCTTCTTTTCATTTTCCATTTTTTTCTCCCTCTCTTCCTGGGGAAGACATTACATGGGACAGTTTATTTTTTCACTTTTCAGCCCTTTTTTTCCTCAGATATTTTTAGTTAGGTCATTTGTGTTGGCTGTTGTATTTTACAGGAGAAAGCATGATTAAATGTGCCATAAAACCAAATAAGTAATATTTCTTCTAATGAGAAAGTTCTAAAAAAATCATGCCAAACGGTCACCTCAAATTTTTACCCATAAGATAATCCTTTTCAATGCTTGACAAACAGAAGCAGTATCGAATGCTAACTACATGGTCAGTCAAAAGAAATAAGTGTACCTTTGAACATTCTCAGCTGCCCTATGTATAGGTATATAAAATAGGAGAATAAGTTGAAGCAGCCTTCCTGTAGCAGCATCAAGCTTCTTTAATTGAGCTAGCTGGCTTTAGAACTAAAAAGAAACCTATTAAAGAGATTGCCCTACAGAAGTACTAAAGGTGTGCTCTGTGGGCTGGTTCTTTGGTTTCCTTTAAAATAAAAGTAGCCATGAATCCTATAGAGTGTCATAAGATACAACACACAACTGTTTCCTGTCTATAAAATCCAAGTAAAACTCTCAGGATCTCTAAACTAATTTATCGGGAGCCACCCAACATTAAAATTTAATTTCTTAGAAATTCAAGGACAATTGTTTAAATTCACAGGAGTTTTAAGTTTCAATAATAAAAGAATCCTACCAATTGAATAAGATGCACATTATGGAACACCTACATCAAATCAAAAAACCATCAAACATCTATTTGTTACACACTCAACTCTTAAGCTCCTATAACTAATCATCATATGATCTGTCTTAATATTGGCTTCAAAAACCGTAAGTAGTACAAGGGTGCTCTATAATTCTTTTTTTTTTTTTTTTTTTTTTTTTTTTTTTTTTAAGGTAACGAAAAATTTTATTAAGAAAAAATAGCCAACCCGAGTACATTAAGGATGTAGGCACAAATTAAGAAACAAAATTACAATGATCAAGTAAAACAGGAAGGGAAAAATAAGAAAAATGCGACAAAGCCACACTCTATACAAGTAGAGTATGTAAGAAAAATGACTTAATCTCTAGCAAAGACCACTCACATCCCTCAAAGCATTTAGCATTTCTTTCACTCCAAATATACCATATCAAGCAATGCGACTCAAGTCTCCAAAAATCCATATTACAATGCCTCCCGAGTTTACCTTGCCAAAACTCAAACAACTCAATTATCTTATGAGGCAAAACCCAATGACGTCCAAACAAACAAAACACCAAAGACCTCATCTCAAATGCTATGGGGTAATGAAACAGAAGTTGATCCACCGACTCCTCGCACCTCTTACATATGTAATACCAATCAAGAACAATAATAAGCCTTTTGCCAAAGTTTTCAATTGTAAGAACCTTACCTAAAGAAGCTGATCATGAAATGAAAGCCACTCTTGGAGGCACCTTCGATTGCCACACCAACCTCCAAAGGAATAAAAGCGTAGGAGGGTAAAAAGAGAGATAAAACCCTTTAACCTCAAAACCTCTACACCTTGCTAGCTTCCAACAAACCTTGTGAGGGCCAACCCCCTGCACTTTCAAAGAGTAAATGATGACGATAAACCGATCAAAAGAGTCTTCCTCCCAATCCTGCTGCAATGAATGACGAAACTGAAAATTCCAATGAATCCTCCCACCAAACCAACACATAACCTCTGCCACTAAAGAGTCCCTTGCCCTACTTAGACAATAAAGTTCTGGAAAAGTCTCTTTGAGGGTACAATTCCCACACTACACATGCTTCCAAAGCTTCACTCTAGTACTATCACCCACATCATACTGTAGTAGTTTAGAGAAGTTCAACCGGCCACTTCTATTAAACCTCCAAAGGCTAACACCATACGCATTGGTTACCTTTTTTGTGCACCAACAACCCCAAACATTCCCATATTTCGTCTCAATAACCTTCCTCCATAACGCCTTTGTCTCTAAACCATACCTCCACAACCACTCGCCCAACAAGGCAAAGTTAAAACTCCTCAATCATCTAATACCTAGCCCCCCAACCTACATTAGCTTACAAACCTTAGCCCATTTCACTTGGTGTAATTTAGAATCACCACTAATACCACTCCAAAGAAAATCTAGCTGTAATTTCTCCATGCAATTGGCAACCTTCCCAGGTATAGGAAGAATGGAAAGGAAATAAGTAGATAAAGAGGATAGAGTACTTTTGATAAGAGTAACCTTACCCGCTTTGGATAAATAAAGCCTCTTCCAACTTGCTAGTTTTCATTCCATCTTCTCTAATATAGGATTCCAGATTGACACCTCCTTGAGTTTAATGCCCAAAGGAAGTCCCAAATATTTCAAAGGAAGGGAAGAATGCCTACAACCCAACAGCCCCACCAACACTTCCAGATTATGTACCTCTCCAACTAGTACCAATTTTGATTTCCCCAAATTAGTCCTTAAACTTGAAACCACCTCAAATCTAGTCAGAATCTCCCTCAAAGTAATTAACTGATTAGGGTTAACATCACAAAAAATGAGTGTCATCTGCAAATAAAAGATGAAACACCATCATCGAAGTACTATAGAATGTACAAAGAAGCCCGAAAATTGTCCAGCAGCTACAGCCACATCCAACATACGGCTCAAAGCCTCCATAATCACATCAAAAAGCAACGGAGATAGAGGATCCCCTTGCCTAATTACCCTAGAGCTCCCAAAAAAATCTGAAGGACTCCCATTAATCAAAATGGAAAATTTAACAGTAGAAATGCAACACATAATCCATTTTCTCCATTTTTCTGAAAACTCACAACATTGCAACATATATGTTAGAAAACCCCAATTCACATGATCATACGCCTTCTCCACATCCAACTTACACAACACCCCTGGAATCCCTGTCTTCAATCTATAATCAATACATTCAGAAGTAATTAACACAGAATCCAAAATTTGTCTACCTTTCACAAATGCATTCTGTAAATCTAAAATAAGCCCATGTGCCACCCTTTGAAACTGATTAGCCAACACCTTTGAAATAATCTTGAAAATCCCACCAACTAAATTGATTGGTTAAAAATCCTTGATCTCCACAACATGTGCCTTTTTAGGAATAAGTGCAAGAAATGCAATATTAAGACTTTTCTCGAACACAACTTGAGTATGAAAGTTCTGAAAAGCTTCCATAATCTCTTTCTTCAAAACACTCCAACAGGACTGGAAAAAAGCCATGGAAAAACCATTCGGGCCAGGAGCCTTATCACCATTAAAACCATTAATCACCCCATCCACCTCTTCCTCATCAAACGGCCTATATAACCAAAGGGCATCTTCCTCAGAAATTCTAGAGAATTCCACGTCATCAAGGACAAGTCTATCAACCACATTTTCAGAATAGAGTTACCTATAGAAGCGAGAAATACCTTCTGCTATGTCCTCCGGATCCAAAGAAAGTTCTCCATCCACCATAAGCCTATCTATGGAGTTAAATCTTTTGTGAGAGTTGGCTATACAATGGAAGAATTTAGTGTTCCTATCTCCTTCTCTAATACAAAGAACTCTAGATTTTTGCCTCCAACAAATTTCTTCCAGAAGAGAAGCTTTTTCTAGCTCACCTTGGATTCTTTCCAAATCTAACCTGTCCTCCGCCGTTAGACCACGACTTTCCTTGATAGTCTCTAATTCGCTAAGATCCTTCCACAACTGTTTACCTCATTCTTCTACATTTCCAAAAACCTCCACGTTCCATTTTTTCAAATCATTTTTCAACAATTTCAACTTATTTGCCAACACAAAACTCAGAGCACCTTGAAAATGATAAGATTCTCACCAAGATCGCACCCTTTCCACAAAGCCCTTATCCTTAAGCCAAATGTTCTCAAATCTGATCAGCCTCCTGCCCCTATGATGAAAGGCTCCACCCTCTAATACAATCAGAAAGTGATCCGATAAAAGCCTAGACATTCTTCTCTAGCAAACAGTAGGGAGCTTAGCCTTCCAATTTGTAGAGAACAAGAAACTGTCCAGCCTTGCTTTCGACTCAACTTCTCGAAAATTAGACTAAGCAAAACTGCCTCCTTCCAATGGGAGATCAATCAGACCTTGTTCAGAAATAAAATCAGAGAACTCACGCATAGCAACTGCAAAAACGGTAGAACTAGAACATTCGGAAGGAAATCTTACCACATCAAAGTCACCTCCCATACGCCATGGAACATTCCACCAACTGCTCAAACCAAACAATTCCTCCCATAAAAACCTTCTTTCACTCACTGAGTTAGGACCATATACTCTAGTAAATGCCCAAATGAATTGGTTAACCACATTTTTAAATTTACAAGACACCAAAAAGCGTCCCACTACTTCCTCCACTTTATCCACAACCCGCGTGTCCCACATCAGCAACACCCCTCCAAAAGCACCACAAGAACCTTAATATGACGAATCAACATGTTGGCCACCCCACAAACTGCAAATCACAGCTCTAGTTATCAACTCCATTTTAGTTTCTTGAAGACAAACAATATCTAGCCTCCAATTCCTAATCAGATTTCAAACCCGAAATCTTTTATCCTACTCATTTAACCTCTAACGTTCCAAGAAATAAATCTTCAAATTCTATAATTCTTGTGGATGCCTTATGTGGTTGTACTCTAAATTGTTGGATTTTCTTTTATTAATAGAAGTTAATTCCATTTGGAAATGAATATGAATTCCAGTATTCCCTATTTTCTATGGCACAGTGCTTCTATGAGGATCTGGGTGTAATCCATTATGATATTGACGTTTCAGCTGCCGAAGGTAGCATAAATAAGCGGTGACGGGGCTGGACCTAGTGGAGAAGGCTACTCTAATGAGGGACCAGATCCAAAGACTTGGAGGATGTGTGGCTGAGTCTTTCGGGAATTTTTGACTTCTTTGCCTGTAAGTCATCATCTTTCTTGTTCCTATTATAATCCAATGAAATCAAAGTGTGAGTTTTGATTGTTAGGTTTATTTTGGTAAAAGTTTTTAATTTTTAATAAGTATAAAATAATAGAGTTTTTCTTTTTCGATTTTTCCTTTTTCTCTTTTTCCTTAGACATATACTAGCGTTTAAAAAAAAAAAAAAATTCAAAGTATTGTGCTAGTTGAGTAGTTGTGCCTTAACATTACCTTTTGGCAATCAATTCCCAATCACCACAAACTCAAAAATTAAAATCATCCTGTATCATCTTTTTTTAATTTATTTTTTTAGTTTTTTCATCAGGTTTGAATAGTTCAAAATTTTCTTGAAGCCTATGGTGACTTAAGAGGGATAGTTACCAGAGTGACGATGAAGAATTAGCCAAGGAGGGTCCCTCCTCTCACACCCACCTGGGCTCTGGTTAAAGTGGTCAAGAACTAGCTTAGGAGGGTTCCTTCTTGCTGTATGTGTGTGGTGTTGTTCAATTGGTTTTATAGAGTTTAGGCACTGGCATCAGTGAAGAGATATTAAAGATTCTCTTGTCCCTGCTATTGTGCCATTTTGTAATCTCCAATTTTCTTAGTGAAATTTTCTGTTAGACAGTGTCTGCGGATGTAGGCCTAAGGCTGAACCATGTAAATCTTTGTGCTTCGTGTGTGATTGTCTTTGCTATTTCTATTTCGCATAACCTACTATTATTTTGTTACACACAGCAAATGAGAGAATAAATGCTTCTACTAACTCAACAGTTTGTGATTAGAGCAATGTCTGCTTATGAAATAGAGTTGCACTGTCGTAATGTTTGAGTGCCCTGTTGGGCTTGTAAAGTGTGGTTGCAAATGTAGTTGTTTGTACTTTGGTAGGGTTTGTTTGAGTGTTGTTGTTACTGGGCTGTTGGTTGTGTCCTGCTTTGTTTGAAGTTTTTCTTTTGGTGTTTTGATCAACAAAAATTAATTATTCAGTAAAAAAAATTCTTTTGAGGGTTGTTGTATTAGTATAATTCTCTTGGGCTGTTTGGTCGATTCGTGCTTCTCTGCTAGTGACAATATACTTGAGAACCTTTAGCAATAAATTACCAAATCTTTTATCTGTAAAACCAGCCATCTAAACCACCTTCCTAAAATAAGTTCTATAGGTGCATTCCACTCACAGCCTCATCTATTCCTCTACTGTGCTCTTAGCATATTTTTGTTCCTCATCCTCTACTGTCCTTTCTTCTTTCTCTATTGCCTTTCTAGCTAGAAACAGACTCAAATGTTGTCATCATTTGCTTGGAACTTATTATAGGCATCAACCAGCCCTTGGGTCAATTGATCTCTAATGCGCCTTAAAGAGAGAAAATTTCCTGCTGTAAGCTACTAGTGCCATTCCCAATGCTCTTCCAAGGATTCCAAGAAATCTTGGACTATCAACCAAGTTCTGAAGATTTCTTGAAGCTCATTCTGAATTTGAAACTAAAATTTTGACCAATTACATTGCTTCAATATCTTTAAAACATGCTGTAAGATCTTCATCCCCAATTTCCCTCTGTTCCTCTCTAGCATTTTACATTGGTGCAGAATGATGTCTCTGCAAGTGCATGGGTATTGGAATGCACCACTCATTGTTGTCCAGGTTACTAAATCTTTGACGAATATATTGTTAAAACACACTGTAGCAGAAGAAATGTTTCTGCATCTTATGTACATGTTTAAGATAGAGGTTCCCAAGTGTCGAGTTTCTTCCATAAATCTGTAAAACAATTTTCTTATAAAGTAGCCATGGATTGTCTTTACCAATTACAGAGCTCCCAGTTGGGTATATGCATCAAGAATAAATCTCAGCTTCTGGTTCACTATTTGCAGCTTGCATTTGACAGAACAAATTTATGGCATCCTTAATATATCCATTTTGAATGAAACCTGACATCATAGCACCAAATGTAACGTTATTTCTATTGAGAATTCACTTAGCATAAAAATCTAACAAAGAAGTCAACATATTGTAAAACCCAGTTTATTGGCGAAGCAATGCATATGTTCACCTTGAAAAAGATCTCTCGACTTATCAAATGCCGATATAAGTAACGTTAAAGTCTCAATGTGCCAATATATTGTTTTTCGGTTGGGACGTGAACAAAACATTAACCTTTTACTTTGTCACATATTATTTATAAATTTTCTCTTAAAATATGAAATTAGAATTTGATTGTTTAATTTAATGTCATTATTCAGAAAGTGATCAAAGTCAGGTCAAACTAAGTTGGTTGAGCAATTTAAGTTATTGAATTGATTTATCAAAATATTTTTTTCTTGAGGTCCTGTTAGGCTAAGCTCTTATTTATCCTAAATTAATTGGGTTTTTGTCATGTAATGAGATATTATAAACCCCTTTGTTGAGTAATGGTGATGTTAAGAATGTGTATTATTTGCTTTTAAATAACACTTAAATCTTTGAATGAGCGTTATTTATGATCCAGTCAATGTATGCTAAGGAAGTTTCCACAAAATGTTGATGTTTTTTTTCAGTTTCTAGTTTCTCCAGTTTGTTAGGGTGTTTGTGGAAAAGTAAACTGATGGATTATGGCTTGTGAGATACAAAATTTATCAAATTTAGTTGAAGTATATTCACCTTGAGGTCAAGCCTTGGTGCGATGGCAAGTTCCTTCAACCAAAAGTGACAGATCGTGCATTTGAGTTCAGGAATCAGCCGCTCCAAGAAAATTGGGGATAAGACTACTTATCATAAACTCTCCCAAACTTCACAAAAGTGGGACTTTGGTGCATTTGGTATGAACTTTTTAGTTTAAGTATATTCATCTCCAGAGTCACTTCTTAGGGTTTAAGTTTGGTTCAAAAGTTGTGTTTCCATAATGGCTATAAAATGCTAAAATGTAGCAAATACTTCTGATTTATTTTACAGCAGATACAACCATGTAAATCTAGTGAAATGATCAACAAAGATTAGATAGTACCTTTGATTAATTACTGAAAATTATTTACTGATTTGGGGGGGAGTGGGGGGGGGTGGGGGGTTGCTGGGATTGGCCCCTAAATGTATGGACTGGTTTTAAAGGGGAAAAAGCTTTGAATCCAGAATTAGAAAGGGAACTTGTTACATTTTGTCGCTAAGGCAATGTTTACAAAGATGTGGCACATTTTGGAATTGGAAAATAGAAAGTTGGATAACTCTGGTAAAGCAGTTTGTAGCACATCTCTTGGATGACCAAGTCGTTTGTGTCACAAATCCAACTTATCTTTTATTGAAAAACTTATAAGTGGTGAAGAATTTGCTTTAAGTAATTTGCACTTTAAGCTGGATCACACGGGCAGTTCTAAGTTAGCATTCTATGGCACTCAGAACCAACATAATTCAGCTTTGCTGTTTATTACATCCTCATCAAGAAACAGAAACAAACCCAAAAGACATAGGACAAAGATTTGTGCAGGAGTTGCTGCAATCAGGGTTAGGTGGCAACATCCATGGTGACACTTGTTCTAGTATCATTATGAAATGCACATGATTTGTTTTAGTTTGTATTGTCCATTAACCAACATTTTCTCCCTCTCTCAAACGTCAAACACGCAAAAAGGAATCCATCTCTCCTTTCTCTGAAACCATGACTCTCACTGAGCAAAAAAAGAAGAAAGAAACCATCACTCTCTCTCCTCTCTCTTCTCCCCCCCCCCCCCCCTCCCCCCTCTCTCTTTTCGAAATCATCAGACTCTCTGTCCATCTTTTTCCTCTCTCTTCCTCCTTCATTCCTCTCATCAAAAACCATAGCCACCTCAACCCATAATAAAAAACTCTTGCTGCCAATCCTACCTAAAACCAAAGATCCAACATGCAACAAGGAATCCTCCCAAAATTTAGATCCGATCTATGCACAGTGAGGATTTGGCTTCGGTATATGCAACTATTTTGAAAATCGGGGTTTTGATTTGGTGCTAAATCATTGGGGATTTTGTTTTTGTTTTTGCTTTTTTTTGGGGGGGGGGGGGGGATTTTGGATTCTTGCTGTTTGGATGCCAAGAAAATATTCGAGACTGAAATTAATGTACCGATCTGTGCACAGTGAGGATTTTGGCTCCAGCATGTGTAATTTTTTTGGGAATCAGGGTTTAGATATGGTGCTAAATCAATTGGATTTTATGAGGATTTTCTTTTTTTTGGGGGGGGGGGGGGGAATTTGGATTCCTACTGTTTGGATGCCAAGAAAATATTCAAGACTGAAATTAATGTACTTTTTGATGAATGAAACTAATTCAAAGCTTCTTGAGATGAAGGCAGATTTATCTTTGGCTAGTTTTAATGCTTGGGAAGGCAAAGAGAGAGAAGGGATGGACGAAGGAGGTGAAGAAGAGAGAGAAGGGGTCTGAAGGCTTGATGGGTGAAGAAGAGAGTGAATTTGGATTTTGAGAAAGAGAGAGAGTGCTGCTATAATTTTAACAGAAAAAGTTAACTCAAATTTGATAATGTGTTTCACAAGATATTAGGACAAGTGTCACCATAGATTGTTGCCACCTAACCCTGTTTGCGGCAACTCCTGCACACACCCTGTTTGCGGCAACTCCTGCACACTTGTGTGCAGGAAATCCTTGTCCAAAGAAGACATATATAAGCCAAAGGAGAACCACAAAAACAAAACAAATGTACCGAGTATATAACTCCCAAGTCCTGCTTCCTGTGCTTTATAAGAATGTAATCTACTATAGTGGGCTAACAAAAACTCTTTCTAAACAAAAACTACTGAAGAGACAGATATTGGATACAAAAAAGTACTTCCATTCTATCTAGTATCTCTCAGAAGGTTAAAAGATTGACAACATCGAGTGCCCTATTGACTTCTACAACTATAGAATAAGTACTTCCTTTCTTCTTCTTTTTTTCTAATAAACGTTAGCCTATATGATTTGTCAGAGCTCACAATACTGCAAAGCTGTGTACATCTATGTAAAGACAAGTCTGCAATCAAATTTCAATGGGAAATGCCTGTTCTGTTAATGATGGATTCATTTATGATTGTTTTGCTCCATGAATTGATTATAAATTTAATAACGATGCGTTAAAGGTTTCTGTTTTTTTAATAAATTCCCCTATGGGTTTGGCAGTAATACGAACCAATGCATTTTATTATAACATATTACTGTTACAACTTACAAACATGAAAATGGAATGGGGTGATTTCACAAAGCTTGATGCCTGCGAACCAGTCATCTATGACCAACTTTTGAAACTCTGATAATTTTTTTTATTATATATATATATATATTTTTTTTTTTTTTGCATGCTGTAAATCTCACTGCACAGGACTGGTGGTACCCAAAGAAATAGTAAATAATGTTGAGTGAACAAATACCACATTTGGAAACTAGCTTTATGAGTAAATAGTACTAACGGTTATCAAGACACAAAAATCCCTTACAGTAATAAGAAGAAATGCTCCGTTCAGGTGGGAAGGCTAGTAGAAATGCACCTTCTTATTAAAGGAAATCAACCTTAGCACAGTCAATCCAACTACAAAAACAGTAAATATTCTAAAGGGGTCAAAAAATGGGATGGTGAATCAAAGACTATAGATACAGGAATTGCCATTGCCACGGTAAATCGGCTGTAAAACCTTCTGCAGCTGCTATTGTTTTCTGGATATGTTCAGGACTATGCACCAAGCTTGTAGATCCTGCCTCAAACTTTGGAGGAGCAAGATACACTCCCTCCTCTAGCATTCCCCTGTAGAATCAGACATACCTACCAGTACCACTTTTCTTTGCATCCCCAAAGTTGTAAACAGGCCCTTCTGTTAAAAAAAACCCAGACATGCCATGTATATACCCACTGCACATCGCATGCCCTGCCTTTTTCCCCAGCATCAATTATACCTTGAACAAGTTCACCTGTGATCTTATTCAAATATATATAACTTCCTGGCTCTTGCAATCGTTTAAGAGTGAGTATGCCTGCGGTCATTGCCAATGGGTTTCCACTCAAGGTCCCAGCCTGGTACATTGGTCCTGCTGGTGCTACCATTTCCATAATCTCCCTCCTTCCTCCATATGCTCCAACTGGCAGACCCCCACCAATGATCTTCCCAGGTGTTGTTAGATCAGTAGTTATGCCAAAGTATTCCTGTTAATAACTTTTTCAAAGATTAGGAGAGCACCAATTTCTTTAGTGATTTTGCGTATGGCATTAAGGAACAAGATTTAGGAGCAATGAAACCAGAGTTCCGAACAACAGGTTCAAGAATCATTGCCGCAATCTCTCCTTTATTGGTCTCGAAGAGATATTCCACAGCTGATATGTCATTAAAAGGGGCGGTTAGAGTTTCACAAGTGGCTCCTTTTGGGACACCAGGGGAGTCAGGGAGCCCTAAGGTGGCAACCCCACTTCCTACCCTGACAAGGAATGGATCAGCATGGCCATGGTAACAGCCCTCAAACTTGATAATCCTCTCCTTGTCAGTGAAAGCACGGGCCAGGCGGAGGACACCCATGCATTCTGTACCTGAATTAACAAAGCGGACTATTTCTATGCCCAAAGTATTTTCTAGCAGACAAAGAGCACCAAAGCTGGTTCCTTTCTTCATCTTTTCAGCTAGGGCAGCAATTACCTGCAGGTAAATAATAGCTTGGAACGTTATCCACTGCAATATCTGGAAGACTGCCATCAGAATTGAAAAACAAATAAAGGATTCATCATTCACCATTACAGGGTCTAGTTCAGGGTCTTGGCAAGATAAATCTTAAGAATTACAGCTCTCCAACACTTATTTTTCCCCCAAGAAAGAGGGCTGTGTACGTGGAGTTGTGGACAAACCTACTTAACAAAGTTTATCACTTCTCTTCAATAAAGCATTATAAGTTATAACTCTTCCCCAGCTAAAAATAATTTTATAGTGTATTTAGATTAAAAAATAAAAATATTAAAACAAAATCTTAATGCATCAACTTGTAAGAAACAAATGTAAATAAAATAGTGAATAACCTCTGCATTGGCCTATTAATAGCAGATGAATCCAATTGGAGGCAAATTATTTTCTTATGAGGCTCTACCGGATTGACAGACGAATGGTTTATCTGCATCTCCAATTACTTTCTGTGTGATAAGCATGTCATCTTAAAATGCATGCATGTATGCATGATGCCATGATCTCTCTACTTTTTCTCCTAGTAAGAATGTATACATTATATACATAATTTTGGTAAAAAAAATTGCTTTGATGTGTCTCTCATCTGAATGTTTTAAATTTCCAGAGGCATTTTCTTTGTGGATTAGCCGATGTTCCATTAAAGAGAGAAAAAAAATCTAGAAGGCCAAAGTTTTAATGAATCTCTCTCTTTTGTTTTATTTTATTTTTGGGTTAAGTTCTAAGTTTGTGAATTCAAATGGCTTTTTCTCTCCAAATCATTGTAATTTTCATGAACTAAAAGGGCACCTACTATCGGGAGTAATGAATGTTCCAAGGACATTAATTTATGAAATATTTTAAAAAAATTATTGGAAAAGGAAAAAAAATTATTAATTTCTTTAACATCTTTTTATATTTCCAATAAAAATGATATCAAAACTTTTTTAAAATTGTCCACTAAAAAATAATCTCAAGGTACCCGTTAACCAAACCATTTCTTTTATGGTTAATAAACTCATGAAATAGGATTTTGGGACTCAGGAGCTTAATTCCTTGCTTTTGTACATAGGTGTTTTTTTCCTAGTTAGAATGTACTCAAAGTCTAGGGTTGAATAATAATGGTTACAATAGTAGAATCCTTAAACAAGTAACAATTTCGAGTAGGGGTGGAACCATCTTTGTATTTTGGTACCCCAATTTTATCATTTTTTTTTTTTTTTTTACAAACAAGGGTATTTAGATCTCTTCTAGTATTCGACTATTTCTTCACGTATATGTAGTCTCTCATCCCACACATATTTTGTTATTACATAGAGGAATTCGTTGAGAGTAGCTCCAAGATACCGATAAGAAGTTTCAAACCCGAACTTAAAAAAAAAAAATGATTATAGTAGGTTATATTTAAGAACCAAGCCATGTTTGCACTTTGCAAGACTAGGCCCACCTAAGGAAAAATTTGGACCCTCAATACGTGTACATTAAAAGTTTGCTCTCATTTTTTTACTTTTGTTTTGTTTTTTCTTTTTAAATGTCAAAACCCGTCATTAATATCATAAGAAAAGCACTCGTACAATCATCAAGAGGCCATGCTTGGACATTTGGCTTGTTGACAAATACAAATTCAGCACCACCTTTTATATTGACTGGCTTTTATTATTTTGGCTTTTACCATAGCGAATAATTGTGTGTGTAAAATTTAGATATAAGCTAGGTACAATATATTAAGTTCTTAAATTAAATTCAAATATATAGTTGCATTACATTTAATTATTTTTGAAAATAATCACTATTTTTATTTTATTGGTGAATGCAAATTTAATTGACTTAATGTACTATATCTAAGGTACTTTAACCAAGTTTTACCTTTGACTTTTTGTATTGGCTTATTTTAGAAGCTTCACATTTTTATCCTCATATCAAAAAACTTACACAAACCAACTACCCAATTCCCCAAAAGCAAAAGCCTCTCATGATTTCATCACTTTCATCTAATGCTCTCACATTCTTACTTAAGTCCTCCCTCTTTTTTAATAAAGAGTTTCTTATTGAACATAAGCAATAATGACATTAAAATCTTGAGAGGTGCATACAACTGGAAAATGTTAATTTTGAAAAGAATGGTAGTTTGTATTGTAAAAGAAACCACCCAAAATTTTACAATGGAGATTATAATGGGTCCACTTTTATTATATGAAAGACTATCATGCAATCATAACTTTAATGGAAGATACTGAATCCTTATTAAAATACTTGTTAAATATGTATGTAGCAAATTAAAAAACTCTTGAACACTCAATAGAATTTAGAAAGATGCAAAAGTGATGCAAAAGTCTCATGTAAGATAATTTTGTTGTAGTGTAACTATTGTGAGTATACATAAAGATATATATATATATATATATATATAAACCAAAGCTCAGAGAAAGTGTAATTAGATTCTATAATTGGAGTCTAATTTTGCGCCACGTGTCGAATTTAATTTAATTTTTTTTAATCTTAGTGTCCAATGACTCATTGACAACACACATCTCAAAAATCCAGGAGACCACAATAATTACATTCATTCACCTAGGTACACACATTAACAAACTCTCTCTCTCTCTCTCTCTCTCTCTCTCTCTCTCTCTCTCTCTCTCTCTCTCTCTCTCTCTCTCTCTCTCTCTCTCCATTCTTCAATTTGTCTCTCAAATTCATAATTTAAAACCAAGGAAGGTAGTGCCCCAAACTATATTTCTCTTGCTACGATCTTTAATTTTCGGCCTTAACCTCATAGGATACATATATCTTTAATAGTTACTTCTTTTCAGGATATGTTAGACCAACCAAAGACAAATAGGCATCAATATTTTTAGACCTGGAGACCAAAAAAAAGGCAATGTTGTGGAAGTGATGGATACTTGGTTAGGGGACTCATTCTCTAACCCTCCATTACATAACCAAAATATTGTTCATTGTAATTTGTGACCTATATTCCAATATTAATGTCACTTTGGTAAACTACTAAACTGTTTTTGGTAGACTACAACTTTTATTAAATCCAAAGGCAGAGCAATAGAGCCTGCAAGCCTCCAAGATAGCAGAAGGTAGATTATGCATATTATTGCTACATAGTTTTATTATTACTTTATAGTTCCCAACTATGAAGCTCTAAAGTATATTCTTACATAGTTTTGTCCTATGTATACCCATTAGTTTTCAGGTGTAGAATTTTGGGCCATGTTGAGGTTAGTTCTTGGTATAATTTATTGATATAGTACTTGAATCGTCGATTTTCAATGGACCCATGTTCAATTCTAGCATAAAATCAAAGTTATTCGTTTGTAGGCCTGGTTTGAAATTTGTACATAAAAATACAGTGAGGGTTTGAGTGATAAAAATGTCATTTATGTAGCAAATTTGGGCTTCGTTATAGTAGAGAGTTGGTGAAGAGTGGGATTGTTTTGGCATTAAGGTTTGTGGGGCTTTGGTATTTGAGAGTGAGAAATGCTAACGAGTGTCCTAAGGGCACTCATTAAGAATTCATTTAAAGAAATTTTTTATTTCACTTTTATGAGAAATGAAAAAAGCTGTCAAAATATTAATTACTTTTTTTCATTTTCCATAAAAACTTTCTTTAAATAGATTCTTAATGAGTGTCCTTAGGGCACTCGTTAACATTTTCCTTTGAGCATAGGAGAGAATGTTTGCAATGGAAGCTACGACTACACAATTTCCTTCTAATTAATATAAATTCTTTTACTGCATAAGATCACGCGAGAGTGGGTTAGCGTTTGTACATTTTAGACAAAGTAGTCGTGTTTGCTTTCTCTATGAGATCATTTATTGGGCTTTTGGAACATATATGAGATCTCTTAGTAGACCAAAATTTCCAATGTCTTTTGCAGGATTAACATCAATAATATGCATTTTCAGGTTGTGTTTTCTCCTGTTTTCACAAATGTTTTTTTTTTTCGGTTCGTTTTTCTAAGATTTTATCAAATTTTAATTTTAAAATCCAAATCAGTTGTGACAAAAGTTAGATTTTTCCTTTATGCATTTTCTCTCTTTAATTGAATAATGACTTTGCAGAAAAAAATTATAACAAAATGTAGAAGTGTTTTAGATTTTATGTTTTCATTTTTTTTTAAAGAACATTTTTGTGTTTTATTTCAATTTTGTTTCCAATTTTTATGCCTTTCTAAGATTCAACGAAGTATCAATTTTTGAGGTCTAAATATCTAATTCCATTTCAAGGCAAACCCTAAAAACTCTAAATTGTCTCATGTGTCTAATTCCATTTCAAGGCAAACCTTAAAAACTCTAAATTGTCTCATGTATTGAATATTGATAAGTGGTATAGCTAATATTTGTTTAAATTTTGTCAAGGGGCATAGCCAACTTTATAAATATCATTGTCTCATGGTATCACTAATATTGTATAAATTTTGTCGAGTGTCATAACCACCTCTGTAGATATCATTATCCTATAATTAAAAGACTTATGTTCTTCCTACTAGGGCTGATTTCAACAAAATTTATTAAAAGCTTGAATTGTCTCACATAATAACAAGTGGCATAGTTAATTTGGCATACGTTTAGCTCGTAGCATAACCAATTTTGTTAAAATCATTGTCATACTACTAAAATACTTTTTGAAAAAATTTACTTCTCTAGAAGGAATTAATGATCATTATCCTATAACTAAAAGAATTCTTAAAAAAAATTACTTCTCTTAAAAAAATGTGAAGAAGTTTAGGCACCGCCACAATTCTTACAACAAAAAAAAAAAATGATAATGTCGAAGAATTAACACAAAAAAATAAAATAAAATAAAATAAAAATATCAAGTGTTGTTACATCTTATTAATAGAATTTTATCATGATTTTTAGCTAATCCTACAACTTAAGGAATTTTACATATTTTGACAAAAATAATAAATAAAATAAGATATTAAAATAACCCTTAACACCACTAGAATTGACAAATTCTCATGCATAAGCACATATTACATACTAGTTAATATGATAGTTTAGTCTCGGCCTCCCAAACAAAAATTTCTAATTGCACCCTTAACTTCGAGTCTCTAAAAATACAAAAAACAATGAAAACAAATGAGGATGCGAAGAAAACCATAATATGAGGTCCAAAAGAGAGGAATCATATATTATTCAGGTTATGCATGACAGAAAGTTCAGCCTAAGTGCCATTGGGCCTTGTAGCCTAGTGGCACCTAGTTCCAATAGTAACCTTTAGTTAGGGGGTTCGATCCCCCTCATTTACCCCAAAAAAAAAAAAAAAAAGTTCAGCCTAAGTTATCTTCCCTGAGAGTCCCCAAAAAGGGAAGTGGCAAGGGTTGTTGTTGTTGTTGTTGTTGTTTTTTTTTTTTTTTTTTTGATAGGAGAAGTGGCACGTTGAGACTTGAGCTAGAAGAATAAGTCTAGTGTCACACATTTTAGCACAACAAATGTCATAACTCGCCCATGTGGCAAGTTATGGTTGGTTGAGGGGTGATGGTGGGTCCATATGGGGACACCCCTCCACCAACTACAACCCACCACATGGGCGAGTTGTGGCATTTGTTGTGCCAAAATGTGTGGCACTAGACTTACTCAAGCTAGAGAGAGTCCTCAAAGCTTGGATTGACATGCATTGAACCAAAATATCATATTACGGTAGATTCAAACGAGTCAGTGAGATTCAACGAAGAGGAGAATATGCTTTATATTCTATGCTTTTGAAGTAACCAGGGGCGGACCTACATTAGGACAGAGGGGGGCCATTGCCCCCCCCCCCCCCCAAAAAAATTAGTATAAAAAAAATTTAAGAATCCCCTTAAATATATATATATATATATATATATATATTTGTCTTTCTCCTCCTAAAATATTTAAATATTGACCTACAAAAAAAAAAAAGAAATAAATAAATAAAATTCATACCCCTTTAACTATAAAAACAAATAAAAAAATAAATATAGACTAAACAAAAATTGCACACAAAATAAGAAACACTTATTTTGTATGTTATACTTTGTTGATGTGTTTTATAATATGAAATGTTTAAGAAATATTTATTTTATATGTAGTATTTTGTTGAATATGAAATAGATGTTAGTTTTTATTTTCATAAATTTTTTTTTTTTTGGTTTTAAGCTTTGCCCCCCCTAGGTACGAATCCTGGTTCCGTCCCTGGAAGTAACTCATTACATTAATGCTTTGATTAATTTTGGTGCATCCATCCATCCATGCATCATCATCATCATAAAAACAATACTCCGTAATTTTCACTATTCATGTGTACGAGTTTAGAGCCCACAACAAGTTAGAGATGGACCTGATTTTTTGTAAAGGTCTTGATCGCATCAAATGATGTAAACTTTCTAGCGATTTTGATTAATAATAATTTTCTTGAAGACTGAAAATCCAATCAATCAAATACTCTTCGTAACATACAGAATTGAGTGTTGAATATCGATGTGTCATCAATCAATAATGCGTCACTTGAGAGTTTGGTGTAATGACTGGTTTGGTACTTTAGTGGTTATTTCCTTTTATAAGTAGTTTGTGTCAAATTTTACTTTTTATCAAAAGTATTAAAATTCATAGGATATTTTATCCACAAAAACATCATGACATAATAATGAATGATTTTTAGACTAATTACCATAAGGGTGAGATTTCTAGACTAATTACCATCAAGAGTCCCCAACAACATTCATACAATTGCAATTATTAATAATATTTATTATAATACTAATAAGTAAACCTCAAAAATCAACACAATTGTTACTGCATATAATTGTTATCTATTGGAGGAAATTTCATTTTGTGGTCAAATACATGCACAAGGATTTAGAAAATTTGCAACTCAAAACTTTAAAATTCCTAAGGAAAATGCTAGAACTACCACTTTTACCACAATTTTTATTACAACTTGCTTATGTAACAAGTTATGAATGTTGAAATAAAAATAATAGATCCATATAGGTCCATAAATCCACCACTCATAACTCTTCACGTGGATAAGTTGTGGCAAGGTTATAGTAAAAGTTATGATTCTAACAAACACAATCCATAAGTGGGATTCAGTTAGCTCAACTGGTAAAATCTCTGATGGTTGTATAAGAGATCTGGGGTTCAATTCCCGTCTACACCAAAACTAATTGGTGTCTTGATCTAATGATAAAGAGCTATCATCAGGAGCGGACGTCATAGATTGAAACACTCTCAAAAAAAAAAAAAAAAACACCATCCATAACTTTAAAAAAAAACATAATATTCATAACTGTCGTACCAAATTCTCTTACAGAAGCTGAGCCATACCTAAGAACAGAGTAACCAAAGTAGAACAGACTCAACTATCAGTATCAGCTATCAGGGTGATGATCAAAAAGTAATACCTTTTTTTTTCTGCAAGAAATACCTTTTTTTTTTTTTGGTACCCTATCATAAACTAAACAACACTCTATTTAAAATGAAATAGTAAAATAACTAGTAAACATCACGTTCATAAATCTAAAGCTTAACAAGGGCCAAGTGGACAATTTGGTTGACTTTGAAGGACCACAGCTGTATGATGTTGTCGGCTTCAAGTCCATTGTCAACTGCAACCTTTTGCCACCCAGAGCTAAGTATGTAGGACTTGCTGCAACCCAACTTCCACTTCTTCAAAACGATTGTTGATTTTGCAAGACTGGGCTCTATCAAGGGAACCTCCATTCCTTTGTAATTGATTCCATTTGCTTCCCTTTGCTCCAGAATGGTATGGTCCTCTTGGCTGAGAAAGTCAGTCCTCACTTGACCCTTTGGTATGGAAAGGCGAGCAAAGTGAGGCTTCATATCGGTTTTGGACAATCTTTTCTGGATAACAAGCTTCAAATCTTGGCCGTTTAGCCCATTAATTTTGTCCTTGAATTGGGTGGGCAAGCAAGGTGGTGGGGGTCCTGGGGAAGGACCAGCTCTCCGAGTGATTCTGGGTCTGGGTTTGATCCTCTGCCTCTTGGGTTTGGGTGGCTTTTCTTTAGATAGCACAGAGTCAGATTGTTTCGGAATGGTAGTAAATGAAGCAACATCAGCAAGCAGAGACAAACCCTCAAACTTGTGATGATGATGATATTTGTTGGGAGAATTCCTCTTAGCTTTATCTTTCCATCGTTGGTTGTAAACCTGCGAGCAAAGCATGAAAAATGCTTAAGTTCCTTGTAAATTATGATGTGAATAAATACATAGTAAATCTTATGCTAACCATTAAACATTTATATTAGAATAAGAAGCACGTAAACTTTAAAATTTTGGCTCTTTTGATAGTCTGTAAGTTGAATTTAGGATTCAACTTTACTTGTTTGTTAAACAAACAAATATAAACAAGTGCTTCATGAGTGGAGCTCAAGCTTTTTATCCATCACATTAGTAAAAGTAAAACTCACAAGGGAAGGCTTTGATCTTCGTCTGTGAGCACCCCAAGTGGATTTGAAGAGAAACTTAGAACGAAACTCATAGACGATAATAGGCTTGTCCATGCCAATTGAGAAATTTGAGAAACAGAGACGTAGAAAGCAATGAGAAAGGGAGAACAAAGCAGTAAGAGAGAAACCAGAGGAAAAAAAAGGGATTGCTTAGTCGGTTGGTGTGAGAAAAACCAAAGTCTGAGCCTTTTTATAGAGAGCTTGACAGCATCATTCATATTTGATGAGATAGACGTGAGATTCCTTAGAAAAGGAAAACAGATATATCAAGTGAAGAATTGTGAAACCCGACACTTTCAAGAATTGTGAAAAGTGATCAAGATCAAGGAAGAATTGTGAAACCCAACACTTTCAAGAAAAGTGATCAACTTTCAAGAATTGTGAAAAGTGATCAAGGAAGAATTGTGAAACCCAACACTTTTAAGAATTGTGAAAAGTGATCAAGATCAAGGAAGAATTGTGAAAAGTGATCAAGGAAGAATTGTGAAACCCAACACTTTTAAGAATTGTGAAAAGTGATCAAGGTCAAGGAAGAATTGTGAAAAGTGATCAAGGAAGAATTGTGAAACCCGACACTTTCAAGAATTGTGAAAAGTGATCAAGATCAAGGAAGAATTGTGAAAAGTGATCAAGGAAGAATTGTGAAACCCAACTTTCAAAGTGATCCACTTTCAAGAATTGTGAAAAGTGATCAAGGAAGAATTGTGAAACCCGACACTTTCAAGAATTGTGAAAAGTGATCAAGGAAGAATTGTGAAACCCAACTTTCAAAGTGATCCACTTTCAAGAATTGTGAAAAGTGATCAAGGAAGAATTGTGAAAAGTGATCAAGGAAGAACTTTTCACAAGGAAGAATTGTGAAAAGTGATCAAATACTTGTGTTGTGGACCCATTGATAACTTCCAATTTTCTTTGCCATTAATTTATCCAACTTCAGTTACTACCCCTCTTTCTCGCCTCTTATCTTCATCAAAGTTAAACCCCTCAAATGAGATTTGCCAAAAACAAGGCAGATAATGACTACTCAAGAAGAAAGAGAACAAGAACTTGATGGCTAAAATACTTGTAAACAAAAGTTTCATTGGTGAGCAAATAATAATCCTTATTCAAGTTTCAATTGTGAGGCAAATATAGTCCCATGGTACAAGAATGAAGATTGGAGAAATTGACCATATAAATCAATTGTAGTGGGATTTAGAAATTGGCAAATATGGTACTTATAAAACATGACATGAATAATGAACAAATATGATACTTATGGGACGCTTCAATTGTGAGGCAAATACGTTTCAATTGTGAGCAAAATAATCCATTTGAAGAATGAAGATTGGAGAAATTGACCATAAATCAATTGTAATGGGACTTAGAAATTGGCAAATATGGTACTTATAGAACATGACATGAATAATGAGCAAATATGATACTTATGGGACGTTTCAATTGTGAAGGAATATAATAGAAAATGCATGACATGAATAAGATTGGACAAATTGACCATAAAAGAAACTCATGATATGAATAATTGGAGAAATTGACCATAATAATAGAAGTGCTGATAAGTTGACAACAACTAAAAAACTTATATTTAATAAAAATAAACTTGAATATATTGACATCTTACACACAAATAAATACTTAAAAATTTTCTTCTAGAGGAGCTGAATATTAAGATTGGAGATATTTGGAGAAATATGGTGCTGAATCCATATGACATGAAGATTGGAGAAATTGACCATAATAGAAACGCATGACATGAATAATTGGAGAAATTGACCATAATAATAGAAGTGCTGATAAGTTGACAACAACTAAAAAACTTAAATTTAATAAATATAAACTTGAATATATTAACATCACACACAAATAAATACTTAAAAATTTTCTTCTAGAGGAGCTGAATGTGAAGATTGGAGAAATTTGGAGAAACATGGTGCTGAATCCATATGATTATATGATATGAAGATCGGAGAAATATGGGACTGAATATGAAGCATATGACAGTCCATATGACAGTACGATGTGGATTAACTACTGTTTATTCAAAGATAGAAAACTCCTTGGCGAAGACATCAACTAAAAAACTTAAATTAAATAAAATTTAATAAAAATAAAACTTAAATATATTGGCATCACACACACACAAAAAAAATTTTAATTAATACTTAAATTTTTAAAATTTTCTTCTACAAGTTTTCATATTTTAAAATCATTGTATGATAGTTTCATTATTAATTTTATCAGTTACATCTTTTTCAATGTACACAATCAAACAATCATTCATCTATTAATATCCCATTCAATTACGATATTCCATTCAGTTACATCTACATATATCTAAAAACTGAAGCGTAACATTTACTCATTTTAGGCGACTTAAATGCTCAATTATTTAAAAATTAAAATATCTTTTTACCATTATTTTTCTTATTAATTTTTCAACATTTCTTCCTCTCTTTTACCTTTTCATCTTCCCAATACTTTCTACTTTAATATCACTCATTCTCTATCATTTTATCTTCCTTTATTTTGACTATTCTTATTTTTATCATCTTACTATAAATTTGACATTTTTCCTTCTAGTGTACGCGTATTTTTTTCACACAAAAAAGGTTACCTCTCTCTCTCTCTCTCTCTCTCTCTCTCTCTCTCTCTCTCTCTCTCTCTCTCTATTTTTTTTTTTCATTTTGTCTGATTTTTTATTTTTCTTGCATCCATACTTTAGGTTGATGAATTTTTGTATTAGTTAGAACTTTACTTTTGGTTAATGCGACTTAGTTTTGTGTTTTTAAGTTGTTATCTTTTTATTATCTTTGTGTTAAATATTATCTTACTGCATTATACATATAGTATATAATAATTTTTTTGTGTTAGTTAGAACTCTACTTTGGGTTAATGCGATTTAATTTTGTGTTTTAAGTTGTTATCTTTTTATTCTTTTTTATTGTTAAATATTATCCTAATGCATTATACATATAGTATATAATAATATAATGTTATTATATTACATAGTATAACTTGAAAAATTTGATGTTTATTACTATATATTTTATTTTTACTCTTTTTTATTCTCATTAAATTATGCGACACAAATCAAAAAAATAGCTAGACAAACACCTACTTTCCTTTACCATACATTAGGGGATTCAAAATATTTGTGTAATAAATGGTCATATAATTTATAATTTAGATAGCATTTTTTGAATGTTCCTAGGCTTATAGATTGAGCAATTTGTAGACTTAAAAGGCTATTGAGAATGGACTTTTTGAATCAAGACTAAAAGAATATGGACTACTATATATCATTTAGGAAAAACCCTTTATCATGGATATATTAATTTTTTTGCCATAAATTTATATCACGCAAATTTAATAATTTTATATTTTGTGTTAGCATTTTCTCTACTTCTTCTTCTTCTTCTGAAAATATTATGTATCATCTTTAAAGGATGTCAACAATATTGATCTTCTGGGAAAAGTTAAATAAAATATTGAGAAAAAAAAAGTTTTATATTATAATTTACTAAAAATGCTTTTAAATATTTAAACCTTTCTAATTTTTTTTTAATTATTGACGTGTTTTATAGCTACCACATGTGGTAACTTAAGTTTTAATATTCTTAAGTCGTTTTTGCAAAAAGAAAAAAAAAAATTTCAAAAGGTTGTCACAAAAGAGGACTTCATGTAAAGTTTTTTTCAAACTGAATCACCTATTTTGTAAGGCCACCAAACTTGATATTTTGCAAAGGGTGGAACCACCCGCAACAATATTTTCATAGTTATATAATTCCAGCTAAAGCAATCAAATATACTTTTACTCTTAAAAAAAAACACATATCTACTAGTTGTTAAACGTTCATCTTGGGTAGTTTTAACTTTTCATATAATTTTTCTTTTACATATTCATCTACTTTAATTTATATTTTTCTATAAATAAAAAAATATTAATTTAGATATTTATAAGTAAGCAATGAAATAATGATTCATGAAGAATCAAAAACAAAAAGTATTATCTATATATATTCATCTTGTGCGGTTATAATTTTGCATTTATATATTTATCTTTAGATGTTTACAACTAAATAATGAAATCTATGAACAAGATAATTAAAACAATCATATTTCTACTCTTCAAAAAGTCACCACTTTTTTTTTTTCAAAAAAAGGCCTTTTAAACATCCTTGGAAATTCATTTAAAAAAAAAAAAAAAACTTTGACATACCACTAACCTAACCACTTCATACATTAAAAAAATTTAAGACTCATTATTATTTCCATTAGGACATTATGGATGTCTTAATTGATTAAGACCAGACTAGAGAAATGCCTTTTATATTTCTTTCAAAATTCAAAAAAAAAAAAAAAAACCTTTGACATACAAAAAAAACCTTTGACATACTACTAATGTAACTGCATCTATAACTATTTAAGACATCCATGATATCTATTTCTTATTGATAACCATAAAAATTAGTAAGATACAAAGTAATAAAGAATAAAAGAATGAAAATAAAAAGAAATAAAATCAAACGTCAATTAATAACCAATAAATGGAAAATAAAGAAGTGGTCAAGAAAGTAAAAATAAAATAGAGATGACCATATAAAAAACATTAAAATACTTACAGTGCAAAAAAAGTCAATCATTACATTCACTTAATTAAATTAATAATCAATAATTAAATTAATAATCAATAATTAAATATAATAATACAAAATTTAAAATTAAACTAATCAAACTCTAACTAGGGAAATTATATTTCCTATCATAACTAAAAATGAGATATTCTCCAATAATAGAAATTATATAAGAATAAAGTTGGAAAATCTTATAATCTTATTTTTTGACATTTCATTTAACCACATATATATATATATATATATATATAAAATATCCATACACCATGACTTTTAAAAATCTAATGACCAATTCTACCTCTCATTTAATGTCATTGTTATGCAAATCATTAACCAGTAAATATACGATAATGGTGAAAAAATGTTACAGATGAGATCATGAAAAATATAATAAAAATAATTAAAAAAAAAACACTCTTTGCATAATTTAGGGACTAAAATAGTATTTTGCCTAAAAAATTATCGCGTGCAACACACGGGGCTGCGACTAATTAGAATGAAAAGATTAGACATTTTCTAATAGTTTAGGATCCGAAGGAAAATTATTCAAGTCCATACAAATTTTCTTAAAAGATGAATCTTGTAATACAATTGATTCCTTTTAAGAAATATATCCATAGTGCCTAGCAAAAAAATAAAGCATAAACTATAAGTTCATTCAACTATTACATTAATCATGTTTAATAAAGCATTCAAACATTATTTTAGTGAATATGAGTATATATAGAATGTATAACATAAATCCAACAAATTTAGCTAAAGAATTAAACAAGCACTACCCGACTGTATGTTTGAAAAATACAATTTTTTAATTACAAAATTAGCGACTTTAAAATTTGCCTTTTGAAAACACAGTTTGAAAAATCACAATTAAACATTTGATAAATTGCTATTTGATAATTGAGCAATTGATCTGAAATTTCTATTTCAATACAAATTATTAGAAAGGACTTAACGTTCTATGAAGATTATCTTGTCATTTTTTTTAATATCTTGTCATCTGTTTTAATTGTAAACAGGACTCAGGGATTGGCTTTTCCGATTTGTTTTTTATAATCCCTACTGAAATGCCCTTTTTCTAAACCACATCAAATTTTTTTTAAGAAGCCCTACAAGGTTACACCACAAATAAAGAAATGTCTTTAATCTAAGCCACAATAAAAACCTAGGTTTTGCCCAGAGAGATAAAGTAAAGCATCTGGCAATATTTTTTAGGGGAGGTGAGATACGAGCATTTGTTCATAAAAATGTGTGTCTGGCTCAGAAGCCTAGAGATGATTTTTCCTTATGTGTTTTGGGTATATTGAGCTCAGGAGTCTCCTACCCAATGTGTCCAACGTACAACCACCGAAAATTTTGTTACAATGACGTTCTCCACCATTTGCTACAGCTTGCACTGAGAAGCTGATATTTGAGGAGAGGTGAGCCTGTGAGAGTTTTTGTTGCATTTTTACAAACTGATCTTTGTCATTAGCAAATGGTTAAGGATATTTTAGAAATTGACACCTAAAACATGTGTGTTGTGAGAATAAGATCTAACCCTAGTTTTTTCTCTTAAAATTCAACCATATGAAAAAATACACTTCTATTCCATATGAAAAAAACTATATGTTAAAATTTTAAAAGTGGAACCTAAAGAACAGTACCTAAGTACTATACCTAAGTTTAGTCCAAATTCAAAAATGGTTGATTTGTGTTATTTGGGATTTTGAATATTATTTGCTTGGACAATTTTTTCCATCAATCTTCTATGGACCAAAATTTGGAAAGGTCAATTTTTTTTTTTTAATGGGCTCAAAATTTTATTTAGGATGTTCAAGTTTTTTTTTTTTGGTGGTCAAGTTTTTTTCTAGGATGGTCAACATCCCCATATTAATTTAAATTTTTTAAAGATACATATAAAATAATAATAATAATTCAGGTCAAGGTGGTCATGTGACCACCCTGATTAACACAACGCTGCCCCTGGATGCCATATATGTGGAACGATGTGACACTTCAAACAACCAAACGACCACCATGATTTGACTCGAAGATGTCAATAGCGTTGCATGAAGCCCAAGGACTATTGAAAGAGATACAAACTCTAGAGAGAGAGAGAGAGCTGAGTTTATGAAGGAAAGAGAGAGTCGATTGAAGAGAGAACGAGAGAGAGGTCCAAGTGAAAAGAGAGAGAGATCTCAGTTTGAGAGAGAGAGAGAGAGAGAGAGAGAGAGACGTTTGTGTTTAGTCTCACGTTTTTCAAAATATTTACAACAATGTCACTCAAAATTATTACTCAAAAACTAAAACTGTTCCGGATGCGTTTTCAAAATATAGTATTTAAACACCTTAAATTGAGAATTATAACTCAAACACTCTTAATTAAACACTCCTACCAAATACACTTTTTTTTTTTTTGAACATACTAAAAACTATTGTTTAAACTCACGTAATAAACAGCCCTGATTATCTCTTCTTTTTCTTTTTCTTTTTATTCTTTCAACAATTCTATTTAAAAACTATGATATAAATCTAAAAGCTGAAATGTGGCATTTAATGTTACTACGCTCAGATTAAGCCACATTAGCAGTCATGTCATTACCATTCTTCTTCCTAAATTTGTTCTACAATTTAAAAATAGTTTTCCTAAATTTAAAATACTAATAAAAAGAATGTCAGCCCTATCTCCACCATAAAGCTCAATTTTTATAACTTTAATTCCATCATAAAGCCCAAACCCAAGCTTTAATTCTACCATAAAGCCCAACCTTTGTGTTTCACGATTACAATTTTAGACAGCAACCTTTGTGTTCCACGGTTACAATCTCAAACGGTAACCCTTCAACTTCCTACTGCCAGACTTTGGCTTTCTAACTCCTTCATCTCTTCCTCTCCTCACACTATATTAATACTGAGAAGCTATTCAGGTGACTCTAAATCCCAGTTGCTCTTGACCTTTATTCTTGTGATTGCTCTGCATAATAGTACAATGTAAGGATTAGATTAATAGTATTTTTTTTTATTGCTGTTTTTTTTTTCTTTTTTAATTTTTTTTACTACCTCTTTTGTGTTGTGGGTCATATATGGATTTTTATGTATTTGAGTTGGGTATTTGTACTGATATATGATTTTTTGTTTTTATGTTTAAAATTGATTTGGGTTTTTTTTTTTTTTTTTTTTTTTTGTTTAATGTTTGAGATTGTAACGTTATTGGTTTATATGGTGTAATTTGTGTGAAGCTGTAAATAGGAGTGTTAGTAGTTAGCAAATTGAATGATAGAGTTTTAGTAGTATCCATGCTTGCAAAAATTCAATTGAATGGTGTAATCTGTGCTTGCAGAAATTCAATTTGCTAACGTTATTGTTTCTATGTTCAAAAAAATCTAGTGAAGATTTGATTTAAAGTCCTTTTGTTGAAGTGGAGTGTACTTTCTAATCCCCTAATTACATGACAAATTATGTGAGCCAGACATAAAATGATATGACCATAAAGAATCAAGATATGAACAAACCTTTAGTTTTCTCATGTGAACTAATAGAACTGTTATTGAGGTTCACATATGATATTTGCAAACACCAAGTATACAGATCTGGTTAAAGGTCTGTGGCTACTTCACTGCTTAATATGATAAGTAATGTCTTTAGTTCCGTTTTTCAAAAACGAAAAAAAAAAATGCATGTAATCCCGCTATTTTATTGTTTCATTTTTTCATTTACTCTACTTAATCCTCAATCTTCACTACCCTCTTCCTTTTTTGTTGTTGTAGTCCTAATCTATTTGCTAATGAATAATTTTTGGCTTTTAGTTTCCATTCTGAACATTCTTGAATTAGGACAAAAGACAAAATAACTTCGAGGCTCAAATATTTGTAGGAAATTGAGAAAACAAACATAGACACTGGAAAATAACTAATTTTGAGAATTGGGGATTCCTAATTAGGGTTTGCTGCAATTATAGATTTCAATTTCTAATTTGTTTCTCTCTTTGTACTTTTTATGTTTTTCCCAGGAAAACAACATAGAAAATCAAATTTTATCTAGGCTGTCTCTTGATGTTTTAAGGAATGGTTAGTGATAATTCTACTTAAATTTTAAGATTTTTCCGCTAACCTATTCTCTTTATTTGTTAGTGGGAGTGAAATTGTGGTTTTTGGGTCCAGATTAGCACTTTAGTTTACTAATTTGTATTCTTTTAATTTAAAGCTTCGAAATTCAAGACTCACTGTGGCTTTTGTTCTTGAGTTTTTATCATCTAGGTATTGATTGCATTTTGGCCCCCTTTTCTAGGCATTTGATTTTCAAGACTAACTTGCAGAATTTGGATTCTTTTCTGATGTTGGACGATTTTTCATGTATAAAAAATTCCAATATGATCTTTTTCAAGTTTCAATTTTCTTTTATTGATATGGGTTAAAATTCAAATTGAAATTGTTTTGAATAGAATAGAGCCTGAAAGTTGAGTTTTAATTATGTCTTCTATTAGGTTTTTTGTCAATTTAGGGATTTCAATTCCTAACCCTTTTTCCTCTTTTTTTTTTTTTTTTGAAGTCAGGGAAACACTCATAGAAAATCAAATTCTACTCGTTTGGTAGGAAATATTGTGGATATGGATGGGTTTCGTTGTGGAGATAGTATTGAAGAGCCTCCCAATCCTTAAAATCTGACAACAATCCTATACAGGTTCTGCTTTAGCTTCAAGCTTTGCTTTATTTTGCTATATAGGTTTTTTTTAGCAGATTTGATTTAGCTTAGCTTAGATAGGCCACTTTAGTTCTAGAATTACATGCACCAGCACATAAGCCAATGGTGCTGATAATACCTAGACTCATGATGCCCCATGTGGAGGAGTTCGTTGTTGCACTAATCTTTATTTTTATCACATGTTTGGCCTGTGTAGAGAGGCCAATGTTGGTCAAGCCATTGGAGTTCATGCAGTAGGTTTTGGCAAAAGCCATGGTGTTTTTTTAATGGTGTTTTTTGTTTCTATGTTTTTGAAAGGCCCAAGAACAGGCTTGGTAATTAATTTTTTAAAAATTATTTGGATTAAATTTCAAAATTTTAATGGATTATTTTGGCTAAATTTATTTCATTGGAGGGCCATTCTAAATTTATTTCATTAGACTAATAATCTATTCAAGTTCTGCCACTCTCCTTCTCCATTTGTTTTGTCTCTGATTTCTTCTTCTTCTTCTTCTTAAAAAAAAAAATTTTGAAGTTGATGTATTGATGTAGATTGTGGTTTCAGAATTTTGAGTGATATATATGGCATGTTTGTTGTAGATAGTTTTTTTTTTTTTTTTTTTATGGGGTTCAATAAAAAATTTTGGTACGGTACGTTGATTTGATGCCATATAGTTATTGAGTTTTGTTTTAGAAAATCTTTAGATTTTTTTATATGGGTTTAACTTACTTTCAGTATTTTTTTAACTGGAGGTCTCCTTTTATTTTAAATATACAATCGCAAGTAGTAGTAGGCTTTAATCTCCGCATTTTATTTAGTTAGTGGGAAATGTGGCAATTTCTCGTTAAAAAAAAAAAAGATTCTAATTAAAAAAAATACTGAAAGTAAGCCAAAATTTTTTTTTTTATTAGTTTATTTGATTTTTGAAAATTTTAAGGAGTGGATTATCAGCTGAACTTTGTGCAGAGTTGTATTACAAAATAATAGGTGGTTGCTAAGGAGCTTTTGTATGCAAAGAACTGATTGTGTACGAAGGTATACAGTCAATGGATAATTTTGATAGATGAATTAGACATATTTTTGGACAGGTACAATACTTATCTTATTTTACACTTTGTAACGGTATGATATGACTCGTGTTGTTTTTCTAAGCTTGTTTGATGTCCTTAATTGTGTCTTCATCGTCATTGTTGCTGGTGATGTGTTGTTTATAGTGAAAAATATTAGTTTTCATTTAACATGGTTTTGGGTTCCCTTTAAGTTAATATTTATGTTTTCTAAGTTTGTACATCCTACCTGTTTGATTAAATGTCTTGGAGACATGGGTTTGCTGTTGTTAAGGCTTCTTATTTGGGATTTGTTATTTTTTTAGGTAGAAGATGTGATAATGATACCCAAAATTGGCCATGAAAAGGATTATACAAGTCAAAGATTCAAAAGTTTTGCAGGTAACTGCTATTAAACTGGACATAATGTTTGAGCATTAATTTAATTTTATTTATGTGTTCCTTATACATTCTAGGAAACATGAGGTATACTTCAATTCATGTACTATTTTGAGAAAAGTTTCTAATCACGAAACAAACATTGAGCACTAAATACATGTTTTATCAAGCATAATAAAGAAAAGACCTAAATCAAATCACATTCTAATGCTTTCATTTGGCATCCAATTATGCAAAAGAGAAGTAGTGATTCTGCATGTATATCTGAAGTTACAAGCTTAAGTATTATAGCTGAAACTATGATTTCCCACTTGAAAGCCCACGATAGTGCATTGGTTTTTGGGTTTTATTGAAAATTTAGGACATGCCTCATGACTGTGTACCCAAAAGTGAACCCCCAAGGAATTATATGGACAAAGAACTCAATTAAAACTACAGCCAAATGCATATCATTTGGGCCAAGGGTGCGAGACCACTCCACAAACATATTCATGCATGATAATTTTAGCATAAGGGCTCTAATGTTTAAATTGGAGGTGATGCTCACTATTGATACGAGTTTGAATTCTTCTAGAGGCCTTCATTTTTCTTCATTTAAATCAGCCTTCCTTCCTCCCTCTGCCTTTCTTTATGGTTCTTGGTTGGATATAGCTCTAGGATGTTTAAATTTCTCAAACTACACAAATTTGAATAGTGGACAACATTAATATTTTCCTTTTTGAATAGGGATATTTTATGACAAAATTAAGTTGGACAAAACAAACACACATTTAGTTTTGACTTTTGAGCTTGAACAATTTGTTCTTAAAATTTGTTTTTACTGACTTCATGGCTCGTATTATATTTGTTTTGACTCAAATTTTTATCTAGATAGATTTTTTTTTTTTTCTTATTTGGCTAAAGGTTACCCCAAACTGATGCAATACAACTAGGAGCATCGTGAGGGTAATTCTCAATAAGTTTACGTGGTGTACACAATGCCCCAATCCATGCAAAACCTGATGATGTGGAGGTTGTTAATGTTTATGAGCTTGCAACTAAGTGGCACAAGACTTTCCATTTATATGTGGTTGACTTAGTCAATTGTCATTGTTATAATATCTATTCCTAATGCTATAGTGTAAGATATTATTATCTATTCCTAATGCTATAGTGTAAGATATTTACATACAAGAGTTATTTGATAATTGATATTGGATATGAGCTCTCTCTCTCTCTCTCCACTATAAGTTAGATGATGATATATTTGCTTACTAGCATTTGTATATTAGATAAAGCTTTCAATAAATATTCTTCGTTCTTCTACAATTTTGCAAAAATTGACGTGCAACAATTTAATTTTGTATAACTATCTCATGTATCAAATAGGTTAGTGGCTAGTCTTCTATATATATCTAAAAGCTGAAGCGTAGCATTTATTGTTGTTATGCTACTATTGAGCCACATCAGTAACCACGTCATCAAATTTTTTTCTTTTCTCTATTTTAACTTTTCTTCCCCCTATTTAAAAAATTAAAAAAAAAATCTTTCTCCCTATTAGTTCACACTTACTGTTACACTTCTTCCAATCTTTTCCCTTCCTTTTTGCCTCTTTATGTCTCCACTACTTTACTGTTACACTTCCTTCTTCTTTCTTACATTTTGACTCTTCTTCTATCTATTTTATTTTGATAAATTTGATATCGTTTTTCCGATTCAATCCATATTTTTCCCACACAAAACTGTGAGCTCTCTCTCTCCCTCTCTCTCTCTCTCTCTTAGTGAATTTTTGTTCTTTCTTATAACTCTAATTAAGGTTCATGGTTCTTTTTTCTCTTTTTTTTTTTTTAACATGTGTTTTATATATATATATATATATATATTTAATATCCCATTAGAAAGTCTTCTCTTTCCCTTTTATAACTTTGGTTGAATTTTAGTTTGGATTAATACTTAGCTTTTTTTTTTAACAAGAATTTGAATATGCCTGCCAATTGTTTGAGTAATAAATTATTATAAAGTCTATTATTTATTCCTTTAATTTCATTTTAATTTTGGCTAAGATAACATTATAATTTTGTGATGATTTTTTATTATTATAATAATTAGTCGCATTCCCACGCGTTGTGCGTGAGAATTTTTTTAGGATAGTCTCATAAAATATTTTATTAATACTATAGTTTTAGTTATTATCCATTGGTTTTTAATTAGTTTTTAAGTTATTTAAAACCTTAAATATACCTTTTTTTTACCTTTACACACACACACACACACACACACACACACACATAGTGAATCTTTACACATACCTTTAAGAAAACTCTATATATTCCATTTTTTTGGATATGTAAAATTATAGACTACTACTCTATAATGATAGTAGCTAATTAATTTTTTTTTTTTTTTTTGTGATCTCATTTGTAACGCTTCTTACCATTATCATATATTTACTAAATGATGATTTGCATAACAAAGATGATAAATGAAAGGCAGCGTTATTCATTTGATTTTCGAAAGTAATAGTATATGAAAATATATATATATATATATATATATATTATAAATAAGGTTAAATGAAATGTCTAAAAATGGATTTTTAAATTTTCTAACTTTATTTCTTAGGTAATTTCTACTACTATCAGAGAACATCTCTTTTTTAATTATGATTAATATGGTTTCCTAGTTAGAGTGTAATTAGTTTTAAATTTAAATTTAGTATTATGATTGTATTTAATTTTTTATTGTTGATTTAATTTTTTAAGTGAATTTAACAGTTTATGTTACTACACTGTAAAGTTTTTAATGTTCTCCATACAGTAATCTCTATTTTATTTTTTACTTCTCATTATAGCCTCTTTGTTTTCCAATCAATGATTACTAATTAACGTTTGTTTTTTTTTTTCTTTATCTTTTTTTTTTATACAAGATAAAAATTCTATTCTAGCTTAATCTAAGTGTATATGTGTGTAAAGCTCCCTCCTAGAGACTTGAACCCTGGCCCTTATCCCCCACACCCCACAAGTATTTAATACTTGTGGAGTGACCATCGCGCCAAGGGTGCGCGGGTTTCTTTATCTACTCTATCTTACTTTGTACTGGTTTTTTTCTAAACTCTCTCTCTCTCTCTCTCTCTTCATTGGCAACCTAACGTTTTCCAAAATTTGATAATGATTCTATGACATTAAATATGCATTATTAGTTTTTTTTTTTAATTTAGTGTTTCTAACTTGATTTTTTTTTTTTTTTTTTTTGTATTTCATTCTTCCTTTGATGCATTGGGTGTGAGAATGAGTGTTTCCCTAGCATTACTCTACTTAATGTGGACAATTTTATTTATTTAACTAGTATTATGCCCGTGCAATGCACGGCTTAATAAAAAATATTTTGATAATATAATTAAATTTAATTTTACTTGTACTTGTACACTTAAAAGAAATTGTACTTGTGCACTTAAAAGAAATTTAATTTTTATTTCTTATTTTGATATCTAAATCATTTGTTTTAGTGTTGATTTCATTCAATCAAATGATTATAATAAAAAAATAAGAAATATGTTTGGACTCAATTAAATATAAATTAGGGAAAAATAAATATTCAGAGGCCTATTGCAAGAAAAAAAAAAACTATTAGAGAAGATTTTGATCCTTCCAATTGAAAAGCTTGATATTTGGTAATTTAAGATGTATAGTATCGTAGATAGGTAGGAAGAGTGATAAATATAACATATTATTTGTTCTTATCAACTTTTCATTTATAGTTTTATCACTTTAGGATAAAGTTGTGTTGTTCTTTGTGGATTTTTTAAATTTATTTTAACTTTCTACGTTTGATAATTAGGTTTTAATTAAAAAGAAATCATATCCTATTTTCATACAACCATCAATCACCTTTTTTTCCCCTTCATTCTATTCATAAGACCTTTTTTTTTTTATTAATTATATTTTGTTTTTAGTATGGTAATATAACACGTTGATTAATAATTCTATTTTCAATAAGATTTAAATTTTATAACAAATGGGACTCTCAAAATATATATCCTTTAAAAAAAAAAATCTATCTTGTAAGGACACAAATCACAGGATGCTAGGCCTACAAGCAAAAGAAACTGGGGCCCATGACGTAAACAGTATCCTTGGAATGAATTTGTAGAGAATGAGCCGAGTAAACTTGGTTGAAAACGAGTGGGCTGATGGCCCAAGTTTAGTTATGACCAAACTAACATAAATGAAGTGTCGAAATGGCACAGGGTTCTTCTCGGCTTGGTTCGAGGAGTGAGCTTAGGCAACTGTTCTGAGTACTTGTATCTTTCTCTTTCTTGCTCTCTTCTTCAGTTACTTCCCTTTTTCTCCTGATTATTCGATGCCTTCTCTCTCTATTTCTTGCTCTATTTATAGGCCAATTTGCTTCACGTGTCAGTTAGGTGATTCTCCTTTGATACTTGTCCCATCAACCTTCACTTGAAGTTTCCACACGGCAGCTGTAAAGAGTGAAGGTCACTGTTCAGATGTCTTTTCCCCATTAATGAGGCTAGGAGATTAGCTACAGGGCAGCAGTCTTTCACATAATATCTCTTTGTTGCCACCTGTCCTCTTTGCCTACATAAATCAGGAGGTTCTCCATAAATGATAGGATCACTGCTGGGGCATTCACCTGGATCTTCCATCTGATCATCCGACCAAGCAGTGCTCCTCGAACCACTCTTCTCCTCCTTCATACAAGTTATATTTTAGAGAGGAGTTAAACCAGGTACCTTCCTCATAACTTATTGTCTTCAGACAAACAGGTCTCCTCGGACAGGCCCGCAGCCCACTATAGGGAATTGGGCCTTTTACCCCTACAATAGCCCCTCAAAATTCCAGTTTTCTCTCTTATCCAAGGGGAAGGGTGGGATTTTGACTTCTCCAAGGGTCAAATTCACCAAATTTCTCAACTCACCCACATGGAGACGCCATTTCGCAAGTCTCTCAATCCTTGCCGACGCTTCAAAAATTGCGACGAATCATTTATTGCTCTAGGTGACGCTCTGTCTCCTTTATCAACGATGAGATGCAGATCCTGTGGCTAAGATCTCTTCACGAAATTTTGAGCGAAATAATTCCCATTTACTGGGAACCGTTTTGCCCATTTCGTATACCTTAAACGTTCCAAAGTTCTTAAGCATCCCAACCTTCATACGTTACCTTGTTCTAATTATGCTGAGAACACTTTCGCGAAGAAACCTAGATATCTAAGAAGTAACTGAGACCGAAACCTCAACCATTTCTGTAAGTACTTGGTTTCCAAGTTCTTTTCTCCTCGGCCAAGCATCTCGGCCTTATTGTCTTTATCTTTTCTCACCTTAGGTAACCCCCTTAGCATTCTTTTACACATCAAAATGGGTAGATTTAAGAATCTTGTCGATTCGCCTATAGCCATAGAGCTTTTCAAGGCAAAATACCATATTCCCGAGGGGGTTAGTCTTCGATACTGTCCACCGGAAAATATTCTGACCAATAAGAGAACCGGTGAAGTGGTCATTCCCATAATTGTCTTTTTAGAAGGAGGAATGACCATTCCCATGGGCACAGTAACCAGGGAGTACCTTAGGAACCATAGGCTATGCCCGCACCAGTGCACTCCCAACCTATTTAGGGTCTTGGGCTGCGTAGACCCCCTCAATCAAATGATAGGCCTACAACTCACCTAGCATAACGTCATGCACATGTATGAGTGTCACTCTTTGGCCGAAGGGGGGTACTACCTAAAATCTAGGTCCCTAGTAGTAAAAATGTTGTCATGCCTTCCCAAGTCCAACAAAGACATGAAGGACGACTTCGTCATCGTCTCTGGGGCGTGGCATGACGGCCAACACTGTCCGACCAAGGAGGGGGAGCCAGGTGGGGTGCTCTAGGACTAGGTTGAGATGACATAGGATTTGCACTTTAGATTTCATCTTACTTTGTTGTTTACTCATTTGATTTTGAGATAGTATAACTAATTTTGTGTTTCTTAACTGTGATTGCAGATAGAAAATTTGTTGCTCCAAGACTTAGCCTTGTGAACGTGCCCGGCCTGAATAAACTACTGCGATCCGAGGTATTTGTGCATTCAGACGGCCAATTACGTGCCGTTCACCTGATATTGGACTTTGCTTCTCTATCAGACAGCTTCCAGGATATCGGGAACGCCATCTGAGCAGGAGACAAGAGGATCCACAGGATTGACGTTTCTCGGCCGGGTTTCTTGGCTAAGAAGGACCTTCCTCCAGTTGAGTGGCCGCTTCAACAAGCTCCTCCTCCGCCCGCCGTCCAAAGGGAAGAATCTACCTCTTCTCGGCTGTCCCTAGAAATGGAGATAGATCAGTTTCTATTCGAGGAAGAGGAAGAAACGTAGACACAGCCTCAAAGCATACCAAACCCCGAGAGTTCCGAAGAGGAAGAAGAGGAGATATCTCTTGTACCGAGAGCAGGTTTGAGAGATCTCCTAGCTGGGAGGAATAAGGGTGCATCCTCTAAGGGTGCATCTAAGGCCAAAACGACTGACAACCTTCCTCCACCTCCGCCTTTTCCTGCGTCCAAGACCGGTCTTCTCCCAATACCAAATTTAAAGAAGAAAAGAAAGGTGGTGGACCTGGATACTAAGGAAGGTGAAGTGCCCTCGCCCCAACAGAAGGGGCCAAAACAGCAAAAGGATGGGAGGGACAACCGAAGGGTCTCCCCGTCCGAGAACAGGGTGGAGACCCATGCCCGGGACAGTCACCAGCCACTAGCTTGGGCCCCGCGGTTGGATTTGGACAGCGCTCCAATCCCCATGACCACTTCAATAAGGGAATTCCAGAAGGGTCATTCGGCATACATTGCCGAGGCATGAGAGCGCCCTTTACTCCTGCCCCAAGACATGGAAAAGGTGAAGTCCTGGAGGCAAGCAGACTTATTTATGTCTCTAAAAAGGGACTTAGCTATGGTAAGCTCTTACACTTTGGTTAGCTTGTTAAAGTTGGTATCTCCATACTAATGCACTCCTCTCATTTTCCCATGCAGGTGACCCAGCAGATCTACGTTGCGGAGGACTGGGTCAAGGATGCCCGCAACCAGGCTAGGGCTGAGGGTCAGTCTCGGATCATCGCCGAGAAGAATCTGGGGGCCATCAAGCATGAAAAGCAAGAGTTGGCCAAGAAGTTGGTCATGGAGGAGAGGGACAGAAAAAGTGTGGAAGCCGAGCTGAAGAGCGCCAAAGACCAAGCTGAAGACTAGCGTAAAAAACTCTATACGGCGGAGATCGAGCTGGCAACCCAGAAGCAATTGGTCTTGGAGCTCAAGGCCAATCTAGAAAAGGCTAAGGAAGCTGCTCGGATAGCAGAGCAGGCAGCCGAGGTTGAGAAGAACGCGGTCTATCTCCGGGGGATTGAGGAGACAGAGATAAGGTTGGCGGACAAGCTGTCGGAGGTCTGCCGAGACTATTGCAAGTTCAGCTGGGAGGAAGCTTTAAACGTTGCTGGAGTCCCGGCCGATTCTCCCCTAAGGCATCTCAAGAAGATCTACTTCCATCCAGACATACGGGATGCCGCAGCCGTTCCTCTGTCTCCATCCGCCCAAGTCCCAGAAGCATCCGACCATGGAGTTGCGCCCTCTGATGCCGAGAACAAGGATCGAGAGGATGTGGCAACAGAAATTGGACGCAAGGATGCGGAGGGGGTTGCCTCTTCCCAGGCCGCGGTTGCCAGTGAAGCTGCTCCTTCAGAGGCTGAAGCTGGATCCGGGGAGGCCGAGCCAACTGGGAAAGAGAATCCTTTACCTCCCATGGCTGAAGCTTAGTTTTAAGGCTGCTTTATGGTTATTTTGTAATGAAATTTAATGTAATATCATTTTTGGTTAATGAAAGGGTTCTCATTTTCTTTTGCCTGTGTTCATTTTAATTCCTTCATTATTTTCTGTGTGAACCCTTGAACTGCTGAAATTGCATGGTAGGGAATCTAAGCTTAATAAATAGGTCAAACTCAAGCAATGGGACTAATAAATGCATCTGATTCCTTAAGCCATTAAGATTAATTCGGGAAATTGAATCATGTAGAGAATATAATTTGACTAGGTGTACATGATCAAATTTTTGCTTATTACTTGGCAGAATGAACTAGAATGTTGTTTTATCCGAGGTATGTGGTCTGAGGGGCCAGTCATGACCAAGGTCCTGTCTAACAGTTAATGAAATAGACTAAAATGTTAATTTACCTAAGGTATTTGGTCCGAGGGACAAGGCATGATCGAGGTTCTGTTTAATATTTGGTAAAACTTACTAGAGTGATAATTGACCCAAGATATGTGGTCCGAAGAACCAGGCATGACCAAGGTTCTATTTAACATTTAGTAAAACGAACTAGAGTGATAATTTACCTAAGGTATGTGGTCCAAGGGACCAGGCATGACCAAGGTTCTATTTAACACTTAATAAAATGAACTTAGAGTGATAATTTACCCAAGGTATGTGGTCCGAGGGACCAGACATGACCGAGGTACTGTTTAACACTTAGTAAAATGAACTAGAGTGATAATTTACCCAAGGTATATGGTCCAAGGGACCAGGTATGACCGAGGTTCTGTTTAACACTTAGTAAAACGAACTAGAGTGATAATTTACCCAAGGTATGTGGTCCGAGGGACCAGGCATGACCAAGGTTCTGTTTAACACTTAGTAAAACGAATTAAAGTGATAATTTACCCAAGATATATGGTCCAAGGGACCAGGCATGACCAAGGTTCTGTTTAACACTTAGTAAAACGAACTTAGAGTGATAATTTACACAAGGTATGTGATCCGAGGGATCAGGCATAACCAAGGTTCTGTTTAACACTTAGTAAAATGAACTAGAGTGATAATTTACCCAAGGTATGTGGTCCGAGGGACTAGGCAAGACCAAGGTTCTGTTTAACACTTAGTAAAACGAACTTTGAGTGATAATTTACCCAAGGTATGTGGTCCGAGGGACCAGACATGACCGAGGTTCTGTTTAATTCTTAGTAAAACGAACTAAAGTGATAATTTACCCAAGGTATGTGATCCGAGGGACCAGGTATGACCAAGGTTCTGCTTAACACTTAGTAAAGCAAACTAGAGTGATAATTTACCCAAGGTATGTGGTCCAAGGGACCAGGCATGACCAAGGTTTTGTTTAACACTTAGTAAAACGAATTAGAGTGATAATTTACCCAACGTATTTGGTCCGGGGGACCAGGCATGTCCAAAGTTCTGTTTAACACTTAGTAAAATGAACTTAGAGTGATAATTTACCCAAGGTATGTGGTTCCAGGGACCAGGCATGACCAAAGTTCTGTTTAACACTTAGTAAAACGAACTTAGAGTGATAATTTACCTAAGGTATGTGGTCCGAGGGACCAGACATGACCGAGGTTCTGTTTAACACTTAGTAAAATGAACTAGAGTGATAATTTACCCAAGGTATATGGTCCGAGGGACCAAGCATGACCGAGGTTCTGTTTAACACTGAGTAAAACGAACTAGAGTGATAATTTATCCAAGGTATGTGGTCCAAGGGACCAGGCATGACCAAGGTTCTGTTTAACACTTAGTAAACAAGCAATACGATAGACTTCAATATGAGGACTGAAACTTTTATTAATAATAATACCTATTGAGGTTGTTTACATTCCAAGGGTGTAGTATAGTTCTTTCATCCAAATCCTCTAAGTAGAACACTTCTATTCCAGCTACCGATAGGATACGGTAAGGACCTTCCCAATTGGGCCCCAATTTTCCCCAGGCCGGGTTCTTAGCTGTGCCCATGACTTTCCGCAAAACCAAGTCTCCCGGTGCAAGGGGTCTCATCGTAACATTAGCATCATACCTCTGCTTGAACTTATGTTGATAGTAGGCTAGCAGAACCGCAGTATTTTCCCTTCGCTCGACGACCAGATCCAAATTATTCTTTAGCAGTCTGTCATTGTCAGCCAAGGTAAAAGAACTCGTTCTAAGTGTGGGGAATCCAGTTTCTATGGGAATAACAGCTTCAGCACTGTACGTCATTGTAAAGGGGGTCTCTCCCGTAGATCTCCGAGGAGTTGTCCTGTAAGTCCAGAGGACATGTGGCAATTCTTCCACCCACTTCCCTTTAGCATCATCCAACCTCTTCTTCAGACCGCTTACTATGACTTTGTTAACTGCTTCAGCCTGGCCGTTTCCTTGAGGGTACGCAGGGTGGAGTACTTGTTCGTAATGCCTAATCCACAGCAAAATCTCCTAAACGCTTTACTATCAAATTAAAGACCGTTGTCCGAGATGAGAGTGTGTGGCACTCCGAACCGGATTACAATATTCTTCCATATAAACTTCTGGACATCTACATCCCTGATGTTTGCCAACGGCTCGACTTCAACCCATTTGGTGAAATAGTCTGTGCCAATGATCAGGTAATTTTTACTTCCAGCTGCTTTAGGGAAGGGACCTACAATGTCTAAGCCCCACTGAGCGAAAGGCCACGGGCTGGATAGAGGATTCAGAACTCTCCCTGGTTAATGTATATTCGGCGCAAACCTCTGGCATTGATCACACTTTCTCACGTACGCTTGTGATTCCCTTTGCATGTTTGGCCACTAATATCCCTGAGTTAGGGCCCTGTGAGCTAGAGACCTGCCTCCTGTGTGGCTGCCACAAATTCCTTCGTGCAGCTCTTCAAGGAGCAACTCCGTGCCCTCAGGGTGTACACATAATAAGTAGGGTCTAGAGAAAGAGCGTTTGTATAGCTTATTATCTCCTGATAGCCAGAACCAAGGAGCTTTTCTCCGCACCTTGTCAGCTTCAGCCTTATCTGGCGTAGAACATCATCCCTGAGGTAAGTCACCATAGGGTCCATCCAGCTTGGTCCCACTCTAACTTGATAGATGCTGAGCCCTTCTTTCTCCTCAGCATGCCTTTGTACATCTTCCACTAAGATAAGTCGGGGTAATCCTTGAACCAAGGAGGTTGCAAGAGTGGCCAAGGAGTCCACGTGCATGTTCCCACTCCGAGGAATATATTGCAAACTAAATGACTTGAACTGTGATTATAGTTGCTTGACATACCCTAAATACTTCTGCATTCTTTCATCATACGCTTCTAGCTCTTCCCTGACCTGGCCGACGACCAGTGCTGAGTCCGAGAATACCTCCACGGTGCTCCCACCCATTCTTCTGACCATGGCCATTCCGACCAACAACGCTTTGTACTCAGCTTCATTATTAGTAGTTGAGAAGTTTAGTCTGAGGGATTTTTCGATAACAACATTCTTAGGAGATATCACAACTAGCCCCACTCCCAAGCCTCTCTGATTGGCCGCACCATCAGCATACAACTTCCAGGGTGGGGATCCTTGCACGGACACTAAGCCAACTGAATTTCCATCCATATGCATCTTCTAGGCACTTTCTTCTAACATAGGCTCAGTAAACTCGGCCACTAGGTCAGCCAGTATTTGCCCCTTGACCGAGGTGCGGGGCATGTACTTTATATCGAAGGCCCCTAGGATTGTACCCCACTTTGCAATTTTTCCCGTATAATCTGCACTCTGAAGCAGTGACCTGAGTAGGAGTTAGGTAAGGACCACAACCGTATGCAGCTGGAAGTAGTGAGGAAGTTTGAGAGTGGCGTGAACAACTGCAAAGATGGCCTTTTCCAGTGGCAAGTAACGGATTTCGGCCTCATGCAGAGATTTACTCACGTAGTAAACAGGTTTCTGAACACCATTGTCGACCCGAATAAGTACCATACTCACTGCATGGGTGGCTATAGCGATATAAGAGAACAGGACCTCATCCGTCATGGGGCTGGACATGATGGGGGGTCAAGATAAGTATTCCTTTAGCTGCTGGAAAGCCAGAACACACTCTTCAGTCCATTCAAACCCCTTCCACTTGTTCAACAGCTGGAAGAAAGGCCGACAACTTTCTGCCGACTTGGAGATGAATCGGTTGAAAGCAGCTGTCATCCCTGTCAACTTCTGGACCTCTTTAGGATTCCGAGAAGGCTGCAGATTGTTGATCGCCTTTATCTGGTCGGGGTTGACCTCAATTCCGCGATGGGTGACCATATAACCCAGAAACTTTCCTAATCCAACGCCGAAAGAGCATTTTGAAGCATTGAGCTTCAACCTGTGTTTCCTCAAGATTTCAAAGATGCTCCCAAGGTCGCTGACATGCTCGGATTCCAGCTTACTCTTGACCACCATGTCATCAATGTAGATCTCAATGCGTTTCCCCAGCTGTGGTTCAAACATTTTTGTCATCATTCGCTGATAGGTGGAGCCTGCATTCTTCAAACCAAATGGCATCGTAGATCTCAATGCGTTTCTCCAGCTGTGGTTCAAACATTTTTGTCATCATTCGCTGATAGGTGGAGCCTGCATTCTTCAAACCAAATGGCATCACCTTATAGTGGTAGTTCCCAACGGGGGTGATAAAGGATGTCTTTTCTTGATCATCCAAGGCCAAAGGAATCTAGTGGTACCCTTGAAAGGCATCCAAGAAACTCATTCGCGGATGCCCCATAGTTGCATCCACTAGCTGATCAATCCGAGGCATGGGGAAGGGATCTTTCGAACAGGCTTTGTTCAAGTCTGTGAAATCCACACATACACGCCATTTCCTGTTCTTATTCTTCACCACCATTGTATTGGCCAGCCACTCTAGATAGAACACCTCCTTAATAGCCCCTGCCTGCTTGAGCTTGTTCACCTCCTCCCTTACGGCGGCAGAATGCTCTTTGGACGAGCGCCGAGATGGCTGCTTCTTGGGTAGGGTAACTGGACTTACGTTTAGGTGATGGCAGATAAACGCCGGATCTACCCTTGGGGCCTCATAAGAGTTCCAAGCAAACACGTCAATGTTTCTTCTAAGGAATGCCAACAACTCTTCCTTATCCCGAGAGGGCAACTGAGCCCTGACTTGGAAGAACCTCTCTGGGTCTCCGTCGATGACAACTTTCTCCAACCTCTCACACTTCTCCTCGCCCAATTCCACGCCGTTAAGCGGAATCGGGATCTCTAATTGCTACAAATCTCTACCCAAGGTGGCTGCTGGCTCGGCAGCAGACTGATGCGTAATGGTAGCTATGAGGCATTGCCTTGCTGTAGATTGGCTTCCGACAATCTCCTCCATTCGTCCCCCAGACAAGAATTTAACCTTTAGATGCAAGGTTGAGGAAACAGCACCTAGGGCGTGAAGCCACGGTCTGGCTACAATGGCCGTGTAGGGAGAGTATGCATCCACCACAATGAAATCCACCTCGACTACCTCTGACCCTGCTTGTACAGGTAGCCTGATTTGACCTTTGGGGATGACGGTTTTCCCATCAAAGCTGACCAGAGGCGAGCCATACGCTGTCAGGTCTTTAGGTCGTAAACCTAGTCCTTTGCATAAGTCCAGATACATGATCTCAGCCTCACTCCCTTGATCGACCATCACCCTCTTCACGTCATACCCCCCTATTCTAAGAGTGATGACCAGAGCGTCATCATGAGGCTGTATAGTGCCCTGCTTATTCTCGTTCGAAAAGCTCAAGGCTAGTCGGATCTCTACTTTGGCCCGTTTTAACGCTTGATTTGTGTCCTCGACAGATGTTCTGGTGACAGACATCACTCTAGAGGGGTAGGATCCCGTTCTTCCGGGTGCTGCAAAGATGACGTTGATCGTGCCCAACGTGGCCTTTGATAAGGCGGTCCCAGAAGCCCCTGATCTACCGAGGTCTCCCTAACCATTGGGGTGGTGTACAAACTGCTGTAACTTTCCTTCCCTCACAAGTTGTTCTAAGTGACTTCTCAAAGTCCGGAAATCCTCTGTGGTGTGCCCTCGTTCCTGATGATATTGGCAGTGGAGGCTCTGATTGCACTTCGTGAGGTCTCCCCCCATCTTGTTCGGTCATCTAAAATATGGCTCGTTTTGAATTTTCTCCAGAATCTGGTGGATTAGCTCTCGGAACACGGCATAGACTGCCTGTGATGCAACAGACCCAGACCTCACACTATAGTCCCTCCATGGCTTACTGTTGCTGTACCGGTCCGACCTGAAACCCCTCTTCTCCTGAGGAATAACCTTGGCTTTTCCCTTTCCAAGTAGCTGATCCTCCTCCACCCGCTTATACTCATCGATACGGTCCATTAATCGGCGCACGCTTCTCACGGGCTTCTTGGTCAGTGACTTCCTCAGATCATGCTCGACTGGCAAGCCGACCTTGAAAGTTCTCACGGCCACATCGCCGAAACTCCCTTCAATCTCGTTAAACATTTCCCAATACCTATCCGAGTACGTTTTCAGCGTCTCCCCTTCTCGCATAGACATGGATAGAAGGGAATCTAATGGCCGAGGGACCCTAGTGTTCATAACGAATCGAGAGCAAAAGGCCTTAGTGAGTGCTCAAAAGGATCCAATAGAATTGGCAGCAAGGCCATCAAACCATCTTATGGCTACGGGCCCCAAACTGAAGGGGAACACCTTGCACATAAGAGTCTCGTTCTGGGAGTGGACAATCATCCTCTGATTGAAATGGCTCACGTGTTCCACAGGATCGGTCCGTCTATTGTATACAAAGAAAGTGGGCTGAGTAAAACGCCGAGGAAGGCTTCCTCCTTCGATTCTACGTGTGAAGGGCGACTTAGAAATCTAGTTAAGTGCCCTATTCATTGCATCATTCCCTACACCTCTTGAGGACGTGCTTCTACCCCTGCGGCCGTGGTAATGCTCTTACTTATGAAAGTAGGATTCACTGGGGGCGTCCATGACCAAAATCTGTAGTCATCGTCTTCATCATCCCCAGAAGAATTATCGATGATGGACGGACTGCTAGATAGACTACGCCTCCTTCACGCACGGCGCAGCTTCTCCTTCAAATGATCAATCTCACGTCGCATCTTCCTAGTAGTGTCTTGGTAAGACCCATCTTCCTCGTTTTGACGTCGACTCCTTCTTGTGTGCACGGTATGCACGCTCCCTTCACGGTCCCTTTCAGCTCAAGGTGCACAAAGTGATCAGGATGCTGGGAGCCATCTGACTCCACCCTGTTAGGACCTGATCCAACCATGGTTCAAGCCTCAACTCACCGACACAACAGTTAACTTCCCACAGATGGCGCCAATTGTAAGGGCACAAATCACAGCCTATAAGCAAAAGAAACTGGGGCCCATGACGTAAACAGTATCCTTGGAATGAATTTGTAGAGAGTGGGCCAAGTAAACTTGGTTGAAAACGAGTGGGTTGATGACCCAAGTATAGTTATGACCAGACTAACATAAATGAAGTGTCGAAATGGCACAGAGTTCTTCTCGGCTTGGTCCGAGGAGTGAGCTTAGGCAACTGTTCTAAGTACTTGTATCTTTCTCTTTCTTGCTCTCTTCTTCAGTTACTTCCCTTTTTCTCCTGATTATTCGATGCCTTCTCTCTCTGTTTCCTGCTCTATTTATAGGCCAATTTGCCTCACGTGTCAGTTAGGTGATTCTCCTTTGATACTTGTCCCATCAACCTTCACTTAAAGTTTTCACACGGTAGCTGTAAAGGGTGAAGGTTACTGTTCAGATGTCTTTTCTCCATTAATGTGGTCAGGAGGCTAGCTGCAGGGTTATAAATGCGGTGGCAACAGCCTTTCACATAAAATCTCTTTTCTGCCACCTGTCCTCTTTGCCTACGTAAATCAAGAGGTTCTCCAGAAATGATAGGATCAATGCTGGGGCATTCACCTGGATCTTCCCTCTGATCATCCGACCAGGCAATGCTCCTCGGACCACTCTTCTCCTCCTTCATACAAGTTATATTTAAGAAATGAGTTAAACCAGGTACCTTCCTCATAACTTATTGTCTTCGGACGGACAGGTCTCCTCGGACAGGCCTGCGGCCCACCATAGGGAATTGGGCCTTTTACCCCTACATATCTTATATCCTTATTGCCTCAACCATCATTCACGTTTTTTTTTTCTTTGATTCTATTCATATGACGTTTCTTTTTTTAATTCTATTTTTTTTAGAATGGCAATATAACACGTTTTTTAACAATTATATTTTTAATAGGATTTAAATTTTATATCAAATGGGACTTTAACAATAAGTTGTGAGAGACAGCACCCCCGGCCCCCTTTTTTTAGAGGTGTGTTGGGCCAAACCCACGTAAATGGGTGGAGTTGTGTTATTGCCTCTCAAAATGGAGGTTCAACTAGTTATATTTTCCCCTTTAGATTAAGGGTTTTACAATGAAGTCGCCACTTATTTAATTATTGGAATAAATAAGAAAACCAAAATTGAAAATTCCTCATTTTATTTATTTGAAATTGAATTTACATTGATCATAGGAAATTACATGGCTTTGGTCCTAGATACAACCTAAGATAAAGTACATGGCTTTATTTCCTAGTTACAATCTAAAAATAAAAAATTACAAGGATAAGCATTTGATCTATTAACCCTTAATCTAAGCTCGGAGGCTATGTTATAAGGTGGGAAGGTGTTAGGCACCCACCTTGTCCGGTGAAACCGGTCTTCTAGACTATGGTGGCCAACATTCATATCACATCATTCAATATGATATCAATCAATTTGCATGTTGAATTTAAAGTGTGTGTGTGTGTGTGTGATAAACCCTAATTCAGTTTGTTAAGCATTGTATATGGATTGAAAAATAGATTCTAGTAAATGTGTGTGTATGGTGATATCCTAGATTCAAGGATTTGAAAGAATTACGAAACAAACATGTTTTTCATATTTTTGATGTGAGTTTAAGATCTAAACTAGTGTTTATGCATGAACATGTAAAGAACAACCAAGAACATGTGAAGAACACATAAGAACATTTAAGAACATTCAAACATATTCAGGAGAATTTAAACAGCAACTATCATGCTTTAATCCTAAATTCTCATCATGGCAACACAAAAAACAAGTTAGGGAAAGAAATTATACCTTTATGCAAGATCCCTATGGTGGAGGAGGAGACTCTTGGTAGAGGTCCTAAGGGTGGAGGGAAAGAAGATTTAGGAGAGGAAGAGTGAGTCTCACTCAATACCTTGAGTCTCAGGAAGACCAAAATATGACAAGACTACTCAACTTCACTAGAACTCAAGAGAGGGGAAAAGAGGAGGTTTTTGTGTGTCTTGGAATGAAGGAGAGGGGTGTTTATATAGTAGTGGTAGAGGAAATATGAATGGAATGCCATTTAATGAGGGTTGACAAAGAATCATGAACCTAGACCTCATTTTAGCCTTTGGGAAAATCTGGTGTATTAAATGGAAATATTGGTGGGAGTGAGGAGCAAGCCAAAATTCGGTTTTCCCGTAGCTGCTGTAACAGCTTGCAGAGCCAACTTCAAAAAATCATATTTGACTCAATTCTGATCGGAATTGGCTCGTTCTTGTGCTCAAATTGAAGCCCAAATGTCTAGTTTTTGGGAAAATTAACCTCATTCACAATTCAAAATATTCTGAGAGATATTGATGAAATAGTGAGCAGAGGTCATTTGTTAGAAAATAGTTTCAGCACAATTAACATTAATATGTCCCAAATTAGCTCCCAATTAACATTAAATGGCTCCAATCACTCCCATTTCAGACTTAATTAGTTCCAAATTTACCCTAATTAGAAGATAATTGCACAAATTACTCATTGAATAATTAATGTTTATCTATCTAATTAATTAGGTATATGCAACCTCACCATAAAATGTATTCCTAACCAATCAAATTATGACACATCATTAATCTCAAATTGATTATAACTATAACCAATTGGAATCAATTGTTCATAATCACATATAGTCGGACTCAATTTGTGATAGTGCATCTCGACCATTAAAACTTGATTTGATGATAACTTTCAATCTGATGGTCCGATTAGAGCTTATGACCAGTCGATTTAATCGTTACAACATCAAGATCATTTTGGTAAAATGAGATTAAAGATCTAGTGACCAGAATCAAGATGCATATTTCTAAAGTGAAATTACCCTTTTACCCTCCATGTGAGGTTAAATGCGGGTTGCAAAATGGGGTGTCAACATAAATATGCTTTCATTCACCAAAAAAAAAAAAAGAAACGTAGGAAAAAATATGCAAGTTCTATCTTTTTTTTCCTTTTAAGTTTTTTAAAGAAACGTAGGAAAAAAAATGCAAATTCAATCTTTTTTTTCTTTTATTTTTTTTTCTCTCTTTTTTATTTAAATTCTATCCTTAGGTAATTCTATTATATTGATTTTAGGATTTATTGATAACATTTTAGATAGACATAACCGTTATAGTTGTAAATGAAATACTACTTTCTTTCATTACTTGATTTGCCATATTTATCCAAAAAATATGTATATATCTATTCTTAAAATTTAAAAATTTATTAAAATTTCTGCAATTTAGTGAAGTCACGTGGCGCAACCACGGCGTCTAAGCCCAACTTTTATTATATATAATATGATATAATATGATTTAGGCAAAATATTATATTTTAAATTTTTTAAAATTAAAAAGGAGTGGAAATATAAATAATTTAATGATACATATGGAGATGTAGCTGAATTTAAATGTTAAATAAAATGAATGATATGAGAAAAAAAATAAAAATAAAATGCATAACAATAAACACTAACTTATCCAAATAATTATATGTAATATAATAATAGTATATTCTTATATACTATTTTTAATTATTTATAATGCAATATGATAATATTTAACAATCAAAGTAATAAAAAAATAAAACTTAAAACACAAAACTAAATCCCATCAACTAAAATAGAGTTTTAAAGAATACAAAACTTTATCAAGATAAAATAGAGATGCAAGAAAAATAAAAATAAAAATCCTCCAATAAATTGAGGGGGAAAGAGTGGGAAATAACCACTTTTTTGTGAGAGAAAATTAAGTAAAGAATGGAAGAATGAATGACAAATTTATACTAAGAGGATGATAATAAAAAGAAACAAAATAAAGGAAGACAAAGGGAAAGAGGAAGAGTGATATCAAGGTAAAATGTTTGGGGAGATGAAAAGGTAAAGAGAAAAAGAAAGGTTGGAGAAAGTGTAAATATTAAAAAAATTGAGTACAATTTGATGAGCACAATTTTCTTTTATTTGAATTTAAGTAAAATATTACATTTTTTATTTTTTAAAATAAAAAAGAGAGAGAGAAAATATAAATAATTTAATGATAAGAAGGATGTAGTTGAATTTCAATATTGAGTAAAAAAGAAGAAAAGAAAAAAATAAGAAAAATTAAAAGATATAACAATAAACACTAAATTATCCAAATTATGCTATGTAATGGAATACTATTTTATATTTATCTACTATCTTTAATTTTTTATAATGTAATTGGATAAAATTTAACAATCCAAGAGCAAAATAATAATAATAATAACTTAAAACACAAAACTAAATCGTATCAACCTAAATTAGAATTCTTAAAAACACAAAAATTTATCAACCTAAAGCAAAGATGTAATAAAAAATAAAAATCCACCAAAACATTGAGAGAGAGAGAGAGAGAAAAAAAAAAAAAAAAACTTTTTTGTGAGAGAAAATATGCAAAGAATGGAAAAAAGTAACAAATTTATAGTAAGAGAGAAGGGATAAGAAGAGACAAATAAAGGAAAATGAATGAAAAGATGAATAGTAATATTAAAGTAGAGGGTGGTGAGGAGATGAAAAGGTAATAGAAGAAGAAAGGTTGAAGAAAGTGTAAATTTTTAAAAATAAGTGAATGTAAAAAAAAATATACGAAAATTGGAAATAAAAAAGAAATATATATAGATGTTAAAACCGACAAAGATAAATATGTAAAGCCAATAATATATTTATATATATATATATATATTTTGTAAAAAAAATATGAATAAATAATAAATAATAATTATGTGGCAAATGATGTGGCGATGAGGTGGCGCAACAGGAGCTTAGCAGCAATAAATGTCACCCTTCAGCTTTTAGTAATATATAGATATAGATTTCCCTATTCCTTAAGAGATAAGAAATTTGAATAATAAATTTGAAACTTATAAAGTTTAATTGTATATTAAAAAAATATAATGTACTACAATAGAAGTTTGAAGAATATGGTTCACTTTAAAAAAAATTAATCAAACATAAAAAAAATAATAAATAAAATGATATATTTTTAAAGATAAAAAGATTAAAAAATACTTGTAGAAATCTTTTTTTTTAAATAGACAATACTTAAAGTAATTATTACTTTTTATATGTTACACATCATTACATAATATTTATGGGTCCGTGGCTAGTTAAGAATTATAACTCAAACACTCTTAATTAAACGCTCCTACCAAATATACCTCTTCATTTTTTTTTTTTTTTTGCACACACTTAATACTATTTGTAAGGACACAAGTTTAAGGATTGGGCCTACAAACAGGACAGCTTGAGGCCCAGACCGTATACAGTATCCTTGAAATGAATTTGTAAAGAGAGTGGGCTGGAAAATACTTGATTGAAGACGTGTGGGTTGATGGCCCAAGTACAATTATGATCGGATTTACTTGACGAAATACAAGATAGCTACAAGATTCTTCTCGGCACAGTTTGAGGAGTAAATTAGGACTAATACAATGAACTCTTCTCTCTTTTCTCTTTCTCTCTCTATTGCTCTTTTTCTTCTTCAGATGGTTCTCCCCTTTTCTCTTCCTTTTTTGCTCTATATATATGTCCCTCTCCTCCCCTGTGCCAATTAGATGGGCTTTTCCTAATACTTGTCACATCAACCTTTATCTGGAGTTTTCACCTGACAACCGTAAATGATGAAGGTCACTGTTCAGGTGTCTTTTCCCATTAATGCGGCCATGATGTTAGCTGTAGGATCATAAATGCGGTGGCAGCAGCCTTTTGCCTAATATCTGATCTTTGCCACCTGTTCTTTTTGTCCATATAAATTAAAGGATTCTCCGAGAAAGCTAGGATTAATGTTGGAGCACCCATTTGAAACAACCTTTTGACAATCCGAACAGTCAAGTCTCCTCGGACAAGTCTTTCTTCCATGTGACTTACACTTCAGAATCGAATTGGGCTGGACAAACCCCTCAAGATTTGTCGTCCTCGGATGTATAGGTCTCCTCGGACAGGCCTACGGCCCAAGGTCTGGCATTGGGCCTTTTACCCTTACACTATTATTTGAACTCATGTAATAAACAACCCTGATTATCTCTTCTTCTTCTTCTTTCAACCGTTCTGTTTTGGAAACTATGAATTACTGGTACCCAAAGAATAGTAAATAATGTTGAGTTCTAACAAATACCACATTAGGAAACAACTCAACAAGCTTTATGAGTAAATAATACACTCAAACGGTTACACAGACACAAAAAGGATTGCTCACGCAAAAGATACAAAGAGGCTTACATTTTAGAAAATCACATTGCCAAGAGCTTTGTAGCTCAATTGACACAGTCTAGTATTTCTAACGGAAAAGTATAAGGTTTAAAACCACCCACTCCTATTGTAACCATAGTTGTCAAAACGTGAATCATATCGTGAATCGATTTTTAATTTTTCCGTATCGTGTTTCGTATCGTATCATGTATCGTAAGATACACAAACATTTAATAAAATCTATAAAAAAATCAGAAATATACATATATAAATTGTATATTCATTATAAATTTTGAATATATTCAACTAATGACTAATTTTTTCATCACTTATGTAATAATATTTAATAAGCTAACTAAATAAATTAAACTAGCATGTGTTTATAACATACACATTCAAATTACTTAAATTCAAAAGTGATAATATATTGCAAATGACCCAAAAATAATAATTTATTTTCATCATATTGCCTAATGAACCTCATCTAAGTCAATTATGTCATCATGTTTATAATTTTGCAAACTTATTTCTTCATTAAAATTTTCTTCATCATCATTCGTCATTAACATTTACTATCTCTTCTTGTTCTTTTTATTTTATAATTTTTTTTTTTTTGGCGTTCTTGTTTCTTGGACTTATAACAATAATGATAAAAATAAAAATTTATGTTGTCAATTAATATTTTATTCATAGTATATAAAATAAATTTGTAAATATTATAGTGAAGAGTAAGTGTGTACAGTGTAGTCCAATTGTAGGAGAGAGAGGAAAAAAAAACTTATGAATATGTTATTTTAGTTGGCTAAATTAAGTAAACTAATAATTTTATGTTAAAAAAAAGTCTAATAACTTATTAGATTCAAATAAAAGTACAAATTTTAACAAAAAAATCTCATTTTAAAGCATTTGTCTATGTATCGTACGATAGGTATGATTTTACGATACGATACGATTCATACAATACGCCGATACGATACGGAACTTTTTACATATGATACGATATATATCGTACGATACTGACAATTATGATTGTAACTATTAAATTTTTATAAATATATATATAATTTAAAAAAATTAAACTAAAAAAAAAAAACCCAATAACACATCGGTAGAAATGCACCTTATCGAGAAACAAAACCAACTACAACACACTCTCAAATCTCAAGCCACCTACAAAACAGTACTTATGAGGGTTTTAAAAAATGGAAGGTAAATCAAAGACTATAGATACCAGAATTGTCATTGCCAGCCACACTAATTCTTTAGAAGTATGCGCCAAGTTTGTAAATCCAACCTCGAACTGTTCAGGACCAAAGTACATAGAACCTTGCAAACTTAGCAGTATCACTTTCCTTTGCATCCCCAAAGTTGTAAACAGGCCCTTCTGTGAAGAAAAACCCAAACATCCCTCTAGTATATACCCACCACACATCGCATGCGCCTTTTTCCCAGCATCAATTATACCTTGTACAAGTTCACCAGTGATCTTTTCCAAATATTTGCAACTTCCTAGCTCCTGCAATCGCTTAAGAGTGTCAGTGGTCATTTCATTGCCAATGGGTTGCCATTCAAGAAGCCAGCCTGGTATATTGGTCCTGTTGGTGCCACCATTTCCATAATCTCCCTCCATATGCACCAACTGGCAGAGTTAAGAACAACAGGTTCAAGGATAATTGCAGCAATCTCTCCTTTGTTGGTAAGAGATTTTCCACAGCTGAGATGTCATTGAAAGGGGCAGTTAGAGTTTCATAAGTGGCTCCTTTCGGGACACCGGGGAGTCAGTTCTCCAACTCTTTACTTTCCCCCAAGAAAGAGGGCTGTGTGTGGACAAAACTACTTTATCAAAGGGATCACTTCTCTTCAATAAAGCATTACAATTCTTCCCCAGCTAAAATTAGTTTTTGAACTGTATTTAGATTATTAAAAAAAATTAAAACAAAATACAAATGCATCAACTTGTAAGAAAGAAATGCAAATAAAGTATTACATTACAATGACTACGAATATTTTGCTGTTGTAAAATGATATTAGAAGCAGGATCACTTGACCAATATCCAATATCATTAAACAAAATGTATTCGTCCAACAAGAAAAGATAGTGAGGAATTCTTGGAGAATCAAGATTGAGATTTTCACCAAATGCACAATATCTATGAATATCAAAACAAGGTCAAATTTAATACTAGATAACATTTTAAGAATAGAAGAGAGGGAGGAAGAACAGGACCTCATCATCCAACATATGAAAGCCCTTGACAGAATTGATTACAATAGGCTGTCCAGTAACAGACTTAAAGGCAGGTACAGGGCAATTCACACCTCCAGGCATCAATCCCTACCAAAACCCTTACACCAAGTTGGCTACCAAGACATTCGAAACCAAATTTCACCATTCAACATCGTAAAAAGAAGAGGGTATGAGCAAACATCAAATAACAACAATAACAAGAGCTCACATATAACTGTTATACAAAATTTCTTTAACATAGACTAGTCCTTAGGATTTTTTGACATACATGAAAAGTAAATACTTTGGAATGGCGATCAACAAAATTTCAAGCCAGATTCTATTTTACCAATGAATGAAAGAATAAAAATGCGTCATACTATACAACTTTCCTTTTCCTGCATGAGTTGCTTTAACAACCATTCAGAGCGTGATTAAGATCAGAACTCACAAATCTTACCATCCATGATACAACTCTCCTTTTATAATCCCAATACAACTCCCCTTTTCCTGCATGGGTTTCACTTCCCAGTTATGGCAAAACAAATTCACATTATTACCATCCACGATAATGGTAAGTAACACTAATGAACTATCTGTTTCCTAAAAACAGAGAAACAATATACAAGTACAAGCTTTGTTTAATAATTTATATCATACCTAGAAGAATGACCACAAATTGATTTTAGGCCAACTTGAAACAGAATCCTTTTTTTTTTTAGCTGAAAAGCATAATAAAAGCCTTGAAAAAACAGCTAAGAGAAACTACAAAAATCTTCTTTAAAATTAAACAAATAGAACCTATTGTAACAGCCAAATCATTTCATTGTCACAAATCAAAGTTGAGTACATTGTTACATCACTACATCTCAAAAACGTTATGTTATCTATTTTTAAAGATGGAAATCACATTTTAATCCTTATATTTTCAGGATATTCTCATTTTAGTTCTTACATTTTATTTTTACCGCTTTTAGTCTTTATCCTGAAAAACACTTTCCGTTTTGGTCCCTGCCGTTACATCAGAAAATAAGAAAGCTGACATGGCAAACGGCTGGAATAAATAATACTAATTTAATGTCCACGTGGCCTAAATTAATAATAAAAAATGTTTAAAAATGTCACGTCAGCATTTAAATTTAAAAAATTAATTTATTAATTTTAACTAAATAAAAAAAATTAAAAACAAAATTAAAAACAAAAAATCATATGAATTGAGATCTAAGTGTGTCTTAAACAAGAACACAATTCCAGATTCAAGAACACAAACCCAAAAATTAATAAATAAAAAAATAAAAAAACCCATTCTCAAAATTCTAAACAAATCCTCTCCCATCCCATACACCAAACCCAACCCAACAAAAAATCCAAGGTGGCTCCTTGCTCTTCATCTCTCACGACTCGGCCAGGGATCGATGGTACTGGCGGAGTTCAGCGAATTTGAAGTGGCGGAGATAAAGAAACAAACTCTGCGAAAAACGCTGGAGTAAATCCACAGTTCTTCGTCTTCGCTACTTTTGTCCTCTCTTCAGTGGAAGGATCTGGAAGACCACTTAGATACGCGTCGTTTTCTCCAGGAACAGGTGAAAGAGCTCGAGTCCAAAGAGAAGTAGTTCGAAGAGCTTAAACTGAGAGAGAAGCAACTCGAGGAGTCGTCGAGAAGTTTCGAGAAGAAAGAGGAACGATTTGGAGAGCGTTTGAAGGAGTTTGAGTTGAAAGAGGTGAAATTGGAGGAGAGAGTTAAAGAGTTTGAATTGAGAGAAGAGAGGAATGAGGAGTGTTCTAGAGATTTTAAGGTGAAGGAGAAGCGGTGTGGAGAGTGCATTCGAGAGCTCGAAACGAAAGCGGTGTGGATAATTGTGGGATTTGGCAGAGAGTGAGATTTTAGTAGGCCACTGGCAAGATTTTTTGTTCAACCAAGATTAAGATTAACAAACCAATCTATAATTTCACTAAATAAACATGGACCTGTTGCTATAATTGATCTAAAAGATACGTACAACAATCTCCATAAAAAAAATTTAAAATAAAATAAAATGCCAACAAACAGCCTTGGTCAACATATCAGCATCCCTTAAGAGATCAGTATGACATATTCAAGATTTCCACTTACCCTTAACAGATCAGAAAGATCATGAGAAAGCTATAAAACAAATCATAGGAACAATGCTGAGCTTTGAAATATATATTGTATATTCCCATAATGAGTTACAGTGAAGCCTTCTAGGAAAATTTAAGAGAATTCTAATTTTTTTTGCATTACCAGATATCCTGTCAACCATTCTCTACCATCTCCTTACACAATGGCAGAGTACTGCAGCATATAATACATTCAGCATCAGGCCTAATAGTAATACTCAGCTTTCCTATATGATAAACAACCAAAAGAACAGTTAAAACTATTTCAAATGGAAACAAACAAAATTAGGAATTATCTATAGAATATGGAAACTTTCTTTCAGGACTTGTCAATCCTGTGTTTCCTTCATACTTCTTTTTGAGGTCTGTCACCATTACCTAAATAAATTAGCATATTCAATTTCCATAGCAAAGAAAGGATCCTGTATAACACAGGGTAATTCTTCACTACAATCATTCAAACATGAGTAAGCAGACCAAAAATCTCAGAAATATTTCAATTTGCACTAAAAGAAAGTCTTCAGCAACTTTGTACACAATTGATCACCCCAAAGAGTGGCTGGTAATTAATGCAGACAGTACTCCTCTAGCAACACAAGCTGTACTAGAAATCACCACTACACTTCTTAACAATCAATCACACCAACTACCATCATCATCACCCTAATTCATCTAATCACTTAAACCACATTCACCATACTTACATATTGATCCTCTATCTACAATATCCGCAACTTGCTTAAAAGTGGCACCATCATGTTATGCAACCTGGAACATCTTTGCAGCAGTTGCAGAGGCCAGTGGACCAAGGTACCAGAGCACATCTGGACTGAACCTAAAACGCAGCTGTCTGGGTCCTCTCTTGGTATTGACTTGCTTGCAGAGTTCTTTTGGGAAGAACTTGGCTAAGATGAATGCATGACGACTGAAGGAGAATTTGAGAAGTCAAGGAGGAAGAGACATTACGATAGAGGTACTATGATAGTTCTACTGCTGGGATCATATAATTTTTTTTTTTTTTTTTAGAATACTGAGGTTACAAAGTTAGGTTTAGGGTTATTGGATGGATAATTCAGAACTTTTCAAGCCCAAAAACAAATTTTAGAAAATAATTAGTCAAATTAAAACATAATAATGATATGTAAAATTGTGAGGCCTCCTCCAAAGCTGATGTTCCACAATATGAAGAAGTCAACAACTCAAAAACTACTTTGATTTTTATATATATTAGATTACATTAATAAGTAGAAATGCATGTTCTCATTAAAGAAAATTAACTACAACACAATCTCAGTCCTCCTGCAAAACAGTATTATGCTAGCGGGGAAAAAATGGGGAGGTAAATCATAGACTATAGATACAGGAATTGCCACACTAAATCTGCTGTAAAACCTTCTCAGCAGCTGCTATTGTTTTCTGGATATCTTCGGGAGTATGTGCCAAGCTTGTAAATCCAGCCTCGAACTGTGAAGGAGCAAAATATACTCCTTCCTCCAGCATACCCCTATAGAATCTTGCAAACTTAGCAGTATCACTTTTCTTTGCATCCCCAAAGTTGTAAACAGGCCCTTCTGTGAAGAAAAATCCAAACATCCCGCGTATATACCCACCACACATCGCATGCCCTGCCTTTTTCCCAGCATCAACTATACCTTGAACAAGTTCACCTGTGATCTTATCCAAATATGTATAACTTCCTGGCTCCTGCAATCGCTTAAGAGTGTGTACGCCTGCTGTCATTGCCAATGGGTTTCCACTCAAAGTCCCAGCCTGGTACATTGGTCCTGCTGGTGCCACCATTTCCATTATCTCCCTCCTTCCTCCATATGCACCAACTGGCAGACCACCTCCAATGATCTTCCCAAGTGTTGTCAAATCAGGAGTTATGCCAAAGTATTCCTGAGCTCCACCATAAGACAAACGAAATCCAGTCATAACTTCATCAAAGATTAAAAGAGCACCATTTTCTTCAGTGATTTTGCGTATGGCATTAAGGAACTCAGGTTTAGGAGCAATGAAACCAGAGTTCCCAACAACAGGTTCAAGGATCATTGCAGCAATCTCTCCTTTGTTGGTCTCAAAGAGATTTTCCACAGCTGAGATGTCATTGAAAGGGGCAGTTAGAGTTTCATAAGTGGCTCCTTTGGGGACACCAGGGGAGTCTGGGAGCCCTAAGGTGGCAACCCCACTTCCTGCCTTGACAAGGAATGGATCAGCATGGCCATGGTAACAGCCCTCAAACTTGATAATCCTCTCCTTGCCAGTGTAAGCACGGGCCAGGCGGAGCACACCCATGCATGCTTCTGTGCCTGAATTAACAAACCGGACCATTTCTATGCTTGGAACAGCCGAGATGACCATCTCGGCCAAAGTATTTTCTAGCAGACAAGGAGCACCAAAGCTGGTTCCTTTCTTCATTGTTTCAGCTAAGGCTGCAAGTACCTGCAGGTAAATAGTAGCTGGGAACGTTATCTACTGCAATATCTGAAAAACTACCATCAGAATTGAAAAACCAAATGAAGGATATATCCTCCGTTACAGGGTCTAGTTCAGGGTATTGGCAAGATAAATCTTAAGAATTACAGTTCTCCAACTCTTTACTTTTCCCCAAGAAAGAGGCCTGTGTATCAGTGTATTGGGAGTTGTGCACAAACCTACTTCAACAAAGTTATCACTTCTCTTCAATAAAGCATTATAATTTATAACTCTTTCTCCAGCTAAAATTAGTTTTACAGTGTATTTAGATTAAAAAATAAAAAAATGAATAAGATAAAATACAAATGCATCAACTTTTAAGAAAGAAATGCAAATAAATTATTACATTACCAAATATCTTTTTTTTTTCTTTAAAAAAAATTACAAACACTACGAATATTTTGCAGTTGTAAAAATGATATTAGAGGCAGGAACACTTGACCAGTGTCATTAAACAAAATGTATTGGTCCGCAACAAAAAAAAAAATAGCAAGGAATGGTTGGAGAATTAAAATTGAAGATTGTCACCAAAAGCACAATATCTATGAATATCATAACAAGGTCAAATGTAAGATTAGATAAAGTTTTAAGAATAGATAACAGGGAGGAAGAACAGTACCTCATCATCTGCATGACCAATTATCGCTGGTCCCCAAGAACCCACATAATCGATGTACTCATTGCCATCTATGTCCCACATACGAGAGCCCTTGACAGAATCCATCAAAATAGGTTGTCCACCAACAGATTTAAAGGCACGTACGGGGGAGTTCACACCTCCAGGCATCAATTCCTACCAAAACCTTACACAAAGTTAGTTCTCAAGAAATTCGAAATCAAATTTCGCCGTTCAACATCATAAAAAGAAAAGGGTTTGAGCGAAACATCAAATAACAACAATAACAAGAGCTAATAAACAACTGTTATACAACTTCTTTAGCCAAGACAAGTCCTTAGGCTTTTTAAACATTCATGAAAAACACATTAACAACCTAATGGATCCATTTCATAGTTCAAATTAAATATTAAAAATCTAAAAGTATATCTAGGGTCACATCATTTAAAATTTTAAATAAGGAGATACTTTGTACATTGTTAGATCGGGGAAGTAAAATCTTATCCGTGAAATGAACTCTCCCTCTAAGATCATAGACCAAGACCCACTTGTTGGTCACATTCATTTATCTGACCAACAATAATTGTTTACTATATTGCATCCATTTTACACTGCCAGTGAAACCTTCAAGCTGTCCCCATCATATTGCATATTAATATTACACAAAACCCATCATTAATAAGTTCGCAAATTTTCAATATAACACTTAGTTAGCAAAAAAAAGTAACAAAATTGAAGACCCAAATTCAATTTTAAACAATCCTAATTACTTCACTGAAGTCAAAATTAAACCGAACAGAACCCAAAACAATTCCAAGTGTAGAAAAGTAGAAATTTTGAATGAATCGAAATGGGAATGAAAAAGAAAAGGCATACCTTGGCGGCAGCGAAAGCTTCTTCGGACTTTTGAAGAGTGTAATTCTTCTTCTTCTCATCGAGCGAGACAGCCATTTTGACGCAACAACGACGAGTCGTTTTTGAAGAAGAAGAAGAAGAAGAAGAGTGTCTATGAGAAAGCTTTGTTGTCGAGCATGAAAGCCCAAAACCCACTCCTACTCCGGCTACAGCACCAGCCATTGTTGCTATCTCTCTCTCTGTTTTGGCTTTTTTACCTGCGACGCCGACGGCTAGAGCTGAAATGGGTAGAAAAAGTGATAAGGTTGGGAATTTGATGTTTTAGTTGTTCAAATGGGTGTTTTTTAAAGTGTGGGGTAACACTAAGGTGCACATGTCAATATTTTTATATATGTTATTGTGCAATTAATACATTGAACTTCATACATGGATTATTGAGGTTTGGTTTGGACTTTTTTTTTCTTTTCTTTTTTTTTTTTTTTTTTTGAGAAAGTGGGTTAGGTTTGGACTTTAGAGGACTGTGCAACTTACAAGATCCGATCATCGGGTTGGTTTGGATGGTCTCCTATTTACCCAAACCTATTTGTGATGAAAGGAAGAAAGCAAATCTTTGACTAGACTAGACCTCTGTTTATGCAAAAATAATTGTTTATATTAAAATAAGAATTTATTTTTTCAATTTTAATTAATTATTTTTCAAAACACTAACATATGATCATCAATTATATATTTTATTTCATTAAATTACTATTTATTATTTATATTTTTTTAAATGTTTCTTTATTTTCGTACACAAACACTCTTCTAGAGAAATGTAAAGAAAAAAAATGAAAAAAAAAAAAAAACATTTTGCATAAGATACAGTAACTTGTATATTTGCTTAAGTGGAGTAGCAAAATCTCATTTTATATAACTGGTTCATAATCTAATTCGATTGATTTTTGGGCTTTGTGTCTATATTTTTGATTTTATGTTATTTTACATGAGCTAGTGTAAACGCTACGTGAGATGTAAAAGTTGATTGGGTAAAAAATATTTTCTTTTTAATTTTTTTACCCTTTTACTTTTTTATTCTATCAATATTTATGTTTCACGCGTATGTGATAATTGCATAGTGCAATACCGAATCTCAATCTAAACTAGGCAGGCTTGATGATGGTGGAGTTTTTAGGATGCAACTTAATGATTTACACTAAAAACCAGTTAGTTGTCAACTTGTCACTAGTGGATATGGTAATTGAATGATTCTGTTTTTTTGTGACCTTGTACAATATATAGTGCGGTGTTTTTTTACACAACCGAAAATTGAATTAACAAATAAAAGACAAATATTGAAACAAAAATCCTAACGATCAGTGGTAAAACCAATGTAATTGGCAGAGGTGCATTCATTTACAATTTTGGGTTGTTTTTTATTTTTATTTGAAGAAGCTTTTGTTGTTGTATGCAACTAGAAGAGGGGCTTATATATGAGATTGTTAAACTGTAATCTTGAATAAACATGTCAAATGGTATCAATGCCTCTATCTTTGACATAAACATAACTTCAAACAGTACCTATAACGCAAATAAATTTGAAATTTTGCATTATTTAGCCAAAAGACTCTGGATTGGATGGTCTCCTATTTACCCAAACCTATTTGTGATGGAAGGAAGAAAGCAAATCTTTGACTAGACTAGACCTCTGTTTATGCAAAAATGATTGTTTATATTAAAATAAGAATTTACTTTTTCTATTTTAATTAATTATATTTCAAAACACTAACATATGATCATCAATTATATGTTTTATTTTATTAAAATACTATTTATTGTTTATATTTTTTTTAAATGTTTCTTTATTTTCGTACACAAACACTCTTCTTGAGAAATGTAAAAAAAAAAACATTTTGCATAAGATACAGTAACTTGTATATTTGCTTAAGCAGAGTAGCAAAATCTCATTTTGTATAATTGGTTCATAATCTAATTGTAAGGACACAATTTCACAATTTTAGGCTTTCAAGCGAGATGAACTTAGGCCCAACACATGAACGGTATCCGTGCAATGAATTTGTAAGAGAGTGAGCTCAACAAGCTGGGCTCGAAAACGAGGTGGTTGATAGTCAAAGAGCGATTGTAAACAAATCAACAAGAACGTAGCGTTGATATTATATAAAGTTATCCTCGGTTTGGTCCGAGGAGAAATATTCTTACAATTGTCTAAATACCTATAACTTTCTCTCTTTCTCTCTCTCTTAGTCGTTTTTTTTTTTTCCTCCTTTTTTCCCGTTTGTTCTATTTATATGCTAGTTCTTCTCACGTGCCAATTAAACAATTTTTTCTTGATACTTGTCCCATCAACCTTCCCTTAAAAATCTTTATACGGCAGCTGTAAAGGATGAGAGTCACTATTCAGACATCTTTTCCCCATTAATGCGGCCACAGGGTTAGCTGCAGGATAATAAATGCGGTGGTAGCAGCCTTTTACATAATATCTCACTACTTCCATCTGTCCCTTGTGCCTATATATATCAAGAGAATCTCCAGAAAGATTAGGATAAAGGTTGGAGTGTTCATTTTGACCGTCTCTTTGATTATCCAAAGAGGTAATACTCCTCGAACCACTTCCTTTCGTCTTCATGAGAGCTATATATTAACAAGAAGTTAAACTATGTTCCTCCCTTATGATTTACTGTCCTCGGACGGACAGGTCTCCTCAGACAGGCCCACGACCCATCATCCAGGGTTGAGCCTTTGGCCCCTACAATAGCCCCTCAAAATTCTGGCTTTTTCTCTTGTTCGAGGAGAAGGGCAGGATTTTGACTTCTCTAAGGGTTAAAATCATCAAATTTTTCAACTTATCCACGTGGAAACGCCATTCTGCATGTCTCACAAACATTGCTGACGCTTCAGAAATTGCAACGCACCATTTATTGCTCCAAGCGGCGTCTTGTCCCCCTCATCAACAGTGAGATACAGATCTTGTGGCCGAGATTTCTTTATGAAATTTCGAGCGAGATAGCTCCCACTCACTCTCCCCTAGTTATATAAAAGCCTGTGAGGGGGGGGGGGTTACTTTTCCCACCTTTCATTCGCTCAAGCTATTAGAAGATTTTTAGCGCTCCAGCCTTCAGAACTTCTCTTACCTTAACAGTCCTTAGAGCCTTTTTTAGAGAAAACTCTAGATTTCCAAAAAGTCATTGAGACAGAAATCTTAACCATTCTTATAAGTGCTTGACTTTTTAGTTCTTTTTTTCTTGGCTGAGCATCTCGGCTTTCTTGTCTCTGTCTTACCTCAGATTAGGAAATCCTTTTAGCAGTCTTTTTCACATCTAAATGGGTAGATTTAAGAGCCTCGTTGATTCGCCTATAGCCATAGAACTTTTTAAGGCAAAATACAACATACCTAGGGGAGTAAGTCTCCGGTACTGCCCACCAGAAAACATTGTGATCGATAGGAGAGCCGGCGAAGTGGTCATTCCGGTGATCGCTTTTTTAGAGGGAGGAATGACCATTCCCATAGGTACAGTGACCCGGGAATACCTTAGAAACCATAGGTTATGTCCGCACCAATGTGCCTCCAACCTATTTAGAATTCTGGGTTGCGTAGACGCCCTCAATCAAATGATGGGCTTGCAACTCACTTGGCATGACGTCGTGCATATGTACGAATGTCACTCTCTGGCTGACGGAGGGTACTACCTAAAATCCAAGTCCCTAGTTGTAAAAATGCTGTCATGTCTTCCCAAGTCCAACAAAGACATGAAGGACAACTATGTTATCGTCTTTGGGGCGTGGCATGACGGCCAACATTGTCCGACCACAGAGGGGGAGCCAGGTGGGACGCCGTAGGACTAGATTGAGTTAACATAGAATTTACACTCTAGGTTTCATCTTATTTTGCTGCTCTATCATTTGATTTTGACATAATTTGATGAGGTAATTGACCCTGTGTTTCTTGGCTGTCATTGCAGATAGAAAGTTTGTCGCTCCTAGACTTAGCCTCATGAACGTGCCAGGCCTAAACAAGCTACTCCGATCCGAGGTATTCGTGCATACAAACGGCCAGCTATGCGTCGTTCATTTGATATTGGATTTTGTCCCTCTATCGAACAACTTCCAAGAAGTTGGGAACGCAATCCGATCAGGAGACAAAAATATCAACAGAATTGACGTCTCTCGGCCGAGTTCCTGTCCAAGAAAGACCTTCCTCCTATTGAGTGGCCACTTCATCAAACTCTTCCTCAACCAGCTATTCAAAGGGAAGAGACTGCTTCCTCTCGGTTATCCTTGGAGACCGAGATAGACCAATTTCACTTCGAGAAAGAAGAGGAAGTGCAAGCTAAGCCTCGGAGTATCCCTGAGTTCGAGAGTATCGAGGAGGAAGAAGAGGAGATGCCTCTGAAGCCAAGGGCGGGGCTGAGGGACCTTCTTGCTCGGAGGAGCAAGGGTGCATCTTCCAAGGAGACACCTAAGGAGAAAGTCACTGATAAACTCTCTCCACCTCCTCCTCTTCCTGCGACCGAGACCGGCCTTCTTCCAATACCAGATCTAAAGAAGAAGAGGAAGGTCGTGGACTTGAACACCGAGAAGGGTGAAGTGCCCCAGCAACAACAGAAGGGGCCAAAACAGCAAAAGGGTGGGAGAAACAACAGAAGGGTCTCCCCATCCGAGAGTAGAGGAGACACCAACACTAGGGACGTCCAATAATCACCAGCTTAGGCCCCCCAGTTGGATTTGGACGGCGCTCCAATCCCCTCTACTGCTTCCATTAGGGAGTTTCAAAAGGGGCACTCGGTTTATATTGCTGAGGCTTTGGAGCGCCCACTGCTTTTGCCTCGAGACATGGAGACAGTAAAGTCCTAGAGGCAATCCGACCTTTTCATGCCTCTGAAAAGAGACTTAGCCATGGTGAGTTTCTGATTCCTTCTTTACAAATTGGAGTTACTTACTTAAAAACTTTGTGTTTTACTTCTATATGGTGTGACACAATTCTATCGTTCTTTCCGTGCAGCCTACCCAACAAGTTTACGTAGCTGAAGATTGGGTCAGGGACGCCCGTAACCAGGCTAGGGCTGAGACCCAATCTCGTATGGAAGTTGAGAAAAGCTTAGGGGTCGCAAAGCATGAGAAGCAAGAACTAGCTAAAAAGTTAGTTATCGAGGAGAGAGAGAGGAGGAGCGTCGAGGCTGGCCTGAAAAATGCCCAGGACCAAGCTGAGGACCAGCGAAAAAAGTTATACATGACTGAGATAGAACTGGCAACTCAAAGAAAGCTGGTCCTGGAGCTCAAGTCCAGCCTTGAGAAGGCCGAGAAGGTAGAGAAGGAAGCTCGGGATGCCTTGGAAGCAGCCGAGGTCGAGATGAACGCCGAGTACATCCGTGGCATAGAGGAGACGAAGATAAGGCTCACAGAAGAAGTCTTCGAGGTGTGCAGGGATTACTACAAGTTCACCTAGGAGGAAGCCCTGAACCTTGCAGGAGTCCCTGCCAGCTCGGAACTTAGGCAGCCCGGGAAGATATACTTTCATCTGCACATACATGTAGTCCTGACTGATCCTGAGATTCCATCATCCCAAGCTCTGGAGTCATCCGAACAGATGCTTGTTCCTCCTGAGACTGAACATGAGGGCCAGGGGGAAGAAGTGACATTGCAGGAAAGCACCGGTGCAGGAATGGACACTTCTTCCAAGGCCACGGATGCTATTAAGGCTAAAGAGGCTGCTGCTACAGAGAACAGTGCTGGATCCTCGAATGTCGAGCCGAGCATACTTGATAGCAATCCTCCTCCTCCGACGGCCAAGACTTAGAACTAGGGTTTTGTCTTTTTCATTCTGGTAGTAACATTTTGTACGCCGTCATAATGTACTGCAACTTTTAATTAATGAGAATATTCATATTTGCCTTTAATCACTCCCAATTCCATTCATTTATTTCTCTTGCTTTGTAACTTTTAAACCTGTATGAAGTTGAAGTTCACAGAGGAAGAAAGAGAAAACTAAAGTAACAATGGAAGTAAACTTCTGCTCAAACGAAATGATGTGGATAGCATGAATATGACAATAGTAATCCAGGACCAATGATGAACATAATGCAAGCCTTCCAATTATTTTGAAGTCATTCAATTAATTCAACTTGTTTTAGCAAATAGGAGTAAATTTACGCAAACACAATCGAAGTGTGTGGTCCGAGAGAATATGCAAAACTAAGTTTCTGCTGAATACTTAGTGACATGTATGAAAGGGTGAAATTGCTCAGAATGTGTGATCCGAGGGGTTAGATATGATCGAGGTTTTATTTAACACTTAGTAAAATGAACTAGAGTATTAATTTACCTAAGGTATGTGGTTAGAGGGACCAGGCATGACCAAGGTTCTGTTTAACACTTAGTAAAATGAACTAAAGTATTAATTTACCCAAGGTATGTGGTCCGAAGGACCAGGCATGACCAAAGTTCTGTTTAACACTTAGTAAAATGAACTAGAGTATTAATTTACCCAAGGTATGTGGTCCGAGGGACCATGCATGACCAAGATTCTGTTTAACACTTAGTAAAATGAACTAGAGTATTAATTTATCCAAGGTATGTGGTTCGAGGGACCAGATATGACCAAGGTTCTATTTAACACTTAGTAAACAAGCAATATAATAGACTTCAGTACGGGAATTGAAACTTTTATTAATAGTAATATCTTTTAAGGTTATTTACATTCCATGGATGAGGTATAGCTTGTTCGTCTAAATCTTCCAAATAAAACGCGCCTATTCCAGCAATTGAAAAGATGCGATATGGCCATTCCCAGTTGGGCCCAAGTTTTCCCCAAGCTAGGTTCTTTGTAGCACCCATTACTTTTCGTAAAACCAAGTCTCCCAGCACAAGTGGTCTTAGCTTGACATTGGCGTCATACCTCTGCTTGAGCTTATGCTGATAGTAGGCCAGCTGGACCAGAGCATTTTCTTTCTGTTCGGCAATCAGATCCAAATTACTCTCCAGCAGTCTGTCGTTGCTAGCCTGGGTAAAATAATTCGTTCTAAGTGTGGGGAATCCAATTTCTATGAGAATAACAGCTTCAGCCCCATAAGTCATTGCAAAAGGGGTCTCTCCCGTAGATCTCCAAGGAGTCGTTCGGTAGGTCTAGAGGACATGTGGTAATTCTTCCACCCACTTTCCTTTAGCATCATCCAGCCTCTTCTTTAAACCGCCCACTATGACTTTATTAACGGCTTCAGCCTAGCCGTTTCCTTACGGATATGTGGGGGTGGAGTACCTGTTCGTGATGCTTAACCCGTAGTAGTATCTCCTAAATGCCTTACTATCAAATTGAAGACCATTGTCCGAGATGAGTATGTGTGGTACTCCGAACCAAGTGACAATATTCTTCCATATAAACTTCTGGACATCTACATCTCTGATGTTCACTAGTGGCTCGGCTTCAACCCACTTAGTGAAATAGTCTGTGCCAACGATCAGGTATTTTTTACTCCCAGCTGCCTTAAGAAAGGGACCTACAATGTCCAAGCCCCACTGAGCAAAAGGCCATGGGCTGGATAGAGGATTAAGGACTCCCCCTGGTTGATGGATATTCGATGCAAACCTCTGGCATTGATCACACTTCCTCACGTACTCCTGTGATTCCTTTTGCATGTTCGGCCACCAGTATCCCTGAGTTAGGGCTCTGTGAGCTAGGGACCGGCCTCTCGTGTGGCTCCCACAAATTCCTTCGTGCAGTTCCTCAAGGAATAACTTGGTGGCCTCAGGGTATACGCATAACAAGTAGGGCCCAGAGAAAGAGCGTTTGTACAGCTTATTGTCTTCTGACAACCAAAACCGAGGAGCCTTCCTCCTCACTTTGTCTGCTTCAGCCTTGTCTTATGGTAGGATATTATCTTTGAGGTACGTCACCATAGGGTCCATCCAGCTTGGCCCTACTCTAACTTGATAGATGCTGGGCCCTTCCCCCTCTTCGGCGTGCTTCTGTACATCTTCAACCAAGATGAGCCGAGGCAGTCCTTAAGCCGAGGAGGTTGCAAGAGTGGCTAGGGAGTCCACATGTGTATTCCCACTCCGAGGGATATGTTGTAAACTAAATAACCTGAACTGTGACTGCAATTGCTTGACATGTCTTAGATACCTTTGCATCCTTTTGTCTTTTACTTCCAGCTCTCCTCTGACCTGACCGACGACTAGAGCTGAATTCGAGAACACTTCCATGGCATTTCCACCCATCCTTCTGACCATGGCCATTCCGACCAACAACGCTTCATACTCAGCTTCATTATTAGTAGCTGAGAAGTTTAGTCTGAGGGATTTCTCGATAATAATATTCTCTGGAGATACCAAAACTAATCTCACTCCTGAGCCTCTCTGATTGGCTACACCATCTGCATACAACTTCAACTCATCAATGTGGTCCATTAGCCAACACACGCTTCTCACTGACTTCTTGGTCAGTGATTTCCTCAAATTATGCTTGGCTGGTAAGCCGACCTTGACAGTTCTCACAGCCACATCATCGAAACTCCCTTCAATCTCATTAAACATCTCCCAGTACCTATCCGAGTACGTTTTCAATGTCTCTCCCTCTCGCATAGACATGGACAGCAAAGAATCTAACGACCGAGGAACTCTGGTGTTCATAATGAACCAAGAGCAGAAGGCCTTAGTGAATGCCCGAAAGGATCCAATAGAGTTGGCTGCAAGACCATCAAACCATCTCATGGCTACGGGCCCTAAATTGGAGGGGAACACCTTACACATAAGAGGCTCGTTCCTAGAGTGGACAGCCATCCTCTGATTGAAATGACTCACGTGCTATACAGGATCAGTCCGTCCATTATACGCAGTGAAAGTGGGCTGAGTAAAATGCCGAGGAAGATTTCCTCCTTTAATTTTGCGCGTGAAGGGCGATTTAGAAATCTAGTTAAGTACCCTATTCATTGTATCATTCCCCACGCCTTTCGAGGACGCGTTTCTACTCCTGCGGTCATGTTGATGCTCTTCCCCACAAGAGAAGGGTTCACTAGGAGGTGTTTGTGACCGACGCCTATAATCATCATCCTCATCATCATCAGAAGAATTATCAGTGATGGACGGGCTGCTAGACGGACTACGCCTCCTTCACGCATGGCGCAGCTTCTCTTTTAGACGATCAATCTTACGTTGCATGTTCCTTGTAGTGTCTTTATGAGACCCGTCTTCCTTGTTTCGACGTCAACTCCTCCCAGTGTGTATGGTATGCACGCTTCCTTTATGGTCTTTTTCTCGCTCAAGGTGTAAAAAATGATCAAGATGTTGTGAACCATTAGACTCCGCTCTGTTTGGATCTGATCCTGTTAGGTTCTAAAGATTAGGAACTAATGTATTTAGAACTTCAATTTGTATGTTGGCAAATCATAATCAAAACAATGTTTAGTCGTGTGTTAGACTTGCTCAAAGTATGGGTCTTATTGTAAAGTTGGAATCGAGTTTTTATGCAGAAGTACTGTTCACTTTCTGTATGACTCGATCGATCGAAAATTAGACTCGATCGATCGAAAATCGTGCAGAACGTTTTTCTGCAGAAAATTCTAACTCAGCCCAAGCCCGTTTTAATGTATAGGGTTTTATGTTTTGCCCTAAGTATAAAAGGGAAAACCCTAGCCACGTTTTTAGAGTTCTGTTTTGCTGTGTTTGTGAATCTCTCTGTGAGATCTAGAGGTGTTTACCTTCACATACACTTAGGGTTTACAAACTTGAGATTTATGTCAAGAGTTGTGTAGATCGTTACAGTTGCAGAATCAAGAGAACACAAAGATATACAAGCAGGTGCGCTTGTGGATTTGCTGAAGAATTCCGGAAAGAAGGAGTCCGTGGATCTCGGAGCTATCATGGGGTCATGGTAGTAAGTTTCCTACACTCGGGTAGCAATAAGATGTTAGTGGTCTAAGTCTATTGTGTAAACTTCGATTATTTCATAGTGGATTCAGTTTACCTTGAGGATAGCTAGGTCAAATCCTCCCCAGGTTTTTACCGGTGTGGTTTCTTGGGTCATCAGATCTTTGTGTTGTTTATTTTCCGCTGCTTTGTTATTTTTGCTTAATTGTGTTAACCTAGTTTTAATTAAATTACCTAAGTTAATCACTTGGCTAATTCTCTAGGTTAATCTGTTGGGTTTAAGGGGTCTAAACGAACTTACAAGTGGTATCAGAGCGGGTAGCTTTTTTGTTTGATCCTTTGATCTTTGAGCTGATCCTTGACCCCTGTTGTCATAGAACACGGACACTCTCTTGTTGTTCCACCTCACTTTGATGGAAACAACTATGCATATTGGAAAGTAAGGATGAAAGCCTTCCTGAAATCCATAGATGAGAGAGTTTGGAATTCCGTTGAATACGGATGGGAGAAGCCCACTCCTCCTGTGAGTGAGTGGCAAACTTCTCAAAAGGAGGCAGCCGCTTTTAATAGCAAAGCCATGAATGCTATTTTTAATGCTGTTTCCATGGAGGAATTTAAGAGAATCTCTAATGTTGAGGTTGCTCATACTGCTTGGAAAATCCTCCAGACTGTGCATGAAGGCACGAAGGCAGTTAAAATTAATAAGTTGCAGCAATTAACTTCTAGATTTGAAAGCATAAGAATGAATGATGATGAATCTTTTGATGAATTCTATGCTAAATTGAATGATATTGTTAATTTTGCTTATAATTTGGGTGAAATCTATGATCAACCTAAAATTGTTAGGAAGATTCTTAGATCTTTGAATGAAGATTTTAGACCCAAAGTGACTGTCATCACTGAGAGTAAGGATGTGGACTCCATCCCTGTGAATGAGCTTGTAGGATCTCTTCAGTCCTATGAGTTAGACCTCCCCAAGACTAACAAATTCAAATCAATGGCTCTTAAGTCTGTTGATGATGTTGATGATGGTGGATTTGATGATGATCTCTCTGCTACAGAGATTGCCTATCTTGCCAAGAACTTTAGAAACTTTCTAAGAAATAGTAACAGAAGGGCAAGAGGCAAGAACACTGTTGAACCTAAAAATTTTAGGAAGAATGAACCCACTAAGGTTAATAACTTTGAGAAACCTAAGGAGAAAGTAGGTCAATCTTCTAATAATTCTTTGGGACAACAATGTTATGGTTGTCAAGGGTATGGTCATTTAAAGTCTGAATGTCCTACTTATTTGAGGTCTAAGGGTAAGGCTATGGCTGTAACCCTTAGTGATGACGAAGTTTCCAACAATGAATCCGCTAGTGATGAGGATGGAAACTTCATTGCTTTTACTGCTACCACTGTAGTCAATGAAAGCATATCTGTTGAAGAGAACCCTTCTGATGGGGAACTCTCTGAGGATGCAGATTTACAAGAAGCCTACAATAAACTTTGCAAAGTTGCTGCAAAGGATGCCATGAATGTTGAGTTAGGCTTGAAGAAAATTGCATCTCTTGAACTTGAAAAGAAAAATTTACTTGTTAAATTGTTTGATGCAAATGAGCTTTTGAATAATGTGAAAACTGAGAACATGCTCTTACTTGATAAAGTTAAATGTTTGGAACTTGATTTATCTGTTGCTAGAGAACAAACTAATAGGTCTGCAAGCTCCAAACTTGATCACATGCTGAGTATTCAAAAGTCTCCTTCTGATAAAACTGGTTTAGGTTATGATGAAAGTATTTCTATGCTTGAACCTTCTTCCACTAAATTTGTTCCTTCTTCTGAACCTCCTAAGAGTGAGATTGTTAAACCCTCGGTGAGTGAACCTGTCAAACATGTTAATGTTACTCCACCTAAAAAAATTAGGGTTGATCTTCATGCTTCTCATTCTAGAGCGTCAACTTCTACTAAGGGCAAATTGCATGATAAGCCTGCATGGGTTTGTCATTTTTGTGGAAAACCTGGACACATACGTCCAAATTGTTTTAAGTTGCAAGCTGCGAAGCGAGCAAATAAAACTAAAGTACCTGTGCCTCAAGCACATGATCCTATGGTACTTATTGGTGAATTGGTAAAGGCGTTAAATCTTTATTCCAATCCTGGAGTTGCTTAAAATTCTAATGTGAATCATAACTCCAATGCAAAAGTTGCATCTAAGAAATCTTGGATGCAAAAGGCTCAATCTAATTGAGTCTGTCTGACATGGTCCTTGTTCTTCATTGCTCAATCTTTTGTGACCTTTGTTTCTAGGATTTGCATTGCATTACATTCATGCATTTCATTCTAGGATGTTTGTTTCTTTGTTTATTAAAAAAAAAAAAAAAAAAATTTTTTGCAAATTGTGTTTTGCTATTTTTGCTTGAATTTGAAGACAAGGTTGGTCAATCAAAATTTGCATGTCATAAGTATGTACCTTGTTTAGCTTTGATGCACTTATTTCTATTGCACTTTACTAGCTAAAGTCTTGTTGTGCATGTTGTGTGGGAAGATGCTATATTTGTTGATCACATGATCTTGATCTTGAAGTCTTATGTCTTTGATTGTTGGACTTGAACTTATTGAGAAAGGCATAAATAACCATCTCACCACTGTTTATTAGCCAATCATGAACACCTTAGTGCATATCGTAAGATTTTGTGCTCGAGAAAGTGTAGCACATGCACAAAAAGAACATAAGGTGTAGCCTCTAATTAAAATTGGTGTGTACATTATTGGACTATAATAATCTCACAAATTCTAAATAAAATTGGTGTGTACATTATCCCAGCTTTTATTAAGTTTCTAATCAATAAATTTGAATAATGAGGCAAATCAAGAAACTTACATGATTGCAAGCTCTTATTCTAGGAGATGTGGGAGTTATATGATGTAACTCTTTAAGGGATAGTCTCTTTCAAATTCATGTGATGGATTTTGTAGAAATTGTGATTGATCTCTATGTGTATATCACCTCACATGTTTCTCAAGCTTATGCTAGTTGCACACACTACACAAGCTATTCTTTGCTAGAATTGTGTACATGAAAATGTGTGTTTTTTTTGGCCTGACCAACCAAGTTTGAGAATTTTGGGAAATTGATGCAAAACATGTTTGCTTGTTTGCTGTTTTTTTTTTGGGTATATTGAGAGAAAATTATGCTTTGGGAAATCTGGGGTGAATACATGTGTTTTTGGAAAACATCTCATCTCATACTCATGCATTTGATTTTTCAAATCTGTTGCTTTGAGGAGTTTTTGGTCTAAAACGTTTGGTTTTTCAAAAATATGTTTTTTCCAGAATTTCGATCGATCGAAACTGATTTTCGACCGATCGAAAATGTTTTAAAATGTTCAGAAAACTCTCTGGTTGAATCGATCGATCCAAGCTGTTTTTGGATCAATCGAATAAGTTTTCGACCGATCGAATGTAATATTCGATCGATCGAAAATCGGGCCGGCTATTTTTAAAAAGGAATTTCTCTAGTGACTTTTCACTATTCAAAAACTTTTCAAAATTTTTTTTGGTTTCCTACCAACCGGTCAACGATTTTCTTGGAGTTTTGTCGTTTTCCTCCGATTCTTTTGCACAATCTCTCTCTCCCAAGTGTGGTAAGTCCTTTATACCCTTTCCTTTGCATTTATTTTCTAATTTCATGCATTATTTTCATGCATATTTGGGTATTTTCGGCATTTAGGAATTTTCTAGTTTTGGGATTGTTTTTGATAGTTTCTTTCTCAAATTCTTTATGGGTTTTTGTGGGGACACCTTGTCTAAGCACATCATGTGGTTTAATTGGATTATTTTGGTGGTTTGAAGGAAATTTGAAATTCTAGGGCTTGAAATTGAGCAAATTGGGGGTTTTGTTCAATTTGATTGAAATAGATGAAATTGGCTTGTTAGATTGATTAATTTGATCATTATATTGTGTTAATTGACTATTGTATTCATCAATTTATCAATTTGTTGTGTTTTGAAAACTAGGGTTTTTCAAATTTGGTATTTTTGATAAATATTGCTTGCTCAAGCCAATTTTATTAATTTGGATCACAATTGAACATGTCACTGCTTTAGTACATGCATCATGTTATGTTCATGCTCATGCATCATATAGAATTTTTATATTCTATTTTTTTTGCTGTGCTAACTTGCAGTCTGCCCTTGGTATTGTTTTTGCTCTTTTCTTTCTGTGTCTATCTTTTCCTTAGCACTATGCCTAGGAAAACTAGAGCCCATAGGACTTCTGATCCTTCTCCTTCTTTTGACACTAAGCGGTTCCCTAGTGAGTCAAACCAAGTCACTTATGAGACTTTGAACCTTAGGCGTCAGATTTGGGCTGAGCGTAGGGTTATCTTAGATGAGCTGGATCCTGAGGTGCGACGTAACTTTGAGCGTCGGGGTTGGTTACCTTTGCTCGAGTATGAGCATTCTCCTCCTCCTGCCACCTTGATTAGAGAATTCTATTCGAATCTCTCTATTCATGTCTATGATAACGACACCTTAGTAAAGGTGTGGTTACGTGGTGTGGAGTATCGCATTACCCCTTCGGTAGTGTCTGATGCTCTTGGGGTGCCCATTGTGGACCATCCCGTTTTTCCTTACGAGGAGTCTCCTCCCCTTGATGACGTCTTGTCATACATCACTGGGTCTTCTATCCAGTGGGGTTCTGATCCTCGGATCACTTCTGCTGAGCTATCTGAGCTGCACTATCTTTTCTTTAGGATAGCGTGTCATTCATTGTGGCCTATTTCGCATGTCCACACCATTCCTCTTGAGAGGTGTGTCTTTTTGTATGCTTTGGTCACTGATGCTCCTATCAGTTTTCCGCATCTGTTCCTTCGTTCTTTGAACAAGGTTCATCGATCTAGTTCTGCGGCTCATGCTTTGTTTTTTCCTGTTTTTATTCATCGGATTCTCCTTTTTCTTGGTTTTGGTGAGTATCCTGCTTCTGAGCCTGTACATGTTGTCGCTCCTATCGGTGCTACCTTTTTGAGGCAAAGGGCTGCTCAACGTCGAGTTAGCTCTAAGCGTTCTAGGGTAGAACCTTCTGATGTCACTCCACCCCCTTCTTCTTCTACAGATACTCATGCAGCTGGGACTTCTTCTGATCCTGCTGTTGCTGCTGCTGCTACTGATGTTCCTCCACCGTTTGATGAGGTTTCTGACCTTTGTCGGACTCTTGATACTGTCGTGACCGTTCAGGCGGCTCATGGTCAGCTTTTGGTGGACATCCTTGATGAGCTACGTGCGTTGCGAGCGGATTTGGCGAGCTCTCGTCGATCTCCTCCTCCACCTTTTGATGATGAGTGAGTGCCCTTTGACAATTCGTCACAAAAAGGGGGAGTACATAGTTCATTGTATCTAGGAGATTTTTTTGTGGAGATTTACATTTTAGGGGGAGTTTTTTGTTTACTTGGTAGTGATACTGCGAAGCTTGTGGAGTTATTAGATTGTATCTAGATGCTTCACTGTGTATTCTCATTTTTAGCTCTTGTTTAGGAGATTTATTTTGTTGAGATACATTTGTATGTATTTGTTTCTTATTTCACTATGCTACTACTCTGCTTATTGATTTATATTGATGATGTTATTCATGATATATGTCTTTATTTTGTGTCATGTGAAATTAAGAAATTTTTATTTATGTATTTCCTGTTTTTTCCACAAATGCGTTTATGTGTTTGTTAAGTGTTACAGGAATATACAGGTTGCTTTCAGTCGAGCTGCTGTCTACCTTGCAACTGTTAGATAGTAGTTTAGGTTGAATTGTTAAGTGGCTATTTTTATTGTAATGGGCTATTTAAATTTGTAACTTTGAGCTTTTTGTTAAGTCTGTGTTTTGTCACGGATTGCAACTGTTAAATTTCCACAAATGCGTTTATGTGTTTTTTAAGTGTTACAGGAATATACAGGTTGCTTTCAGTCGAGCTGCTGTCTACCTTGCAACTGTTAGATAGTAGTTTAGGTTGAATTGTTAAGTGGCTATTTTTATTGTAATGGGCTATTTAAATTTGTAACTTTGAGCTTTTTGTTAAGTCTGTGTTTTGTCACGGATTGCCAAAGGGGGAGTTTGTTAGGTTCTAAAGATTAGGAACTAATGTATTTAGAACTTCAATTTGTATGTTGGCAAACCATGATCAAAACAATGTTTAGTCGTGTGTTAGACTTGCTCAAAGTATGGGTCTTATTGTAAAGTTGGAATCGAGTTTTTATGCAGAAGTACTGTTCACTTTCTGTATGACTCGATCGATCGAAAATTAGACTCGATCGATCGAAAATCGTGCAGAACGTTTTTCTGCAGAAAATTCCAACTCAGCCCAAGCCCGTTTTAATGTATAGGGTTTTATGTTTTGCCCTAAGTATAAAAGGGAAAACCCTAGCCACGTTTTTAGAGTTCTGTTTTGCTGTGTTTGTGAATCTCTCTGTGAGATCTAGAGGTGTTTACCTTCACATACACTTAGGGTTTACAAACTTGAGATTTATGTCAAGAGTTGTGTAGATCGTTACAGTTGCAGAATCAAGAGAACACAAAGATATACAAGCAGGTGCGCTTGTGGATTTGCTGAAGAATTCCGGAAAGAAGGAGTCCGTGGATCTCGGAGCTATCATGGGGTCATGGTAGTAAGTTTCCTACACTCGGGTAGCAATAAGATGTTAGTGGTCTAAGTCTATTATGTAAACTTCGATTCTTTCATAGTGGATTCAGTTTACCTTGAGGATAGCTAGGTCAAATCCTCCCCAGGTTTTTACCGGTGTGGTTTCTTGGGTCATCAGATCTTTGTGTTGTTTATTTTCCGCTGCTTTGTTATTTTTGCTTAATTGTGTTAACCTAGTTTTAATTAAATTACCTAAGTTAATCACTTGGCTAATTCTCTAGGTTAATCTGTTGGGTTTAAGGGGTCTAAACGAACTTACAGATCCAACTATGGCTCAAATTTCAACTCACTTATGCACCAACTTTTTCTCACAGACAGCGCCAATTGTAAGGACACAATTTCACGATTTTGGGCTTTCAAGCGAAATGAGCTTAGGCCCAACACATGAACAGTATCCGTGCAATGAATTTGTAAGAGAGTGGGCTCAACAAGTTAGGCTCGAAAACGAGGTGGTTGATAGTCAAAGAGCGATTGTAAACAAATCAACAAGAACGTAGCACTGATATTATATAAAGTTGTCCTCGGTTTGGTCCGAGGAGAAATATTCTTACAATTGTCTGAATACCTATAACTTTCTCTCTCTCTTAGTCGTTTTTTTTTTTTCTACTTTTTTCCCGTTTGTTCTATTTATATGTCAATTCTTTTCACGTGCCAGTTAAACGATTTTTTCTTGATACTTGTCCCATCAACCTTGCCTTAAAAATCTTTATACAGCAGCTGTAAAGGGTGAGAGTCACTGTTCAAACATCTTTTCTCCATTAATGCGGCCACAGGGTTAGCTGCAGGATAATAAATGCGGTGGTAGCAGCCTTTTACATAATATCTCATTACTTCCACCTGTCCCTTGTGCCTATATATATCAGGGGAATCTCCGGAAAGATTAGGATAAAGGTTGGAGTGTTCATTTTGACCGTCCCTTTGATTATCCGAAGAGGTAATACTTCTCGGACCACTTCCTTCCATCTTCATGAGAGCTATATCTTAGCGAGAAGTTAAACTATGTTCCTCTCTTATGATTTACTGTCCTCGGACAGATAGGTCTCCTCGGACAGGCCCACGGCCCATCATCTAAAGTTGGGCCTTTGGCCCCTACACTAATACAATTGATTTTTCGGCTTTGTGTCTATATTTTTTATTTTATGTTATTTTACATGAGCTAGTGTCAATGCTATGTGGGATGTAAAAACTAATTGGGTAAAAAATATTTGCTTTATAATTTTTTTACCCTTTTACTTTTTTATCCTATCAATATTTATATTTCACGTGTATGTGATAATTGCATAATGCAATATTGCACCAAATCTCAATCTAAACTAGGCGAGCTTGGCGATGGTGTAGTTTTTAGGATGCAGCTTAATGGTTTACACTAAAAACCAGTTAGCTGTCAACTTGTCCCTAGTGGATATGGTTATTGAGTGATTCTTTTTTTTGTGACCTTGTACAATATATAATGCGCTGTTTTTTTACATAACCAAAAATTGAATTAACAAATAAAAGACAACTATTTGTTGGTAGGAGTCCTCATTCTGCTCCTTGAGTGGAGCGGTTCGAGCGATAGTCCCAGTAAGGCCTATGTGGTACACGTGGTATTACCCATTGCCGTCACGTGGCGCGGGGTCGATGAGCCCACACCGGAGACCCCCTTTTTTCATTCAGCAAAAAAAAAAAAAAAAAAAAAAGACAAATATTGAAACAAAAATCCTAACGATCAGTGGTAAAACCAATGTAATTGGCAGAGGTGCATTCATTTACAATTTTGGGTTGTTTTTTATTTTTATTTGAAGAAGCTTTTGTTGTTGTATACAACTAGAAAAGGGCTTATATATGAGATTGTTAAACTGTAATTCTGAATAAACATGTCAAATGGTATCAATGCCTCTATCTTTGATAAAAAGATAGTAAAAAAATACAATGTATTCTTCCAATTCCCCCCCACCCCTCCCCTTTTTTTTTTTTACAAGATAGAATTCTACTCTAACCTAATTTAAGTTTATATGTGTGTGAAGCTTCCTCTTGGAAACTTGAACCCCGGCCTTTACCGCCCACACTCCACAAGCACTTATACTTGTGGAGTGACCCAATTTAAGTGTATATGTGTGTGAAGCTCCCTCCTGAAGACTTGAACTCCGGCCCTTACCCCCCACACCCCACAAAGTACTTATACTTGTGAAGTGACCATCGCACTAAGGGTGTTCAGTAGTCATTCCCCCTTTCTTTAATCTCAATTGTGATTACAAAATTATAAGAAAGCTCCTAAAGTTGTTCCTTTTTTGTTTAGCAATGAGTCAATTTTTTTTTGAAGTGACACTTTGAATATCCAATTAACTCTTATTTTGCAAGATATCTTAGAAGTGAAGAAGAATGGATGGTATTGAAAATTTGAAGGCCTTAATTGCAATCTAAGAATGGTTAGATGCTTTTACGGCTAAAATGCTATAATAATTTTTTTTTTTAAACCTCTAAATTTTAACATAATTTATTTCAAGCCTCTAGTTTTACTTTTGTTCAATTGAGTTATCTAAGTTTCAAAATTATTCAATTCAAATTTCTATCCAAATACATTAAAATTATGATGTTAGTTTTGATTTTTTTTTTCTAATACATTTTTTAATTTTCCCCCATAAATGTAGCCATGTGGCAATTTGGTAGTGATTAGATACACTCATATATTAAGATGAATATACATTTATATTGAATACACAAATGGTCTCCACCTCCACACAAATTTGATACAGTTTTCACACCCATAACCCCTTCAATCCATGAATCATAACATTATAATCAAATTTTAAAAGATAAAATGAGAAAAAAAAAATTTGAAGTTGAGACCTTTCTGCATTAAATTGAACTTCAAGTCATAAGTTTCTATGGCATGCTACTCTAAGAACCAATCAGAAAAAATTATTAGCTCATATGTCAACTCATTTTTTTTTTTGGGTCAAATATTCTCGGGTTTGGATAGGTTTAATTTTGCCAAATCTAATATCTACATGCATGTAATATTGACTAACTTGTTATTAATTTTTCTCCGATATCTCAATAATTTTCCTTGTAAACAAATTTGTGATTTTTTTTTATTTAATACTTTTGTGAGCTTTTAGTTGAGGTATCTGGGATCTAATCATATTATATGCATTTAGAAATATGAAAATTTCATGACATTGTGACAAGGTAAATAGGCATGTTTCGTGCTTACTCAATAATATAAATATTGTGGATTCCAATTAACTCAACTAGTAAAATTTCTGATAGTTGAATAAGAGATCTGAAGTTCAATCCCCGCCTACACAAAAAACTGAATAGTGTCTTGGTTTGATGATAAAGAGCTATCATTAGGAGCGGACGCCATAAGTTGAAACTCTCTTTAAAAAATATATAAATCATTTGATAAAATAAAAATTCCTTAAATTATTAATTTTATTTTTATTTCCCTAACCTCTAGATATAGTGTGTCTTTATTTGAAAACTCATTATTGGCAACTTTAAAAAGAATGTAAATATCGTTTGATAAAATAAAAATATCCTTAAATTTTTATTTTTATTTTTCTTTCCCTATCCTCTAGATATAGTGTGTCTTTATTTGAAAACTCGTTATTGGCAACTTTGTTTTAATTATACCATTTTTGATAAAATTGGAAGAAAATATTCATATTATCAGATTATAAAATAGGGGTAAAATTTTCTTTTCCGATATGGAGTTCTTAATAAATAAGACTTCTCTACTAGATAAGCAAAACCTTCATCAGCCCTAAAAACACAAGACTCCAAGTCTATTTACCTTCTATATTTTGAGAATTTTGCATCATGTTGTACTCGATAACTAATTGATTGACTTCCAAAATGTATAAGATTGGAACTTCCCAAAATTGTTTTTATGGGAATTATTACAACTTACAAGTAGTTTTCTATGCTTATTGAAAATTCATGAGAGATATTAAAGTAATAAGTTAGAACTAATTTGAGTGTTAAAATTCATGAGAGATAAAAAGAGATTTTTTGATATATAAGCTAATAAGTTAGAACTAATTTGAGTATTAAAATTCATGAGAGATAAAAAGAGATTTTTTGATGTATAGTCACGTAAGAAATTAAATGGTTAATGGTGACAATCTAACATGCATGAGTTTTTTTATTTAGAAGAACATGTGTGAAGTTGGTTTACAAAAATAAAAAGTCTAAATTATTACTTATTAGTGGAAATTAATTGTCAATGATAATTCATCATACTTATAGTAATTTTTAAAAACAATTTATGGTTTTTAATTGGGTTAGGATTCTAGTAATCAATTTTTGTTTAGAGGTGGAGAAAGAATACACAATTCATTTAAGTTTTTTTTTTTTAATTCTCCAAAAAAAATTTAAGTTTTTTTTTTTTTTCTGAATTTTTGAAACTAATTACTATTATATTATCAAGGTTTTTTTTTTTTTTTTGAATATTCAAAAAAATAAAGTAAATAAAAATAAATAAAATATGGGCCTTCCTACTTCCTAGAGCTGATCCTGCTGGCTGCTGATAGCCTGATAGGCAAAGCCAGAGGATAATACAATGAGTAAGTTTAGGCCCAATGTCCAATTACATGCATGAGTATTTAAGTAAATCACACTATCAAATTATGGGCTATGCTTGTAGATATCAAATTTACCACCAAAAAAAAAAAAATCAAAATCAAATGAATATTTGATTATGAACGTCTCTCTCCCACAGTCCAGTTCACTGTAACATCAAAACCTTTAATCTCCTCAAAAATCAAAGACAACCCATCTCTACAAAACCTTAATGGCTTTGAGAGGTCCATTCTTGTCCTCTATAATCACCCCACTACCTCAAAAGTTACATACCAGTACTTTTCCCTCCACAACCCTTTTGAGCAACAAACCCAGAACCCAAATCTCGTGCGCCAAGAAAAAAATCAGCGATGCAGAGCTTGCGTCGGATTTGGCTTTGGAGGTGGCAAAGATAAACATCCATTTTGTGCAAAGAGAGGAGGCCATGAAGAAGAGCAAAGAGCTCCTGTTCACAGAGCTGTGCCAGTACCTTGCTTTGAAAGGAGAGGAGGTGAAGATGAAGTGGAGGAAATTGGATGAAGAGGAAAAATGGGTTTTGGTTAAAGGGTTTGTTTCAGATTGGAGTATGGATTTTCATCCGTTGTCTGCTAGGTCTGTGAAAGAGATGGTTGAGGAATACTTGCTGGAAGAGAACCCATCTGCAAAATCTTCTCTTTCAGTGTTATTTCCTGGGTTGAAGAGATTAATGGGCTATACACAAAACAAGTAAAGATGAAAAAAGTATTGAAGATTGTATGTATTTGTGGGTATGAAATGATTGTGGTTTTCATTGGGATTTTCCATTCATAAGTTGAACTTCTTTGATATTTTTTGATATGGGGCTTAATTTTAGGTTGTATGTTTAAGGATTGCATTCTTTGAGAAGTTGGGGATGTAAGATGGGTTTATTTATTTATAACAGATTGAGTTTAATGGAAACAAAATTCTGCTTGGTGTATATATAACTTGATGTCTTGATTTGATGTTATATCTGTTTTTTTTTTTTTTTTTCGCTTTTGTGCATTTCAGAAACAAAAATTGTTTCTTTCTATTCGAAATATGCTATCCATGGAAATTTTTTTTTTTTTAAGTTATAATAAATGACTTAATAACATCCTTATGCTCATGGTTGTGAAAGGATAGATAGGATTGCAAGTTGTGGTGGCCGCCAGTTTTGTAATTCTCATCTAACTATATGCCGTACTTTTTATTGTAGAGGCTTTCTAAAATAGTCTATGCTAGCTTCTATGGCTTTATCATTTTACTAATTACCTTCATATGAGATAATGGCATTGTATAGTATAATCAATATATGTTTATCTTTCTATCAAAAAAGTATACATATTTATCTTTCTATCAAAAAAGTATAATCAATACATATTCTTATTGATGGATGTTTCTGAATTGGATACATGACATAAGTGGTTGAACTGTTTTGCTCCTTTTTTCTTGGTCTATCCTGCTCAGTGAGGATTTTCCTTGGTTCTGACTTGATGAAGGTTTTGATAGTTACCCTAAATTTAAATCTAATTCAAAATCTTGTTAACTATCATAGTTTAAGCTGCGTTTATTCTTTATACATTTTGGAAATGGCAACCTTATAATTTACGTGGTCACAACTGATTAAATAAAGGTGGCAACCAAAACAGTCAATCTTGGGATCAAGAGGGACTGCAGGAAATATATCGAATTGACATTGGTGTTCCAGAAGATGGCCGACTTCTATGATGTCCTTGTTTTTAGTTCTAGCCCTTGGTATATTCTATTTTTTGCTAATTCACAGAAGATGTTGACTGAACTATTTCTTATCTATATTTCACCTGGCACTTCCTTCTTCCATAATAATGGAATGGTGGGTGAGGTCATGGGTTTAAGACCCGATGGGTGCGTGTGTAACTTACCAATAAAAAAATGTATCTATTTTCAAGAATTCTGAGTCAAACTACTTAAGGAGCCCTTCTAAACATCGAAATGCATTGTCATATCCTTGTTTAGCAGGTGTAGCCTAACTTCGTGATTTGCTTAAAGCTTGGCTTTTCCAGTTGGTGGACCCAAGACCATTTATTTAATATAGCAACCAAAATAAAGGCATGACCTGCATAGATTTATCATCAAGTATTAGTATTTTTTTTTTTTTCTCCCTATAATAGTTCATTTCTTCTGACATGTTTACTTGAGGTGTCTACACTAGAAATGAAAGAAGGTGATATAAAGTCTGTAAAAGGAAGATGGCGGTTTGACAGATGTACCAGATTGAAAGAGTCATATGAATCAAATGAAATGATCTGGCTATGGTATGGAGATAAGTAGAAAAGTAAGAAAGAAAAAGAATCAAATAAATCTTGAAGACAGTTGATAGTATAGAATTAATGCAAGAAAAGGAGGAAGATAATTTAGTTTAAAAAAAGAAAGTAAAAAGTGGCTAGAAATTCAGAAAGTCCTCAAGTTAGTACAATAAGCTCCAGCGCATCCATTTCTTTCTAATTTAAAGATACTTAAGCCTTTCTGTTGGCACCTCGTGAGATGATCTGCACCTGTGGCAGTGTGGCCTCTTATACTTTCTTAGCTTTCTGAATAGAATATGCTTTCTGATTTGGTTTTGAATAGGTGGGGTTATGATTAATTCCTGAAAGAGACACCTCTTGTATTTTAATGATGCGGGGCAACTGATATCTCCTCCCCTTTAGATGTTGGATGGACTTAAAAGCTTTTCTTGAGTATATGATCTCCTACATACAAAAAGATGTTCCAAGCAAGACACACAAGTTCTGGAGTTTGCAATCGCCTATGCATTTTTATGGTGGCAAGTAGAAGCTGCTTCTATGAGCCACTCATGGAAGTCCAGGTATGAATTGATTATGGCCCACCACACTTTAGTGCCTTCTTACCAAGATTTTATGTATTGTTTCTCAATACCAATATTGATCATGGTCCATTTTAAAATCATATTCAATACCTATAATTTCTTTCAAGTTTTCATTAACTTATGCTGGGATGGACAAAGATTTCAGTTTCTTGCATGGCATGAAATTAAATCAAGATGTACATTTTTAAAAGTTATAACATTTTTCCAAAGGAAAAAGTGATATGGGAAAAAGAAGCAAGACATCTGAATCACCTAATATTATTTGTGAGGTACAGAGATTCAATGGCATGACCTTACTCATTTGGGTAAGTTCAGAGCAGATGCCCACCTGGTAATTTTGTCTTTTGATTTGTCATTTTGCATTCATTTTTCTTTTAAGGATGCTTTATTTCTCGGGGTGATATTAAAGGCTTGATATGCCAGACATTCAAAATGGTTTATTTATTCATTCAATCACTTTTTGCAATCCGTTTTGCTTGTCTGAAATCCAAATTCTTTCTTGCATTATCAAAACTAGACTTTGTTCTTATGTTGAGGCTCTTCTGTTGGAAGAGAGGTTAGCTAAGCAAATGAAGAAATTGAATGGTCATTGTGGGAATATTTAAGATTCTCAATAATCAGTGTTAACCATAACAAAGTCAAAACTATACTTTGTTCTTGGAACAGTTGAAACAAGGGGCTTTTTGTTCTTGAGAAGAAAATATTGTTTGGTTATTGCTCATCTGCATTACTCGGCCCTTGTACTTAGGACATAAATTTTCTGGTTGTATTCTCCTAGGACTTTGTCTATCAGCATACATGGTGTATAATAAAAAATGACTTTGTATTCGAAGTAGAGCTTTTTAAAAATAAAAAATTTTGTTTTTTCTTGGAGTGTGAGTGATTTATAATTCATCTTGATCCTCTAAATCCTAGTCTTTCTTCTAGTAAATAAATACACTTTCTGCTAATGTAATAGGTTTTTTTTGCCTCCCTCTTTGTTCTATATAATTTTGGCCGTAATATGTGATGGGCACATTGAATTATTCTATGACACAAATTGGAGATACTGGCCTCATTAGAGACATCAACCCATGTGTTATGGACACCAAAACTGCCGGGTGTGAATCTGCTCTGAATTCATTCAAGTGAGTCAGGCCAAGCCATTGATATCCATGCCTCGCGAAACTTCTTCAATCATGTCTTGCTTCTTTGTTCATGCCGTTGTTGCTGGATTTAACCACAAGTCAAGCTGCACAGGTATCAGTACAGTATCCAGTCTGCTTCGAAAAGGAAGGGGGGGGGGGGAGTGGGGAAAAGAAAAACCATCAGTTTTTTTTTTTTTTTTTTTTTTCCCTTTTGAATTTTTTTTTTAATAAGATCTGATTGAATTTCAAGCCATGGCAAGAAATCAAAATCTTTGTCTAAAATCCCAGTATAAGTTAATGAAAATTTGAAAGAGATACAAGGTATTGAATATGATTTTAATATAAACCATGATCAATATTGATATTGTTAGATAAAATCTTGGTATGAGGTACCTACTATAATTTATTGCATTAGTTGTTAGATTTATGAGAAGAAGAGAAAAGGAGAAAAAACAATTTAAATTAGAGCGTATTGCTTATTTATTAGAAGTGGATAAAAGTACCACCGTACTTTAAACAAAAAATGATCTTTTAAAAAGATCTATAGGCAAAATAAGACTCTAAAAAAAGCTTAACCAAATGCAAACATATATGTGCTTAAAAAAATTTACTTGCTCCCCAAGACTTTCAAAGATTGGTGGATCATACAGCTATTGAGGTTTCCTGGTTATGTTGAAATCATATTCATATATAAGGAAATAAACAGTTAGAAAATTAAGTGATCCCACTATTGCTCAAGATCCCTGTCATCCATTTTAATATCTCAGTGCATAGTGTTTTTTTTCTAATGGAATTTGAACTCACTTTTGAGTTCAATACACCTGTTGATTAGCATGTAGTCAGAGTCTGTGAGACTTTTAAGTTTTAATTGCTGAACTATGTCTTGCAATTTTCACTCAATTGACTTGAGTTGCCCTATGTTTATGTTAATTGTGTTTTAGGATGTGACCAGAAGCATGAGGAAGAAATGGATTCCGAAGCCATCTACAAAATTTTTGCTCTTCAGGGTAGTCCTTTCTTTAAATTTAACTCTTCCTCAAAGTGTCTTCATTCTAAATTAGAGATGGTAGCTTTTAACTATACAGGTCATGGCAGCAAGAAGTCCCAATATAAGCCTCATTTCGTCAATTTCTCAAAAATAGGTTGATACCAAATTGAAAGCCAGACCACCTACTAAGCTCAGTGCAACCCCAGATTTAGAGGCAAAGCAATCTTTTGATGTGGCTAAGGCTCTTACGACTCTAATGAATTGAAAGCGCCTCAAATCCTAATGCATTTAGAAGTGTTTGAAACCCAAAAGCAACAACTATTGCTGTGAAAGAATATTGTCATAGCAAAAGCTCTAGTCTTTAACTCACCAAAGAAAGCTGTAAAGGCAAAGACTTCGGCAGGATTGAATACGCCTGTGAGAACAATATGTTCAGCAATGAAGAAGCTTGCGATTACCAGTGGAAAGACCCAAGTATTAGGCCATAACAAACCATTGCCTAGAGATGCTTCAGGAAAACCATTAAGAGGATGAGAGGCTAAAAGCAGGGTTTTTAATTCCTTGCATTCTCACAATCGCAAGGTCCCAGAAGCCAAATCTTCAAGAATTTTGTAGAGAAAGAAAAATGAAATAGACACAACCCTCTCATGATCGTGTGCCTCATGAAGGGGATGATTCTAATGACATGGATATGGATGAGAAATCAAGGGGTGGTTCTTTTTGAAGTGTACTCTGCATCAGGTACTTCTAATAGCACTTAAGGAAATGGGTGTGAAGAGTATTTGAAAACTGTGAAATCACAGAAAGTTGAGAGTTCAGTTTAAGTTTTCTCAGGTTCTTCAAGAGGTGACATTATTGCCCTATCAAGTTCTGAAGAAAGGGATTCAGTAGAAAAAGATGTTCCCAATTCCCAATCTCTAAGTGGAGCAGCTGAAGGGACTAGTGGAGGAAGTGATTATGAGGAGAAAATAATATCAAGTTCAGGGAGAAGGGAAATTCATAAAGTTAAGAAAAACGATGACGAGGAAAATGGCGTGATGATACAGAAAATGACAGTGAATTCTTAGATAATGATGAAAAGAAAAATGCTTTTGGCATCAGATGTTAACAGGTATTGAACTTGTGCATTCACAATTTCTTGTTATCATGATGGTCTTATTTTCTTGCAAATAATATATCAACGATGTTTGTGTTAAATGACTAGTGTGCAGAATCAGAATAATGGGCACCGTGAAAGAGAAACTCTGGGGAAGCATGATACTTCAAAGTATCACAAAAGGTTGCATCTCTGCTAGAACATCATATTTTTTTTGTTAGATCTGCTTCTGTACAAGCTGTTCATCCTAGTCTCATTTCCCAACATGCAAAAATGATGCAGGTTAACTGAGTAACAGGTAAGACTTTAAAAGACAGTTCCATCTCTGCTGCCCTGCCACCAGTGCTCTTAGTGTGAAGTATAGGAAACCAAAGCCCACAAATCCCAAGCCTTTTAGGCTAAGAACTGATGTATGTGAACTTTTTCAGCCCAGTCTGTTTAAAGAGACAGTTAAAAGTTTGTCCTTCATATCTGATGTCAATTAAGTTGTTTTAGGAAAGAGGGATTCTTAAGGAAGCAAACTTGGAGACAAAACTTGCCCCTCTGAAAGAAATTACAACAGCTCCAAGGCCTCTGGTTAGAAACTCAGAAAGAATTCTTAAAAATGTAAGCCTGGTAAGTTTATTATCTAACTATTTTTCCTCTAATAACTGAGATTCATGGAGCTATACAATTGATATTTTGTTTCCGATCTCAGAAAAATTAAAAAGTCCATGGAAAAAGTGAACCTGAGTATGATGTGCATGAAGATGGTGAAAGGAAAGTGGACAGAACAACAAACGACAATCGATTTGTAAGTCTGATACATTTTAAAAAAATTATAAGAAAAATATGTCCTGCTTACTGCTGTTTAAAGCGTGATGTTCCTTTGACGTTACTTAATTTTCATGATTAAAACCTTGTTTAATTTTACATAACACTTATGTGTAGTTCCAAATAAACAATGTGTCAGTCCTATCGCTTATTATTTTACTGTTGTTATTCCCCATCAGGGAAAGCTTATTCTCAAACTGAATGGGATATTGTTAGCTAGCAACTGACACCCCATGTCACTAACAAATTAAAAGTTAGTCACACCTTTGTTATTCCCACGGAAGGATTAATCAAATTTGAACCTTTTGTAATCATTTATATAACTCAAACCAATCTAGTATATACTCGACGTGAGACCCACCACATGATAGCACAATGACTTAATAATCAAAATTCAATCACAAAGACACAGTCCAAGGTCTCAAACTTGATTACGCAAATTCACTCTTAACTTTTGGTCATAGTTGAAGAGGTAGATTTGATTTGATGAGGGCAATGACAATTCCAACCTGCCAATTTTGCTTGCACTTCTATTTCAAAATTGAATCATTTCTATCTCTCTCCTTTCTTGTCGATGGGAAAGCCCCAAGTACCTTCCCAGATTTATTATGGCCGGATCAAACCAGCATCTCTATTGGGAAAAAGGTTCAAAAGAAGTGGACAGTGATAAGACTTGACTTGAGTGTGGAACTCTTGCTTAAGGAAAACACCTCTAGACTGGCTTGTGTTTATGCAGCATCTACAAATTCTTTTTGAATTAGATCTGGCAGCCTTCATATTTTGAGTAGGTAAGTTTTGTCCAAAAATCCTAAGCTCTATCATCTGACAGTGATTCATGCAATCCTGATATGCACACTCTTTTAGTACAGATATTACAACCCCCATATTTTTCTTCTTCAGGAAATTGTTTGAATCTCCAAAAATCGCCCAAGGGAGGTCGCGAGGACATGCCACTACATAGGTTCCTCCACAACAGACATCTTTTAACAAGTATAGGACTAACAAACTACAACTTAAGAGTCAAGAGTCAGTAGAGTCTTTTACCTTAACCAAGGCATGAATTTCCTGCTTAATCAAGGAAAGGACTTCCACATTGGCCCAGTCCAGAATGCCGAAGCAGCCACAACCCCCTATGAAGCCAATGGTATCAATAGTCATTTCCCCATCAAAATGTAATTTTCTAATAAGATCATCAGCTTTGTCACACTAGGTTCCACAGGGTTCTAAATCTTTGACAACATACAAGTACCCTACATTTCTACCAAAAACTTTCATGTTTAAAGCATGAGACCACTGAGCCTTAATATATACTTTGTCCTTTTTAGAAAGACTAATGGCAGCAAAGCCCTCACAAATGGATAGACAAGTCCTTGGGTCCTTAGGTTTCAATTGGGCAACAGGGGTAATACTCCATAGTGCTTCTTTCAGCGGAGGGCATGCCAACCATTTAAGTGGTTTTGGTGAAATGAAAAGGGTAACCATTCAGTTCACGGTCCAGCTCACAGGAATACTACCAAACTTCTATCTGAACAATAAATTCATATGAACATAAAAATTTATTCCAAGATAAATAATTTCCATATCTGTAACATTGGTACTTTCCAGACAGACCACAAGCCCCATTTTGCAATATACAAATCTAAAAAATGCTAAAGATTAATGCATTATTATGTTCAAGAGATCACCTCCATCAGTCAAATGGGCACTTCTTGCTTACCCAGGCTGCTGCTGGTGAATAATTTTGAATAAAAGTATAGCCCCTGCACACTCTTGCAGTGTATTGAACCACAAATTCCAAGTTTCAAGAAATAAATCCGGTGGGATGGGAAAACCATGGCTCTGTTGACTAGCAAGGTCTTCATTCCAGTGAAAGGAGCAGTGCCAATGTGGAGCAATAAACAATCTTAATTATACCCACTAAACACATTATAACTCAACATACATTATATTCCACTAAACTAGCTTCAATTATTTGGAACCTTAATTCTCTCCGATGTCATCATCTAGGAACATCAAACAAGAAGCTTGTTTCTCATCTTCTGATGTGTGCTGTGCAAGTCCTTTCAAAGTCCATTCTTCTTGATGATATTTTTCAGCCTCTCATTTGCAGTGACAAGTTCTGCAGCTATGCCTGGCTCATTAGCAGAGTGTCCAGCATTTGGAACAACCTGTTGACAGTGATACACATTTGTATGTTGATTGTATATAGGAAAGAAATATGAAATCAGAACTTGAAGGACATATATGTGAAATATTGACAGAAAGTAATTGTAGGCTAACTATAAAACAGCTTCGTTCCCTAAGTTAGTCAGGGTATCTGCAAATAAAGAATTCTGAATGGTCCTCCCAACTGTTCATTCTTGGGATATGAGAGAAAAACAATACTTATTAGAAAGTAAAAAAGATGAAAGAAATTCTTTTTAATGATGGATTGTCCATCAAGCATACTGAACTTATGTAGAATCACATCCTTAGTTCAAGGCCATGATGCTTCTTTCTGAAACTTCATTCCAGTTTATACGCATAATAACACTTGGAATGAAGGAAAGAATTCCCATAATTTTAGGTTGACAGTTGGTTACTTGAAGATAAGTTGGCTATGAACTGCTTATCCATACCTTAATATGTGCACTACTTTTGTAGCAATGACATAGAATTACTGCATCATTTGATAAGTAATCTTATTATTCTGCACCCTCATAACAATTAAGTCTTAAATTAATGGTCACATATACTTTGAGAGAAACTTTATGGTTTTATCACACTCAAGCTAAATGATAAGTCAATAACATAATCAGATACCACCGTACACCACCAAAGTCTTACTTCCTCATCTGAAAATAGATGGGCATTGAAAATTCATTCTTATGAAACAAGGTAAACAACATAATCATCCTAAAATGCCCTTATGCAGGTTAAAAGGTGGGTTCGAATTTGAGAAAATGTGATGTGAAATCAAAGGGTAATAGGGATGTTAAATGGATAGGTGCTTTCATGTTTTGAAAACTCCCAAAAAATTTGAGATGGCCCAAAAGAAGAGCACCCTACATATTGGGAGAAGGAGCAAGTATTATTTTCAGTCAAAGGAAATCCTCTTTATGCTTTACAATGGACTGAAAAGTACTAAGCCTGTGCAAGAGCCCAACTTACTAGAATAAAACCCTTTGCTGTTTTTGTCCACAAGGGTTAGTCATGAATTAGAACACAAAAGAAGAGTTTATTGACTAGGTGGCTGAGTTGTCAAAGAGTTGGTTGTGGTTGTGGTAGGTCTTAGGTTTAAATCTTACTATCAGAAAACAGGAGGCTAAGGTAGCGTTTGAATTCGGCTGAAACGCAGTGTGTCTGCGTTTCAGCCTTTTTTTTTTTTTTTTTTTTAAAAAAAACCAGCGCTTGGTGCCCATGAACAGTGCACCAAGGCATATGAACAGTAAAAAAGAGTGAACAGTAAATTTTTTATTATTATTTTTATTGTTTTCAGTTTTCAGCAAAATAAGCTGTATCCAAACGGACCCTAAATCTATAGGATGTGGGTGTGTGGGTGTAGCTAAATCACTTATTATACTTTATTGTAAATGTTTTGATAACAATAACTAAATAACTTATTTTTATTATACAAGTTTACATGGAATGAATTTTTTTTTTTTTTTCTTTTTCTGTGTCGAGATATATTTTAGCTAAATTTTATGTGAGTTTCTATTGCTTTTAGTTAACATAGACTTATGTAAATAGTGAATTGAAGCAATTTAAAAAGGTAATGGTTTTAATTAAAAAAGTAAATAAAATTTATGGTTTAATTTGAAACAACCCCAAACTATTGAAGAATTATGTAATTTTACCCAATTTTTAAAATAAGGAGAGCCACTTGGCATGAGAAGCTTGTAGCTACTTGTCGTATTGAGCGAATAGTCACTTGACACAATCACGACTTCTAATATATAGTATATGATGTCACAGCATACAAATCTTTATAGCTGACCCAATTAGTTGGGTTTAGACTTTAGAGATTTGTTAAGTTGATGTCCTCGGTTATAACTTTTTGTCCTTGATGTCAAAGAGGGGTGCAATGTCCCCAAGTCACAGACATTCTTATAAAATTCATCAGATTATAGAGGTTAACTTCCTGATCTACTTAGATCAACCCAATTTTCAGAAATTCTTAAACATATACTTACGAACTTTGTTCCTACATGTGCCTTTGTATAAAATAAGTTTTTACCTAGATCATGACATACATGTGTTCTTGTAAAAGTTTAGATATGAAATACAACCTTAAACAAACAAAATTCATATACAGGAAAAGAACAATCATGAAATAATGTAAAAAAATTATAAATCCTTAGAAAATTAAAAATATCAAAAAATTATTACACGCATTATGATAAGAATTAACAACATACTTATACAAAAGTAAAAGCCATATTTTAATTAAATAAATTTTCTAAACGTTAGGGCTACTCGGGATTCACCCTCTATATATTCTAACATCACACCAGCTACCAATCACAAACCAGCCCACATGGAATGGATGATCTTCTGTTTTACTATCAATCTAGAAGCCACTAAAAAATAATTTTTGCTTAAATGAAAAATAAGGAGGCAGTTATCAAACAATTCTCTAGGACATGACACATGTTTAATATTACATCAATAAACATTACGCATGTATCATCCTTCCAAGTATTGCTTCAATAGTTACTAAATAGCATGATCACAATGTATGGGTGATAATTACCTGTAGAGTTTATATGCCTTATCTTATCAACCTTATCTAACAGGAATGAATCTGGAGGAAAGAAACCCTGGTTCATCAAGTAATGGTTTTTTATTCTTGCAAAAGCTTTCATTAAACAAAAGCACAATTTCAATTATTCTAATATCCACCGCTCAAGAGATATCTAATTAGATGGAAATGGAATGGATCTGTCTGATCCTCAATTGCAAATGCCAAAAACAGATATAACATACAAATTGTAATCTGTATGATACAGTATATCTACACAAGAAGTACTAAAGGCAATTATTTACAAGACTTAGTTGCATACTGTTCATCTTGCATCCATGCCATATAACCTGTAAGTGGGAAACCCAATAAAACTTTAGTTTTTCTTGTGGTAAATATACAGAGTATTTGGTCGCTTGAAGGTTCCATTTTCCTCTTGTTCCTGTCCTAAATGACAGCAGATTAAAAGGAGACTCATGTAAGAGAAGTTTTAAATTATCATTATCTATCTCCCACAGTAAACCCTTTACTTTAGAGGATGCTCATATGGTGTTTTTTGAATGATAGAGAAATAAAAAGGAGCAGGAAGCAAGGAGGAGAACAGGAGAAATGAGGGAAAGAAAAGAACAAAAAGAGAACGAAAAAACTGGATGCATTGTTGATTAGAAAAGAAACTGTATAAAGCCAAAGAAAATCGCTGGTGCCATACTTTCAACAAGCTTAAGTAACAAGTATGAAATGCTTTAGTATGAAACTTTCCTCATAAAGCTATTCCATAGATTTGCAGCAAGACTTGAGCATCATCTAGCAGTTTCTCAACTTTTTCAATACCTGAAATTTTTTTTATGAATTTCATTTTCCAGCTAAAAACAGCCATGTCTTCCACTAAAATGCATACTTTGCATTCATTTTAACTCTTTTTATTTGCTTATTATTTTAATCTTATCCCTTTCTTATTTGCTCCATCTCTACCTCACAAAGAGAATCGCATCATCTGTAGAAGAAAGCGGATTTTTTTTTTTTTTTTTGATAAAGTGCAAAAAATGTAGGGCATATAGTTAAGGCATCTCCATTACTCCCCTCAACTATTAACCCCATCAGACAACCTTCCTCTACCGCCCTATCGATCTCCTTACAAAAAAACTCCATAACTAGGGTGAAGAAAAGAGAGGATAGGGTTTCTCCTGATATAACCCCCTCGAATTCTCCAAAAAACTTGCAGGGCTGCCATTCAAGAGAACTGAAAATATGAATGAAGAAAGACACATGTTGATACAAGTCCTAAATTTCTTTCCCAGCCCAAATTTGCAAATAAGGGAGACCATCCCAATTGACATAACCATGCGCCTTCTCTAAGTCCAACTTGCAAATGATCCATTGGATCTACTACAAACTTTTCTATTCAGGACTTCATTTGCTATTAAATCCGAATCTATTATCTACCTTCCACAAAAGAATTTTGTGAATTTAATAGTAGATTACCCAATACCTTCTTAATGTGTTGGCTAGCAGCTTAGCCAATATTTTATACAAAGTCCCTAGTAGATGGGTCAAAAATCTCTAATATAAGTACCTTCTCACTAGATTGAAGCTAGTTGTTCCTACTACAATATAGTTGTTCCACCACTCCCTCAGCTAAACAGTAAATCCTGGGGCTTGGAGCCACATATTCTCAAACTTGAACGAGGTTTTTCCTTTTCTCAAACTTCTGCAATCTAGATGGATTGGATGATCTAATACCAGCATCGAAAATAGTCTTTTAACTACATTGGGATAATTATAATCCCATGCCACTGAGCTTAAGAAACTATTTATTTGTTCTGAGAACAAATAAATAGTTTCTTAAGCGATTGCAGGAGCCAGGAAGTTACAAATATTTGGATAAGATCACAGGTGAACTTGTTCAAGGTATAGTTGATGCTGGGTAAAAGGCAGGGCATGCAATGTGTGGTGGGTGTATAAGTGGGATGTTTTGGTTTTTCTTCACAGAAGAGCCTGTTTACAACTTTGGGGATGCAAATGAAAGTGATATTGCTAAGTTTGCAATCTATATACTTTGCTCCTCAACAGTTTGAGGTTGGATTTACAAGCTTGGCGCATACTCCTAAAGATATTAGGTTTTACAACAGAATTACTGTGGCAATGGCGATTTTGGTATCTATAGTCTTTGATTTACCTTCCCATTTTTTAAACCCCTCATAATTTTTGTTTTGTAGGTGGATTAAGAGTGTGTTGTAGTTGGTTTTCTTTAGTGATAAGGTGCATTTTTTCTTTTTGGTGGAATAGGCGTAGAAATACATTAAGCATAAATAGCTATGAAGTACGGGTGCGTTTCGGGACTCGGGTGCAGGTGCGGCGGGACTCGGGGATTAAAAAATTATTAAAAATATTTTTATTTATATTTTCTATATATTTTTACTACTAAAATATTCTAAAAAAATTGAGGAATGACAGATTTAGGATGTTTGGGCCTCATTAGAAGTAGATTTCGGCTGTTTCGGCGATTTTGGATGAAAATTTCGGCCTGTTTCGGCCGTTTCGGTCCGTTTCGGCCGTTTCGGTCGCTGGCCGATACGGACCGATACGGCCGATACGGCCCTTTTTTGGCCGAAACTTTCCCGGTTCGGCGCGAATCTAAGCCGATTCGGCGCGAGTCCGTGAAAAAAAAAAAAAAAAAAAAAAAAAAAAAAAAAAACTCAGACGCGGCACCGACGCGCGGGCAGCCGCGTCGGACGCCGCACCCCGCGTCGGACGCCGGTGCAGCACCCTCCCTGCCGCGTCCGTGCTTTCTAGATAAATAGAAATAAATCTATTACAAACTTTCGCTGCCCTATCAAGGGCCAGCATGCCCTTCACCACAGCCGGTGGGTAGTCAAAATAAACAACAGAGAGAAAGAGAAGTGCCATGTTTAGCCAATATATCAGCACATCGGTTGGCCTCTCTGTAGATAAAGGCATTATTTTGCAGCCATAGCTGCCAATCTCCCATGGTGAAGCGAATTTCACAAGGAATACCCAGATGCTTTGATGGGAAAGAGTTGACTGAGTTCAGATAAAGCCATTCCACAAAAGGCAAAGAGAAAGAGTTAAGTAGAGAATTTGGGATGCCAAGCTTCAACCAGAAATTTTAGCAATTCTATAATCTCTTAGGGCATGGAGCACAGATTCAGATTGAACATTACATTGGGGGCACCAAGGCTGAAGAGTAAAACCCCTTGAACCCAATACTTTACAAGTTGGAATGCTGTTGTGGCAACATAACCACAGGAAGTACATGATCCTTAGGGATGATTTGATTTTCCAAAACAAAGCAGATGGGAAGAAACAGGGTTCAGGGGATTTAACCCTTGGCCATTATATAAACAACTTTTAGAGAGAAAAAGCCATTGTTTGAGAAGGCCCAGGTAGTAGAACCTTCAGGGTCGGGGTTAAAGGAAAAGGGGATTGTTGTGACAGCCTGAATAATATGTTCCGGAAGATTGAAAGAGGGCGGCCAGCCCTTGTTGTTTTACATCATAAACAGAGAGACAATCCTCTTGAAAGGATAGTGGACCTTCAATGCGTTGACGGATTGGCCCAGAAGATAGCCAAAAATCATACCAAAAATTTCTACTAGTGTTGTTGTTGGTTTATTTATTTTTAAATTCAATAATTACAACAGGAAAGAATGGTTTTGAAACCTGTACTTTTCCGTTGGTAATACTAGACAATGCTAGTTGAGCTACAAGATTCTTGTCGATATGATTTTTTATTGACTAATGTAAGCCTCTTTGTATCTTTTGCTTAAGCTACCCTTTTTGTGTTTGTGTCATCATTTGAGTGTATTATTTACTCATAAAGCTTGTTTCCAAATGTGGTATTTGTTAGCACTCAACATTATTTACCATTCAACAACAGTTTTAGCACTCAACATTATTTTTTAAAACCGAACCATTAGATAGAATAAATAAATAAATAAATAAATAAATAAATAAATAAAAGGCAAATAATTAGGGGCGATTGATATATGAGTCCAAACAACAGTTTTCAATTTGGGCCAAAAAGAGAAAAGTGTGTTTACTAGGAGTGTTCAATTAAAAGTGTTTAGTCATAGTTCTCAATTTAGGGTATTTTTAAATACTATATTTTGAGAACATATCCAAAGCCGTTTTTAGTTTTTAAGTAACAATGTTGAGTGGCATGGTTGTAAATATTTTGAAAAACATGGAACCCACAAGACTGACTTGATTTGGACTAAACATGAATGTCTCTTTCTCACAAACTCAAATCTCTTTCCTGCTCTCTCTTTTCACTCAGAACTTTCTCTCTCTCAATAGTCCTTAGGCTTCATGCAACGTTGTTGAAATCTCTGAGTCAACTCACGATGGTTGTTTGGTGGTCCAAAGCAACACATCGTTCCACCCATATGGCACCCAGGGGCGGTGCTATGTGTTAATCAGGGTGGTCACTTCACTTGAAATTTTTTATTTTTATACATCTTAAAAAATAATTTTAAATTAATATGGGACCATTGCCCACCTTAAAAAATTTAAAAAAAAAAAAAATTTTGAACACCCTAAATAAAAATTTGAGCCCATTAGAAAGAAAATTTGACATTTACAAAATTTTTATCCATTGAGGGTTGAACCAAAAAATTATCTAGACAAATACAAATCAACTCAAAAGCCCAAACAAAACACAAATGAGCCATTGTTGAATTTAAGATATCATTTCCACAACCCACATGTTCTAGGTGTCAATCACAATTTCTAAAATATCCTTAACCATTTGCTAATGACAAAGATCCGTTTGTAAAAATGCAACAAAAACTCTCACAGGCTCACCTCTCCCCAAATATCAGCTTCTTGGTGCAAGCTGTAGCAAATGGTGGAGAAAATTGTAACAAAATTTTCGGTGTTTGTTGGACACATTGGGTAGGAGACTCCTGAGCTCAATATACCCAAAATACGTAAGGAAAAATCATCTCTAGGCTTCTGAGCCAGACACATTTTTATGAACAAATGCTCGTATCTCACCTTCCCTCAAAAATATTGCCGGATGCTTTACTTTATCTCTCTAGCTAGATTGCTTGGTTTTTTTATTGTGGGTTAGATTAAAGACATTTCTTTATTTGTGGCTTAACATTGTAGGGCTTACAAAAAACAATTAATATGTGGCTTAGAAAAAGGGCATTTCAGTAGGGATATTAAAAAAAAAACATCGAAAAAGCCAATGCTTGAGCCTTGAAGTGAATATATTGATATTATTATATACAATGTAAAACATTTGTTTGCAATTAAAAAAGATGTTAAGATATAAAAGAATGACAAGATAATATTCATAGAAAGTTATGTCATTTTTAGTAATTTGCATTGAAGTTGCAATTTTAAATCAATAGCTCAATTGTCAAACTGCAATTTTATCAAATGTTTAATTGTGATTATTTAGATTGTGTTTTCAGAAGACATATTTTAAAATCACTAATTTTTTATTTTAAAAAAAAAACGCTTTTTTTAAACAGCCAATCGGTTAGTGCTTGGTTTAACACCTTTAGTTGAATTTATTGGATTTATGTGATACATTTTGTACATACACATATGCACTAATTTGAATGCTTTATTGAACATGAATAATGTAATGGTTGAATGCTTAAGTTGAATGTGTTGAGTTGAATGAACTTAGAGTATATCCTTTATTTTTTTATTAGAACTATGGATAAATTTCTTACAAGGAAATCACTTGTATTGTAAGATTCATCTTTTAAGCAAATTTGTAGTGACTTGAATAATTTTCTGTTAGATCCTAGGCTATGAAAAAATGTCTCATCTTTTCATTCTAATGATCAAGATAAAATAAGAAAAGCGTATTTACAAATAGGTTATTGTCAACCTCTTAGTCATGGTTTCCTTAAAAAAGAAATTAGTTGAGCATTGTGTTGATTGAATCCTGTAGGGACACAAATATCTGGCCTTTTGGGCGAGCTAACAGAATAGCTGGAGGCCCAGCATATATTTAATACCCAACAATGTATTTGTAAAGAGAGTGGATTAAAGATTATTGGATTGGACACATATGGGTTGAAAGCCCAAATATGGTGGTATTCAGATGTGTATTAATAAGATGATCGAGAATTACAATACTCTCTTCAACACCGTCCGAGGAGAATATCAGTACAAGTGTTGTTAAGGAACTTTTCTCTCCTTCTTTCCTTTCTTTTTCTTCTCTCCTTTTTTTCCCGTCCCCTTTTCTAGTTGCTTTTCCTTCTCTTTATATGCCCTCTCCCTTGCATGGGCCCTTTCTGTTCATTCTTGTCCCATCCCCCCCTTCCTGAGCCTTCCTGGGGCAGCTGTAAAGGAGGGGATCACTGTTTAGGAGTCTTTTCACATTAATGCGGCCATGATGTTAGTTGCAGAGCCATAAATGCGGTGGCAGTAGCCTTTCACTTAATATCTGATTTTCATCATCAGTCTTCGCGGTCAACACAAATTAGGGGATTCTTTGGGAGAGATAAGATTGAGACTGGGACGCTCATTCGGGACACTCTTCCAGCCATCCGAGCAGGAGGTCTCCTCGGACAAGGCCTTCCTTTACGAGATTCACACTTCAGCATCGAATCGGGTTGGACAAGTACTCCACGAGATGTTGTCCTCGGACGTCCAGGTCTCCTCGGACAAGCCCACGGCCTAGGATCTGATGTTGGACAAGCCCACGGCCCAGGATCTGATGTTGGGCCCTCTGCCCCCACAATAGCCCCTCAAAGTTCCAGTGTTCTCCTTTTATCCGAGGAGAAAGGTGGGACTTTGATTTCTACAAGGCTGAATCCCATCAAGCGCTCCAACAACTCCACGTGGATGTGACGTTTCGCGAGACTTCCACTTTCCAAAGACGCTTTGGAAGTTGTAGCGCATCCTTTATTACTCTGGGTGGCGCTCTGTCCCCTTGATCAACGGTTGGAGGTAGATCGTGCGGTTGGGATTTCCTATGAAATTTTGAGCGGGATATAGCCCACCACTTTCGCATGCTAGGTATAAAAAGGCCGTGAGAAGGTGGGTTTCCTCACTTTACCTACGTTCAAGCATCCAGTATTCCAATACATACTACCAGCATTCGTTACATCGTCTTAGACATTCCGAGGAGACCTTTATAAAGATTCCTAGGTTTCTAAGAGCTTTTCGAACTTACAATATCGTCCTCCTTCGTAAGTATTCTCTTCCTTAGTCATTCCATCTTGGTTAAGTACCTCGGCCATCTTCGTCCTCCTTTCCATCTTCGCCTTTAGGGGAGTTTCTTAGCAAGCCTTTACCCTTAGATATCGATATGGGTAGATTCAAGAACTTAGTTGATATCCCCGCGGCCATAGAGCGTTTTAAGGCGAAGTATAATATTCCCGAGGGGGTTAGCCTCCGTTACTGTTCACCGGAGGACATTTTAGTTTCCCGGAGGACCGGGGAAGTGGTCATCCCTGTGATTGCCTTTTTAGAAGGGGGAATGTCCATTCCCATGGGTGACGTCACTAGGGAGTACCTTAGGAATCACAGATTGTGTCCACACCAATGTGCTGCCAATGTGTTTAGGATTCTGGGGTGTGTAGATGCCCTTAACGAAATGATGGGCCTAAGACTTACCTGGCATGACGTCGTACACATGTACAAATGTCATTCCCTGAAGGAGGGGGGATACTACTTGAAGTCCCGCTCTCCGGTCGTAAAAATGATCTCGTGCCTCCCAAAATCCAACAAAGGCATGAAGGACGATTACGTCATCGTCTCGGGGGCATGGCATGACGGCCACCACTGTCCGACCACTGAGGGGGAGCCAGGTGGGGTACTCTGGGATTAGATTAAGGCGATTATAGGGCTTGCAGTTTAGATTTGCCTTTATTTTACTGTACATACGTTTAGCCTCAGAATCGTGATGACTAACTTCGTGTTTTTTTCTCTTGATTGTCGTTACAGATAGACGGTTCGTCTCCCCCAACATCAATTTCGTGAACGTGCAAGGGTTGAATTACCTGTTGCGCTCGGAGGTATTCCCCCATACGGACGGCCAGCTGCGTGCCGCTCATTTGATATTGGACTTCACTCCAATATCCGATAGCTTCCAAGACGTCGGGGACTCTATCCGATCAGGGGACAAGAGGATTCACCGGATAGACGTTTCTCGGCAAGGATTCTTGGCAAGCAAAGACCTTCCCCCAGTCCCTTGGCCGCTTCAACAAGTTGCCCCTCAAGAAGTGTCACGAAGGGAAAGCTCCGCCTCAACTCTACCATCATTGGAGGCAGAAATAGACCAATTCCACTTTGAAGGGGAGGAAGAAGTACAAAACCAACCTCTCGACTCTCAACGTTCCGAGACCCCGGAAGACACAGAAGAGATGCCTTTACAGCCGAGGAAGGGGTTGAAAGCCTTGATAGCAGGGCGGAACGAGGGGACGTCCTCAAAAGAGGCCCCTAAAGAGAAGGAGACCAGCAAGCTCCCTCCTCCGCCTCCACCAACCACCACGACCGGTCTCCTTCCTATCCCAGATTTAAAGAGGAAGAAGAAAGTTGTGGAATTAGACGCCGAGGAGGGCGAAGTGTCTCCTCGGCAGCAACGAGGAGGGAAGCAGCAGAGGAAGGAAGATAAGAGGGTCTCTCCGCCAAGGGCCCGAAGTGAACCCCATTCCCGAGAGGTTCAGCAGCCACAAGTTTGGGCTCCTCGGCTGGAATTGGATGGAGCTCCAATCACTGTGAACGCGTCCATACGCGAGTTCCAAAATGGCCACTCGGGATATGTCGCCGAGGCCCTGGAGCGCCTGCTGCTTCTCCCTCGGGATATGGACACAGTGAGGGCCTGGAGGCAGGCCGACCTCTTTATGTCCATGAAGAGGGACTTAGCCATGGTAAGTCCATGGTTCTCTTTGTACACATATATAAGTTACACATTTTCATTACCTTCATATAATTTGGTGTTTCTTATCTTGCAGCTGACTCAGCAGGTTTATGTCGCGGAGGATTGGGTCAGGGACGCCCGCAATCTGGCCAGGGCCGAGACCCAATCCTGCAAAGAAGTGGAGAAGACCCTGGGGGAGCTTAAGCATCAAAAGCTCGAGCTGTCCAACAAGCTAATAAAAGAAGAAAGGGACAGGAGGAGTGCTCAGGCTGGGCTGCAGAACGCCCAAGACCAGGCCGAGGACCAGCGGAAGAAGCTACACATGACCGAGATAGAGCTGGCCACTGCGAGGCAACTGGTTTTAGACCTTCGCACCCGAGCCGAAAAGGCCGAGAAAGCTGAAAAAGAGGCCAAAGGGGCGCTGAGGGCGGCAGAGGCCGAGAAGGAGGCTGCATACCTCCGAGGCATTGAGGAAATTGAGAGGAGGCTTGCAGAGGAGGTAACTGAAGTTTGCAGGGACTACTGCCAATCCACATGGGAGGAGGCTTTGAACATGGCTGGAGTCCCTGCGGACTCGGAACTTAGGCTGCCAGGGAAGACGTATTTCCACCCGGATCTCGCCTTGATGCCGGCCGGCCCCTCCTCCTCGTCTCCTCGTGCCTTGGAGCAAGCGAGCCAAGCGGTGATTCCACCCGGAGCGGCTCAGGAAACTCAAAAACAGATAGATGCCCCGGGTGAGGCACCGGTGTCCGCGGACCCTGATCGAGTCGAGGACGCGGCTCCCTCAGCGACCCTGCCAAGCGATGAGGGTCACCCCCTTTCCTAGGTCGGGCAAGTTTAGAGTTAGGCTGCTAGGGTACTTTAATTGCTTTTGAGAATAATTCCAAATTTGTACTTAACGAGCAGATCATATATTTAACTATTGTATTTTAAATTTGTGAATCAATGAAAGCATTTTTTCAGACTTCATCCGTTTCCAATTTCTGTTTATTTCTTTGCGCAAGGTTTATGTTTATGGACAGAAACCCAAAACCCTGGTTTTGACTTAATAAGTGCTGAGTACAATTTGTCGTCATAACATTGACTCGTTAAATTAAATAAGAATAAATGCTTAGAGTGTGCAGCCTGAGTGATTGTGTAGAATTAACTCTTTGAATAATTCTAAGAACACGATTTGAAAGGATAGACTCGTTTGAGACTTCATGTCACCTTTAAAGGAATGAGTGGAGAGTGACATTTCATCCGAGATGGTTGATCCGAGAGATTGAACCAGACAGGGATTACGTTCAACATTTACGAGCGTTAATTTGCCCAAGGTAGATGGTCCGAGGAGCCAGGCCTGACCAAGGTTCTGTTTAACACTTAGTAGTGATATTAATTTACCCAAGGTGTGTGGTCCGAGGGACCAGGCACGACCAAGGTTCTGTTTAATATCTAGTAATGTTAATTTACCCAAGGTAGGTGGTCCGAGGAGCCAGGCCTGACCAAGGTTCTGTTTAACACTTAGTAGTGATATTAATTTACCCAAGGTGTGTGGTCCGAGGGACCAGGCACGACCAAGGTTCTGTTTAATATCTAGTAGTGATATTAATTTACCCAAGGTGTGTGGTCCGAGGGACCAGGCACGACCAAGGTTCTGTTTAATATCTAGTAGTGATATTAATTTACCCAAGGTGTGTGGTCCGAGGGACCAGGCACGACCAAGGTTCTGTTTAATATCTAGTAATGTTAATTTACCCAAGGTAGGTGGTCCGAGGAGCCAGGCCTGACCAAGGTTCTGTTTAACACTTAGTAGTGATATTAATTTACCCAAGGTGTGTGGTCCGAGGGACCAGGCACGACCAAGGTTCTGTTTAATATCTAGTAGTGATATTAATTTACCCAAGGTGTGTGGTCCGAGGGACCAGGCACGACCAAGGTTCTGTTTAATATCTAGTAATGTTAATTTACCCAAGGTAGGTGGTCCGAGGAGCCAGGCCTGACCAAGGTTCTGTTTAACACTTAATAGTGATATTAATTTACCCAAGGTGTGTGGTCCGAGGGACCAGGCACGACCAAGGTTCTGTTTAATATCTAGTAGTGATATTAATTTACCCAAGGTGTGTGGTCCGAGGGACCAGGCACGACCAAGGTTCTGTTTAATATCTAGTAATGTTAATTTACCCAAGGTAGGTGGTCCGAGGAGCCAGGCCTGACCAAGGTTCTGTTTAACACTTAATGATGAGCAGTATCAGAAACTGTAATAAGAGAATTGAAAATTTCATTTAGTAGTAGTACCTTTTCAGGTTATTTACATTCCAGGGATGTGGCACAGCCCTTTCATCTAAATCTTCTAAATAAAAGGCTCCTATCCCAGCCACTGATAGAATACGGTAAGGGCCTTCCCAGTTAGGTCCCAACTTTCCCCAGGCCGGATTCTTCGCCGTACCAACGACTTTTCGTAAAACCAAATCTCCTGGTGCTAGTGGTCTTAGTTTGACATTGGTATCATAACTTTGCTTGAGCTTGTGTTGGTAATAGGCTAGTTGAACTGCAGCACTTTCTCTGCGCTCGGCGATTAGGTCCAGATTGCTCCTCAGCTGTTCGTCGTTGTGGGCCAAGGTGAATGAACTGGTCCTGAGTGTGGGAAACCCAGTCTCTATGGGAATGACCGCCTCTGCACCATACGTCAAGGCAAATGGGGTTTCTCCGGTAGATCGCCGAGGAGTGGTCCTGTATGTCCAGAGCACATGCGGTAACTCTTCCACCCATTTTCCTTTGGCGTCGTCCAACCTCTTCTTGAGACCGTTCACTATGACTTTATTAACTGCCTCAGCTTGGCCATTTCCTTGGGGATATGCAGGGGTGGAGTATCTATTTGTAATGCCCAGTCCACTGCAGAACTTTCTGAACGCTTTGCTGTCGAATTGGAGCCCATTGTCCGAGATGAGGGTATGAGGCACCCCGAACCGTATGACGATACTCTTCCACACAAACTTCTGGACGCCAACATCCCTGATGTTGGCTAACGGCTCGGCTTCAACCCATTTGGTGAAATAATCTGTTGCAACGACCAAGTATTTCTTACTTCCGATTGCCTTAGGGAAAGGCCCAACAATGTCTAGGCCCCACTGAGCGAAAGGCCAAGGACTTGACAGAGGATTCAGGACTCCTCCCGGCTGATGTATATTAGGGGCAAATCTCTGGCACTGATCGCACTTCTTCACGTACGCCTGTGATTCTCTTTGCATGTTCGGCCACCAGTACCCCTGAGTTAAGGCCCTGTGTGCTAGGGACCTTCCCCCAGTGTGACTGCCACAAATTCCCTCATGCAGCTCCTCAAGGAGCAACTCGGTAGCATCAGGGTGTACACATAGCAGATAGGGTCCGGAGAAAGAACGCTTGTATAGCCTATTGTCCTCTGATAGCCAGAACCGAGGGGCCTTCCTTCTCACCTTGTCGGCTTCGGCCTTGTCAGCTGGCAAGACATCCTCTCGGAGATAAGATATCATAGAGTCTATCCAACTCGTCCCTACCCTGGCCTGACAGATGCTAGGCCCTTCAACTTCTTCCGAATGCCTCTGTACGTCTTCCACCAGGATAAGCCGGGGCAGCCCCTGAGCTGAGGTGGTTGCAAGGGTCGCCAGAGAATCCGCGTGCGTGTTACCACTTCGAGGAACATGTTGCAAATCGAATGACTTGAACCGCGACTGCAGCTGTTTGACCTGCTTCAGATATTTCTGCATTCTTTCATCACGTGCTTCCAACTCTCCTCGGACTTGGCCAACGACCAAAGCTGAGTCCGAGAACACCTCAAGGACGCTACCCCCCATTCTTCTGACCATAGACAAACCGATCAGCAACGCTTCGTACTCAGCCTCATTATTAGTTGCCGAGAAGTTTAGTCTTAAAGATTTTTCGATGACAACGTTGTCGGGGGATATTAAAACTAGCCCCACTGCTGAACCTCGTTGGTTGGCTGCACCGTCCACATACAATTTCCAGGATTCAGAGTCTTGCACGGCGATGAGACCAACTGAATTTTCATCCGTGGGAATTACTCCAGTAATCTCATCTAACACGGGCTCAGCAAACTCGGCCAACAGGTCGGCTAGTACCTGCCCCTTGATCGAGGTGCGAGGCATGTACTTAATGTCGAAAGCCCCCAGTATGGTACCCCATTTGGCAATCCTTCCCGTATAGTCTGCACTCTTGAGCAGCGACCTGAGCGGGAGCTGGGTAAGGACCACAACCGTATGTGATTAGAAATAATGAGGGAGCTTACGAGTGGCATGAATTATCGCAAAGATAGCCTTCTCGAGTGGCAGGTAGCGGACCTCGGCCTCATGAAGAGATTTACTCACATAGTAAACAGGCTTCTGGACACCATTGTCGACTCGGACGAGTACCAGACTCACCGCATGTGTGGCTACCGCAATGTAGGCGAATAGGATCTCGTCCGTTGAAGGGCTAGACATGATGGGTGGTCGAGCTAGGTATTCTTTCAGCTGTTGAAAAGCTAGAATACACTCCTCATTCCATTCGAATCCCTTCCACTTATTAAGTAGTTGGAAGAAAGGTCTACATCTCTCTGCGGATCTGGAGATGAACCGGTTGAGAGCGGTAGTCATCCCAGTCAACTTCTGCACTTCCTTTGGGTTCCGAGGAGGTTGTAGACTGTTAATTGCCTTTATTTGATCGGGGTTCACCTCGATTCCCCGATGAGTGACCATATATCCCAGGAATTTCCCTGATCCAACGCCGAAAGAACACTTCGAAGCGTTGAGGCGTAATTTGTGTTTCCTTAAGATCTCAAAGATACTCTCCAGGTCCGAGATGTGGTCGGGCTCAAGCTTACTTTTGACCACCATGTCATCAATGTATATCTCAATGCTCCTCCCTAGCAGTGGTTCAAACATTTTTGTCATCATTCGCTGGTAAGTGGAGCCTGCGTTCTTCAGGCCAAACGGCATCACCTTGTAATGGTAGTTCCCAATGGGAGTCACAAAGGCCGTTTTCTCCTGATCGTCCAGGGCCAGGGGGATCTGGTGGTATCCCTGGAAGGCGTCCAAGAAGCTCATACGTGAATGCCCTACGGTTGCATCCACCAATTGATCGATCCGCGGCATAGGGAAAGGGTCTTTTGGACAGGCTCGGTTCAGATCGGTGAAGTCCACGCATACGCGCCATTTCCCATTTTTCTTCTTCACCACCACTGTGTTAGCCAACCACTCAGGGTAGAACACTTCCCTGATAGCCCCAGCCTGCTTGAGTTTATTCACCTCATCCTTGACAGCGTCAGAATGTTCTCGGGATGAGCGCCGAGGTGGCTGCCTTTTAGGTAGTGCAGCCGGGCTCACACTGAGATGATGACAGATGAACCCGGGATCTACCCCCGGGGCTTCGTAGGAATTCCAGGCAAACACATCCACATTACCCCTAAGGAAAGACAATAACTCTTCCTTCTCCCGAGGGGGTAGCTGATCCCCAATCTGGAAAAACTTGTCTGGATCTTCTCCGATAACGATTCTCTCCAATTTTTCACATTGCTCCTCGGACGGATCCTCGGCTCCATGGGGATCCGGGAACGTTGATTGCTATGAATGCCCGACTGAGGTGGTCATCAGCTCGGCATCCTGCTGATGCGAAATGGCAGCTATGAGGCACTGCCTTGCCATAGGCTGGCTTCCTATTATCTCCTCTACTCGTCCTCCAGACGGGAACTTGACCTTTAAGTGCAACGTCGAAGAAACTGCCCCCAAGGCATGGAGCCAAGGTCTGGCCACGATGGCCGTGTGGGGGGAATAAGCATCCACGACGATGAAGTCAACTTTAACTATCTCGGACCCTGCTTGCACAGGCAGCCTAATCTGACCCTTTGGGATGACAGTCTTCCCGTCGAAACTGACTAGGGGCGATTCGTACGCAGTCAGATCTTCAAGCCGTAGGCCCAAACCCCTGTACAGGTCTGGATACATAATCTCGGCTCCACTCCCCTGATCAACCATCACTCTCTTCACATCGTACCCTCCTATTCTGAGGGTAATGACCAAGGCGTCGTCGTGGGGTTGTATTGTCCCCACCTTGTCCTCATCCGAGAAGCTCAATGCTGGTCGGGCCTCCATTCTTGCGCGTTTCGCCTCTTAATTATCTGCCTCAGCAGGCGTCCCCAAGATAGACATCACTCCTGAGGGGCAGGATCCAGTTCTCCCGGGGGCCACGAAGATGACGTTAATCGTGCCCAAAGGGGGCCTTGATGAGGCAGTCGCCGAAGCCCCTGGCCTAACATGATCTCCTTGGCTGTCTGGCCGGTAAACGAACCGCTGCAACTTCCCCTCTCTCGCCAGTTGCTCCAAAAAGAATTTCAACGTTCTGCAGTCCTCGGTGGTGTGCCCACGCTCTTGATGATACTGGCAATGAAGGCTCTGGTTGCGCCTCAGGGGATCTCCTCCCATCTTGTTCGGCCATTTGAAGTATGGCTCATTCTGAATTTTCTCTAGAATCTGATGAATGGGCTCTCGGAATACGGTATGAACAGCTTGCGATACGGTAGATCCGGACCGCCCACTATAATCTCTCTGCGGCTTGCTATTGCTGTATCGGTCCGACCTGAAGTCCCTCCTCTCTTGAGGGACAGCCTTTGCTTTTCCCTTTCCAAGTAATTGGTCCTCTTCGACCCGCTTGTATTCGTCTATGCGATCCATCAGTCGGCGCACGCTCCTCACAGGCTTCTTGGTCAGAGACTTCCTTAGGTCGTGCTCGGCTGGCAAGCCGACCTTGAATGTCCTTACAGCGACATCATCGAAACTTCCTTCGATCTCATTAAACATCTCCCAGTACCTGTCTGAGTAGGTCTTTAGTGTCTCTCCTTCGCGCATGGACATGGATAGCAAGGAGTCTAAAGGCCGGGGTACCCTGGTGTTCGTCACGAACCGAGAGCAGAAGGCTCTAGTGAGCGCCTGGTAGGATCCGATAGAATTTGCTGCGAGACCATCGAACCACCTCATGGCCGCAGGCCCCAGGCTGGAAGGGAACACCTTGCACATGAGGGTCTCGTTCCGAGAATGGACAGCCATTTTTTGATTAAAATGACTCACATGCTCCACGGGGTTAGTCCTTCCGTTGTATGCGGTGAAGGTAGGTTGTGCGAAACGTCGAGGAAGGCTCCCTCCCTCGATACCGCGCGTAAAGGGCGACCTGGAAATTTGATTGAGTGCCCTTGTCATGGTATCACTCCCTGTGCCCCTTGAGTACGTATTTCTGCTCCTGCGGTCATGGTGATGTTCTTCCTCGTAGGAGAAATACTCGCTTGGTGGTGTCCTAGAGCGGGGTCTATAACTATCATCTTCCTCATCTCCGTAAGAGTCATCCGTGTCAGATGGGCTGCTTGACGGACTACGTCTCCTCCGTGTGCGGCGCAACTTCCTCTCGAGGTGATCAATTTTACGTTGCATGGCCTTCTGAGTCTGGCCACCAGCGTTCCGACGTTGACTCCTTGCAGTATGGTTCGTATGCACGCTTCCTTCGCGATCCCTCTGGCGCTCGAGGTGCAAAAAGTGGTCGATGTGCTGAGAATCAGCTGACCCCGCTCTGTCTGCTCTAACCATAGTTCAAGCTGTAACACACAGGTATCACAATAATCTTCCCACAGACGGCGCCAATTGTAGGGACACAAATATCTGGCCTTTTGGGCGAGCTAACAGAATAGCTGGAGGCCCAGCATATATTTAATACCCAACAATGTATTTGTAAAGAGAGTGGATTAAAGATTATTGGATTGGACACATATGGGTTGAAAGCCCAAATATGGTGGTATTCAGATGTGTATTAATAAGATGATCGAGAATTACAATACTCTCTTCAACACCGTCCGAGGAGAATATCAGTACAAGTGTTGTTAAGGAACTTTTCTCTCCTTCTTTCCTTTCTTTTTCTTCTCTCTTTTTTTTCCCGTCCCCTTTTCTAGTTGCTTTTCCTTCTCTTTATATGCCCTCTCCCTTGCATGGGCCCTTTCTGTTCATTCTTGTCCCATCCCCCCCTTCCTGAGCCTTCCTGGAGCAGCTGTAAAGGAGGGGATCACTGTTTAGGAGTCTTTTCACATTAATGCGGCCATGATGTTAGTTGCAGAGCCATAAATGCGGTGGCAGCAGCCTTTCACTTAATATCTGATTTTCATCATCAGTCTTCGCGGTCAACACAAATTAGGGGATTCTTTGGGAGAGATAAGATTGAGACTGGGACGCTCATTCGGGACACTCTTCCAGCCATCCGAGCAGGAGGTCTCCTCGGACAAGGCCTTCCTTTACGAGATTCACACTTCAGCATCGAATCGGGTTGGACAAGTACTCCACGAGATGTTGTCCTCGGACGTCCAGGTCTCCTCGGACAAGCCCACGGCCTAGGATCTGATGTTGGACAAGCCCACGGCCCAGGATCTGATGTTGGGCCCTCTGCCCCCACAAATCCTAATTGGTATAAAGAATAAAACTTTAAGTATTTAATTTTTATTTATTTATGTGTGTGATGTTAATATATTCAAGTTTTATTTTTATTAAATTTTATTAAGTTTTTTAGTTGTCTTCCCCTGGGAATTTTCTTTTATTGAATAATTTATGTCATATGTGAAATCTCTTTGAAAGAATAGGGGGACTACAATAGGTTTCAGCATGTTTCTCCAATCTTTGTTATATAAAGTTAATACACATATTACATTGGACACCACTCTATTCTTTGAAATATTTCACCAACCTTTGTTATATAAAGTTAATCTACATATCACATCGGAATAGGGGACTCACATATTTCTCCAATCTTTGTTATATAAAGTTAATCACATCGGACTTTGTTCTTTGTTATATAAAGTTAATCCACATCCTTCTTTAAAAAAAAAAAAAAAAAGTTAATCCACATGTCACATCCAGCGGACTTTGTTCTTTGTTATATAAAGTTAATCCACATATCACATTGTCCCATAGTATCATTTAAACTTTTTATAGTAAATATATATATATATATATATATGATATATATATATATATATATATATCTCTCTCTTTAAAAAATTAATTTTAAATTAATATGAGGTGTTGATCACCTACCAAAAAAAAAACTTTGAGCAGCTTAAATAAAAATTTGAGTTTATTAAAAATAAAATTTGACCGTTCCGAAATTTTGTTCAATTAAATGTTGAACCAAAAAATTGTCTAAACAAATACAAATCAACTCGAAAGCCCAAACAACAACACAAATCAGCCATTTTTGAATTTAAGATTTCATTTTCACAATGCACAAGTTTTAGATGTCAATTTCTAAAATATCCTTAACCATTTGCTAATGACAAATATCAGTTTATAAAAATGCAACACAAACTCTCATGGGCACCTCTCCTCAAATATCAGTTTCTTGGTGCACCAAAAATTATTTGTGGGTGCCAGTTAACTCGACTGGTAAAGTCATTCATAGTTTAATAAGAGATTTGTGATTTAATCTCTATCTACACAAAAATATTATTAATGTTTTAACCTGATGATAAAAAGCTATCATCAAAAACAGGCATTATAGGTTAAAACTCTCTCTAAAAAATAAAAAAATAAAAGGAAAAATTATCTCTAAGCTTCTAAGCCAGACACATTTTTATGACCAAATGCTCGTATCCCACCCCCTCTAAAAGATGTCACCAGATGCTTAAATTATCTCTCTAGGCAAATGCTTGGTTTTTATTGTGGCTTAGATTAAATACCTTTCTTTATTTGTGGCGTAGCATTGTGGAGCTTAAAAAAAAAGTGGTTTAGAAAAAGGGCATTTCAGTAGGGATTATAAAAAACAAATCAGAAAAGCCAACGCTTGAGCCTTGAAGTGAATATATTGATATTATTATATACAATTCAAAACATTTGTTTGCAATTGAAAAAGATGACAAGATAATCTTCATAGATTGTTCAGTCCTTTTTAGTAATTTGCATTCAAATAGCAATTTTAGCTCAATAGCTCAACTGTCAAACCACAGTTTTATCAATTGTTTAATTGTAATTTTTAAAATTTTGTTTTTAAAAGGTATATTTTAAAATTGCTAATTTTTTTTATTAAAAAAAATGCACTTTTTTTTCAAACAGGCAGTTGGTTAGGACTTGGTTTAGTATTTAGCTGAATTTTTTGGATTTATGTGATACATTTTTTACATATGCATATGTACTAAAATAATGTTTGAATGCTTTATTGAACATGATTAATGTAATGATTAAATACTTAAGTTGAATGTGTTGAATGAACTTATAGTTTATCCTTTATTCTTTGTTAGAACTATGGATAAATTTCTTATAAGGAAATAACTTGTATTGCAAGATTCATCTTTTAGGCAAATTTTTATTTACTTAAATAATTTTCTTTAGGATCCTAGGCTATGAGAAAAGGTCTCATTTTTTTCATTCTAATAATCATGATGAAATAAGAAGAGCATATTTATAAATAGGTTCTTGTCAACCTTTTGGTCATGGTTTCCTTAAAGAAGAAATTAGTTAAGCATCGACATAATCCTAATTGGTTTAAAGAATACAAAAATTGGTTAGAACAAATCATAAAAAAGGATGATGCATTTTGTTTATATTGTTACTTATTTAAGCAAGATGTTCATAATTGAATAAGAGATCAATAGATGAATGATTGCTTGATCATGTACATTAAAAAAGGTATAGCTGATAATATTAATAATGAAACTATCATATAACAATTTTAAAATATAAAAATTCATAATTTTTTTTTTTATATAAATATGAAAACTTGTAAAAGAAAATTTTATACTTTGCATTTCAATTTCTGAAGTTGGGGAGGCCTAAGTAATATTGTCAGGAATGTCAATACTCAATAGTGTCCGTGTCTTCCCTTTTTTTTTTTTTTTTTTTTTTGAATATTCAAAAAAATAAAAATAAATAAAATATGGGCCTTCCGACTTCCTAGAGCTGATCCTGCTGATAGGCTGATAGGCAAAGCCAGAGGATAATACAATGAGTAAGTTTAGGCCCAATGTCCAATTACATGCATGAGTATTTAAGTAAATCACACTATCAATTTTTGGGCTGTGCTTGTAGATATCAAGTTTACACTCAAAATTTTTTGCTGAAAGTACTGGTAAAATTAGTTAAAATAATACAGTAGGACTAATAAATAGTACCAAAAAATACAGTAAAACTTATAAATAGTTGGCAAAAATAATCTTTGCCAAACAAACCATAAGTTGCTTTTGATCATTTCTCCAAGTGTAGAAGCCCTTCTAGACACTAACAAATCATGTTTTCAAGACATTTATAATAAATTGCCGTCCGACTTGAATCTACTAAGCATGCAGCCAGTGTACATATTGAACCATAAAAAAATTTATTAAAAAAAAATGCAAATTTTTAAACGGTTAACCCAAAAGTCCAAGGTGGACCCGGGCCTAAGGTCTAAGAAGGAAGAAGTTTATAATTTATATGCAAGGGATGAAGTGGGCCTAAAGAGTTTAGGCTTGAAGTGGGTCTAATATACCAAAACAAGCTTGAGTTGGCCCCGAGGCCCAGAACAAGAAAAGTTTATAACTATAGATGACACAGACATCGGCCTAATGTCCCAAAGGAACAACAACATAGACCCAAAGAATTGACGAGACAAGGATGGCCCAATAAAGGAAACCGCACACAGGCTAGGCGAAACCAAGAAGTGGGTCGGTCCTGTTATATAACCCTTATTTCCTCTCATTCCGTTCACAATTCCCAATTCCAAAACTCTCTTCTATGGCCGACGAAAGTTCATCGACTACGTCAAGGCCAAATGACGACAGATCCGCCATCGTTTTCGGCGGTTTCACCCGGTACAAGAAACCGTCGGTGAGGGATGATGGAGCCATCGTATCACAGATAGAATGGTTTTCCATTGATGTCCCAGACGCAGACGCAGACGCAGACTCACACTGTCAAAAGCAAAAGCTGAATCCGCTTTCGGTGATGGAGATTGAGAAAGAGTGTTACTTTGCAGCATTAGACTCCTCTATCTATTGTATTAGCAGTCATCACTATCGTGATCGGGTTCAGATTTTCGACCTTACCGGTGGTGATATTGATGGTTGGCAGCCTGGTCCTCCATCGATTGTTAGTAGAGTCGGGCCACACAAGTTCGTCGTCGACGGAAAGTTGTACATTTTAGGTGGTTTACGGGAAGTTGAGTCTCCCTGGATGGAAGTTTTAGATCCTAAAATAGGAGTGTGGAAACCGTTACCCAATCCTCCAGTGGAGATTGGCCATCATAGTCGGAATGTTGTCGCTCTTCTTCTTAAGCCCAAGAAGCAGATTCTTGTCAGTTCACTCCTTAGTCAACATACTCCTGACGATCGTCCTCTTGAATGTCGCTTCCTCACGTACAACATCGATGATCAGTCTTGGGAACCACTCGACACTCCCGTGTCCGTCTGCAAGCTACGTCCTCGCTGTGGTTTCAGGCAGAGGACTAATACTGCTTTAGCAGATGGTGATACTCTCTATTGGGTTTCCTTCGATTTTTTAGCTAGACATGAATTGGTTATACACGCTTACAATCTGATTACTGATGAGTGGTTCGAGGGCTATCTCAACACTTGCGATGAAATTTTTGGGAAGAAAGAATTACTATATGAGCATCGTCCTCACGGTCTTCTTCATTTAGGTCATAGTAAATTCTGTCTTCTCTTGCAGTCCTCCTTCATTCCTAATACTAATAGGAGGCAGAGGCGACGCGAACAGCACATTGAAATTCCTTACTTGTATTGTGTCATAATTGTTGTTTCTAAAATTTCTAACATGGACCCAGACGAAGAAGGTTTCAAGGACTTGAATATTTCAGTTGTGGCCACCCACAAGTATCCCATGGATCGCAGCATAGATATCTTGGATGCCCAGTTGCTGTAAGTTTCTCTCACCTCTTTACAAAGACTTAACAATTGTCTGATATGCTACTAATAGTAACCTGACTTGCAGGGATCACAGCTCTTATACATCAAAGCAGAAGAAACCAAAGTATTCATAAGATAATTTTCTGATGGTGGTTCTCTTCCTTTTGAGGAACAGGTTTGCTCTGCTCCACCTTCTTATGCAGTCACACGCTAGGGTATATTGGTGTCAATATCTCTATTAATTTCACATGGATATAAGGGTAACACAAGCAGCCCATATGAATACAGGAGTTCCCTTCCACCTTTGAGTACCTCGCGTGACATTATAAAATGAAAGATACATAATAATAAACAGAGCATAACAAAGACTAAAAAGGACTAGTCTTATGATAGCTAACGGGCTCAATCTTTATGAGGATTTATGTCCTATTTGCACGTGTGTGTGTGAGAGAGAGAGAGAGAGCGAGAGATGCTTTTGATTGACAAAAACCACAGTGGGCTCTCTAACTTGGTACAAATATTTTGCTTTTGGAGACCGTTTAATGGGTAGGTAAGCACATGACAATATTCACATTGTGGTCATATAGGTTTTAATGCTTAACTTAGTTGTAGACCTATCTGACTATGGTTGTAAATCTGGCATGATGATAAAAACTATTGATTTTGCAAAATGGATGGGTATCTATATGTTTAAATGCTTTGTAAATGTGTAATTCCTTTTGATGGCTCCAGAATTCTCTGAGTTCTAAAAATTAAACTGACTCCTTGAGAGTATTTTGCATGCCTAAAAAGTTAGTGCTCGGTAAGAATGTAGCTTAAATGAAATATGTCATTTACTAACACAGAATTTTGACAAGATTATTTCAAAGGTATCCTCTTATGTTTCATTTGCTTTATCTACAGCTTTGTTACCTGGTCTAAGTTGTTCACAATTGGAAGTTACCTTTTTAATGATTATATTTTGTAACTATTAATGTTTGTATTTTTTGCCATAGAAATTGCACAAATGAAAGATTGGATGAGATTGAGGAAGATGTTATGAATTTGGACATCAACAAAGAATTTATGGGTGGTACTCCTGCACTCTCTTTTGGTTGCTCCAACTTGATCAAATGCGATGCTTAGCATTTGACGAGTTTTCTGGAACTTATATTTTAGTTGAACTGTGTTCAGTTGAATTATGAAACTTCATTTGGGATGTCATATTTATAAAGGACTTTCTAGATTGTATGTTATAAGCACTTCCGTGTAATTATGAACTTTTGGATTGTATGCTTTAAGTCGAAACTACGTATTTTTCTATTTTTATGGTAGTTAAACGCAAGCTGAGCCATGCTATGTGTTTATTATTGTCATATTTTTATGGGTTGGTTACACTCTTTGAATATGCGTGTTAACTCACCTGTATGAGTTTATTTTCAAATCAAGCAAGTTTGACTCTGGCAAAGGTTTCATAGAAGTAGGTCAAAATATGGTCGTTTTTGGGAACTTTTATATATTTTTCATTTCATGTACCATTTCTCCATTATAATGTAATTTTTTTTAGGAAAATGTTAACGACTGCTGTACAGCATTTGTTAATAATTCATTTTAAAAAAATTTTGATACTACTTTTATGGGAAATGTAAAAAATTATCAAAATATTAATTTTTTTTTTTCATTTTCTATAAAAACTTTCTTTAAATAAATTATTAACAAGTGATGTACAACACCCTACTCTCTTTTTTATGTGATGGTTCTGTAAAGTCCTATTAGGTGCTACTTATTTTGGAGCTATGATTTGCTGGATCATTGTCAATTGCAGTACCCAAGTTCAAAAATTGTTGGTGGATTCTATTACATTTCATGTTTTTGGAATATTTTTTTTCTTTAGGCTCTCTAGGATAATTTGTACTAGAGATGATGATGATTTATGAATATTTCCGAATATTTTTTTCATCTCATACAAATCTGTGCTCAATTCGGTGTCTTTCCTGTGGTGGCCTGACTTGGCTTGAGGGTGCTGTAAAATTTCCAAGCCCAATGGTTTTTGTGGAACCAATGCTGAGCATATATTTCCATGGAAGAGTATCTGGCGTGCTAGGTACCCAAGAAGGCGTCATTCTTTTTGTGGACAGCTTTGTGGGGTAAGAATAAATGATTTTCGCAATTTATAACCTCAACAGGCGTGGCAGTAGAATAAAAGATTTTTGCAATTGATAACCTCAACAGGAGTGGTTTACTGCCTGTCAGTTGGTGTTGTATGTGTAGATGTAGTCGGTAAACAATGGATTATCTTTTGATCCATTGTCGTATTGCTCATGCTTTAGCAATGTGTTTATGATTTTTGGATTTATTGGGTGTTGTGTACAAAGTAGAATCCATTCTTTTTGGTTGGCATAATTGGCTTGGGAAATGTTCCTGAATGTATGAAATTTGGTTCCAGCATGCGTGATGTGCTTAGTTTGGAAGGAGTATGGAATTTAGAATAGAATGTATTTAAGTAAGGAAAAAAAAATAGAAAAAGAATGAATGAAATGGAATAAGTAATCTTGTTTGGATGTATAGGTGTATTTTGGAAGTAAGTGAAAAATTTTATAAATTTAAGGGATAATTACAGATTATCCACCTGTGATTTAGCCCGAATTTAACTTACACTTCTATGGTTTTATTTTTGACACTTTACTCACTTGTGGTTTATTTCGTTTATGCCTCGTAACCCACCTCTAATTTTTCCGTCACTCTAACAAGTTTCATCAAAGAATCAAATATATAATCAAATCAAACACTCCTCTTCCACGCATTCTCTCGCGCTTGCTCACCCACCTGTGTTACTTAAAGGTGGTTGAAAGGTTTTGATCCCCTTTTTATAAAGAATTGTTGGGGTTTGGCGGACATCGAAGTTCATTCCCACTCAATTTTTAGGTCGAACTATGTATTTTTCCATTTTTATGGTAGTTAAATGCGAGCTGAGCAATGCTATGCGTTTATTATTGTCATATTTTTATGGGTTAGTTATACTCTTTGAATATGCTTGTTAACTCACGTGTCTGATCTTATTTTCATATCAAACAAGTTTGACTCTGGCAAAGGTTTCATAGAAGTAGGTCGAAATGTGGTCCCTTTTTGGGAACTTTTATATTTTTTTTACTTTTGTGTACCATTTCTCCATTATAATGTAATTTTTTTAGGTGATGGTTCTACCAGTACTATTAGGTGCTACTTATTTTGGAGCTATGATTTGCTGGATCATTGTCAATTGCAGTACACCCAAGTAAAAAAGTTGTTGGTGGATTCTATTATATTTCATGTTTCTTGAATATTTTTTTCTTTAGGCTCTCTAGGATAATTTGTATTGGAGATGATGGTGATTTATGAATATTTTTTTCTGCACTTACAAATCTGTGCTCAATTCTGTGTCTTTCCTGTGATGAGCTAATTCAGTTTGAGAGTGCTGTAAAATTTCAAAATAAAGTAGGTGTATTTTGGGAGTTAGTAAAAAATTCATTAAATCCAATTTCATTCTCTCCAATTCCTCCCAATTTTGGAGAGAATGAAAATTTAAGATTTTGAGAAAATAGAGAAGAATGAGTATTTCCCCTTAACCATTCAATTCTCTCTCATTTAAACTTCCAAACAAGGGAATTTACTTTTCATTCTCTCTATTAAAACTCCCAAATGATGGCTTAATGATCATTTCATTTCATTTTATTTCCTTATGAACTCCCAAATGAAGCCTAAGAATGTAATATTTCAAAAAAAAAAATGTATTTGGAATGTTATAATATGTGTTTTTTTTTTTGTCTAATAAAATGATGTTACATCATTTTTATTATGCCACACGGTATCATTATATTGGACGAACTAAATATTTGGCAAATTTATGTTGCAAACGGAATACGACTTCAAAGGGTAAAATCAAAATTTTGAAATTTTTGGATGTAAAATTCAAAAACCCCTAAACTAGTGTGCTTTGGACTTTAGCCTAAAATTAACAAATACAGATTCTTGTATATATTTTTTGACTGAGATTCTTTTATATATATATATATATATATATATATATAAACAATGGTAAAGGAAAATTGATATAAACAAGGGGTAATGTCTAAAAACTAACTGGAGAATGGGAAATATGTGATGATGACATTGTGGAAAGACTTTTAGTTTCTAATAAAAAGGAAAAGAAGAAGTGTATTTTTTTCCTTTGGAATCACATTTGACTAACCTAATTACAAGTTAGTGTTTTTATTGACTTCCAAATTCTCATCTGTTTGTAGGCCCTAACTGCAAGTTCTATTTCTAAAGGTGATTATAGGACAATGAGAGACATTGCAAACTATGTATTAATGGTAGGCCTACCTTGTATGCTTTTCCATTGTGTTCTGTGTCTGATGCAAACCTTTAGTTGAGTAGATTTTATTCAAGGTTGATGTTTATATTTTTTCACAGATAGAATTGCTCACTAGAGTTTTCTTGTCTGCAATTCTGGGTGTATCTTGTTTGTCCTTATGTTACAAATGATTGCCTACAGATGATACTTTAAGAAAATTGTTACCTATTGCAAACCAAATATATTATGCACTTCGATTTTTAAATTAGCTATAAATTCATTTGACATATTTTTTTTCTAATACAATAAACATATTAATTATTGCTGTTAAGTGATTTTTTTGTAACTCTTTAATTTATAAGTTTACCATTCTTTAAATATTTTATATTTTTTATCGTACTTTAGGGTTAATGTATTGACCCACTCACGTAGCCAACGATAAATTCATAGCTCAAAGCTTTTTTTTTTCAAGCGCGAAAACCCCAAGATCAGAAGTAGTAGGATTTATTCTCATAATAAAATATAATATGTCGATTTTTTTTTTGCAAAAATTATTGAAATAAAAAAAATATTCAATAGAAAAGCAAGTTGATCGGTTAATTCAATAATAATTCGATAATAAATGACGTTTCGCACTACACTAGATTTCGTTGGTATCATCCAATCGAATCCAATTCAATTGTTTATTTATTCAATTTCAATGAGTTAATTTTCAAGTTCAACCAACTCATTTTCAAAATCTCAGGCAAATCAATAAAAGTCTTAAGAAAGTCTTTCATTTGACTATCATTATAGACAATATCATCCATATTATTTATCAAATTCGAACTAGAACTCTATTTCTATTTAAGATTCATTTTTTCAATCTTATTGGCTCTGCGATTTCTTATGGGCACAAGCATTTTAAGTAATTCAGTCTTATGGTTCCTCATTATCTACATATGGCCTCTTTTTCCTAGGTGCTCATTTTGTATGGGATTTTAGTTTAATGTTTCTATTCAACGGACGTGGTTATTGGCAAGAACTTATTGAATCCATCGTTTAGGCTCATAATAAATTAGAAGTTGCTCCTGCTATTCAGCCTCGAGCCTTAAGCATTAAATCACTCTCAAACAGGGGTGGCGGGTGGGTACAGAAAGACCCATCCAATCTTTTCATTCAACAAGAAGTACCACCAGTGTGATAGAATGCGATTCCGAGTGATAAGACGTTGGATAGAGGGTATAGGATGGAACCAAATCGAGCTTACGGGGAAGTTGCTCCTTAGAATGCCAAACCAAATTAGAAGCAAGCAAGGCTTTCTTTTCTTGTAGTCAGGGAAAGAATCCCGGGGTTGATGCTAAACCAATTCTTCCATTCCATAGACCAAAGGAAGAAGAAATAACATTCCATGCCGCGAGGCATTTCCTGTTGTACAGTTGCTTTAGGCCAACCTAAGGCAATATCCCAAAGTAGGGGCAGCTAACTGTGTAGATAGATGCTCTTTCCTCTTACGAGAAAGATATTCCTTGAGTTGAGATACTATTGCTTAGATTAGATGGTTAGCTTAGTAGATGCTTTCTTGTAGCTCTACCATTTAAAAAGCACTTCTCTTGCGTTCTTGAGTTAGTTTTTTGTCTTGTAGCTACTAACGATATGCTATGCAAGTGGATGTATAGGCCTCCTATCCCATACCCAATCCAAGAGAGCATCCTAGTGGGCCAGTTTACTGGCGGCGAATGGTCGACTGCTTGGTTCCCAAATGGGTCTACTTCCAACAAGTGAAGTGCCCTATAAGCTATAAGGGTGATCTATATGTATAAATTCCGTGAGCAGCAATTGAATTGAGCGTTCCAAGTGCATCCAATAGGAATCGAACCTACGAATTTGCCTCTTTATTAGGTTGGGCGCTTTAACCATTCAGCCATGGATGCAAAAAGACTTAGTTAATGAACTAGGTTTTGGTATTCCTTCTCGAGCTTCTATTTCTTCCGTTAAGAGAGATTCGAGAAAAGATGGAATAAGAAGACGTGTTTCCAAAACAAAGAAGATACGGGTTGAGAAGGGGAAGTTAGCAAAGTTAGACAAGATTGGAATGATCATAGGAACATGTATTGATGTACCAGATCGGCTAATGCTCCCAGGTTGATGCGATGTATTCCACCAGTTGACTGAGGACTTTATTATTGGTATATTGATCAGTCCAGCACAGATTGAAATAGAAGCCAATTCGACAGGAAGCTTTTGACAATGTAGTGCACCCAGGTAAATAAGTAACGAGATGAATACAGAGGTTAAATGAGCATCCCAAACCCAAAAGTTTGACCAAATGCCTAATTTTGAGTGTGTTTTCAAAATGCACATTTTTTCAACCAAAAAAAAAATGCACATTTTAAAATTCTTATTTTTTCTTTTGTTTTATTTTTTCTTAAAATGCAAAATTTTTAAAAGTTAACCCAAATTGGCGCTAAAAAGTCTAATGAGAGATAAACATAGACTTAAGATCTAAGAAGGAAGAAGCTTATAATTTACAAGTGAAGGATGAAGTGAGCCTAAAGAGTTTAGGCTTAAAGTGCGTCTGATATCCATAGACAAGCTAGAGTTGGCCCTATGGCCTAGAACAAGACAAACTAATAGCAATAGAAGACATAGACATGGGCCTAATGTCCCAAACAAACAACAAGTTAGGCCTAAAGAATAGACAAGACGAGGATGGAGAATTTTTTTTTTTTTTGGCAAAATAACACCAATTTTCTAACAATTTCATTAGTTAGCAACGTTTCTAAACTATTTAAGAAATTAGTATATCGAGTCTCTAAGACTTGAGTTGCATTGTAGCAACTCGAGTCTTAGAGACTCGAATTCTATGTGCTAGCAAAGCTAAGATGGATTTGAAATTCATGTGGAACTCGAGTTCTTGCTCTACTTTCTTCTTCCTTCATTCTTTTTTTATTTCTCCATCTTCCTTCTTCTTCTTCTTTTTTTCTTTCTCCATCTGCCGTCCCACTCTCCTCTTCCAAGCCCTAAAAACCCAAGAACAAAACCCATTTCTCCATCTCCTTCTCCAAACAGTCCCTTCTTCTTCTGTAGCTTTCTTTCTTCTTCTTCTCATTTCTCAAACATCCAAATGAATTTCTCGAAAACCCAAACCCAAAAATCACAAACTTGGCACCAAAGGAAAAACCTCAAACCCAAAAATCACAATCTCGGCACTGGAGTGGCTCTCTTAGCTTGAGTTTGTTGTTTCTCTCTGGTTTGTTAATGAAAGTCACAGAGAGACAAAGAAGAAGCATAAAAAAATGGCAGCCATGGCTGCAGTTCAATGCTCCCTGTGCCAACACCTCTCTCTTGCTCTCCATCCCTTTTCGGTTTTTGTAGCTGTTAAATTATGATTAGGGAACTCGAGTTTTAAAGACTTGAGTTTCATGTGGGATAATTTTTCACCTCAACTCTACCAGCACATGGATATCGAGTTTAAAAGACTCGAGATGCTAATTTCCTAAATAATTTGAAAATGTTCCTAATTAAAGAGATTGTTAGCAAAATAATGTTAATTTGTAAAAAAAAAAAAAAAAAAAATTCCCAAGGATGGACAATAATTTGAAGTGGAGGTGATACGAGCCTGGGCCCAAAATAATGTCGGTAGCGGCCCAGTAAAGGAAATTGCATATTTTTGCATACATACAGCCAAGGCAAACCAAAACTTTTAGTTTTAGCAAAAAAAACGAAAAAAAGAAAAAGAAAAAAGAAAGAAGCGAAAACTCTCTTCCCGCCAGTTCCCTATTCCCAAACCCTAACCCTAACCCTTTGCCGTAATTCGTTAGTTATAATGCCCGAGGAAAGTTTGTCGACGACGTCAAGGATTTTGAGGCCAAATAACGATAGACCCGTCATCGTTTTGGGCTGCTTCCCCCTGAACAAGCAAAGTTCGGAGAGGGATGATGGAGCCATGGTATCACAGATAGAATGGTTTTCCATTGATGTCCCAGACGCAGACACAGACTCACACTGTCAAAAGCAAAAGCTGAATCCACTTTCGGTGATGGAGATTGAGAACGATTGTTACTTTGCAGCATTAGACTCCTCTATCTATTGTATTAGCAGTCATCACTATCGTGATCGAGTTCAGATTTTCGACCTCACCGGTGGTGATATCGATGGTTGGCAGCCTGGTCCTCCACCGATTGTTAGTAGAGTCGAGCCACACAAGTTCGTCGTCGACGGAAAGTTGTACATTTTAGGTGGTGTACGGGAAGTTGAGTCTCCCTGGATGGAAGTTTTAGATCCTAAAATAGGAGTGTGGAAACCGTTACCCAATCCTCCAGTGGAGATTCGCTATCATAGTCGGAATGTTGTCGCTCTTCTTCTTAAGCCCAAGAAGCAGATTCTTGTCAGTTCACTCCTTAGTCAACATTCTAGTAGCGATCGTCCTGAATGTTGTTTCCTCACATACAACATCGATGATCAGTCTTGGGAACCACTCGACACTCCCGTGTCCGTCTGCAAGCTACCTCGTGGTTATGGTTTCAGTCAGAGTACTAATACTGCTTTAGCAGATGGTGATACTCTCTATTGGGTTTCTTTCGATTCTTTTGCTAGACATGAATTGGTTATAAACGCTTACAACCTGATTACCGATGAGTGGTTCGAGGGCTATCTCGACACTCGCGATGAAATTTTGGGGAAGAAAGAATTACTAATTGATCATTATCCTCACGGTCTTCTCCATTTAGGTCCTAGTAAATTCTGTCTTCTCTTGAAGTCCTCCTACATTCCTAATAATAATAGGAGGCAGAGGCGACGTGAACGGTACATTGAAATTCCTTACTTGTATTGTGTCATAATTGTTGTTTCTAAAATATCTAACATGGACCCAGACGAAGAAGGTTTCAAGGACTTGAATATTTCGGTTGTGGCCTCCCACAAGTATCCCATGGATCACCGCATACATATCTTGGATGCCCAGTTGCTGTAAGTTTCTCTCACCTCTTTACAAAGACTGAACATTTGTCTGATATGCTACTAATAGTAACCTGACTTGCAGGGATCGCTGCTCTTATACATCAAAGCAGAAGAAACCAAAGATTTCAGAAGATAATTCTGATGGTGAGTCTCTTCCTTTTAAGGAACAGGTGAGTCTCTACTCCACCATCTTATGCAGTGACTATGGTATATGGGTGTTAACATCTCTATCTAACAAGCAACCTATGTGAATACAGGAGTTTACATGACATAGTGGTAGTTAAAGGCGAGCCGAGCCATGCTATGTATTTATTATTGCCATATTTTTATGGGGTGGTTACACACTTTGAATATGCTTGTTAACTCAGCTGTATGAGTTTATTTCATATAAAACAAGTTGACTCTGGCAAAGGTTTCATAGAAGTAGGTTGAAATGTGGTCCTTTTTTATGAGCATTTGTGTATCTCAGTCATTTTTGTTTGCGTCCCTCAAATTATGAAAATATAATTATTACCTTTCTTGATTGAAACCTAGTTCTTTTTTAATTAAAATTGACTTGAATGTGAGTATGTGGAACATGATGCTCCCATATTCTTTGTTTGCGTCTAAACCTATTCTTTGTTTTTTGGTCTGTTCAATTAATCATTTTTGAATGAATATTTGCTTATAGTAAAACCTTTTTAATCTCATATATATGCTCACACTTTATTTAGATTTTATACAAAGGCATGTGACATTTATTTATTTTTTTAATTCTTTTGTTCCTGGTTCATCTTTATATATGCTAGTAATTCCCTCTCCCATCCATGTTTTATCATTTGTTATTTTATAAGAGTCTTGAGCTATTGTGTCATGGGAAATTTCTTTGGCGGCAGTTTCAGCCAGTTGTTCCAACCCAGCAAGGACAGACATGTGTTCCATCGGCATCTCAGCTGTTTCAGCCTATGGTACAGGGGTTTCCCTCAAATGTTGCAATGCCTACTAATCTGAGTCAACCAAGGGTCCCTCCTGTAACAAATCATGTGCGTGGCCTGCCCAATGATATTAGTGCATTGCCCCAGTTCCAACCAACATCTCAAATGCTTGCACCTGTTGTACCTGGGCAACCTTGGTTTTCCTTTAAACGTCAGAGTGCAGCATTTGCGACACCTGTACTGCAGACTGGTCAACAACCTTCAGTCATCCCTTCTACAGATTCTGTAAGTGCTTTTTTGTTGTTACATTTTATTTCATTCTAATCTCTTCAGTTAAAAAGTTACGAGGGTCACATATTTTCTTCCTTTTCTTTGTGTTTCACTATTTTTTTTTAATGTGCTTTTCAAGTTTCTTGAAAAAAATTATTCTTGTTCATGAAGTATGAAATTTCTCAATAATATTTAATACATATTAATATCTTATTAATTTAGAGAAGGTGATGCTTCTTTGTTTTCTTTTCTTCAATCTCATCATTGCATCCTCATGGTATAGAGATTTGTCAATGTGATCCCGAGTCTCTATCTTATTAATATAGAAAGTGGATTCAATCACCTAAAGCTTCCTGGTTTAATTAATGTATAACTAAAAAGATGACAAGGTTGCAATTTTTTCTTTAGACTAGGTTTGCTTGCTAACTTGTGTGGGTTACTGATCATTGCACCATATAACTTGTGACAAATAAAAGTACAAATTTTAAACACATAAAAACCCCATTTTAAAGCATTTGATTATGTATCATACTATGTGTACGATTTTACGATACGCATACTGTATTGTATGATTCATGAGCACTTATAATGCGTTCTTACAATATGGAACTTTTACATATGATACGTATCGCATATTGTACGATAATGACAACTATGGTTAGTGTAGTAATGGATTTATGTAATTTAAACAAAATGTAATCCAAGTGAAGGGCAGACTGCCTGAGAGATGAGGTTCTTTATATTTCCAACAACCTGAAGGGAAATTCAGTAGTATGAATTGAAGGGTAGATAACCGGAGTGGGAGGTTAGTGATATTTTGCAGTAACCAACCCAAGTACATTGGAAATGCACTACAGTGGCTGAAATTAAGGAAATCGTGAGAAACTTTGAATTAGGATTCTGATTATTGCTTATAGATGTGATACTAATAAATTTTTGTATCTAGCTTTAGTCCTTGTGCATTAATTTATCTGTTTTTGTTTTGTGAAAACTGACTAATTATAGTTTTGGAATCTCTAATTTGGATTTTCAGGCAGTAACTGTTCCTAGCCTTAATTAACACTCCTCGTCTGATTGGCAAGAGATTAGGTAATTTTTTGCTTTGGATTTTCAGGCAATGTTATTGACCTCATGCTTCATTGTAATAGTTTAACATTCCGATTTGAATTTTAGAAAATCTTGGAAGTGGTTGGTGGCATTCAGTGTTCTTTTCTCAGTAGCTTACTCTGATTGATTCTTGTTTTTATCTAGATATTATTACAACAAGAGGACAGGTGAGTCTACCTGGGATAAGCCACCAGAATTGATGGCCCCAATTGAGGTGAGTTAAATTATCGATTGGTTACTTTTGTTGTATTTTATTGTTATCTTCTTTTACTGGTTGAATGTGCCATTGAAATTTAATTTATCCATCTTTCATGTTCATATATACTGTCTTTTATTTTAATTAATTTTCCCCCTCCTTTGTATCATTATTTTGCATGCTTTTGTTTGTTTTTTTACTTTTCTATGTCTATTTTGGTGTCTATGGTTTTCAAAGGTTGGTTCTGCAAGTACTGTTAGGTGCTACTTATTTTGGAGCTATGATTTGCTGGATCATTCAATTGCAGTACCCAAGTTAAAAAATTGTTGGTGGATTCTATTATATTTCATATTTCTGAATATATTTTTTTTCTTTAGGCTCTCTAGGTTAATTTTAATTTGTAATAGAGATGATGGTGATTTATGTTCTGCACATGCATATCCATGCTCAGTTCTGTGTCTTTCCTGTGTTGGGCTGACTCAGTTGAGGGTGCTGTAACATTTCAGAACCTAATGGTTTCTGTGGATTTTATACTCATTTATTTCCATGGAAGAGTCTTTGGTGTGCCAAGGTACCCAAGAAGGTGTCATTCTTTTTGTGGACAGCTTCGTGGGGTAAGATTCTCACAATTGATAACCTCAACAAGAGGGGTTTACTGCTAGTCAATTAGTGTTGTATGTGTAGATGCAGTAGGTAAACAGTGGATTATCTTTTGATCCATTGCGATATTGCTTATGCTTTATGTAGCAACGTGTTTATGATTTTTGGATTTATTGGGTGTTGTGGACAAAATAGCACCCATTCTTTTGGGTTGGTGTAATTGGTTTGGAAAATTTTCCCAAATGTATGGAATTTGGTACCGGCATGCGTGATGTGATTAGTGTGGAAGGAGCGTAATGGTCACAATTTTGAGGAGGTTGATAGACCTATTGAATTAAAGACTATCCTGCTTCATACCTTGTTTGATTTGTCTAGGACATGGGGTTTTACTAATTGTACCTCAATTTTTAATTTCCAACTTCCTTCTCAATTTTCTGATTCATTTGCTTGTGTTTTTCCAAGGTTCTTTGTGTTCTTGATCATGAACATAGAGCAGCGTTTTCATTTTCGATAACATTATTTTACTTTAAAAAAAAAAAAAACAGAGCATAACGAAGACTTAAAAAGGACTAGTCTTATGATAGCCAACGGGCTCAATCTTTATGAGGATTTATGTCCTATTTGCATGTGTGTGTGTGAGTGTGAGAGTGAGAGAGATGCTTTTTTCCTTGATTGACAAAAACTACAATGGGCTCTCTAACTCGGTACTAATATTTTGCTTTGGGAGACCTTTTAATGGGTAGGTAAGCACATGACAATATTCACATTGTAGTCATATAGGATTTAATGCTTAACTTAGTTGTAGACCTATCTGACTATGGTTGTAAATCTGGCATGATGATAAAAACTATTGATATTTGCAAAATAGATGGGTGTCCATGTTTAAATGGAAATGTGTAATTCCTTTTGAAGGCTCCAGAATTCTCTATATTGAGTTCTAATAATGAAACTGACTCCTTGAGAGTATTTTGCTTGCCTAAGTTAGTGGTTGGTAAGAATGTAGCCTAAATTAAATATGTCATTTACTAATACAGAATTTTGACAAGATTATTACAAATCATTTGCTTTATCTACAGCTTTGTTAGTTGGTCTAAGTTGTTCACAATCAGAAGTTACACTTTTATTGATTATATTTTGTAACTATTAATGTTTGTATTTTTTGCCATAGAAATTGTACAAATGAAGATTGGATGAGATTGAGGTAGATGTTATGAATTTGGAGATCAACAAGGAATCTACGGGTGGTACTCCTGCACTCTCTTTTGGTTGCTCCAACTTGATCATATGTGATGCTTAGCATTAGATGAGTTTTATTGAACTTATACTTTAGTTGAACTGTGTTAGGTTGAATTATGAAGCTTCATTTGGGATGTCATATTTATAAAGGACTTTCTAGATTGTATGTGTAAGCACTTTCATATAATTATGAACTTTTGGCTTGTATGCTTTAAGTTGAACTTCGTATTTTTCAATTTTTATGGTAGTTAAACGCGAGCTGAGCCATGCTATGTGTTTATTATTGTCATTTTTTTATAGGTTGGTTACACTTGAATATGCTTGTTAACTCACCTGTATGAGTTTATTTTCATATCAAACAAGTTTGACTCTAGCAAAGGTTTCATAGAAGTAGGTCGAAATGTGGTCGTTTTTAGGAACTTTTATATTTTTTTCTTTTTATGTACCATTTCTTCATTATAATGTAATTTTTTTTAGGTGATGGTTCTGCAAGTACTATTAGGTGCTACTTATTTTGGAGCTATGACTTGCTGGATCATTGTCAATTGCAGTACCTAAGTTAAAAAATTGTTGGTGGATTCTATTATATTTCATGTTTCTTGAATAGTTTTTCCTTCAGGCTCTCTAGGATAATTTGTGCTGGAGATGATGGTGATTTATGAATATTTGTGAATATTTTTTTCTGCACATACAAATCTGTGCTCAATTCTGTGTCTTTCCTGTGGTGGGCTGACTCAGCTTGAGTGTGCTGTAAAATTTCAAAATAAAGTAGGTGTATTTTGGGAGTTAGTAAAAAATTCATTAAATCTAACTTTATTCCTTCCAATTCCTCCCAATTTTGAAAAGAATGAAAATTTAAGGTTTTGAGGAAATAAAGAAGAATGAGTATTACTATTTCCTCCTAACCATTTCATTCCCTCCCATTTAAACTCCCAAACAAGGGAATTGACTTTGTATTCCTTCCATTAAAACTCTCAAACGAAAGCTTAATGATTATTTCATTTCCTTATAAACTCTCAAGATGTTTTTTTTTTTTTTTTAAGTATTTGGAATGTTATAATGTGTTTAGTTTATCTAATAAAATGATGTTTCATTATTTTTATTATGCCACATGGCATCATTTTATTGGACGAACTAAACATTTGGCAAATTTATGTTGCAAACGGAATGTTACTTCAGATGATAAAATCAAAATTCTGAAATTTCTAGGTGTAAAATTCAAGAACTCCCAAACTAGTGTGCTTTGAACTTTAGCCTAAAGTCAACAAATACAGATTCTTGTATATATTTTTTGACTGAGATTCTTGTATTTATATAAACAATAGTGAAGGAAAATTTATATAAACAAGGGGTAATGTCTAACAACTAACTGGAGAATGGGAAATATGTGATGAGGACGACGTGGAAAGACTTTTAGTTTCTAATAAAAAGGAAAAGGAGAAGTGTATTTTTTTTCCCCATTTGGAATCACATTTTACTAACCTAATTACAAGTTAGTGTTTTTATTGACTTCCTTATTCTCGTCTATTTGTAGGCCCTAACTGCAAGTTCTATATCTAAAGGTGATTACAGGACAGTGAGAGACATTGCAAACCATGTATTAAAGGCAGGCCTACCTTGTATGCTTTTCCATTGTGTTCTGTGTCTAATGCAAACCTTTAGTTGAGTAGATTCTGTTCAAGGTTGATGTTTATATTTTTTTACAGATAGAATTGCTCACTGGAGTTTTCTTGTCTGTAATTCTGGGTGTATCTTGTTTGTCCTTATGTTACAAATGATTGCCTATAGATGATACTTTAAGAAAATTGTTACCTATTGCTAACCAAATATATTATGCATTTCAATTTTTAAATCCCCCCCCCCCCCCCCCCCCCCGCCCTATGTTTAATATTTCGAGTTATGGAAAATTCTTGCATCCACCATTTTCATTAATATTACATTTCCACATGCTAAAATGGAAGGTTGTTTATAAAATCAAGCTGGAGGTTGAAATGTAAAAGAGTTCTAAGTCACCTGTTTGATTACTGAGCTGATAAACTCAAATAGCAAATAGATAGATAAGAAAAAATGTGTCCTTCCAAATTCTAAATAATACTAATGTATGAAAACAATGAGGTCAGGTAAATTAGATTTTACCAGAAAAGATGTGTCTTGTTTCTTCATATCTTTTTTGGATATATGGACCAGTTGGTCTAGTCCAATTTCATACACCCTGGCAGGAATTTCATGGTGAAGATCCTTATCATACTCTGCACTTATGCCATATCTGCGAATATTAGTATTCATGGCTTCTGCAGGCACCTTTTTTTATAATATCAAATGGTTTCCTTGCAATAGAGCTTTTGAAGTGATAATCTACATTTGTGCATGTTAAAATCCCAAATGCCAGTAATGTTGGCTCTGGATTTGATGATTCATTCGGCTGGACTCTTTTTGACTTGAACATAATTTCATGATGAGCATAAAGATGATCCAGTAGCAGTCTTAAAAGCTGATTTTGTGAGTTTCACATTCTTCTTTTCTTATCCAAATTAATCGAGCATTAAAACTTTGATGGCCCTGCCATTGCCTGATTGGGCTTCCACAACCGTCTACCCAGCCTTCCGCCACCGCAACTGTTATTTGAATCTCACTTGAAAAAAAATTATATATATATATATATATATATACACCTTGACCATAGATCAACCCAGTCCAAAACCAAACAACAACACAAATAAACCCATCCCAAAATCAAACAATATCGCAGATCTCTCTCTCTCTCTCTCTCTCTCTCTTTCTCTTTGACTTTAAGAGTAAAGAGCGAGTGTTTTTTAGTGCATGTTAGATACTGATTGTGTGCATTATTATTTGTGTGAACATGTGCGTGCATAATATAAATATGGTATAACTTTATATAAATTAATAATTAGGAAATATAAATGGTTTGTTACATACATGTGTATTGTTATCATATTATAATAACTTTTTGTTATAAAGTTAGTGATTCAAGTAAAAAAATAGTAAAGTTAGTGATTGTTTTGATTGGTTAAGTAGACACTTGTTGTATTATTCATATATTAATAGGTGTAGTTGTGTGTGTTAATAATTAATATAATGCTCGTGTAGACTATGTAGTACATTGAGTTTTGTTATTTAGTTTAAAATATTTTAGGATAAATTATATATTTGGTCGATAACCTTAACACCTAATTTCAATTTGGTCATTGACACCAGTATTGCCATGTAAAATTACATTAAATTTTTTTATTTTTTTAAAAATTTATAAGTCACATACAGGCATGTGAGGGGCTATTTACATTCTAAAAAAAATGTGAGGAGCTATTTACAGAGGGAGTACTCTCTCTCTCTCTCTCTCTCTCTCTCTCTCTCTCTCTCTCTCTCTCTCTCTCTCTCTCTCTCTCTCTCTCTCTCTCTCTCTCTCTCTCTCTCTCTCTCTCTGTGTGTTAAAATCAAATGGGTCATTGGGTTTGTTCATTTGTTTAACCATGTTTCGTCTTCTTCATCTTGTATTTTTCTTTGCTATAGAAAGCTATGACACTACTAAGAATTATGGACGCTCATCATAATCTTCACAAATTATTTATGCACATCAAACCTTGTGCTTTGGTTTCGCTTACTTTCACCAAGAACCACTCTCCCACATCAAATTCTCACTGACCCATTTGCACCAAAACTTACAATGACTGAACTTTTCCTTCATATCTCACTAGCATTACAAATGGCCTCATTTCCCCCATTCACCAAGCAACCATTTTCCCCACAAAATCTTCATCTTCCTCATCATTTAATGTGGTATCAAAAGATGACGATTTTATTTTGGAAGATAGTTAATTTTGTACAAAAGTTTTTAGAAGTTAAAGTTTCAGAACAATTGAAAAGACCGCCGGCAGTTTTGTTGTTTCAAAATGTAAAATAAACAGTGTCAGTGTAAATTTGCTAACTTATAAATTTTCACAATTATACTGATTGATACATATCATTTTTAGACAAATCTATATAAATTTTACACTTTTTTTTTATATGCCAAGCAACAATTCTCATACAAGTACAAAATAAGTGCACTGATTTTAGAAAACTATCAAATTAGTCTAGAAATTCAAGTTAAAAACAACTATATTCAAGTGGATGGATCTCTACCCTCCCAAACCAGCAGCAATCTTCTTGCTCCCCTCCTCCAAATAAATGGATGAAAATCAACTTTGAGACATCCTTTTCCAACCAAGAAGCTTTTCTAGCCTCCGCCTATAGAGACTCCCATGGGCCATGGCACCATCTCTGCTGTCACTACAAGCAAGGCCATCTATTGCTTCCCTGCTCAAGCTGAGGCAGAAGCTGCCTGCTTGTTGTATCCTCAGCTGCTCTCCTCGTCTACAAGTATGTTCACTTCAAAGGAGATGCAAAAATTATAACAGACTGCATTAATGATTCAAGTCTCCATTTGGATTGGGAGTTCCAAACCATTATTGCAGCTATAAGAAATTTTCACCCATGTTACTCGGATGCTAGGTTGCACGGACACGCCATTTTTGGCGTCGTGTCGGTGTCGGACACGTGTCGGACACCGGAACGGGTACGACTCGCCGGATTCCGGTGTCCGGCGAGTTTTTTTTTTTTTCGATTCTCCGACACGGCTCCGACGCGGCTCCGACGCGGCCCCGACGCGCCAACAATGAAAAAAAGAAACAGAAAAGAAAAGAAATCTCAAGTTCTCAAGAGAAACCCAGTGAACCCACCCTCCCTCTGACCTCTGCCGCTGCCACTGCCCTCTTTCCCTCGCCGGAGCTAGATCGGCGAGCTCCATAGACGTCGGAGGCTCGACGCCGTGCTATGTCCCTTCCGATCTCTCTCTCTCGGCGACCCACCCTCCATCTGACCTCTGCCCGCTGCCGCTGCCCTCCGTCCCTCACCGGAGCTAGATCGGCGAGCTCCAAGACGTCGACGCCCCGTCCCTTCCGATCTCTCTCTCTCTCGGCAGGTCCGACCAGGCGACCACTTCATAGTCTTCTCTAGTCTCTTCTCTTCTCTGTATGTTTTTTTTTTTTCTTTCAGATGTCGCGTTAAACATCAGTTTTAGTTTTAGTTTTTTTTTTTTTTTTTTTTTTTTTTTTTTTTTTTTTTTTTTTTTTTACTGTTAATCACTTACTTTGAACGCATTAGTTTTTTTTTTTTTTTTTTTTTATCCTTATGTGTTTTTAGTTTGACGTTGAACTTGTTATCTTTTTATGGTTTGTACTCTAAAAATTATATATGTATTATTATACTACTTTGGGTGTTTACTTAATTTTAGTTTTTACATAATTTAAATTCTAGACATAAACGTATTTTATGTCTAAAAATATTTAAAAATATACCTAAATATAAAATTTAATTAATTATTTAACTGCCGTGTCCCTGCCGTGTCGTGTCCTTATTTTTCAAAAATTGCCGTATCCTCGTGTCCGTGTCCGTGCAACATAGCTCGGATGTTGTATATTCTTTTTGCCCCAGATCTTGTAACGGTTCGGCTCACAATTGGGCCTGTTGGGCCTCCTTTTGTAAGTCTTGGGGAACCATCGCCATCAGCACTATCCCATCCTGGGCCCTTGTTGTTGCTGATGGAGCTGGCTCCTCGCCTCTTCTTTAATATTATCATTATTTACCCAAAAAAAAAAAGTGGGTTCTTGTTCTACTCTACACTAAAGGAAATTGACATAAATGAAATGCATTTTAACAAAAGAAGACGTTCATTATGTTTATTAAGCCTGCCTATCATACCCTGTTTATGAATCCATGACATCTGCCAAAGAAAATCTATCATTCGTAGGATAAAGTGTGAGGTCCATCACACCATATGAGAGGGTAAACACACATATCTGATACATGTAATACCACCCATGGTTGCAAACATCAATCTAATATTATATATAAAACAAAAGTTAGATACAGTATATTATGTGTTATTTTTTAGGTTTTACGCTTAAAATTCAGCCATGTGGCTACTTAACTAAAAAATACACTTTCTTTCCATGAGAAAAAATCCATGTGACAGAATCTTAAAATGGGAGTCTAAGGAACAGCACCTAAATACTATACCTAAGTCTTGCTCTCATATATATATATATATATATATATGAGGGCTCAACTTAACTATATATAATATAATATAATATAATATAATGTTTTTATATGTATACTTGTATAAAAATATATTTGTGGGTGGGCAAAAAAAGGATCAGCTCATCCCCGAAACAATTTAGGCTTACTCTGGGTTGTCTCGGCCCAAGATAGGCCTATACTAGCTAAGTAAATTATGAAACGTCCTAAGTAAAGGACCCTACCTTGGCAAAACATTCCAAAAATGTCCATATAAGCCGAGGATATAACGTAATGCATTGGGGGGGAATCTGCCTACTGAACACAGGATTCGGCGTCACGCACAAGTTACCAAAGTATCACTTAAACGGCAAGACATTAGGGCCTATCTTTGATATATGATAAGACATGATAGAATAGTGAACAAGACCCAAGAAGCCACCCAAATGCGTGGGTGGAGGGACCCACTAAAACAAGGATATAAATTAGAAGGGAGGGGTAAGAATTGAAGGTTAGAACAAAAATTAGGAAAGAGATACACGAGAGAAAAGTAAGAACATAGTCTTGGGAACAGAGAAGTCCTACTCAAACTTCAGAATGGGAGCTTGGCTATTTGAAAACCTTCTCGACTAAGGCTGAATTTGAAGTAGCCCATTACCAAAATAGAACTAGGATATTGTCCATCACAGTATGTTCACTTTTGGGATCTCCCGTTGTGGGCTAAACCCGATCTAAAATACAAATAAATTGGAGGTTTGGGCCCAAACAACCCAAGGTTGTTGTGCTAACGCCACCACAAGATTTATATAGACTTGAAATTAGATTGTATAAGTTTGTCAATAGGTTCTTATGACATTAAACTATCATGTGTAGCTTATTAATGATATAAACTATCTATTCATAGTCAAAATTCATAAAATTATGAAAAGGTAAAACATTTTAGTCATGGTTTCACACTATATAGGGGAAAAAAAAGTTAACCAAGTATGTTGTGAACAAGTTTGAGCTTGCTTGATAAGAAAATAATAAAAGTTTGAACATAAAATCCTGTTTGATAATAATCTCGAGTTTGGCTCATGTTTGAAAAAAAAAATGAACAAACCTAAACATTTAATACTCAGCTCGGCTCATTTACAGCCCTAAAGTCAAACTTGAGTTCATCGCCAAAGAAGATTTTATGTTTAAACTTGATTCATTTTCTTGTCAAGCAAGTTTGAGCTTGTTCAAGTGCTACTTAATTAGTTTTTTTTTTTTTTTCTTATATATATATTGTGAAACTATGACTAGAATGTTTTATTTTTTCACAATTCCATAAATTTTTACTATGAATAGACTACTTATATCATCAATAAATTACAAATAATAATTTAATATCATATGAACCCATTGAATAACTTATACAATCTAATTTCAAGTTTATTTAAATATTTAAACAAGTATACATATAAAAAATAATATAATATAAAGTTAAATCAAGTATACATATTCATAAGCTTGTTTACAAATATATTATTATATTTAAGCTTGACTCGTTTAATTTTTTTTTTTTCCTTAATCAAGCCTAAACTTAAAGGTTAAACTTTGCTTGTTTTCTAAAAAAATCAAACATAAAACAAGCTTTTCCCAAGTTGAGCTCAAGTTGTTCATTAAAAGCTCGGTTTATTTATAACCTTACATGGACCACAAATAGCCAGTAAACCAACTCTAAAGGGCTTTACATTTGGAAAAAGAATTGGGAGATCTGGGGAAACATAATTAGAGAAAAAGAAAACATAAAACATGAACTTGTGATGAACTAATAATGATATATCAGTATTGTTCCTAGAATAGCAAACTTAATTAGAATTCATAAAAGATTTTTTTAACAGATGCCCTAATGATATATCAATGTTGTCACTAGAATAACAAACATAATAAGAATTCATAAAGGATTTTGTTAATAAATAAGTTAGGAGCATTGGTTTAGGAAATGCTTTTAAAAACTTTTTATATAGAAAAAAAAAATTAACAAATTTTTTTAAAATATTTCTCATAATAAAAGTGGTATAAATTTTTTTTTAAAATAATTAATTAAAAAATGGTCTAAGTACATCCCATTTCATAAAGTATGCATGGGCACATTCAAATCTTATTAGCATTCATTCTACAAATCTCCAAAACAGGAGTATGGTATTGAAATTCTAACATTCATGTTTAAAAGTTAAAACAACAGCAGCTAGTTACTTATAAGAGTCCCGTGACCGTGATTTTTTTGTCTCATCCCAAATAATTCCTAACCCTGAGCACTTATTACCTTCATTCAGAAGTTTACCTGGGTGCCTGCCAAAAAGCCAACGTAAGTAACATAGAACTTTCACTCAGAAAAAGAACCGGTTTTGAAAGCTACGTTGAAGATTTAGTTTTGTAATACCGCAAAGGAGGAAGGGAGAAAAAAAACCTGCTCCTTATAAATCGCAAAAAAAAGTATCAACCATTTTCATGTAAAATGGAAAAAGACTGGCATGGACGGAGACATTACTAACCTTGTCCCAATGTCCCAACTCCCAAGGACCTTGCTCTTAATTATTTCCACCAAAGAGTTCCTCGGCCTTGGCCTGGCTCGTTCGTAAGGCAAGAAAAACTAATATAGGTCCCTAGAAAAGAATTTATTGTTCAGATCCGAAACAATATGCAATTTATAGGGGGTATCTACACGGAGACTGCTAGTACCATAACCTTTTGCTTTCCTATCCTGCGTGAAGGTTTTCTCTCTCTGCACGGAGTTATCAAGAGGCTTTTTTTTTTTTTTTTTTTTTTTTTTTTTTTTTTTTTTTTTTTTTTTCGAGAGGCTTTGGTGGGAAAGCAATGGGCAAAATTTGTGTGAGAGGATAGGTGATTTGATGGGCTGTCTTTGTCTTGGGTCTCAGGCTAGTTTAGTAGCCCTGAAAGGTCTCAGGCCTCCTTTTTTTACTCTTGTACCTTTCTTCATTATTCTAATAAGAGGACTATTTGCTCTTTATAAATCATAAAGAAAAGAATCAATCATTTTCGTGTAAAATAGAAAAAGACTGGCATGGACAGTGACATCACTGACCTTGCTCTTAATTATTTCCAACAAGGAGTTCCTCAGCCTTGGCCATACCTTATTCGTAAGGCAAAAGAAATTAATATAGGTCCCTAGAAAAGAAATTATAGGGGGTATCTAGAGGGCTACCAATGCCATACCTGGTTATAATGAAGAGGATCTTTTAATTGACTTTTCAACGTGTATAAAAATTAAAAAATGAAGGTGCTACCTTCAGAAAATATGTTAGATATGTTTATCCCATTTCTGTGCGGCCGCACACACTATTTAATTTAAATATTTGAAAGAGGGAGTCCTTTGAGGATATGTAATATGTAACGCATTTGACATTAATTATCTAGCTAACACCATTAACATGACTTGTGAATTTTTCTTGTTATCAAACAGATAGGAGTAGGACCTTCAAGTAATTGTATGTGTATACATAAATATTTAGTTTAATTTTTAGTTCTGGAAGTAACTTAACCATTTATCAAGTGAGGCCAAAATGTGATATCCACCATAGGCCACATCATAATTGGGTTAAAAGAATTTTTCATTTAAATAATTTGCTCCAAAGTTCATCAGTCAATTTATATGCAACGTAACAACTGGATCAAAAAGTGTTTTAAATATTTAGGCTTATTCTCGTAGTTGAACCACGTACCTCAGCTTTTTTAATAAAACCTCTCTAGGTGTGCTTTCTTCAATATATAACCTAGGGCATTATACTATTAAGGAGAATGCTGATTATAGACATGATAAAATGGCTCAAAATTTTCTAACCTGACCCAAAAAATACTTGACTCGAACCTAATTTTTTGACCCCTAGTACAAACGAGTTGACTCGTAATGCGATCTACTTTTTTTAGGGTCAACCTAACTCTGATCCGGATAATTCGTGACCCGACCCGTTAAAAAAAATTCGCTGAAAAAATATTTAAATTACATTCTAATATTAAGTGCATAGAATATAAAATACCAAAACTAATAGTCAATAGATTATAGTCTTTATAAGATACGGATCCACTGTCCTAAACAAAGACAAGACAAGACAACAATAGCTTCACATTCAATTTGACTATTTGAGCTTCTCAAGTTACAACCAATAAAAGCTAAGAGCCTGTTTGGTTTTTTTTTTTTTTTCATCACTCATCACTCCTCACTTAATTTTCATCACTCATTACTCATCACTCCTCACTCCTCACTCATCACTTGAAATATCCCAATTTTCCCAAACCCACCCAAACACACTTCAATCACTCACTCATCACTCAGTGTTACTGTTTCCAAAAAAAAAAAAAAAAGCAAAGTCAAAGATTGCGGCTCATTTCCACAACAAAGACGTTCCAAAGCAAAAAAATAATAATAAAAAATAAAATGAAGTCAAATATTGTGGCCAAAGTAAAAAAGATGGTAGGTATAATTACAAAAATGCCATTGAAAACTGAGTTATGAAAATTGAAAACACCTAAAATGTGTTTTCAGTTTCCATAACTTATCACTCAAAAATTAGAGAATTGAGTGATGGAAACAGAGTTATGGTGCTCCCAAACGGATTTTGAGTTATCGGTCCCACCATTTTTGAGTTATGAGTTATGAAAACAGAGTTATGAGTTATGGAAACTAGAAATCCAAACGCCCCTAAGCTTCACACATGAGAGAATGAGGCAACTTGACAAGATAACACAAGACTGTCAAGACAACCATTTAAAAAAAAAAAAAAATCTCATTCAGTGAATCAATTTGACTAGTTGTAGTCCAAAGCCAAAGGCAGTAAGGCACAAACGTGAAACCACAAAGGCCAAACCTAACTAGCTGACTTGCACGGTGCGCCTCTTTTACATGGCATGTGGTTTTTTTTTTTTTTTTTTTTTTTTTTTTGTGGGAATAATATTATTAGTGATGTAAACTTAAAATATACTTTTTACAAGTTTACAAGTTTGCTGTCATGTGGGTGAATTACTTACATTTCTACAAAAAAATTAAACATTTATTTTAAATACCTTGATTTTTCATGCTAATTATGTATTTAAATTTTTACCATGCAAAAATCCAAACTTTTTGTACTGGTGCTAGACTTATTGATAAGGATAGGTCATGATTCATATATAATGGTTACATATGTTTATTTCTTTCTTGATTCATGGGCACTATCTCTAGTGGCACTGGTATGTATAGAAGTATTGTCCTCATGTGAAAAGGTGTCTTGTGACCTAAGTATGCAAATACTTCTCTGATAAAGGAGTTTGAATGTAGAAGCAAACTCTGGCTTACTGACACGATTCCCCTTCTAACATCCATTATGTTTCGGTGGTCTTTCAAGCTGATTAAACTGTCTTGCTAGCTACTACTGGGTGGCTTTTCTATATACTGGTGCAGGACAATGAATTGTACAGCCGATATTCAGATTAGCTGACTTTATTGACTTTTGCATAATTAGTAAAGTTGATTAAGATAGTTTGCTACTTTGCTGACTTACTTATTTTGTTTGTTTTAAGATCTATCTCTTTTTGAAGTTGTAAACTTGTAAATATATACATTTTGACAATGAACTATTAACATTGAAGACTTTTTCGATCGTGAATTTATAACTATAAATAATTATTGTCATGCTCAAAACTGTTAAAATTTGAAGGATATTAACAAATGGCATTAAATGCAATTCATTTCCTTAATTGATTTTATTCATTATCTCTAAATAGGTTGTTATTGATTTGTTTTTGTAATTGAAAAAAAAAAAAAAAAAAACTTGCTTGAAAAATATAGGTCAACCCGACCTGACCCGTAACCCAATTGACCCGTAAACCCAACTGACCATACCTGAACCCGACCCGCCTTGCCCGTTTTGCCACGTCTAGTCGACAAGCACCGGAGGGTGCTTGTTAAGGTTCTCCTTCTTGGGTCCCACATAAATTTTAAAAAAAATTGAGTAAATTAGAGAAAAAACATGACATGACTTGTAAGAAAAAATTAAACAAATTTGCCTTCTTAATGTGGGACACGGCTAGCACTAGCTAGGGGCTTTTTATTTTTTCTTTGGACAAAATTGCCCTCTTAACACATCGCCCTCCCTTTCACTTTTTATTTCCCACCAAATCTTATTTTACCAATATTTTACTATTCACTTTCTTTCACTTTACCAATATCAAACTAAATTTTTTCCCCTTTACCGATATCAAAGAAAAGAAGAGATGAAGAAATGTCAATAAAGAATTGAGGAATAATTAAATAAGGTACCACTATTGTATTTTATTTGATTCATAGTTATTTTAAAAAAATATGTTAAAATTAATACGTTGTTAATTTTTATTTTTGATATATGTATATTATAGCACTAAGGGATGAGGATGCAGTTGCAAAAGATTGCTTTGACTTAAATTGTCACGCCCCGAACCCAAGTATAAAGATAGGCACGTGACAACTGCCGCACACTTATAAAACAAGCACTTACAAGTATGCAAGGCCTTCTTAGCAACTAAAATTTATCCTAAAAAATTAAATCAAATAAATCTAAAATATCTCAACAAATTTTTTTATGAATAGCTCTCCAATAATTTAATAGGAATAAATTCCAAACCTCATATACATAATGCCAATTGGCTAATAAATATAGAACTATTAGAAGATCATCCAATCCCAGTATCACAAGCTTCTTTTTCTGCTCACAACACAACATCAAAACTCCCAAAACTTGATATTCTTCACAATCTGAAATTAGAGGGGGAAAAAGGGGGGTGAGTTGACAACTCAATAAGTAACCAAAGTCCTAATAAGTTATATCAAGCAATAAATTTGTAAAGTAATAAAATGTAATAAAACTCTTCAAAGGTTGTAATATATTATGGGTTTTCAAAAAAATAACTAAAGAATTTTCATAGTCTTTAAAATAACAAGTTGCAAATAGACCATATACTTTAATCTGACAAATATATCATAGATGGTTTAGAAAGTACTCAATTTTTTCATATATCAAAGTTATAACTTACAATATGTTCCAAAAATACATAAGCAGTTTTAATGACTCAAAATAACTCAAATGTTCAAACATTTCCAAAATCACATATGTAGCTTTAAAGACTCAAAATAGTTCAAATATTCAAACGTAATTCATATTTTTAACAATCTTATGACTATGGTCACGCTATATCCCCGTGACTGGGCATCAGAGTACCAATGAATAACCCTCATTGGATAGGTATCAGTGTACCAATGAATCACCCCCATTGGTTTGGGTATCAAAATACCAATGAATAACCCCCATTGGCTGGGTATCAGAGTACCAATGAATAACCCCTATTGGTTTGGGTATCTATGAATAACCCCTATTGGTTTGGGTATCAGAGTACAAATGAATAACCCCCATTGGCTGGGTATCAGAATAAATTCATAGTCAAATTGTTCATAATCATATATATAAAATCATAATTTCTAACAAAAATATCTTATTCAAACACATTTATATAATCATATCTTCAATATTCAAATCTATTTGTGATATTTCTATATTATTTACTTTAAATCATTATAGCTATAAAACAATTAAATAAAATAAACCTTATATTCAAAACTCACATGTATTTGTGAGAATTCTTTACCCTTTACTTTGAATCAAAATAGCTAAAAGCAATTACATGAATTACATCATATATTCAGTAATCAGATATATTTGTAATAATTCTTTACTTAAAATCAGTAGTACAATAGAAATAAAATTGTAATAACTATAAACAATTTCAGTAATTAAAATACGCAAAAATAAAACCAATTAGAATAAGGTTACTTACCTCTAAAAGCCATACTAAAAAGAGCTTCCCCATAACACTTCTTCTAAAATCCTTAGCTATCACCTAGAATAATTTTCAAATATTTTTACTCAATAATCAAAATAATTTTAAAAATATAACTTATAACGGTACCCGATCAAAAGACTATAAAAATATCTTATAGTTATTTGTTTTTCTCATGCCAAAACTCCACCTAGTAATATTCTTCTTTATATATTCTGCCACCCTTATGCCTTAAAAGATGCTATAGCCTAGAAATAGTAGGCTATGTCAGAGGACGTGTGCTTCTCCTTCATTTCTTCTTCTTCTTTTTTTTTTTTTTGTCAGACGTCACCTAACCCAAGTCTACTTGACCTTTTTTTTTTTTTTTTAAACTCCATCAATCCGGCACTCCTTTAAGAAAAATGATGCAGAACAGAACCATATGGCCATGTCTAAAAAGTCCCACAGTTGGCGAAGTCATCACATACAAAAATACTTTAATTCTAAATAAAGCTTAGATTTGATAAAAAAAAAAAGATTCTTAGATTCTTACCTCAAGAGTATAGTCAATTTTTCTCTGCTTCAATCTTTTGAGTAGTCTCCTCTCTCAAAATATCTCTCCAAATATACATTGACATAATAAGCTTATATAATTAGGGTTTCAACCTTATTTTCTAAAAACCCCTTAAAAATATCAATTATAAAATTGACCCCATAAACCAATTTACTTAAATAACCTTTCTTTTAATCAATTTTTTTTTCAGGATATTACATAAATGAACCACTTCATGAAGGTATTATAATTTTATTTTATTTGTGATTTACATTTCATTTATCATAGAATATTTTTAAACTCTTGTTTTTATATAGCACCAAAATTAATATGATGTTAATTTTTATTTCTAATACATGTATTATAGCATCAATGGATGAGAATGTAGTTGCATGTGAGAGTCACTATTTTACTCCAAAATATTGTTTTGACTTAAATGAACCCCTTCAAGAAGTTATTATAATTTTATTTTATTTATAAATTTACATTTCATTTATCATAGAATATGATGCTTATAGCACCAATGGATGACAATGTAAATGCAAGTGAGGCTCATCAATTTATAAATGATGTTATTATTTTCAATTTGTTTCAATGGATTGTTTTGACTTAAATGAATTGTCTCAAGAAGGTATTATTATTTTCATTTTATTTGTAATATATAATTCATATATCACATAATATGATGTTAATTTTTGTTTTAATATAGCACAAGTTGATGATGATTTGATTGCAAGTGAAGTTCATGGAAGTGTTTCAAAGAGTTGTGTTGAATTAAATGAGCTTCCAAATGATGGAAAAATTAATAATACTTCTGGAGATGAAATAATTGATTGGAATGAATGTCCAATAGATAAAATGGGAGTTATTGAAGAACATGAATATATAAATTCAATAGAAAATGAGTTTGAGCCTTTTGTTGGTCAATGTTTTCCTAGTGAAGAAGAAACTTTCATTTTCTATAAAAATTATGCAAATCGATATGGTTTTACAATTAGAGAATGTCGTACTAAGAAAAAAAAAGAGGAAAATTAGTAAGATGTGATTTCATTTGTCATCGACGAGATAAACAACTACAAAAAATAGTGGATCCATCTAAGGAGCAACGAGATAGGAAGTGTTTAAAATGTGGATGTAAAGCTCATTTAAGTATCATTTTGTGAAAGTCGTTTAAGACCAAGCACATAGTGTCTCAACGCCCTATGCTTTCAAGATTTCTCAAGAGGAATTTGGGAGAGCAACACAATATTCGATGCTTCAAGAAAATGGTATTGAATTTGTGCTACAATATTATAAAGATGAAACTAGTCAAAGGCACAATGTATTATGGGATGGTAAGATGACATATTGTAGTTGCAAGAATTTTGAATTTTGGGGTATACTTTGTCGTCATGTACTTAATGTATTCCTTCATAAAGATTGTTACCAAATTTCATCCTTGTATTTACCACCACGTTGGTGTTGTGAAGCATCATTAAGTGAAAAGGAATTGCTAATGGTTGATGATGAAAATTTAGTAGACAAGGAAAATATGGTTAATGCTAATGTTAATGATATAATTGATAGAGATTGCTTCATTACTTGTCCTCCGCTCCCAAAGACAAAAGGTCGTCCAAAGCAAAAACGAATGAAAGGTGAAAGAGAATTAGGAAAGAAAAAGAAGTCTTGTGGCATTTGCAAGCATGTTAGCCATAACATCTCAACATATCCGGAGAAAGATAATTGTACTTCCTCAAATGATGCCCAAAAAAGAAAAAAATGTACTTCAAGTGAAATTGGATTGAATCCAATATTTTCTTTGAAGTGTTAGGCATAAACTCTTGAGCTTGTAAAAGAAAAAAATTATGACAATATTATGTTTGTTAATTTTGACAATATTATGTCATTGGACAATATTAATTTTGACAATATAATGCCTTTGTTAATTTTGACGTTTTTTTTTTTTTTTTTTTTTTTTTATTTCCATTTTGACAATATTATGCTAGTGGATATTCACATTATCATTTTCAATATTATGTCATTGTACTAAAACACTTCTTTTTGCCTTTTTTTTTATAATGAATTTACTTAAATTTTTATAAGGGATTCAATAAATACTAATTTAAATTAAATATTCTTGAAGAAATTTAAATCATGCTTAAATTGCCCATTTATAAGGGATTCAAACCTAAACTCTAATCCATGTTGATATTACATTGTTAGTCCCTAATATTTATCTACTGGTGCTTTAGTCCCTAAAGTACCAAGTGAATGTTATTGGTCTTTAAAGTATCAACTTTGACAACTTAATGTATTTTTATTTTTTATTTTTTTAACTTTCTTTTTTTGGTGTACCCATAGCATAATCAATTCAATCAAAATTAATATTTTTCTTTGGGTTGAGGAGTATTTTCAATTTTACCCACCATAGTTAGGTTGAAAAAGATTTAACCCAACCTAGCCCACCTAGATCGGGTTGGAATTAATTGAGCATTCAAACAATAACAATACAACCCGATAGGTTAGGTTGAATTAGATCGGTTTTGGCGGATCGACGACTTGGTTGCACACCCCTAACCTCTTAAAATAGAATAAATAAAGGGTAAAGAGTTCAAAAAGAAAATTTAAAATTTGAGTTTCCTTTAATGCACTTGTGAATTTATGTTCTCTTATCCTTCGTTATTTGTTTGGTTACAAATCTTCATCTTCTTTTTTCATCTTTTAATCTCTTAACTGATCTTCCTATCTTTTTTTCATTAGTTTTCCTTTTTCATTAATGGTAGAAAAAAAAAATATTAATGTCACTAGTTGATCCAGATGAGAACTAATAACAACTTATTGCGTAGACTTTATTATGAAATTGTATGAAAATATTGTGTATATAGCACAAATTTTTTTTTCTAAAGAAAAATAGCACTAATTTTAAAATTTTGGAAATACAATAAAGGATAAAGTTTAACTAAAAAACTAATTATAGCTTAAGGCTACAACTTTATTCAGCAAAATAAATATTACTACATATTTTAAAAATCTAACTATTAAATTGTATGTGCTACATGTTTTTAATACACATGCAAAATTTTATATCAATCAAATATAATTTATTATATGATTTATAAGTTTATATATTATGCATAATTTTTTTTGAGGAAATAAAGTGCATATATTATGCATAATTTTAAACCACAAAAAACTTGTAATTTAAAAAATTTGTTGACGACATAGCTATTGATCTTTAATTTTCTATAAATTTTTCAAGTATGAAAGATATAAGAAAAAGATGTAATCCACTAATAGATATGTTAAAATTCACCTTTAATAAACACATGCAAAATTTTATATCAATCAAATATAATTTATTATATGATTTATAAGCTTATATATTATGTATAATTTTTTTTGAGGAAATAAAGTGCATATATTATGCATAATTTTAAACCACAAAAAACTTGTAATTTAAAAAATTTGTTGATGACATAACTATTGATCTTTAATTTTCTAAAAATTTTGCAAGTATGAAAGATATAAGAAAAAGATGTAATCTACTAATAGATATATTAAAATTCACTTTCAATAAAAAGATATTACAACTAATTTTGTAGTCTAAGGTTACAACTAATTTTATAGCTCAACATTGTCCTACAATAAAATTAAACAATATTTTTCCAATATTTTTTGTTTTTAGTTGTGATCAATCCTAATCTAATATTTTATTATTTTATTTTATTTTATTTTTACGTATGAAAGATTTGACCATTTAATTGTTGTGAAAATTTTATGAAAATTTGTTGTATTGTAATACGATTTGTAATTTTTATTTTGTAAAATTCCTTCCATCCTATACACGTAACCCATCAAGTCATTTTTAACTTTAATTTATTTATTTTTACTTTTTTTTTTTTCTCAACCACACGTTTTGTTTCACCCCTACACTAATCTTCTCCCATCCGCCTGCTGCTCCTTTTTGCTTATCCTTTCTCATCTTTTAAAATTTTTACTATCTCCCGTACGAAACTCTTGGCTCAACTTCCTTGTCTTTCTCAAAAAAAAACTTCCTTGTCTTCTATTTTTTTTTCACAGCTTTCTTTTCTAACTCAGTTCGTCTCCTACTTGGTTTTCCTTCCATCAACCCGGTTCGCCTCCCTCAAAATTTGTATGTTTTCCCATATGTTCTTATGGGTTTTTCTTTTTTGGATGTACTGATGTTGGTTGTTTTTCTGTGAGATGGTTTTTTTTTTTGGATGTATTGATGTTAACTGTTTCTTGTGAGATGGTTTTATTTTATTTTATTTTATTTTATCTACTGATGTTGGTTGTTTCCTGAGTATTGTGATTTCAATTTTTTTTTTCTCTCTCTTTTCTGTAAGATGTTTGGTGTTGTTTTCCTGTGAAAGACGCATGCGTTTTCAAATTTTCCCACGTGAGACGCTTGACTAAAGGCTTGAGTTGGTGAGAGACGTGAAATAGGGTATTTTGGTCTCTCCCATCATTTTTCTTTTTTCTCTGTAAAGCTGACTCACATTTGATAAAAAGACACATAAAGCTGCGTAAAAGACTGCAAAAAAGCTGGATATTAATGGATTCATAACCCGTGCAATAGGTAGGATATTGCACGGAGTGCAATAGCTTTAATACTAGCCATGGATCAAATCTCATGCTCAAAGTATTGACACGTTATCTGTCCAAGCTGAGAATCCGCGTGCCCATCTATTTCTCTTCTCTTTTCAGTCTTCACTTAGCAGCAGTTTACGCAAATGAGTTTAGAAAATCTCTCTCCTCTCTTATTTTTCTCTCACTCTCTCACTTCGACTAGGGTTTTTCTCTCTCTACCGCCCTCTCCCTGACGCTCCTCTCAACCCCAACTGTGCCTCCAGCACAGCCATTGCCCCGCCTCGCCAGTTTTGACAAGAGCGGGCTTGGTCTGTCGGATTACCCTGATACCCACAAATCTCTTTCCCCACTACCGCCCACACTGTGCTCTGAAATCTTCTAAAAGCAGTAGATGGTGTCAATCAACTGCTTGTTTGTCTCCGTTGAAGTCCGACTGTTCTTGGAGTGGTTCTTGAGCACGCTACTCCGGCTATTCCAGCCAACTTTTTGCCTAAGGTAGTTATTCTGAAATTCATTGTCAAAGAATCTATTTAGCAGCTTTGTGCGTGTGTTTTTGGAATTTTATGAGTTTTAATTAAAATTCAGTTTTTATATTGCCTGCTTTTTTTGTCTATTGTATCAAAATGCTTAAATCCTTGTAATTTGTATTCAAAGGGTTATTATTAGGTTCCTAATGATGAAAGCTAAAACCTTTGAACAAAAATCCAGTTAAATCCTTGTAATTTGTTTCACACTCTCTCTTTGAACAAAAACCCAGTTGGAGTTTTGTAGTTTCAAACCGCCAGATCTGTCTCTACAGTGCTAGGTACGTGTAGTTCTTGTTTTCTCTATGCTTTTCACTCCAATGGGTGTTCTGGGTTTTACTAAAGACAAGATTTTTTATATCAGTTTTTATTTGGGCTTTTCTAGTTGGTTTTTTAAACTAGGAAAGTTATGAATTTTCTCTGTCAAGTGCTTCACATTTGATTTGATTCTGGGTGCTTTTGAATAGACTTTTAGCTGGCGCTTTTAAAAATGACATCATTAACCTAGGTACATACCAATATAAAATACATATCCGGTCCAAAAATACTACACACAAAACAAATTCGAACATTTTACCCATACCAGTTTCTCTCTCTGTCTTGCTCTCTGCCTCTCTCTCTCTGCCTTGGCAATCTGCATCTCATTCTTCCTCTCCACTTGGTCACTTCTCCTCCGATCTTATCTATTGCTCACATCCCCACACTAGTTGAGTTGGCTGAGCAGGTATGGTCTCCTCTCTGATATGAATTTATTTTACTCTCTCATGCATGTCTCACCTCTCTGATTGGAGATGATCTCTTTCTGATTCTACACTAAGACTAAAATACAGCTCAAATCTTATTGAAATTTTTTTTTATTACTTCTCTCGTCTCTCTCACTGTACTCTTCTTTCTTTTTCTCTCACCGTGTCACTTCTTCTCTCATTTCTTCTTTCCTTTTCTCTCATCACTACTCTCAGTTCCCAGATTTCAACGATTACCTCGCTTTCATTCTCGCTCGTGCCGAGGTTGCTTTCTATGTCTTTTTTTTTTTGGCTTACAGGGTTTTCTCTGGGTTTTTTGTTTATAGCAATTGAGTTTTTTGTTTTTTGCTAAATGGGTTTTGTGCGGATTTTGTGTTTATGGTTGAATTCTCAAGAAAAAATGGGTTGTGATTGTGCCGATTGGAACTGGGTTTTGATTGTATTGTATCTATGAAGGTATTTTAATGGGTTTCGTTTTTTTTTTTTTTTGGGGATTTGATTGAAAGTGGTTTTGTTGTTTTGAAAGCAGAGGGTTTATTAGTGAATAATGGGTTTGTTGAGTGAGTTATGTAGCTTGTGGGTTGTGGTGGGTGGTGGATGGTGGGTTTTTTTTTTGGGTGTTGGCTAGTGGTTGAGGATGTGGGTTTGGGTGGTGATGGCTGGCAGTGGCTAGCCGTGGGTCTTGGGTTTGACGGGTTTTGCTTGCCATGGCTGCCGTGGGTCTTGGTTTGTGGGTTTTGTTCGCCACTCTATCCTCCGCCTCCCTTTCTTCCTCTCACGGCGAGGCTTCTTTCTCTCAAAGTTTAGTTTTCGTCGTTGTTGATGTTGTATTTATTTAATTTTTTTTTTTGGGCTATGGGGTTGATATTTGGAGGGATGCTGATTGTGGTGAAAGTGGGTTGGCCATGGTTCTGGGTTTGCTATTGAATGTTAATGGTTGATTGTGTTGAATGTTTATGGTGGTAGTGGCTTGCAGTGGCTGGTCGTGGGTGTGGCTGTGACTGGAGTTTCTGACTGAGAAGAAAGCGGTGGAAAGACAGACACAGTGGTAAAATAAAAATAATATTATTTAAATGAAGTTGTAAAAAAATAGAATGATTAATGTTTAGTAGATTGTGAAGTAGTATGTTAAAATTGATATAGTATGGTTTTAAAATGGTAAATGCTAAAATATTTATTCTTGTCAAGAATGCTAAATATTTCAGCATTTACCATTTTAAAATCATATTTTAGCATTCTTGACAAGAATGCTCTTATATAACGTTTAAGAGTGAAATACATGTATTTTTGCATGTTTTTGAGTTTTTATTACATTTCAAATACATAGAAACGCTTCTTATCAAAATAATAATAATAATTATAAGAGAAAGGCTTATCACTGTACATGTGTTCCTTTATTCAGTTATTAAAAAAAGGTGGAAAACACTCCTATAAAATCAGACTTGCAATCATTGGTGGATTTCCGTATTGATCCTCTCGTGTCTCTTTTACTAGAAGCTGAAGAAATAGACGAATGAGAAGGCTATTTGTGAGTGTTTTATTTTTATCTTTATTTATTATTTTTATTCTTCCGTATTAATTTTTTATTTTTATTTTATCTAATATAAAGTTATAATTTTTTTTTTCAAATGTTCGACTAATTCTTAAATTATGTCGATAAATTAACATTTGTTATTGAAAATGAAAAATTGATTGGCTTTGTCTTACCTGTTGGTTCTTCTTGTTTCTTGAATTAGGTGTATAATTATTGACTACCACCAAAACAATCAATTTTTAGGGATTTAATGTATCATGTTAAAATCTTATCTTTTTATCTTTTTAACACATTTGTTTTCCATTTGATGGCATTGCTGGTTATCATTATAGTGATTTGGAAGTCAAAATTAATTGTGATATCCGTCACTTTAGACGGATGGTAACTTCTTTAATAATAAAATTCTTTCCAATAATAAGCTACTACTAAGCTTTTTTGTCGATACAAATAAACCTGTTCTTTTATTCGATTGATCCTTAATCACTCTCAAATGTATTCTGCATATCAATTTCTTCATCCAGTGTTCTTCAACTCAGAATATCGTATCAAATTTATTGATATGTTAAGAGAATATAGTCATCAAATTGATACAATCAATTTCTCCATCCAATGACTATATAATCTAAACATATTAATAAATTTGATATGATTTTCTGAGTTAAAAAACATTGGATGGAGAAATTGATATGTAGAATACATTTGAGAATGATTAAAATAGACCGGAGAGAAGAACAAGTTTATTTGCATCGACACAAAAGTAGAGTAGTTGCTCATTCTTGGGAAGAATTTCATTATTAAAGAAGCTACCATCTATCTAAGGTGACGAATATCACAATTGATTCCGACTTCCAAATCACTATCATTATAACAAGAAACGCCGTCAAATGGAATCTAGATGTGCCAAAAAGGTGAGATTCTAACACGGTGCATTAAATTCCCTATAAATTAATTTTGGTGGTATCCAACAATCATCCACCCTGGTTAAATGAACATTTTACCAAATGGTAAGATGAAGCCAACCAGTTCTTCATTTTCAATAACAAATATTGATTCAATAACATAGTTCAAGAATTGGTCAAACGTTTGGAAGAGAATAATTATAACTTTATATTATATAGAAAAAAAATTTAATACATAAAAAAAAATAAAGATAAAAATAAGACATTCAAAAATTTTATCTCCGAAGTGTAAGTTTGTGATTCCTCTAATTATTCATCAATACAAAACGAGCTCCTCTCCAGGAAAAACAGGTTCTTTTTTTATTACCTCTTTATTTATTTATTTTTAATGGCTCTGTGATTTACTTGTTTTGACTACCTTGTTGGGAAGAAAAAAGAAAAAGAAAAAGAAATTAATTTGAAAGAGTTGGCTAAAATTAAGATATGCTAGTTGTGGTTCTATTATTAATTTAAATTATTATAAATTGTTAATTTCACTAAATTAGTCTTATAAGTGTTTCCACTTTTAATTACAGAAGGCAAAACTAATGAGATTTGTTTTTTTGATGCTTTTGATATGATACCAATAACATAGTTTTCAAGTGTTTTTTAAGGGTAAAATTGGCGGTAGCTTTACCGTTTTTAGCTAGTTAAATGTAAATGCGCACTTCTAGTGTGGATTTTAATTTGATGAGTTTGATTACTTTTGCATTATTAGTACTGTCCCGAGCACATTGATAATATTGTATTTATACATTTGATTATGTTTGTGCAATCGTAAGGATTTGTTGCAGTTGCGGCATGGACAGTTTGGAGTTAAAAGGAACCAGGTTCGTCTACAAGCTCCTGGTACTGCCCTTCACCAAATCGCTGCTGCATCAAAAACTAGCTTGAACGATTTCCACATGAAGAGGCAGAGGACAGAGACACAGGTGCGATGAAATGGGTGAATGTCTCACAATCACTGGCTGCCTCCTCCAGTGGACGTGGTGAAGTTAAGTTTTGATGGTGCCGTTTGTTCAAAAAATAAAAGAGCTGGCATAGGCGTGGTGGTCAGGTATACTAAGGCTTGGTCTTAGCTTCTTGCGCAAAGCCAGTGCTCCAACCATACAAGGCAGCGGAGGTTGAGTCTTTGGCAGCAGCTACAGCCTTGTCCTTCGCAGCAGAGCTTGGTTTTCGACGGGTTATTCTAGAGGGAGATTCAATGGAAGTGATACAAGCATTGAGGGAGAATGATCAATCCTTAACACCTACGGGTTTGCTACTTGAGGATGTAAGAATGTTGTCCCAACAGTTTGAACAATTGCTATATTCTCATACGAAAAGAGATGGCAATTTTGTAGCTCATAGTCTAGCTAAATATGCATTAAGCATCCCAGATTTTTTAGTGTGGATGGAGGAGGATGTTCCATCACACGCAGTCTATTTTACAAGCTGATTTAGCTTACTTGCATAGAGTTTAGTTTTTCCTCAAAAAAAAACTTAACCACATTCCTTTTTTATTTTTTTGGTTAAAAGGATAGATTCATAAATTAACTAGCCAGCGTGGGCTGAGTTGGCTATAAGCCGAATACATGCCAGCAATGTCTGCATCTAACAAAATACACAGTTTATTTGACAAGGGATATTCAAGAACTACAAATCATCATTCAAGCAACAGCCTTCCCTAGCAAAGCATGTCCGCGCATATGTTCCCCTCCCTGTACACGTCTGATCCTCATGCCTAGGAACCGGGTGAGCAAGGTCCTGCAGTCATTAAGAAGATGAGTATAATATCTGTTAGGGGTATTACTAGCACAAACCAGGTCTATGACTATTTTTGCATCAAGTTCTACTACAATGTTGTTTACCACATTCATTACTATTGAAATCTCTTTGTACAGTGCACCCTCGATAATCTAGAAAATCTTTCCCATTACCCACTGACCGAATTACCTGCCTTGAATAACATGTTTATTTCTAAGCCTTCGCCTACTAGTTGGTTCATTAGATCAAGATTAAGTACTCCAAAATTAACAGTGTCCCTTGTAAAGCTGAGATGTTGGATTGGTAATAGACATTAATGTTTTCATTAGATCCAATTTTCTATGCATGTATAAGTTGAAAATTGGCTTTGATTTCGTAGAAATTGTAAATTGTACTATGGCTATGGCTCATTCGGGATATGAGTTTGGAAATATAAAACATTATATTTAAATAAAGTTTGGCTATAAACTTGAATATAACCTAAGGCTACAACTCTATTTAATATTTTTTTATTAGATGTGAATTTTAATAAATTCATAACTAGATTATATTTTCTTTTTATATCAAAGATTAATAATTATGTTATCAATTAAATATTTATATTTTAAGTTTTGTAGTTTAAAATTATGCATAAAAAATAAGTTTATAGATTGAAAATTAAATAACATTAGATTTACACGAAATTTGACACATGTAAAAATATAAAAACATGCAATTAATCCAATGATTAGATTTTCAAAAAATATATTCATGTTAATTTTTTTAGTGGGCATGATAGCTTTAGACTACAATAAAGTTTGTAGCCAAATTTTGTCCTTATATTTATATGTGTTCTCTTTATAACCTTGCTCAAAACAATTTGAATTTCTTATAGTTTTTTCCTAAATTTCTCTAGTAGGTTAGTTTGTTAATCATTTAGCACTCTTGAATTCATTATCATTTTTTTTGTTCACATACTATTATGATATTAGGAAACACCTTTTGTTTAATGTATTTATTACTATATTTAAATTTAAAAGCCCCTAGTATACATTTTTGTCTTTATTTTTAAGAAATTATTTGTTTATTGTGAACAATTTTATCTAATTATTGGTTCTTTCCTTTTCATTACAGGTCCTTAATGCAAATTGACATCTGACAGTCAGGAAGGATATTAAAATTAGACTAGTATTGTAGTGGTTTTTATTTTGGTTTCTTCTATTAATATGTTATTTAGGAGACTTGGAACTATTTGAATTCTAGGATGTATGCCATTCCTATGGTATCTATGTTTTGTAATAATACGTTAACGTAAGAATGGATTTCTAATTTGGTGTTGATATGTTATTACTTTTATTATTATCTATGTTTCATCTTGATACATGAAAAAGGGAGTTCAATTTTGCATTGCACGATTGTACTGTTCAAAACTTGTCTTTTTTATTTTATTTTATTTTTTATTTGGGTCTTATCTATGCTTCCACGTAGTAGCTAGTTGCCACCCACCAGTTAAAATTAATTATTATTATTATTTTGCATAATATATGATTTTAGTCAATCACATTATGTTTTAACATTATTTTTTTTATCGAATTTAACTCAATTACTTTTTATAGTTTATATATGGACAAAATTTCTTTTTAAATTAGTTTTGAGAGAAATCATTCAAAACAAAAGGAGAATTCCATATAAGCTACTTTTTTTCATTTTCCAATTTTTCTTCTCAACCAATTAAATGAGAATTTCATCATTTGTGGTGGAAAACAAAAACTCTTTTATCCCCCAACTTTTCCACAATTCCAACCAAATGAAGCATTTGTATTTGTTTATATATTTATAACTTGTCACACCCTTCTTTTAAAGCATAGAAAACAAGTCAATCAATTTTAGTTTCACTTGGTTTGTGGTGAGCCTTTTGTGATGTTGGGCTGGGTTGCCTCCTGCTGTATTGGGTCCAAGTATTTTGAATTAGGGAGTTGAGATCGGTCCAATTATAACTCACCTTGGTCTGGCTTGTGCACAAACTATGCCCAGTTTGCTAGGACTTTGGTCACATGCACATGGTAGGCGAAGCTGTTATAAGAAAGTTACAGTGGGCAAATATAATAACAAAGATAACCAAAAGAAACGTGTTTACCGCTAAGATTGAAAATGAATAAAGGGCAGCGGCAAGGAATGCCCTATTCATAAAGTAGCGGAAGTAAATGGGTAAGAAATAGCATTGGACTTATTGAATCAAAGAGGGAGATGTCAGTCTGCCGTGCCAAATTAAGTCACGAGACTGAAGTCAAGAAGGGAACCATTTCCTTAATGCGAATAATCTCCCCAGGAGGAAACTAATTGCTTTGAGGGAGCGGGCCCAAATGACTTGTGCCCAAAAGAATCTTTTTGTACTTGACAGAGAGCATGGGCTTTTGAGGGAGAAAGGAGATCAACCTATTGGTGCATGCCTGCTATTCTATGCTCTCTCCATTTTCTTTCGTTACTTCTAATTCTTTTACTTTCCTTTCTTATTTTTCTCAGTGTTTACTTATTTTGTTGCAATTTTCTCCTGGAGGTTGCTATTACTGTGTTCGTCCTCCCTTTTCCTATGCACGGCAAGGGTCCCTTATATAATGTCTGTCGTGACCGGATTTTACTATTTTAGCCTTTAGCTATCTTTGTCTGATCTGGGTATCCTTGCCAACCACTTACTAGTTTGTCAGTTGCACAGCTACCACCATTTACTTGTGGTGGCTGTGCAACCAGACAAAGAAGAATATTTTGTTTGTTTGTTTGTTTGTTTGCCGTGGCACTCTTCCCTGTTACAGTGTGGGTGCTCTCTCTCTTCCTATTCCTCATGGAATGCACCTAGTAGTTCTAATTCATCCTTGCTTCTTTTGGGTGGTATGTCATCCCAGCAGGACACTTCTTCCAAAAAAGCCCGAGTAAGAGCCCCAGAATAGATTTTCCCCTCCCCCCACCGCCAGACCATGCCCTCTTACCTATGACCCATGACCTCACCACTTCCCGTATGAGCTGGGTACAGGTTGGTGATGTCTAGGTCTTGCGCGTGCTTCACCTTTGAGTATGTCCAAAACCTGCTTGTTGCTCATACGCTTGCCATGGTTTGGAGGCTCATCTGCTCATTCTGCCACCCATCCTTAACTTCTTATGGCGTGAGCTGTTTTCTTATTTTCCCTCCTTTTATGGCTTGCTTTATTAGGGGCCGGACTTTGTTTGATCGTGGGTTTTTCCTCCTTCAGCCCATTCTTTTGCTCTTTTCTGTAGTCTTTGCATTTTCTGCCAAACTGCTCTGCTATTCCTGTCGTGATGTTATTGGACCCAAGTCTGCTGGGCCTCCTTGGGCTTGCCGCTTATTATTCTGTCAATGATTAAGTAAGGTCATTGGGCTTTTTGATTACATTGCTCGCGGGCTCCTGTGTCCCATTCGTTTCCTTTTAGGCATCCTTGGCCCATTTACCGTCCTTGGGCATTCTCGACCCTTTCTAACTTTGTGTTCCCATGAGCTTTTACTAACTACTTTGAGCTTCCTTGGGCCAATTACTTTATCCTTCATCCTTTGGGCTCATATGCTTTCCATCAATCACTTACTTTCTTTACTTGCATTACTTCAGGCCTGCTGTGGCCCATTCTCACTTTTCTACATTACATACTGCCTATGGGTTTGTTACTTCTCTCTTTTCAGGCTTCTCTAGGCCCGTCTGCTTTCTCAAGGCCCATTTTTTTTATTTTATAGACTTATGATCCATTATTCCTGCCGCTTGGGTTTAATGACTTTTCTATTCAATTACTAACTCATTTCCGCCCGTGTTGCTGGGCTTCTTCCTTCTACTGGGCTTTTGAAAATGAGCATCAACAGGGTTCAAATTGTATTTCTTGTTGGTTTTAATTTTGGAGATCTGGATTTTTATGGAATATGGAGGCCATGAGAGAGAGAGAGAGAGAGAGAGAGAGAGAGAGAGAGAGAGAGAGAGAGAGAAGAAGAAGAAGAAGAAGAAGAAGCAGAAGAGAGTTTTTTTTTTTTTAATTTTTTTATTGGCTTTACAGTATTAAACTATTAATACAATTTTGAAATAAAAAAGCTTTTTGCAAAGTTGGGGACTTTGCAAAAAGAGAGTTCTACTGACTTTAGAGAAAAGAGGGTATTTATATGTGGCTAAAATTTGTCAATTTAGCCTAAAATGACAATGTTTTATCACTATTTTTTTAAACCCACTGAAACGATGCCATTTTGCCTTGTATCTAATTTTTTAAAAATCATAATATATATATTAGGCTACGGTATGCAAATCGGTTTCAAATTCAATCTTTGATCACTTCACTGCACTGGCATTAGTGCACCCCAACTATGGTTCAGTTGCTGCAGCTTTGGTCGATTGCTTCTCACCTTTCCATAAAGTAGTTTTTTTAGGTGCTAAATGAATTTTTTTAGTACTTTATTGTGAATTTTGTTAGAATTTGATTAACTCTCTTTCTTGTGAGTGTTTGTTTCTTAATTAAAAAAAAAAATTGATTCACTTGTGCTTGTGTGTTGTTTTGGGTAAGTCAAAATGAATTTTTGTCTTCCTTAGTTATTTTGGTGTACCTATACATTGCTCTATCTTCCTCTCTTTTTATTCTTTGCCTTTCCGTTTATTCTCCAAACCTTTCATATCTCCTCACCTCCTTCAATTAATGGAAAAATTAACTCTCTCTCTCTCTCTCTCTCTCTCTCTCTCTCTCTCTGAGGATAAAAAAATCATGCCAAGCTTCTTCCTTTCTATTAAACTAGGCACAAAGGGTTAAAATTGCTTGAATGGTTTGAATGTCCCCCATCTTAGCCCTACAGAAAATAAGACTATCATATTAAATCACCACATTTGATAGCTTTTTGAAGTAGTCCATTAAGTCCCTCAGAACATATCAAAAATAAATAGGGGCAAAGGATCCCTTTGCCTGATTCCTCTGGTAGGTTGAATAAATCACTGGGTTCGCCATTGACAAGTATGGAATGTGATACTATGCTGATGCATTTCATGATCAAACCTATCTACCTTTCATGAAAACCCATTGTAGACACCTCATTTTATACTCGGTTAATAAACTTTAGCTCTCGGTCCCAATAATGAGCTTTACATGTCTACAAAAGGTAATTGAAGTTATTTTGATAGTTTGGAAGTAATCACAACTCAAAAGTGCTTAAGTCACTTTGAAAATGATGCTGAAAAATTACCTTTGCTCACTGTTTTACTCATAACATTTGATCCACAAAGCATTTTTTAGTGAGGTTTGTTTCTTCCAAAAGTAGACACCATAGGCTTTAATTTGAATACAAAATTTGCCTACTTAGGACTTAAATTGAGCACGTGATGACTGTTTGAAATTGGGTCAACTGAGCAGTCGAAATTAGGATTTTTGGAGAGCATGTGTATGCATGAATCATGCTTGCATACGCAGTGGCGGCTCTACATGCAAGCTCATAGGACCACCTTGACTTGCAAAAAAAATGTATATATGCACTTTCCAATATACTATTATATGCTTAATTAACCTACTGTGACCACCCTGATAAAAATTCTGAACACCCTGACTTGAGAATTACAAAAATTTGAGTTCAACAAATATAAGAGTGGTGCTACTACATTCACAACATTTTCACAATAATTTTACAACAAATCTAATGTAGTAAGCTGTTATTGATTCTAATTTGGGCCAAATAGTAATATTATTTTTTTACCTACTAATAACAGCTTTTTGCATAAGATTTATTGTAAATATGTTGTGGACGTAGCATTACTCCAAAATTAATTATGCTGCCAAACATAATTCTTAATCCCTGTTTTTTTAAAGCTTAAATAACAACAATAAATATTAAGTCAAATAACAACAAACATAAATCAAACAAAAATAAGACAAGACCAAACAACAATAAGTGAAAAAATTATTCAACAAAAAGCCTATTATAAAACAAAAAGATAAAATTTGTAACTCGTTCGACTTATTCAATAAAAATAATTTCTAATTTCATTTTTATTTAAAAATGGTACCAATAAAAATATTGTGGTAATTTAAATTACTTTGTGACCACCCTAAAAAAAATTCTTAGAATCGTCACTGTGCGTACACATGCCCTAATCATACGTGCGCAGGCCATTTTTTAGGGTTTCAAAACATCAGTCTTAGGGGCCCAAAACATCATTCTTTGATGTGAGCTAGCCCTTAGACCCTTGAAAACATCCAAAGACGTCTAAAAGGCCCCGAAAATTCTAATTTAAACATATAAATACAACCTTATGCCTCTAAACTCAACCGCTAGCTAGAGAGAGAGTTGATTTTTGATCTAAACTCATCCAAGAACGCTCTCATCTCTAAATCTTCTGCACTCACAGCCACTAAGCACGTTTTTGGCTCTTCAAAAGATCTTTCTATCACTCATTAGGGTGGAAACTATCTATCTCATTCCAAGAAGCACTTTTCAAAGATTCTTTCTAAAGTTTTCAAGAACATTTTTAATTTTTGAGTTGTGATTACTAATGGACTATTAATATATTTGATTCTCTTAATTATCATTCGATTATGTTGTGTAGGCATTGAGGGGCTAGTTAAAATATCCACCAAGTTGTATTTCATAAACTAGGTGTGTTTTTTTTCATGGCTTTTTCTTGATTTGGACCTTTTATAACTTGTGTTCTTGTTGTTCTTAATTGATTTATATGTTATACATGCTTAGAAATATGATTTGTTTTGTTTGGTTTAAGTATGTTGCATCTCACCATATTTTGATTGTAGAGCTGAATGATTGGATATATTGATGAACATGTTTTGATGTGTTAAGTGTTGCTCTTGTTTGTTGTTAGATCTAATACATGTTTAGGAATAGATTTTCATTTTGTTTATCTTTGATATCTTAATTGCTAGTTTAGGCTGTTTAGTTGTGTATTAGAAGTATGCTAAGATTTGTTAAACTGCTATTTTTTTTTGTTGCTTTAAAACTGTGTTTCTAGGCGTGTATGTGTGCGCATGCTTTATGTATGTGTATGCATACTCATGCCCAAAAGCCCAGATATAGGGTTCTTGCAATTTTGTTTGTTTTGTTTTGTTTTAATCCTTTGTTTAGGTCTTGTTGAGTATAGCTTTCACCTGTTTTGGGCTAGGGTTAGTAGAATAACATGTTTCACATGTTTGGACTGATAAATTAACGATTAGGGTTTATGTTTTGATTAAACACATGAACATTCATGAGAACTTGAACATGCATTGATGCATAGGTGCTAAGGTGTTATGGTGCAGCAAGGTAAGCGAGATAAGCCATGCATAATTACAGGAACATGCATTTGATTTGGTTGACGAACATGATGAACTTTCTTGATTAATGAACATGATGAATATGTTTGATTAATTCCCTTGATTAGTGATATATTTTTTTTTTTGATGTGCTTGCTGCCCTTGGATATATATTACTAGATGAATGATAGGATTTGGAATACAATGAGTGGAGACCGACAGATGGGGCAGGTAATGTTGGGTGGCTAACACCTTCCCATCTCTATACCTAAACTCCGAACACATGCTCTTGTAAAGATCAGTCATTCCAGGGACGGACCTACAGTAGGGCAGGGGGGGGCCATTGCCCCCCCCCCCCAAAAAAAAAAAAAGCTAGTACCCCCCCAAAAAAAAAAAAAAAAAAAAGCTAGTACCCCCATTTTCGTCCTAATAGCCCCCCCCCCCCCCCCCCCGCCCCCTTAAAAAAAAAACTGGTATATTAATCAATCCGAAAATAAAATATGGACTGAAAAAAAAAAAAAAAAAAACTGGTGTATGAATCACCGACTAACTCTCCTAAAAAATTTCTACCGTTTCATAAATAAAAAAAAAACTCTCATAAAGAAAAAAAAAATAACCGACAAACTAAAAACTATAAAATAAAAAATAAATATGAACACAAAACCTAAATTTTACCCTAACCTCACTCTTCTCAACCTCATTAAGCATCAACGCCTTCTCCGGACCTCCATCAATACTGCTGGCTGCTGCTGCTGCTCCTCTTTTCCTCAAATCAGATTCAGAATTTTTGCTGCTGCTGCTGCTGCTGCTCCTCCTCAGATTTTTTATCACAGTCACACACGGTAAATCTAAAAAATTCCTCTCCTCTCTCAAGTTCATATTTTGTGTTTTTTTTTTGTTTTTTGCTATATTGCTCTGTGGCTTCGCCTGCCGTGTAGCCCCTTTGCCTCTGCGTTTTTTTATGAACTGTATTGAGTGATATCTGTGAGTTGTGGCTTTTTAATTTTATTTTATGGTTTGGTGTGTTGTGTCATGTATGGAAAGTGAACCGTAGACAGTAGACTACTCAGTACTCAGTGCTCACTAGTCACTACTGTGTGTTACACAATCACTGAAACTAATAGTCTAAACCGGTCCACACAATCACAAAAAGTCATAACAAACAATTACACAATAGTTAATACAAACAAAGCCACAACAGGACCGGTTTTGGACTATCAGTTTTTTGTAGTTCTTTTTTTTTTTGGTTTTATTTATAAAGAAATAAAGTGAGACCAAGGCAGTAGGGTGTAACTACTGAGTTGTGACAGTGAATTTGTGACTGTGAGAGTAGTTTGTGTCATGTGGCAGTCACTGTTTTGTCATTTGTGGGTATAGTTAACTGTGTAAGTCTTAAAGTGAATTTTTTGTGAGACCAATTGACCAAGTCTTTGGTCTGATATATATATACAAATATATATATATATATATATATAAACTTGTGAATTTTGTTTTTGTCATTTTGTGTGATATGGTTAATATTAGTAATATATAAAGTTGTCTGTTTGTGATTATTATGGTTTTAGTTTTTTTTTTTTTTTTTTTTGGTTGAGAAGTCCCCTTTTTTAGTTGGTATATGGAACTATGAAATATGGAAATAATGAAACTTTTTTTTTTTTTAATTTGTAGATCATGAGTAAGTCCACTAAAATATTAAATTTCTTCAAAAGAAAAAATATAAATAATTCTGAAGTCATAGCTGATGATGAAAGATTGCCAACCCCTAGCGTCGATGTCCCAGTTTCTGAAAATCTCCAAACAGAAGTTCCAAATGTCACCATTGACGAAAGTACAAGTTTTGTGCGTGATCCTGGAATGCGTAAGCAAATATGGGAATATGATGCTAATGAACGGGATGAAATTCGACGAGCTTATATTAAGCTTGGTCCATACCAACCTAAACTAGAGGAGTACAAGAAAACTAAATTTGGAAGACATTCTCGTAAATTTAAACGTTCCTGGTTTGCAATTAAGGAATTTAGTACATGGCTTGAATATTCACCTAGTAAAGATGCTGCTTTTTGTCTACCATGCTTTCTCTTTGACAAGCCAACTGGGAATTCTGGGAGTCATGTATTCACTAAGGATGGATTTCGAAATTGGAAGAAAGTTAATGATGGAAATAATTGTTCCTTTTTGAATCATATGGGGAAAGAACCTAACTCTTTCCATAGAGCTTCTGAGCAAGCCATGGCAGATTTGATGAACCAATCTCAACACATACAAAAGGTACTTGAAAATTTCAATTCTGATCAAATTGCAAGCAATCGATTGCGGTTAAAGGCCTCAATTGATGTTGTCAAAGTGCTTGCATTTCAAGGACTTGCTTTTAGGGGACGAGATGAAAGTTCTGATTCAATTAATCGTGGGAATTTTCTTGAAATATTGGATTTGGTGGTATCATATAATGAATATGTTGCAGAAGCGATAGAGAAAGCTCCCAAAAATGCCTCTTACAAATCACCAAAAATCCAAAAGGAAATCTTACATGTATTTTCAAACAAGGTAAAGAAGGCAATTCGTGAAGAAATTGGTGATGCAAAGTTTTGCCTAATTGTTGATGAAGCTCGTGATGAGTCAATGAAAGAGCAAATGGCTATTGTTATAAGATTTGTAGACAAAGATGGTTTTGTTCGAGAACGTTTTTTTGGGGTAGTTCATGTCCCTGATACTACTGCATTAACTCTAAAAAATGAAATATATTCTATCTTGTCACATCATAGTCTGGATATTCAAGATATTCGAGGGCAAGGATATGATGGTGCAAGCAATATGCGAGGTGAGTGGAATGGATTAAAAGCTTTAGTTTCAAATGATTGTCCATATGCTTACTACATTCATTGTTTTGCACATCGCTTGCAATTAGCATTAGTGGCAGCATCAAAAGAAATTATTCTTGTTCAAAGTTTTTTTAATAGATTATCATCTATTGTCAATGTTGTTGGTGCTTCATGCAAGCGTGTTGAGCAACTAAAAAAAGCTTATGCTGATCAAATTGCATATTTTGTTGAAATTGGTGAGCTTGAAACTGGAAGAGGACTTAATCAGATTAGCACATTACAACGGGCTGGAGATACTCGTTGGGGTTCTCACTTGAGATCGATTTCTAGCTTGGTAAATATATTTAGTCCAACATGTGAAATTTTACTTAAGATCATCAAGGAAGGAAATACTACTTCCCAACGAGAAGCAGCATACTCATGCTATCATGCTATGATTTCTTTTGAATTTGTGTTCATTTTGCATCTTATGAAAGAAATTATGAAGATCACTGATGCACTTTGTCAAGCTTTGCAGTGTCAGTCTCAAGACATTTTAAATGCGATGAATTTTGTTTCATCCACTAAAGCCCTTATTCAAAAATTCAGAGATGAAGAGTGGGATAATTTACTTACCACTGTGAAATCATTTTGTGAGGCACGTGACATAGATGTCCCAGATATGAATGCTCGTTATGTTGAAAGAGGAGGTTTAGCTCGTTTTCAACAAGATGACTTCACAATTGAGCATCATTATCGGGTAGATATTTTTTATGCTGCAATAGATTCTATATTACAAGAATTAAATCATCGATTTAGTAAGCATGCGGTGGAATTGCTTAATCTTAGTTCAGCTCTTGATCCTAAAGAGGCACGTGAGTCCTTTAGAAGTATAGATATTTTGTTATTAGTAAGCAAGTTTTATCTGAAAGACTTCACAAATCAAGAAATGACACTTTTAAAGACAGAAGTTGATCATTATGAGCACAATGTAGTTCGGCATCCGGACTTCAAGAAGCTATCAAGTATTTCTGAGTTGTGCCAATGGTTGGTAAAAACCCGAAAATCATTATTTTACCCATATATTTATAGATTGATTACACTTGTGCTTACTCTTCCAGTTTCTACTGCAACTACAGAGCGAGCATTTTCAGCCATGAATATTATCAAGAATAGGCTTCGCAACAAGATGGAAGATGATTTTCTAATGGACTCTATGATTTTGTACATTGAGAAAGAGATTGCTGCAAAATTTGGTACAGAATCAATCATAGACGACTTTCGAGACTTAAAAGAGCGTCGAGTTCCATTTTGATAAATGTGTTGAAATGTTTAAAAAACACTTATTTTGTATGTTATACTTTGTCGACATTTTTATAATATCAAATGTTTAAGAAACACTTATTTTGTATGTAGTATTTTGTTGAATATGAAATATGTGTTAGTTTTTATTTTCATAAAAAAAAAATATTGTTTTAAGCTTTGGCCCCCCCCCAGGTTCAAATCCTGGTTCCGTCCCTGAGTCATTCCATAAGGGCGCTATATTTATGGTTCCTTGATCTAATATAGGTGGCTATTCCATTTACACCATCTGCCATGGTCCACCCTAGGCCAAGGCGTACTTCCCACAGATTTGGGGAAACACAAATACACTGTTGCGGGCCCTTGTGTCCACACCCATTCTCACCATTAACTTTTCAAGAAAAACTCATTCTACTCTGTCATATGTCTTGCTTATATCCAGCTTCATTGCCATGTATCCCTTCTTTCCAGTCTTTTTATTTTGCATATTATGTAAAGTAGGGGCGGCTCTAGGATTTTTGTCCTGGGGAGTCAATAAGAAATATAAATTGTATAAAATCTAAAACAAAAGAGACTTGAATATATCAATATCACAAAGAAAAACATGAAATTCTACAATTGTCTTCTACCAGGTTTCATTTTTTGAAACCATTACATGATAGATTCATTATCAATCTTATGAGCTATATCTTTATCAATGTACACAATCAAACAATCATTCAGATCCCCCATTCGGTTGCGCAGTTTATTCTTGATATATTTCATTGCTAAAAAACTTATTTCCACGGTTGCAATCGCAACAGAAAAAGTTAAAACTAACTTCACAAGCAAATATATAACATCCTTATTTGTCTCCACCATCTTTCTAACAAGGTCCCCGATTCCTTTATGCTCTAAAAACTCGTTATTGGAGCACATATCAACAATGTAAGTCTGAAGCTAAGCATCAAGTGTCAATACATCTGTCTCAGAAAAATCAGATGGATAGAACTTTGCAAGACGGGTCAATTTTTTTTATATCAAAAGCCAGAAACAAATCACTTAAATTCAAGCAAGTCATACAAAGTAGCAACTCAATAGTCGCCTCTGAAAAACAATTGTTAAGCTCTTGAAGTTGCAAATCTATGACTTCAAAGAATAAATCAACATGATAGTGATGTAAATTTGTAATTTGTGGGGCGTTGCATCATGACCCAATGATACAAAGCCTTCATTATCATAGGCTACATTAAAAAAGGAAAATCCTATATAAAAAAAATAAAAAAACCAGTTAATAAATATTAGAATTTTTTAAATAAAAAAATGGGCAATCTAACTAAATTACTTTCTAGCATAGTCTTACATATGTTTAATATTTTTATAGTTATTTTTTTAAAAAAATTATTGCGAGTATTATTTAATAATTAATTTAGCCACTTTATCATATATAGAATCACTTTATCATTAAGCCTGCATAATACAACTAGTAATTCACATCTTTCTTTCTTTAAAAAAAAATGTTATTCTATAAAATGTGTGATTTCTAATTCTACCAGACTCTACATGATTCTCTTTAATGATATGCTGCTTAAGAAAACATTTCTTAACTAGTGTCTCAAATATATATCATATACTACACTATATAATAAAAGTTGGGTTTAGACGCCATGGTTTCGCCAAGTGGTTTCACTAAATTGTAGAAATTTTGTTAAATTTTTTTGAAAAATAAACCTTTTTTTTGTCCTTATCTTCTTCTCTTATAATTTCTAAGTTGATAATTTGATCACAATCCAAATTCTTTCAAGTATCTTCACCAAATTACAGTAAAAGTTTAGAAGTTGTGGTTGTACTAAGTAGCTATACGCCTACATCAAATTTTGTTCTTATTGATTTTTTTTTTTTTTTTTTTGTGGATAAATTAGCAATTTGTGTATTTCTATTTGATTTTTACATAAACTTCTTTTACCACATATCGGCAATTTCATCTTCTACAATTCATGTAATTTTTTAACGTTAATTAATTTGGAGTTGTGAGAGATTTTAGAATTGGAAAAGCTATAAATAGGAGATAAGATTTTTAAGATAAAAGTAACTTCATTTAGATTATAAAAAAAAAAAGAAAAAAAGAAAAAAGTATCTTCATTTAAATCAAAATTAATATAGTTCTAGATATATATGCATGTAGTGCTCGGTTTGTGATGAATGAGTTATAGTCAAATTGCAATTCTTAATTAGCTTAGATAATTTATATTTATATATCAATTAATAAAAAGTACAATGGATAATGAACATATCCTTAAAGTAATTGAATGAAACATATCCTCAATATAAATCTACGGTTTATTTCGATTATTTTAGCTAAGTTCCGTTTGAGCTGCTAACATCCAATGCTAAGTAATATATAAACTAGAGAAACAACAACATATGGAGCGCCGCCAATATTTCTCAACCATTCATAAAATCCATCTCCTTGGCGTTTTGAGTCTTTCAATAAAATGCTTATTTCTTGGTTTATTAGTCCCACTTTGAAATAAAATTTGTTGTTCTTTGTGATTCATGGTTTTGTTTTGTTTTGTTTTTGTTTTTGTTTTTGTTTTTTTGTGTGTGTGTGTGTGTATATATAATGCACGATTCTTATCCATATATCTATATATTTATGAATTTGATGCTAATGGGCCATTATTCTCACTACATTCTATGTGGTAGGTAAAATACATAATTTGATTTTGAGTCCTTGCTAGGTATTTGCAGGTTTCTTATGCAACAAGATTGATCAGATATGTGAAGAGAACAAAAAACTCTTCATAAGGTAAGTATTTATAGTATTGTTTATCAATTTGACATGGAAAACGAAGGAAGATACTTATCTAGACATTTTTTTTTAATTAATTAACTCTACTTTTGGTTTTTTTTTTTTTTTTGGGGGGGGGGGGGAGGGGGGGCAAAATTGTTGTATATTAGTCCGTAGTTATCCATATATGATTAGTCACTCTATTCTAACCTTTTGTATTTCTTAAAATACTAATTGTTATTCTCTTATTATCACCAACTCAATTTACTAAATTTGCTTTTAGAACATAAGATTTATATCTAATTCTTGATTTCATTTATTTGCTTTTACTTTTTTTTTTTAAATCAAATATAGAATTTATAATTTATAAATTATGACTGTGGTCATTAAATTGTTGTATATATTATAAGGACTCAGATTTGGTTCCCAAGCCCAAACGATAAATGAACTAGTCCAAAAAGCTCACAGCAATAAATTTGTAGAGATTAGGTTGAGAAAACTGAGCTAGGATGAGTTCAACAATAGAACAATAGATAGGATAGATTTATATGACAATTAAAAATAACAAAGACAAGTACAACTTCAAAGAATAGTTCTCAGCCATGGTTCGAGAAGATTAATTCTTATATATGGTTCTTGCTTTTACTACAAATCTGGTTCTTGACAACTACAGTGTTTCTCTCTTTATTTCTCGATCCCCCTTTGTGGAGGATTTCTTTACATTATATAGTTCTTTTGGACTATCTTGATTCTACACTTGTCAATTATCTGAGTCATCACTTGAGTGCCCATCCCATCAGACTCCTTCTTTAGTTTTCTCTTAGTTGCGGTAGCCAACACAACACTATTCAGGGGTCTTCTCCACATAAATGCGGCCAAAAGAGTAGCTGTAGTGCATTTAATGCGGTGGTAGTAGCTTTTCTTTAGATATTTATGGGTTTCTTTCCCTCTAGTATACTTATAAGACACATTTCTATAGTCGGGGCTTACACAAAGATCATTCTCAACATCGGAACACACCCCTGGACTGTACTTATCATATTTGAGGAGGAGTACTTCCTCAGATCACCTACCACTTATTCTAAATCCATCACCCTCCAAACTAGGACATTCCCCAACTTTTTATTTCTCCTCGGACTTTTCTTCGTTCTCGGATGAGGCCAAGACTCAATATATGATTTTGGGCCCTTATCCCTACACACACACACACACATATATATATATATATATATGTATGTATGTATGTATGTATGTATGTGCGTGTATGTATATATGAATATTTTGTACGACTTATTTTGTTTTGTTAATAATAGAGAGATACAGGTTGAGATGAAATAATACAGATTGTTGTTCACGAGGGATGTTACTTGGTATTACTTCTCAATTCTCATCATATCTCAAGGTTTTTAAATTTAAATATGCTTTGGTGATTACTTGAGCCTTAAAGCTCAATGTATTATTCAAAATCCTTTTATTTTAGTTATGTAGTTATCTACCATCGTCTATTCAATTATTTTATATGTGTGTGTATGATACTTTAGTCTCATGCACAATATGCATTTAGTATGTAATTTAAAATTAAAATATTTATTTATTTTTATTATTTATTTTATTATTTAATTTTAATTAAATTAATAATAATAAAAATTGTTTACATATGAATTATAATAATACAGGCATAATGCTAGTGTGTGTGTGTGTGTGTATATATATATATATATATATATATATCTTTGAGGGCTGATGAACCGCCACTGCCAATGATACAAAGCCTTCATTATCAGAATGGGAAATTAGACGACGTTTGTTAGGTAACTCATTCGTTGAGGACACATTTTTACTAATCACAATTTACCATGTGGTGAGTTGTAGCATAGAATTGTGCCAAAAATTTTGCCCCTAGCGTAATTCTTTCCATGTACTAGTCAGGAGTGGAAATACACGAGATAGCAGAATTTGTTACATCTCCACGTACAGGAGCGTGGCACGTGACTTTGAGTGGGATATACTTAAAAAGGATTACTAGCTGGATTATGAATTATGATGATCAAGGATTACTAGCTGGATTATGAATCTCGATCAACCCGATCGAGATTCATGCCTTTCCGGAATTTCCGGGAGCGGCTCCTCTCCTGCTTCAAAGTCTCCAGTTCTCTCCTGTTTTTTTTCAGATTAAAGACACGTGGAAACTAAATAATCTAAGGGTCATAACATAGACACGTCAAATACAATTTTCATCTATTTTTTTTTTTTTCTGTCTTCTTCGCCCCTCTCTCCTCTTCCTCAGTCTCTCTTACATGAGTCACCAAACTACTGTACAAACGAAGGCAAAAGAAGAAGACGAAGGCGAGGAAGAAGAACTGAGATCAATCTGGTGGCTTTTTGAGTGAAACGAATCGGCCAGGATTTAGGAAAAGAAGAAGAAGAAGGCCGAGAAGGAGAGGAAGAAGAACTGAGATCAATTGGCCTCTCTTCTGTGTGGTTTTGATCTTCTCCACCATGAACTGAGAAAAGGCTGCGGTTCCAATTCACAACCAGAAAGTCTAAAGACGATTCATTGACTCTCTGGCCACCGTTCGTGGAGAAGCGAGATCCATTTTCGTTGTCGAAAGGCCAGCTTGAACTCCAGACGATTTGCACGCCTCTCCTCCCGGTGAATTGCGTCTCCGCCCTTTGGTAAGCAAAAGGCAATCCGATTTTTTCAATTTTCTTTTTTGATTTTATCATCTTTGTCTTACATTTTTTCAATCCACTTTTGCTATTTTATATTAACGTGTTTGGGGTTGATCAAAACCCAATTAAATATATATAAGAGAATTTCACAAATACCCACTAGTACAAAATAACTGAGCATTCGTTAGATTTCATCTCGAGCATGTATTAACTGAAACAAATGGCTTCAATATGCTAAAAGATAGGCCAACCCTATCACCTGTTCGACAAAATGTCTTAGTGAAATTATATTCTTCTTGTTTAAATTTTTTATGTCTGTTTTGTGAAAGTCCTTCGTTTTTGTTTGGATAATTTATTGTTTCTTTTCATGCCAACCCAGAATAAGATTTGTTTTGCTGATAGTTTATTGGGTTTTTGTTGATTGTGCCAACTTGGTTTAAATGAAGTAAGATTGCATCAGTTTCTTTTATTTGTTAGTATGTGTTTGATTATTTTAGGATACAAACAAGTTTAGGAAGAAAGCCAACTTTAATTTTGTAAATTTTTTCTTTCTAAAGTACAAATAGTGATTTATCATGTTAAATTTATAGTTTATTTGATTATTTATCATGTTTATTTGGTAGTTTGTTTCTATGTTTCTAATTTGTGGTTTGATTCAAATTTTTGGATTAATCTTCTTAAATTTAATTATAATCTTGAAATTAAATTTAATTACTTGGGCCATTTTAATTACTTATTCATGTGTAGATGTAAACGGACTGATTTCACTGCCAGAGTACTTTCTTCAATGTGAAGAGTTTCTTCATATTGCAAAAGCAATAGCAAATAACATGTGGACTTTGTATTAGGGACTCTATAAGGTTAAGCGGGACTTGCAAAGACTTTTGGCCTCGTTTTTTTTTTTTTTTTTTTGAGCAAGGACTTTCAGCCTCATTTAAATTGCTTGTAATGTGAGCTTTAGATGCTATTAGTTTAGAAATAAATGTAAGAGCTCACTTTGAACCTCAAGCGGTATCTTAGATATGAAACTCCAAAGGCACACAAATGGTTAGGGATAGCAGCATTCACTTATATTTGCCTCTTAATTTAAATCTCATCTTTCATAATTGCTAATTAGCTTGTTACATTTTCATATTAAAAAATAATCATTTTATTTTAAAAAATAAAAAATCGCCTTCAATTAAAATATAAAAATAACACAAGCATCTGTTAGATTTCATTTTCAATAATTTTCAGGTGCATAGTAGGGGTTAGCGACTAGTATCTCTAACACCAGTATCCCTTGTGAAATGTATTCCTTTCTTCCATAGTTTAGGCTTTTGGCCTCTGTCTCTGTCTATGTCTCTCTTACGCACGCACTGCTGTGTGAGCACTCATCACTATTGAGCTCCTTCGCAACCTGTTTACAGTTCCAATCAAGCCATGGTAAGTCTGTTTCTCTTCATTCTTATTGGATTTCCATTTTTTTTTTTCTTTTGGTTATAATTTCCTCACAAAGAGAGCCTACCCTTTAGCTTTTTCAGCGAGACCCAGATCTTTGATTTGCTGGGTTTTCCTTATTTTCCTTGAATTTCATTCCAGTTGGGTCATTTAACTTTTGTGGTTTCAATTAAAATTTTATTTGGAATAATTATAAGCTCTGTTTGCTGATAATTTACTAGGAAAAGATAAGAAACTTGTCATTGCTGCTTAAAATTTAATTTGCTTCATTTTCATTTATCTTCTTTATGTGACCTATTGATATGTCTTAGTGATTTGGTGAGATGCATTGGGTTAGCTAATGTGGTGTTTATATGTTTCAGCTGAACATTTAAGTCCTTGAAATTTAAAGCAATCACTTTTACTCCTTAGATGACGTGACCAAACTAAAAATGAGATGTCATCACTCCATAGGGATTAAAGGTGATCGCTTTAAGTGTGTTTTTGGGACTAAAATCGATGATTTTAAGATTTTTAGGGACTAAAAGCAGTCACTTTAAACTTTTGAGACAAATATTGCTCATAGACTAAACTTTAGGGTCCAATAGTGTATTTTGACGTATTTTTTTATTGGACAAATTCGTGATACAAGTTTTTTTCTTTAGCTGTGTTCCCCAATCATTTTCAAAATTTTCAGTTGGGGGACCAGAATAGTTAGCTGTATTTCAGTTGGGGAATTCTAAAAGATGAATTTAGGAAGAAGGTGTCATTCAATGGATAAGTATATTGTCTTTCCTCGTAACAGTAATTATTTGTTGCGACTCCTTACAAATGTATAAAAATCTTGAAATTTCATTCCCATTGCATCATAATTGAAATCTCTATCCTGTGAGGTTCGCCTACGTTTACATTGCCACTTTATTAATGCTAGGTGGTGTTTTAATTATGTCGACCGCAAGTTTTTTTTTTTTTTTGATAAGTAAATTATGCTGACCATTTGTGATTTGTAATAAATTTCTTTCTCATATTTCAAATTGCAGGATTTATTCCTTAGACCAGAACAGAAGAAGCTAGAGCCACCACTAACAACCAAGTAAAAGAAAGGTGTTGAACAGTTGGCATTCAAAGTGATTTGAGGCTGTACCAAGGTCTGTTTTGGTGAGTATGTTTGTTAAGAAACCTAAACTCTTGGTTGCAGTTTTTTTATATGCATTTTTCCAAGTAATGAAATGGGCTTAACATAAGTGTGAATTTTTTTTTTGTTTGTTTTTGGATAAGTAGCATAATGGAGGCTGTGGATTGGGAAAATTCTTCGGGAGTATCAAGTGATACTGAGGAATATTTGCAAGATACAAAATATGAGGATGATGAGGAACTCCATTTTACATCTGGGTTTATATCCAAGTTGCAGTTTAGGTATAGAATTTCTCATAAAATTGACTCTTTATGATATTATAAATATTCCCCCTCCCACCCCTCGCCATGGCAGTGTAACTTTGGGTTATGGCTACAATTTTCAGGAAAGATAAATCCAGGGCTCATTGGATTAACGAAATGGGAATGGCTGAGGTTGTAGAAAACAAGGGTAAACTGTGGAGGACAATGGGAGTAGTTCGTAGCGGCAAGGTTTATTACTCAATTGAGGAAACTTTGTATGTGAAATGACATGTTTTTTTATGATTTTTTTTAACTCTTATTGTTTCTTGGTTTTTCTTTCAAAGGAATTAAGGAATAAGTTAATTATTTGTTTTTGGTGATATTATGAAACCCAGTATTTACAAATCTAGAGCTAAATATATCTTGCTGTTCTTTATTCATAGTGTCTTTTATTGTCACTTATTTATCTTGGTATCTTTATTTGAGGGACACTTAATTTCCTGAAGAATCCTTTGCTAATTAAACATTCTATATTGTAAAGCAGAGCTGGACTTATATGGTTGTCCCCAAAAAATATGACTTTTGAAATTTTTTTGAGCAAATTAGTTTGAAATTTCATATTGTGGCTTCGGTAAGAGATTATGGATTACCCTGTATAAAAGTTGAAGGACAAAGAGGTATCAGAGAGGGTTTTGGAAGGCCTACGATCATGTGAACTGGGAGGCTTTGTTGGACTTGATGAATAGAATGGGTTTTGGAAGGACAAGAGATTATGGATTACCATGAGAAGGCCTACGATCATGTGAACTGGGAGGCTTTGTTGGACTTGATGAATAGAATGGGTTTTGGAAGGAAGTGGTGCAAATGGATCCGTACGTGTATATCTACTGTTCAGTTCTCTGTTTTGGTTAATGGGTCTCCAGCTAATTTTTTTGGTAGCTCGAGGGGCTTAAGACAAGGGGATCCGATATCTCCTCTGCTATTTTTGATTGTGATGGAGGTGTTTAGCAGGATGTTGAGGAAAGTGGCGGGAGCTGGTTTGATCCGTGGCTTCCATGTTGCGGGTAGGGGTGGTGGGGAAAGTGTTTCTCATCTTTTATTTGCAGATGATACGATACTGTTTTGCGATGCAGATGTTGAGCAAATCCTTCATATTTGGCTGTTGTTACTCAGCTTCCAGGCGGTAACTGGTTTGAAGGTCAATGTGCGCAAGAGTGAAATGGTTCCGTTAGGGGAGGTTGTCGATGTGCATGCCCTGGCGGATATTTTGGGTTGCAGAGTTGGAACTCTTCCTATGTCTTATCTTGGCATGCCTTTAGGGGCGCTGCATAACTCCCCCTCAATTTGGAATCCCATTCTGGAAAAATTTGGGAGGAAATTAGCAGGGTGGAAGAAGATGTATTTGTCTAAAGGGGGTCGTTTGATGTTATTAAAGAGTACGCTTTCTAGTCTTCCTACCTACTTTCTTTCTCTGTTCACCATTCCTTCTTTTGTGGCTAAGAAAATTGAAAAGCTGCATAGGGATTTCCTTTGGGGTGATAGCAAGGTCCACTTGGTAGGTTGGGATAAAGTTTGTGCTCCTTTAGCTAACGGTGGCTTGGGGATAAGAAAAGTTACTACTTTCAATAAGGCCTTATTGGGGAAATGGTTGTGGCGGTTTGGGAAGGAAGAGGATCGGCTATGGAGAAGGGTGGTAGTTTCAAAATATGGGGAAGATTGGGGAGGTTGGACCTCAAAGCTAGGCAGGGGAGCCCATGGCTGTGGTCTTTGGAGAGGTGTTCGCAAGGGTTGGGAGCTCTTCAGCAATAATTGTCAGTTTGTGGTCGGGTTGGGGAACAAAGTGAGATTTTGGCAGGATAGGTGGTTTGGGGATCATCCTCTCCGTTTGGCTTTCCCAAGGATGTATAGTATCGCTCTTGATAAGGAGGCTTCTGTTGAAGCCTCTCTGTCTAGGCAGGGGGCGGAGAATAGGAGATTCTGGGATGTTCGTTTCATTCGGGATCTTAATGAATGGGAGTTGGAGGAAGGGCTGCATTTCCTTTGCACTCTGGGAGCTATGAACCCTCCCTTGGAGGAGGAAGACCGGCTGAGATGGAAGTTGAAGCCTAATGGAGAGTTTGACACCTGTTCGTATTATAACAAATTGCGGGATTCCCCCCCAAATGCTTTCCCTTGGAAAGGTATTTGGAGGGTAAAGGCTCCTAGACGGGTTTCTTTTTTCATTTGGTGTGTTGCTTGGAACAAGATCCTAACGGGTGATAACTTGAGACTGAGGAAACTGGTCTTTGTAGACTGGTGTATAATGTGTCGCAAGTGTGGTGAGACGGTTGACCATTTACTCCTCCACTGTGTGACGGCTCATCGGTTGTGGAGTCTTGCCTTGAGATCCTTTGGTGTGTCTTGGGTTGTTCCTAGTTCGTTCCATGATTTGCTTTTTGGTTGGTGGAATTGGTTTGGAAAGCTCTCATCCAGGATTTGGAACTTAGTTCCACTGTGCATTGCTTGGTGTATTTGGAACGAGCGGAACCGGCGGACCTTTGAGGATTTGGACAGTTCTGAGGATCAGTTTTTTGCTTCTTTTAGTGGGACCCTTTTTGATTGGTCTCGGGCTTGGGGACTCACGTCTAGTGATTCTCTTCCCTCTTTTATTTGTTCCCTCTCTCTTTTGTAATTTCTTTTTATTTTTTCTGTCTCTTTCCCCTTGCTATGTTCTTTTTTCTTGTATTCTCTGGGTTTGCCCTATGTTTTTCTTGCATAGAGCAGCCATTCGTATATATATCATTCTTACTTATCAAAAAAAAAAAAAAAAGAGGTATCAGAGAGATACTTCAAACAATGCTTTTCAATAACAGAAATTTCAACCTTATTCATAGTTTTAAATGACACTTGCAAATTTATACATAGTGTTGTAAGTGAAAGGTAGTATTAGGTAAGTAACTGATAAAAGCAATTATTTTTTTTTATAAATATATTTCTTTTTAAGTTTTTGAAAAGAAGTAACTATGTATTTGTGTCCTTTTTCATTATATGTTGAGATGGAATCATTTGTGAAGTGTAACTTCTTATTTTTGTAGGTTTTTGATGGAAATAGGCGCATTGCTTCTCTTGGATGACAATGGTACGAGTCTTTCATTAAATGATATATATGCAAAGGTTAGTGGAGGCTCTTGGGAGCTATTTGAGGTTTATAGGCACTTGAAATCTCTTGGTTACATTGTTGGGCGGCATGGCATTGCTTGGTCTATTAAGGGTGCTAAGAGTAACTGTCAATCTGTTTCTCTTCAATGCTCTCAACAAAGCAGTGAAGTGGTAAACTTAGAATCAGAAGATGAGAGTTCCATTGTTGTATCATTTAATAATATGCATATTAATGAAGCAAAGCCAGTTTTTGATGTCTATCTCCCAGATAGCAAGTTTAGAAAATCTTCTCCGGGCAATCCAAGCTTTGTGATCTGCTTAACTAGGTAATTGTATTTGGTAGCTCCTAAGAATGAGTAACCTTCTCTTATTGGTGGTTGATTGCTGGTTGATTGCAAATTGTTATTTATCTTATTATCATATGAAATGTGCTTTTATACTAAAGCACTTCATAGGATAAACTACTTTCTTTTTCAGATTATCTTTTGCTGAAAAAATTTAATTGCAACAATCCTATTGTTAGCTTCTAGTTTTTGATATCTTGAGGAATTTGTTGGGAAAGGATTTACACCATATGCATCCAGATTATTATTTTATGTTTTTCCTATGTATATACAAATATGTTATTTTATATAAACTCTGTCTTTGTCAGTGCTTGGTGTTGTATAGTTTGCTCATAACCGGTCATAAACCCAAAAAAATGAGCAGGTTTGTGGTGAATTGACGGCCATCATTAAATAAAGTCACGTAATTAATCAGATTTCTGCGCCTAGACTTTGACTTAGTTGGGGGTTTGCTTTAGAATAGGTATTAAGTTTATATTTTACCAATAGGAGAAAAGGAATTCTGTACTTTGTTTTTAATTTTAGAAATGTATTAACTTACTCATTTACTAAGCATGAAAGAATAGTTCTCTATTAGTTTCTATGGAAATTAAATGTTGTACAATTTTTGGATGCTGTACTAGTTAGTATGATTTTTTTGTTTTATTACTTATTAGTATATTTTAAAATGTCATGTTTTCCAATTTTGTTTTTTGACAATCTTCTTAGAAATGTGGGTAGAAGGCGTTTTTGTCTTTTATAATCACATACATGTGTTAGTATAATGTGAAGCATGCATTAATTCCTCTGTTTGTAACATTTTTGAAATATGAGACACAAAAAATAACTACGTTATGGTAGGATTTTTCAACTCTTGACTATCAAACATTTGTTTTTGTTTTTCAATTAGTATGAAGATAATATCTATTAACGTCTAAAGAGGGTGAAATGGAAAAGGCTCCAACAGTTCTCCCAGAAAATTTGTTTATCTTCGTTTACAATCATATTGTAATGATTTAATTACTCCCTTCTTGGTTATCAACCACTTTAATTTCTATTACTTGGTTTAAAATCATATTTAAATTTTAAGTGGAAATTGGCATTCTGCAAATATAGAACTTATAATCTCTGAAAAGTGTTAAGCAGTAATCCCCAAAGTAAAAGTAATTTTTGCTTGAAGAAGATCAGTAAAATTTGGTATTATATTTCATTAATCCATCAAAACTTGTTCTCTTCAGTTGCTTTGAAAGAGATCTATGACTTATTTATTGATATGCATATCTGGTCAAAAAGTTTTTGAATCTTTTATGCTTGCCTTCTCTTGCAGGGGTGATCTACCATCCATAGCAGATATTGAAGTCCTTGAGAGGCAATGTGGGGCCATTCCTTTGCGGTTTTGTCATGTAGAGTATGGGCGAGTCAGTTTCTTTTCCTTTAATGAAGAGGAGCTTCCTATCCTACCCTGACTCTTTGGAGTGGTAACAGGTCTGTACTCCATGTTTAAATTCTACTTTGCAAAGATATGAAGAGCTTTATGTAATACTAGGAGTCACAAATATTATAAGCAAGATGTGTAGATCAACATTTGTTTTTATAGAAATTGATTTTGCAAAAAATTGTGCAATTTTTGGGCACAGTTTATCCATGTACAGGCTGGGTTTCAATTTTATATACAAAACTATAACGTTTGCTAATAATGGGTGAAGTTTCTTGTTTTTATGTTGTTTGATCTCTGTTAGGGAATTATATAGAAGTGCAAGATAGTTTAAGCCACCAAGGAAACTTTATCAAACACCTTGCAAAATCTTTTTTATTTTTTTGAATTTTATTAAGAGATTTGCTTTCAATAATAGTTGATTATAGTTGGTATTAGATAGTTATTGACTATAGATTTTGACTTTGAAGTATCAAGTCGTTGATACCTAGTTTTTAAACAATGCTCTTATAATTGGTTTTACATATTGCAACTCGGTAAATTATCAGATAGTTATTAAACAATGCTCTTTCAGTCAATAAATTTCACTTTAAGGAACACTACCTTATTGTGGTTGGTTTTATAGTTTATTCTCAGATATATTATTCGGTCAATTAGCTTTTAAAATTTATTTTCTTCTGAGATTTACGATTTTATGGCTGCTGTACTATTAAGCCCTAATTGTTCTTTTCATTAAGAAAATATAACTCTGAGTTGATTCAGATTTGACAAGGTCCGTGCACTCAGCAGGCATAGAGCATTTCCTTCAATCTCTGAAACAGCTTAGAGACTAGCTGTAAATTGTTTTTTAATAGACTTCATTCATTGTTGAAAAACGTTAAAGTTTCTTTCATTTTTTAGGTGCAATTGTTATAGATGGTTGTAACTTGCACCTATTTTAGCATGGTCACTACAGAGTATCCAGGCAAGTAATGTTTGAGTCATTTTCTTAATTATAGACTATTTGAACTTCTACTCTACCAACTGAATATCACCATTTCTTCAATGAAAAACCTGTCCAATCATATGAGCAATGACCTGATACCTTAGCCGTTTTCCTCAACTCACCCCTTCAAATATCATCAATACTCATGGCTTTTCCAATTGTTGATGAGGTCATACTTCTTCCATACAAGCTTGTTTACTCAACAACTAGATGAACTTTGAGCAATTCAGACACCAGTAGAACATTCCTAAGAGTCTTAACTGCATCGGCCATTACTACAACTGGCATTTCTCTCCTACAACGCGCTGCCAATTATTCCCACTCCTCAAACTTTATTCTCAAATTGTTATATTTAAGCTTTCCTGGCTTTTCCAATAATATCTTCGTCTCCTAATACCTAGAAGAAGGGAGGAACTCTGTTTCCTTTTTGTTCTAATCCAGTTGCAACTTCTTTAATCTGTTGATCTACAAATTTGTGGTTCCAAAGATGATATATGAAACAGAGTGAAGTGACCCAAAATTCTCAGAGATTATGGATAGACAAAAAAGGAATAAATCTAAGAATCAACATCTAGGGTTGCTTGGAGTCAGTATCAAGCATAAAAACATACCTAAACCTTGGGAGTTGGTTCTTAGGATTGCTTGAAATCAACACTAATCTATTGGGGGAAAATTTCAAAAAAAATTTATTACTCAAGCAAAACGACACATTAATAAGACCTGGGGCTTTAAACAGGGTTCTCAAGTTACATTAAGAAAGGACAGAAAATAACTGCATAATAAAAGTAAAAAACTTCATAATCAAGTGACTATAGAAAATAAATCATAGTCAATGAAAAAAGAAACAACTAAAATTTTAGCCTAAAAAGTCTCGATGTTCATTAGCACCAATCAAAATTAATTACAACTAATTAGGTCGAACTTTTGTGTTGTTTTGTCTAATCTCTTCAAGCTTTCATCTTGGTCATTTGATCTTTTGCTTGATTGCAAATATTTGTTAGGTGTATTGGTCCAGATTACCCTTGCTTATTTCAATGATCCATTCTTTCTATTTCAAGGTCCAAAAAAAAAAAAAAAAAAAAAAGAAGAAGAAGAAGAAGTTTGAAGGTCAAACTAGGTTGTCTTTTTTCTTTTTTGGTAGAATAACTAGGTCTTCTTCAATTGTATTTGGTGTAGAGATTTAGCTTTAAATTTTATGAATTATATTGAATTATGAATTTCATGTTCTAAAGGGTGAGGGTGACTGAATCATCCTTAAGAAGATTAAATCCCCTTTGGTATTTCAGCTTTTATATCGAAAAGGTTTTCTCAGCCTTTTGTTCATTGAAATAGTAAGCAAAGATGGAGATTCTTTTGAAATTAGCTATATAAATAACTTAAGCTGATGATCATGAATTATAATCATTTTTTTGACTGCAGGGGATATTGCATATAAGAATTCAATGATGAGTTGGCAAAAAATGCAAAAAGGCTTCAAACGGCGGTTGCAGATGTGTGGTGTGGCACTATGGTTGGGTCAAGAGAGGGTCATGGAACTAGATAATTTAGGTGGTGTCAAGAAGGCTCAAGCCATGTACATGAAGCTTGATGTGGTGATTGTCGATGGCCGAGCAAATGAGGAAATGATGCAGTAGAATCGTTATGGCTTGTTGAGAAAGCCCTTGCGTCAGAGAGGGTACCATGATCAAAATATTGGAAATGGTTTTTGGTCCACTTTATGGTTGGGACTTGGGATGGTAGTGTTTAAGTGGTTAGCCACTGAAGAAACCTAATAAAGTTTTTTTTTTTTTTTGGCCCGATGATATGAAAATGGGTTCTACTAAAACTTTTCCAAAAATACACATTAACCGGACTCTATGAAAATTATGTGCCTTGATTTCAGGTACTTCTACGCATGATCATCGCAAAGCCACCACATGGCATCAGGGTATTGTCATGTCAGCTCTAGCCATGTCAGTGTACCACTTTGTGTCGTGTGTGCCCGCAGGTTGTTAGAGATATCAGGGCCCTAGAGGACCAAATCCCAACGGCCCAACCTATTATAGATCCACGCACTTGTAAAAAAGGCAAACTAATCATAGGATTAGCCTAGGATCTTCTAGTAAATAAACCCTATATTGAGATCATCATAATCATGAGTTTAATAGTATTGATATAGCCATCAAGGATTTTTACTTATGAGTGTAGGCCATTAGGCCAAACAACTTTCAAGCTTGCTTCTACTTTTCTTTTATGTCTCTTCAACTCATTTCCTCTCAACTTTGACATGGAAGAAAAAAAAAAAGGTGCTTCTATTTTGGTTAGTGCTTCTTTCATAGCTGGAAAACTTGTTATGAGAACCTATTCATGTTCGACCTTGTCGAATTAGTAATTTTATTTGCTACTTTCTCCTTCTAGTCTTACTATATGACCTTCTATACGTTCGACTTGTTCGTGGTTAAAAACTACATTGATTTTTACATGATGTTAAATGGCTAATTGTTTCATACACATCAATTTAAGGTTGTATTCCATGTTTGTAACTTTATATATTGGTAAAAATCATGAGAAAGAATGTAGCCATTGGTGCCATCCTTGAAAACACAAAAACATGGCATGGTTTATAGTTTTTGTTTTGGAACCAAAGATTTTTCATTGTCCATAAGTGGACTTTTATAAGGGGTTTATTTATGATCACTGCCTGTTATGATAAGACAATTTCTATGGGCTGAATATAACCATGTGGTTAGCTTATCACTTTTCAATTATTACATCGAACTTATAAGGTTTAGAATAAAATAAAATCGTTATGATTTTATTCAAAATAAACGTTTTTCTCACGTGATAAAGACAATTCCAAAGGGTTCAAATGGCCTATGTGATTGGCCTTGTCACATTTCAATTCACAAGTGAAATTATTCAATAGTGATTGCTCATTTATCTTTCATATGAATGATTGGTCTTACCATGCATAAAGAGATTAGAAAAATTATTTAATACTCCAAAGGTAGTGGCCCATCTTCTCACATGAATGATGTGTCCTGCGTAGGACCTATGACCTATCATTTATGTGAGAGGAATAAGCAATAAGTATTGAATAAGTATTGTGGGCGTAAATTTTTCCATGTTTATCATCACATATAAACACATTAATTTCTTGATGATAGGGTAAAACTTAGGTGCATTATATTTGGTTCTCCAAATAAATTTAAACACAAAATTAAATTAAGGAAAAAGTTAATCGATGCTCTAAGAGCATTGGATTAGGAAATATTTTTAAAAATTTTTTATGAGAAAAGAAAAAAAATAATTAATTTTTTTTTACAGTTTTTTATGTTTCCCATAAAAGTGATATTAAAAGTTTTCCAAAATTGTCTTTTAACAAATGCTCTAAGAGCACTCCGGATTACCCTTGAATGTCATCATGTATTTGAATTTAGTTAGGAAACATAATATACAATATCTAACCAACTGTACCGTTATTCCTAATTGTGATAGGTTTAATATCAATTGCATTGAATTTGTGTCACGTGTTTATGATAACAGCTACAGGAATAGTAGCTAAGAAAGGAATAGTTAGGAAATTGATTGGAGAAATTAAAAATAGGTCATGCTAATGAGTGCCGTTAGGGTATTGATTAACAATCCATTTTAAGAAAATTTTGACACAACTTTTACGGGAAATGAAAAAAACTGTCAAAATATTGTTTTTTTTTTTTTCTTTTTCCATAAAAACTTTCTTTAAATGGATTGTTAACCAATGCCCTAAGGATATTCGTTAACATTTTTCATTAAAAATTTATGCTAATAAATAAGAATTTAAACTTGAACATAAATGTGATACTAAATAAATGCATTTATTTCCTTCCATTGAAGCTCCTTTAACACATGAAATGTATAGAGTCAACCAGACGTGTTACATTTGTTGACTAGCTTTTTTTATATTTTCTTTGGTATTTTGTTGACTAGCTCATGCATGATTTTGATTAGATTAAGGAAAATGATGACACATATAAGTCTTTCTCATTATTGTAGCAGAACAAAATTTGGGGCATGAGCATTCTCATCAACACTATCAAATGCTATAAATGCTATTTTTTACCATCTGAAACCTAAAACACTCACTCCATCAAAATCTGTATATGCTATAAAATTTGCAATCTTACTACAGTGCACTCTCAAAAATGAGAGTGCACGGTAGTTAGATTGTAAAATAAAAAATTTTTTTTTATTCATCCAACGACTCTTTCTCATTTCTCATTCTCTTTTATCTCTCACTTCTTTCTCTCTGTTCTTTGTTCTCTCTTCTCTATTCTCTCTACGTGGTTCATGGTCTATTGTGCTCATCACCGATCTCTACTCGTCGCTGGTCTCTGCATGTTGCCAATCAATAACAGCTCTTTGTTTGCAATGTCGCTAGCACGTCGTCGATCTCTCTACTCTCAATCACTCGATCTGTCTACTCTTCGTTTGCAACGTCGCGAGCACGTCGACGATCTCTCTACTCTCAGTCACTCGATCTCTCTACCCTTTGGCCGCAACGTCGCCAGGTCGCCGCTGTCTCCAATTCGCCCTCCCACTCGCCCTCACCAATTCAGATCTATGATTATCTCTCTCTCACGCCTTGGGTTCCGATTTGTAGGTTGTGGGTTTGTACAGGGGTTTCAATTTGGGCATATGTTTGTGATTAGGTTTTGGGTGGTGGGTTTGTGATTTCTGATTTTGGTGGTTGGGGGTTGAGGTTGTGGGGGGTGGTGTTTGGTCGTGGGTGTGGTTTTGGTGATGGGTTTTTGGCCGTGGATGGTGATGGGTCATGGGTTTGGTTGGGTTAAGTTGGGTATGCGTGGTGGCGGGTTTTGGTTGGGGTTGAGATCGGGGTGGGTGGGTGGTGGGTTTTGTGGTGGCTGTTGGTATTGGGGTGAGGCTGGGTTGCGGTGGTGGCTGGCAATGGCTAGCCGTGGGTGTGGGTTGTGCCATGGGTTGAGAAAGATGGAGAGACAGTGGGAGAGAGAGGCAGAGGGAGAGTGAGAAATAATAATAAAAATGAAAAAAAATATTAAAGATAGAATATTTAAATGAAGTTATAAAAAAAATAGAATATTTGATGTATGGTATATTGTAAAATGAGGTGTTAAAATTGTGAAAGTAATGTTTTGAGATTGTAAATGCTAAATTTTTTACAATTGTTGATGAGAATGCTCAAGGTGTATATGCAATATTGCTTTCTATAAACATTAGCACAAGGAATTCATTAGTTGGAGAGTTTAACCATTCAGTACCCTTGCAAGCGTGCCTTTCTGGTTTGGCTCATGACTTTTTAGCTTTAAATTGAACGCAATGTTTTGTGCCTTTGTGGAACTGAGGAGCCTGTAAAGAATATAAATTCATACACTACAACCATATATCTATTTAATGCATGTACATATATGGATGATGTATCTATACAAATCATTCACATATGTTTTATTTATTCATCCTTATCACGGGCTAGCATCAGATGACTAACGACAATATTATGCGGTGCAATTGTTTTATTTATCATAATAACATGTAACATTTCAACAAAATAGAAATTCGTGTGTGTGTATATATATATATATATATATTGTTATTGATGGTGCACTTAGATACAGCTTTTTTTTACTAACTTTTATTACATATATATTGAAAATTGTAGTACCTAAAAAAATGGAAACGTCAAAAAATGATGAATCATGAGTAAATAAACTAAAAAACTAAAATAAGAAGTTGATGACAAAGAGACTCTGAATAAAATTAGAGCAAAATTTGCAACTATAGAGTGGCAACTGAAATTGTATAGCAGGAGAGAAATTCACTTGTATATTGAAAATTGATTAAATATTAAGGAATGCTTCCTGCACTTAATCAAAGACAGTATGAGCCCATCTTTTTTCTCAGATGCTAACTTTCTCTACATTTATAACTCTAAAGGTGCTCCCCACAACAAACTTCAGATCCCCATTTTTGTTCTGTTTTCCTTGTCTGTCATTTCAATCTCCTAGCTAGAATATACCCCTAGTAATATTATCAATGAAAGAATCCAACTCCATGCGTGAAACTCCACCTTTTTCAATGGACTGTCTGACAGCACCGCCCAAATTCACCGTCCTCTTCCTTATCCCATCCCCTTCTTTCGATGCCATCCACAATTTCACAGCCTTTTCTACAGTGGATGATGACACTAGCTCATCTCTACGTGATCAGTCCTTCACAACAATACCAACTTCGAGCAATTTTGTAATCAAAACAGTGTTTCTCGGCTGATCTGAGGCCATTGGCCATGCTGCTATTGGTACCCCCATAGTGATACTTTCCATGCAAGAATTCCACCCACAGTGACTCATAAATCCACCAGTAAGCCGAATTGTCATGTATAGACAGATCAAAGATGAGAACTATATTTGGAGATGAATTTAAGACCCACTCCTAGCACACCCATTAACCACCTATTTGGAGATGATTTTAGTTGCTTGCACGCAATATTGTTATGGGAGGATGAGATTGATTGAGTCATTGACTCATTACTATTATCATATAACCGATGAGTACTCAGGGCGGCCCAAGCTTTTTGGAGGAAATCTTCAAATGAGGTCTTTATGTTATCACTTAAATAATATTTAATTAGTATTTTATACAATAATTTTTTTTAAATCCATTTTTTTTACTTTTTAATATGATTTCTTTGAGAAAATGCTAAATTTATAATAAATTTTACTATAAACTAGTGTTGTAATGAATGTGATCAATAACATGAGGCTTAAAAAAATACTAGAAATATTATAAAATTTACAACATGAGAATTACAAAGATATATCACTAATCACAAATATTCATTCAAAAATGCATTCAATAGTTTGTAATTCACATATCATATTCATTGTCACATCAAATTATAAAAGTTATGGAAACCACCACGCACCCTTGGTGCAATGATCACTCCACAAGTATAAATTTTTGTGAGGTGTGAGAGGCAATAGCTGAGATTTAAGTCTCTAGAAGAGAGTTTTACACATATATACACTTACATTATATTAGAGTAGAATTTTTATCTTGTATAAAAATAATTAAATAAATAAAAGTTACTTGTAATTAGTAATACGTTTATTTGTAAGACCTATTAATTTAAATTTGTTTTATCTCTATTTCTAGCATTATTTTATTCTTTGAGCCTTCTTAATAGTGAAAAAAAATGTAAACTAAAATATTTTAATATCTCTCAAAAATATTTATATATAAAAAATAAAAAAAAATTTCTCCCAAATTTGGGGCCTTCTCTGGTAAGGGGGCCCTAGGCAATGGCCTAATTGGCCAAAGCCTAGGGCCGGCCCTGTGAGTACTATGCACATTTTATGTGTCTTGTAATCAACTAAAAGTGTTATGGTTGATTAATGATTTTAATATGCTCACTGCATGTTTAATGCATCCAAAAAAAAAAAAAAAATGGCATAAAATACCTGCTTAAACGCTGCCAAATTCAGGCAACTTCTTTTTTTGGGTAATACAACTTTCTTTTGTTGGAGGTACTTGTCCTAGCTTCTATCATATGGATCAGTTATCCACGTGAAATTAATAACATTATCGCACAAATTTCTGTTCCCCTTTGTTCCCAACCAAAAACCAAAGTGATACGTGTAGGTTTTATATGTTGAAGAACTGTTCAATTACCCTTTTTCAATCACTTAAAAAAAAAAAAAAAAAATCAGATGCTGTTTAGCCTTAAACCTTGTAGACTCTAGTCCCCGCAGCATGGACAAGTCTAAAAAATAGTCTCCACCATCAAATTCTCCACTGTGTAGAGAGAATTGGTTTTTCATAGGCACGCCCAATTTGCACTACTTTTTTTTTCACTTTTGATAAAATAGTTGACTGTGAATACTGAATAAAATATAGGGATCCATGTTAAAAGTTTCACCATTAACCACGATCAACCACATAAATAAATGTAAAATAGTTTATGAAAATTCGTTATACCAAACATATATATATATATATATATATATATATATATAACTTGCACGGTGAAATTGCAATGCCAAAACTTCTTTATTATTTAACTCGAACGTATATACTTTGCAGGCTCGTAATCCCACAGAGAATAGGGCTTGCGTTGAGTTGCGTAGTAAAATCTTATTGGTCACTTTGAGAGAATTTTCTTTAAAAAATAAGCCAATAATTACAAGGATTTGATAGGATTTGTGTTAAAACTTAAAAGTGCTAGTAAAAAATAATCCTTGTCGGCCAATCCACAATTCTAACCATGCACGTCCATTCCAAAAGAATTGGGATAAAAGTTAAAACCCCCACAAACGTTAAACTTTATCAACATGCTTCATTGTCTGCCGTCAGCTTATCCTTCTTTTGGATGTTAAATCAAAACAAAGGACTTTGTGCAGCTTGTCATCTCTTCATTATCAAATCCTTCTTGCGGCATGGAAGAGTGGTTTGCTTCCCGAGCACCAGAAAAAAAAAAAAAATGGTGCATCACAAGGCCAACTCAATTTGCCGTAACTCTTGAACAATGTGGTCCTGATGTGGAGGATTAGGCTTCTCACAAATTGAGATAGAAATTATTCGGTTTAACTTTGACAGGATTCAAGTGATAGTTAAACAGTAATGATATCCTTTGTTATTTCCCATGTTTGTAGTTTAAATCCTACCTCTTTCCTTTTTAACTACCTACTAATAGAAAGAAAAAAAGATTGGACCATCACCCTTAACCCAAGGATTATTGGCTTTAAGAAATTGCATATGCTTATTACAATGACAGTTTTATTTTATCATTAATTTTACCGTTAGAATCTTTCTCCTTTAATTACTCCTAACTTTTTTTCAAAAACTAATTTTACCCTTCTACTCTTACCTAGGGATGGCAATTTTGCCCCGCCCTGCCCTGCTTAACCCGCCCCTCCTCGCTTCACCCCACGCGAGTTTTTCCCACGTCGCAAAGGTAGTGGGGCGGGAATGGGACGGGATTTTAGCCCCGCACCACGAGGTGGGGCAGGGATGGGTTTAAACTTTTTAGACCCAACCCGCCTCACCCCGTCCCACCCCGCCCTGTATTAATAAAGGTTAAATTGTAAATTTTTTATACCCTAAAACCCTTCTATTTAAACAAACATATCATCAAATTATTTTATTCTACTCAACAAAGCTTTTTGCCTCTTTGTTTCTCAATCAAAGTTGGAAATAAGGTACCAATTTTAACATTTTCTTTTGTCTTTATTATAAAAAAATTTATATACTATTGAATCATTGATTTTGTATTATGAGAATTTTTTTTTTGTGATATAGTTTAGTTAAACACTTTAATAAAATTATTCAATTTTTGCTAAAAATTAGTTTGATTTGATGCAATAAATTTATTTGTAATTTCAAGTATATTTTTATTAATGAAATATGTTTTATTAAAAAATAAATCTAATAGTTGTGGAAAAATTTACAAGAACTAGAGTTTTACGGGGTGGGCTAAGGATTCGCGGGGCCCCAAAAGGCAGGGATAGTGCGAGAAAATTTTCTACATCATGCGGGGCAGGACAGGGATAGGGTAAGACAAAATCTTGTGGGGCGGGGGCAAGACCCCATCCTTCGGACCCGCCTCGCTCCATTGCCATCCCTACGTCCTATCGACAAAATACAACTCTTTTTTCAACCTTTCTTTTTTGGAGAAACACGCTCTTTGCTCTTGTGCTAATGTAATAATGTCAATGGTCTTTCATAGAATCACACTCTTTGCTTCCTTTCCCTTTCCAATTTCACAGGTTAGAGTGTACAACGACCCCGCTAATCTATCAAAACTGACCTAATTTAACCCAACCCACTAGGTTGGACTGATTTTTAAGGGTTGGTGGGTTGGCCGGGTTGGATCATGAATATATATATATATATATATATATTTTAACAGTGGGTTGGGTTGGGTTGGGGTCATGAAATTTACAAATTCGTCTAACCCAATCTGACCCACCTATATTTAATATATTCTTAAATTTAAAAAATATATTATATAAATTTGTTTTTTACTTTTTTACTTTTCTTCCTAAATAAAACCCAAACCCTAAGTTCTTCTCGTATAGTTTGTGTTTGTTTGGTGTTATGCTCATGATTATTTAGTTATAAATTTGCTCTTATTTGTGATAGTGTTATTCTAATGCTCAATTTAATAATAATAATAATAACTAAATGATAGAAATTCTACTCTAACTTAATCTAAGTGTATATATGTGTAAAATTTCTTTTTGAAGACTTAAACTCCTGCATTTGCCTCTTATACCCCACAAGCAATTAAAATTATGGAAAAAATATATATAATTCCCTTTGAAAAGTGTGCTAAGATTTTAGTGTAATTTCCATAGAAAATTGGTAGGGTAGCGTTTGGATAGCAATGAAGTTGCATTTGCGTTTGCGTTTGCGTTTGCGTTTTAACAACTTTTTCATTAAAAATAAGTCTCACGATATTATTCACACATTTAAATATTATTTTGTTACAGTGTTTTCAGTTTTCCGCTGTATCCAATCGGATTGTACCATTTGGGCTTCTTTGTTTGAGCATGTCATTAAGTTTTGAGTATCAAGTTAATTAAAGAAGTTAACTGATTTTCATAAATTATGTATCCTGTTTTTATTTGGATCCATTTACTTTGTTGTATTCGATCCCTTTATTTTTATCAAATCATACGTGTAATTTATTTTAAAACTGAGTTAATTCCTTTTATTTAATGGGCATGTCAAGATTTAATGAAATTAAGTGCTGATTTAAAGTCCATGACACAATTCTTTGAGGGCAGTGCAGTCTAGTTTGGTAATATGGGCTCTCATAGGGTTGTCTAGCCTTCAACCCTAGGAAAGTCCATCTAAATAGATCTCTTTCTTTTGTTCACAAAGACAGACCAAAATCTGCTCCCCTGGGAGGCACAAAACCAATTCCCTAGTCCTAAGAACCGCACCCAGAATTCAAAAAAAAAAAAAAATCCCACCCACTTCCGTGGCTGTCCTCTGACCTTCCTATTTTCCAAAATAGTCAGACCAACTTCTCAAAGAAACCCAAAGAAACAGAACCAAAACCCACAACAAAAACACAGAAAGTTCCTTCCTTTTTGCATTGAAGGTCATTCCTTTTCAACAAGAGGCACAAGCAGCAGCAACAACAAAGATTGGTATCAAAGAAAAGTGAAGAGAAGAGGAAGAAAAAGCAGAGCAGAGACATCCCAATAATATCTTTCTTACTTTGTTCTCACTCTCTCATCTTTCTTTTCAATTTTTAGTTCCAAATCTAACTCTCTCTCATCTTTCTTTTCAATTTTTAGCTCCAAATCTAACTCAAAGCTTGTTCCATTTTCAGCTACCAACAAAGCACACAGACAAGACTAGGAGTAAAGGCAGAATATACACAAAGGAAAGTCAAGTATAGCACTAAAGAGGGTAATATACATTCTTTTCTTAAGTGTTTGCTAGTTCTGCCTAAGCTTTAGGTTCCTAGTGTATTTTTATTTCTTCATGTTCACAAGACACAGAGCACACAAGCTACCATTTTGACACACAACACGTGTTCACAAGCATTACATAAAACAAACATACACAGCAATAGCAAAACCATCACATGAACACAGCACACACACATCCAGCCATAGAAAACCCGAAGCCTCAAAATCCCAACGCAAAAACATAGCCACACTCAGGCCAAAAATCCAACCTTTTACCCAAAACTCGAAACAAAAATCCTTTCTTTCTTAACACCCCCAAACCCAAATCATTAAACCCCAAAAAGAAAACCAAATCCCCAAACCCACAAACAGGCAGGCAATAAAAAGAGAAACTTTCGGCCATAAATCAAAGAACAACAGCAAGATTAGAGAGTTCGAGACCCGGGAGAGAGAGACCCGGATAGAAAGGGAGAGAGCCACGGTGTTGGTGGCTTGCGTTGAGCTTTGAAGCTCTGGCCGTGGCGGTCGTGGGTTTGATTCAGAGATGGAGAGATTCTGTCATTGGTTCATAGATATTTCTTTTAATAGTTTGAGGGGAGTTTGGGTTTGGACCCATTTGGGTCAGCTACCATCTAAAACTAAAAATCACATAAGCCCACTCCACCAAATATCCCAAGCTAATTTAGGCTCAATCCGAATTCCTCTAAGCTCCAGCCCACATTAAAATTTAGCTTCACCCAGACCCAATCTAAAAAATCACACGCACAAGCCCACCAGCCTTTTAAAAATCATAGTCAAGCCAAGCCCAAAAATCAAGCTCCTTTTTAAATCCAGTCCACCACAAGGGCCCAATCCAGATCCACAAGTCAGGCATGTTTCAAAAATTACAAACCAACCCAAACCTTTTTCAAATTACATTTTGACTTTTTAACTTTCACAAAATTAAACTTTTAACCCCAAAACTTTCCAAAATTAAACTTTCAACTAGGGATGCAATTTACCCGGCCCGGCCCGATAAAGAATAGGGCCGGGTATGGATTTTAAAAAACCGGTCCGAATCCGGATCGGATTCGGGTTTTATAAAAACATCCGGCCCGAACCCGGACCCGGACCCGGACCCCGGCCCGGTAGTTATGAAATTACTTAAAACTCCTCCTTTATATATATATATATATATATATATGAGCTATAACTAACCCTAATTCCCTCATTTTTCAGCAGCAGCTCACGCCTCCCTCCTCACCTTCACTGCTTCACAAAAGCACACTCACTTACTCACTCACAGCACACGGCCTCACTCACTCACAGACTATAAATTAATTTATTTCTCATGCTCTTTCTGCCTCTCCCTCTATGTTCTGTCCTTGTCTCTCTCATCTCCCAGACTCTCACACTCTAGTTCAGATCGGCGGTAGCTTTGGGTCACAGTGGCTTCGGTGGTGACTGTGGAGGAGTTCGAGATGGCTGCGTTGGGTTCGGTCTGGGTTTTGAGAAGGGGCACAGCATTGGCTTAGGTTTGGGTTTTGAAGAGGAGCGTGGCTACGTTGGGTCGGGTCGGGTCTGGGTTTTAAATAGGAGCACGCCATTTTGCAATTTGGGTTTTGGTTGTAGTTGATCTGATCTCTTTTTCCTTTTCAATTAATCTTTATGCTTCAACAGTGTTGGGTATGTTTTCTTCTTCTTTCTCACTTCCATTTCTTTCTTTTCAACTTTACTACGAATGGGTTGCATCTTGTGCAGAATTATTTTTGTTTTAGTTTCAATTCTTTCTCCATTACTGAATAATTACTGAATATTTAAATGGGTGCCTTGACTCTTTTCCTTTTTAGTAGCTATGTTGGGCTTCAATTTTTTTTTGGTTGGGCCGCTGATTGAGCCCAAATCTAGCACGGCTTAATGGGCCTGCGGGCCTGTGGGGCCGGGTAGGGGTGGGTCCAGGCCCTGGAAAAAATCCGTTTAGTAAACGGCCGGGTCTGGGCCGCGGGTCACAGCCGGGTCTGGGCCACGTGTCTTGGCCCGTAGGTCAGGTCCGGGTATGAAAAACCCGGTCTGAACTCGACCCATTGACATTTCTACTTTCAACCCCAAAACCTTTCGTAAAATTAAACTTTTAACCTGAAGCTTTTCCAAAATACATTTCAACCCCAATTCTTTTCTGAATTGCAATTTGACCCCAAATTTTTTTCCAAATTCAATGTGACCTGAAACTTTCCAAAATTACAGTCTGACCCAAATCTTTTCCAAATTATATTTTAACCTTGAAACTTTTTGAAATCACAAATTGACCTCAAAAACTTCCAAAAGTTCATCTTTGACCATTGTTTTGCCAAAATAAAAAGATTTCTTCAAGATTAATAATTTCTCAATGACGTTGTTTCATCATCCCTTAGAAATCTCATATTTATTTTCTTGTCATTTCTTTGTGTCTCTTGCATGAGATAAGATACTTTGGGAAATGGATTTGCAAATTGCAATTAGTATGCTATGCTTTGGAACGAGGTTAGCTATACCATACTTAATTCCTTATGTACTTTATATTCCTAGCGTATGCCATGCTATCATAAACTTAGTAAATATTTTTATAAAATAAATTGTTCACATGACCTTGCATTTAGATATTGTCATGCATCCATATGTCATCCTAGGATCTCTCATGCCATCTCATGATTGATACGTGTCACTTCTCACGTGTCATCTTAGGATAGATACATGTGATGTATTCACATGTCACCCTAGGGTAGATAATACACGGCATTAATGTGTCATCTTAGGATAGATCCCCATATACATGTCATCTTAGGAAGGATTCCTCCTATATACATGTCATGCATTCACATGTCACCTTAAGATAGATAAATGTCATTACCCACATGTCATTCTTATACATGCCATCTTAGGATTGATACATGTCATACATTCACATGTCATACTAGAGTAGATTGTACATTTCATTCATTCAAATCCCATCCCAGGATAAGTTTGATCATTGTTTCATTTCAAATGTACATGAATATCATTTTAAAACCAAATGTCAAGTATTTTTGTTGTTATTTAAATGGTGAGTTTTAAAATTAAATTCGAAATGAGGTACTATCCTTTTGGATAGGTGTTGTGGGGTGCTTAACACCTTTTCCACATATAATCAAGCTTCTGAATCCATATCTTCTGGATCAAGATATCCTTTTCATGGTTTTAAAAACCGGACCAAATTAGTCGATTCGGCCAGTTCAACCGACAATTAGGCACTAGTTTGATTTGAAAAAAATCCCTAGATGGGTAAAAAAATTGGGAATTGGATGCAGAAACAGTTTTGCCCCCGATCCAGTTTATAAAACCAGGATCCTTTTATTTTCTAGTTTAGCTTAAGAGCCCTAGGGTCTTAGTTAAAATTAGGAAATAAATTTAATTAGACTTAGGTGACCAATTTCACCTTAGAATCTCAATGATTGGTAGCTCCTACGGTTTGTACTCTCTCCCAAGTGTGACCCTTTGATTTGATTCCACGTATCTCAAAATCTAGGGCGGAGTAGCCGTTAGGAGTTTTTGGAGCTCGAATTCAATTTGTTTGTTTCGTTCTACTGTTCTCTTTTCTATCCATTCCTGATTAGTTGCTATGGCCAACAGGATTCGGCAAAATCTAAGCAGTTGAGGGAGGAAGAGGAAGAGAGAGAGAGAGAGAGAGAGAGAGAGAGAGAGAGAGAGAGAGAGAGAGAGAGAGAGAGAGAGAGAGAGAGAGAGAGCCAATTTAATGTGAAAAGTGAGAGAGTCAAATAGGGTTTAGGTTAAGTGAGTTAGAAATGATGTCATTTCATTTAAGTTTCTTTTTTTTTTCTTTTTTTTTTTTAAATTTGATACAAAACGATGTCATTTTGGACCCATTAAAACTTTTTAATATCAAGTTCAAAATGGCATCATTTTGGTATCTAATTTTTTTTTTTTTTAAAAAGAAGTGGAACGACGTCGTTTTAGTTAAAATTGAGAAATCATTTGAGTATCTCCTTACTCTCTCGGCCGCCTCTCCTCTCTCTAGGATGGAGTAGTCGTTAGGAGTTTTTGGAACTTGAATTCAGTTTGTTTGTTTCGTTCTGCTGTTCTCTTTTCTATCTATTCCCGATTAGTTGCTATGGCCAACAAGGATTCGGCGAAATCTAAGGGGTTGAGGAAGACGAAGATGGCGAAAGAGAAATATTATGTTTTTGGAAGTTGCGCGAACTATAATTCATTGAATGATAGAGATTAAAAGTATTTAATTAGACTTTTAATATGCCACCGAATTGTGTTTGTGTGCCAACTATATCAATGTTAATTTCATATCATCCTTGATTCAAATATGTACGTCTTTGGAGGCGTTAATTCGCTTCCTTTACCTCCATATTGGGTAACAACCTTAACTTCATCTCTAAATTCGGTAATAACAACAATCAACTTTTATAGTAAGGAAGATCCTAGTCTTGATCTTAACAATTCTATGACTAGTATAAAAAAAAGGGCAGGAATTGGAGACATGAATATTCTTAAACGCAACCCTCACATAGTCGTGTTGGAAGGTAAAATATGTGTGGTGTGGTGTCTATCCTGATTATTATCCAGAAACGTTTGGCTAGATGGAGGTTTTCAGGTCACTCACTACAACATGGTACCATTTGAAAAATCTTTCTGATAAGATTGACCCCCATTCAATTAGATCTACCGTACTCCTCACCAAAATGAAAATTCTCATTGTCTCTACCTATGTGGATCGCGTTTCATGTAATTTTCATTACTTTGACTTGACCAAATATAAGTGAAAGACGGGAGAATTGGGGTTGGGATGTGTCGACAGTAGTTACAAGAGTACTAACCATTGGTGTTACTCTATATTGGCTGTATACTTCTTCTTTTCCTCATTGATGTTGTTGGTGTCATATTTGCATCAAAGGAATAGACTTGGAAACTCATGTACAATTCTATGGATGGCTTGATACTTATAGTTTATGATCAAAACACTGATAACAGTGAGCAATTTTATCATGTGAATCCACAATATTTTTTTAATCTAAGTGATTAGAAATTTTGCCTTGTCTTTTACACTTTCATCCCAAAAATTGGCCCTGCTAAGCTATACAGATTTTACCACCTCATCCTTAATATTTCCCATAACGGGAATGAAAATTTGAAATTTTCAATTGTGCCCTACCCATGGTATGAATTCATTATGCTTTTACCTATTCTGGATTGTTTGTTGAGGTAAGTTATTTCCATGTTTCACTCTATAGCCCTTTCCTTATTTGGTGTTTAGGCTAAGCACTAACAAGTAACAACAAACATGAATGTGTATTTAGTCTTTGCATAACTTGATCTTACAAAAGCTTATAAGTGGACATTATTTGGCATGTTCAAGAACTCACTAGTGCCAACAAAACTGCTAGGAACCTCGCCGATCCGTCCGTTGAAAGCTTTACTGAAGATTCTCAACGCGATGTTCAGTTGGTGTGGTGGTCGGTGGCAAGATCTGGAAACTGAAGAGAGAGAGAGAGAGAGAGAGAGAGAGAGAGAGTACCAGTCTAACGTGAAAGTGAGAAAGGCAAAGGAAGATGGAGGAAAAATAGGGTTTAGGTTAAGTGAGTTAGAAATGATGTCGTTTCATTAAAGTTTCTTTCCTTCTTCTTCTTTTTTTTTTTTTTTTTTTAATTTGATACAAACTGATGTCATTTTGGATCCATTAAAATTTTTTAATATCAGGTTCAAAACGACGTCATTTTGGTATCTAAATTTAAAAAAAAAAAAAAAAAAAAAAAGTGGATCGACATCCTTTTAGTTAAAATTAAGAAATCGTTTTAGTATCTCCTTTCTCTCTCATCCGCCTTTCTCTCTTTCTCTAAGCTTTCGTAAGATCAAATTATGCAAAGACTAGATTACTTGTTAGTGCTTAGCCTAAACAATAGATAAGGAAAGGAGTATACAGCGAAACATGGAGAAAACTTACTGCAACAAACAATCCCAAATAGGCAAAAACATATTGAATTCATACCATTAGTAGGACATAATTATATTTTCAAATCTTCATTTCCGTCACGGGAGATGTCAAGGATGAGGCGGTTAAGTATGTATGGCTTAGCAATGCCCTTTTTGAGGATGAAAATTTAAAAGAAAATGCAGAAGTTTTGATCAATTAGATTAAGAAAACATTGTGGATTCACATGATAAAATTCCTCGCTAGTGTCAATGCTCTAATCACAAACCCTATGAGTATTGAGCTATCCATAGAGCTATAAACAAGTTTTCAAGTCTATTCCTTCGATGAGAATATGATGCCGATGCATCGGTGAGGAAGAGGAGAAGCATTAAGCCAATACAGAGTATTACCAACTGCTAGTACTTCTTGTAACTTCTGTTGGCACAACCTAACCCCAGTCCTTCATTTTCTACTTATATTTGGTCAAGTCAAAGTAATAAATTTTATATGAAACGCGATCCACAGAAGTAGTGATAATGAGAATTTGCTTTTTGGTGAGGAGTATAGTAGTTTGTAAATCTAATTGAGTGGTAGGTCAATCTTATCATGAGAATTTTTCAAACGATACCATGTTGCAATGAGCGGCTTGAAAACCTAAATCCATCTAGAAGTTTCTAGATAATAATCAAGATGGAAACTGCCTTACACATATATTTTACCGTCTAGCACGGTTGTGTGAGGGTTGCATCTAGGAATATTTATGTCTCCAATACCAACCCTACTCTTTAGACCAGTAAGAGGATGGTTAAGATCAAGATTAAGAACTACTCTACTATAAAAGTTGATTATTATTGTTACCAGATTTGGAGGTGAAGTAAGGGCTTTTACTCGATGTGGAGTAAGGGCTATTACCTGATGAAACTAACATTGATATGGTTGGCACACATAACACCCAATTCGATGGCATATTAAGAGGTTGATTAAAGACTTTTAATCTCTGTCATTCAAAGAATGATAGTTGATAGTTCTAGTAGCTCCCAGCAAAACAATATTTCTCTTTCACCATCTTCCTCTTTCTCCCACAACCGTTTAGACTTCGCCGAATCCGTCTCGACCATAACAACTAATTGGGAATGGATAGACAAATAGAACAGCGGCATGCAACAAACAAACTGAATTTGAGCTCCAAAAACTCCTAACTATTACTCCACCCTAAGTTTTGGGATAAGTGGAATCGAATTAAAGGATTACATTTGATAGAGTATAAACCATAGGAGAGAAGAGAATAGTAGAACATAAAAGCACCAAAAGGAAAACCCTAAAGACAAAGAGTGGGGATTAGATGAGGAAGGTAATAAATCTCTTATTATATACTACATGAGAGACATGGTTGATTTTAAGCTTAAAGGGTAAGATGTTTGTGTCTAGAAATGTATTTGCAACAGATATAGAGAACACAAAAAGAGAGAGTCTAGAAAGTAAGAAAGATTAGTATGAGGAGATTTTCAATGAAAATCCAGGGCCAGCACCAGCAAAATCGAGGGATTGCTATCGAGTCTACTCAAGCACATAGAGAAAATAAAGAAAGGGGAGGTGAAGTATAGAGAGAGACTAGAAGTAGAAAATCAAGTTTAGCTGTTCTTCCATCACAACTCGCACGACGTAGTAGAATCTGAGAAAGGAGGGGACCATTCTAAGCATAAACTCGGAAACAAGATAAATAAATTTTTGGCTCTTCAGTCGTTAGAGCTCTTGCAAGTATTTCAAACCCCTTTCTTTTTTTTTATTATTAAATTTATTAGATTTTTCCAGTTGATTGCAATATATAACTTTTCGTTTACTTGATTAATAAATGACAATATTCCTTGATGCCTAGGTTGTTGGAGGAAAGAAGGGGAAAGGGAAAGTCAAAAGCAATTACTTTTTAAAGGAAGAGGTGTAAATCTGGTTGCAACTAGCTAAAAATTGAAATTTCAAGTGCATTAACAAGTGCTTTGTGAAAACGTCAGTGGCCGTTTTTGGGTTATTTGTTTGTGCTTTCTCATGGAATTGCATGTTTTCAAATATGCATATTTGAATTTGGTTGCTTTAAGGGGCCGTTTGGTATGGTAGTTTAAGCAACACTTTTCAATTTATAAACAACATTATACGTATTTTCACGTATTTTTAAAAAATACAAACATTACTAGAACAATGTTACAAAACTGCCCCTAAATTTTGCTTACTTTGTTCTCTCTTTGTGGGAGATTACGGTGTATAGACATGGAATTTAGACTAAAAAGTTCAGTTTCAACCATTGCAAATGCTCTCAACTACCATTTCAATTTGTTTTGCATTACCAATGTTGATCATGTCAATTTTAAAATCATTCAAGAAGCCTGCACTTTCGCAATACCTGTAGGCTATAATTTCTTTCAAGTTGCCATTGTCTTAAACTGGTATAGATAAAAATTTCAAGCCAAATTTTGATTTCTTGTCATGGCTTGAAACTTAATCAATATGTACATTTGTTGAAGTTAACATTTTTCCAATGGAAAAAATGAAAAGAAAAAAGTCGAGTCTTACTTTTCTCTTCCGCGTCCTTTTCTGAGCCAGATTAGATACTGATACCTGGGCAGTTTTACTAGTGGTTTGATCCCAAAAACAATGATGTGAACAAAGAAACAAGACATCTGAATCATCTGATAAATTTTGCAAGGCGCAGAGAGGCTTGTCCGGACTCATTTGAGTGAGTTCAGAGCAGATGCAAACCCAGAAATTTGACCGGGAAAGAAGGATGCAGTGGCAATCTAGGGTCAGGACTCCGTGCACTACTGCTTACCTGGTGTCCCTGACACATGGGTTGATATCTTTTAGGAACTGATCTGTCATCTCCTGGAGATAAAGGGATGAACATTTAAAAGGATGCATCAATTAAAAAAAAAAATGAAAAAACTGCGAGCTTGTCCATGCACAACAGTGGACTAAGATCTAAGAAGTGAGTAGTGAGGGTAAATGTGCTGCCAGACGCAACCTCAATAGAGTTTGAATGCCATTAGGGCCTTCTGAAAGGAAAAAGCCTGCTTCTTGTTTTATTGTGGTAGGAAGCGACAAGATCCAGATGTCCAATTATAACAACAAAGTAATGTTTGAGTTCTTACTTCATATTGTCATGTGATTTGTCTTTTAATCTTTTTGCATTCATTTTCTTATGAGGATGCTTTATTTTTATTTCTTGGGGGTGATATTGAAGGCTCGATATGTTAGACATTCAATATGGTGTTTTTACTTATTTAATCACTTTTTTTTCTTTTCTTTTTTTACTTATTGTATGATATGATATAATAAGGCTAACCTCTGTCAAACCCGCCTAAAAGTGGGAATTTTGTGCACCATGAGCAACATTTTTATGATATATTGAACTTTATTGGACCAGAACCCGAAGCAAGTATTCGATGCACCTAATCTTTGGATACAGGATTTCATGATTGATCACTTTGGCATTGTCTTCAGTATTTAACGCCTGTAGTTTCCCTTTTGGGGTTGATTTTTTATTTTGAAGTTCAAACTATTAACTCTTATAAGTAGACGTGGCAAAACGGGCCGGGTGGGGCAAGTTTCGGTTGGGTCAATTTGGTCACGGGTCAAACAGGTTATTTTTAAACATGTCAATTGGGTTGCAGGTTAATCGGGTCGTGGGTCCAGTTGACCTGTATTTTCCAAACAAGTTTTTTTTTTTGAAATAGATGCAATCTATCAATTGTTTATAAGTTTCTTAACTATGATTAAATTCTCACTGGTGATACTGTTACTATTTACCAATTACCACTAAACACTTAATACCCAAATTTGGTGCAACTCTTGTTCCAGCTTTCTATAAGCTAATCTTGGTATAACCTCCGATCTACTTAAAGTAGGAAGAGAAAATGAAAGTGGCAAGTAAAGAATGACAAACTATAATGGAGTACATAACATATTAAGTAAAGAAGAATTAATAAATATTTTATAAGAATTACACCTCAATCTCAATCTACTCAACGTTGGTAGTCTTGACAAAACGGGCGGGTCGGGTTTGGTTCGGGTCAATCGGGTTGCGGGTCAAAACGAATCATTTTTAAATGAGTCAATCAGGTCATGTTAGAAAATTCTAACCCGTTTTGTCATGTTTACTTAGAAGGCCAGTGTTTCCAAACGTGTCCATGCAAAGAATCATTCCATGAGCACGTCACATAGTATGGCCAAAATTATAGAGAACAGAGAGAAAAAATCCTATAGTGGAATGAGAGATCTCACCACCCCCCCACGCAGGGGGTCGAATAAAGACTAGTACTCATCAACAAGAATCAAGATACATCAAATTTCTATTGCATACGCTCACTTACACCATGGTATACACGGTTTTTTAAACTAAAATCGTGACTTCTTTCTAAGCTTCTAAACGTGGTGAGAGTGTAAAATAGACATTTTAACACTAAACACGATTTCTATGTTTATTAAACCATTTGCTGAGGCCTTCAGTAGTAACATACGTTCTCTGCATCAAAGTTGTCCCTAATAAATTCAGCAGCACTTCTTCCAACATCATTGAGCAATGGAGGTAATGCCATTGACAAGACAACGATAACTAGAGCAGCTTGTTAAGCTCAAGAGGTAGCACACAAAGCCTGCTTCCAAGAAGGAGAAAATTCTATAAGAAAAAGGAAATATGGAATGCTTAGTCTGAGAAGAGTTGTAAATCAAACTAAATTATGACTCATCTGTTTGCAAGAGAAAATACTACAAATCCAAACTTGCCTCCTTAATAGTCAGTCCAACACGAGGAACTATTGTTGTTATGACCAGTTTCTTAAAGACGATCAAACCTGCCAAGAGTGAAAGTGTATTTGGCCACTATTGGACATGAAGCTGCAGAAACAGGAAAAAATGATGGCTAAACTGCAAAATTTTCATATGCACGTGGGATCCACACTTAGTGAGAGAGTGGGTGCATAAGTTCGGTGCAGGAGATACCTTCTCTAGCTAGACTTAATAGCGATTAGTGAGTTAAAAGAACCAACGCAATTAGAGATGGTAATGGGGAAAGGCGGGCCCAAAGGATGGGATCTTCACTCCTATTTCGTATGATTTTGTCTTACCTAATCCTCATTCCGTATGACATAAAAAACTTCCTGACTCCATCCCCTCCCCTTGGGGCTCCACCCTATAAAATTTTACTTCATGATAATTTGCCGCACAACTATTACAATTTTTTTAATAAAATTTGTTTCATTAATATAAATATAATTGAAAATTGAAATTGCTACTAAATTTATCCTATCAAATTAGACAAGTTTTTAGCAATAACTAAATAATATTATTCAAGTGTTTAACAAGACAGTATCTCAACAAAAACAAAAATCTAATTGAGAGAGAGAGAGAGAGAGAGAGAGAGAGAGAGAGTTTTAAAGTTTTTTATCCAAAATATTATTCTTTCTCTTTATAAGATAAATTTTAATGAATAATAATCATCTATATATATATATATATATAATCTATATATATAATAATAGGTAAAGCAGAGAGAAAATTCAATTAAATTTTCAATTGGAATTCAATTAGTGTCTAATTTTACGCCACGTGTCTCATCTAATCTAAATTTTAGAATTTTGTGCCAAGTGAATTAATTTAGGTAAAAATTGAATTTCAATTAAAGTTTAATTTTGTTTCACGTGTCTCATCTAATCTAAATTTTTAAAATTTTGTGCCAAATTAGTTAATTTAATGCAGAAAACGAGGAGTCTAATATAATAAACCATAAAAAACATAATCATATATATAATATGTAATTGTGATTGTTTTTAAATGTACCCGTGCATATGCACGGGGTTACACACTAGTAATAATAATAATAATAAGTGAAGCTGAGAGAAACTCAAATTAGAATTCTAAATTAGAGTTTCAATTTTGCACCATGTGTCATAAATTATTTATTCTTAGAGTTTTATTTCTTAATTTTAGAATTAAATATAAACCACATTATAAATATTAATCCAAGTAAGTTATTAAATACAAAAACCAAAGAGTCTAAAATAAATAAATCCTAAAAAAAAAGTGTTTCACAATAAATTTTTTTTTTTAAAATAACATGGACAATTTACATTTTATACCTAATAATATCCTTACAAAATTTTTAAAAGAGTTAACAAAATATAAAAATGACTATCAATAGTATTTAAATTATATATATAGATTATATTATGCATATTGTATATATTTAAGTGTATCCGTACATATACATGGGATTATAAGCTAGTATTTAATGTTGTTACTCTTACGTTGCGCCACATCAGCTGCCACGTCATTTTTATTTTTAATATAATTTTTCTTACAATTTTAAAATGGTTTTTACAATTTTCAGCCCTATAAATGCAGTCCACTGCTTATTTATGTACTTCTACTATAACCCTATAATAAATCCAACCCACTACTTATTTATTTACTTCTACTATCACCCTATAATAAATCTGTATAATTAATTCAGCCCACCTCTTATTTATTTAGTTCCACTATCAAGCCCAATCTAAAGCCTTTTCAGTTTAGTTTTAGGGTTTTGTGTGAGCTTTTTCAGCTTGAAGAAAAAAAAAAAAGTTAAAGTCTTTCAAGCTTTATGGTTTTTTTTTTTTTTTTCAATTTTCCTATAATTGTTTTAATATTTATATTTTTAATATCTACACTTCTCCAACCTTTCTCTCTCCCTTACCATTTCATCTCTCCACTACTTCTTCAATCTTTCTCCCTCCCTTACCTTTTCATCTCTCCATTACCCTCTATATTAATATTATTCTTCTTTTCCTTCATCTTCCTTTATTTTTGTTTCTTTTTATTTACACTCTCTTACTATAAATTTGTTACTATCTCTTCTATTTTATGCATAATTTTCTCTCACAAAAAAAAAAAAAAAAAATAGTTCCCTCTCTCTCTCTCTAAATTTTTTGGTAAATTTTTTTTTTTTTTTTTTTCTTGCATCTCTACTTTAAGTTGATAATTTTTTATATTCTTTAAAACTCTATTTTTGGTTAATGCGATTTTTTTTTAAATTGTTGTTGTTTTTATATTTATTTTTTATTCTCTTTGATTGTTAAATGTTATTCTATTGCCTTCTAAATAATTAAATATAGCATATAAAAATATAATATTATTCTTTTACATAGCATGATTTGGATAATTTGGTATCTCTCTCTCTCTCTCTCTCTCTCTCTCTATAAATTTTTTGGTGAATTTTTTTATTTTTCTTGCATCTCTACTTTAAGTTGATAATTTTTTGGGATAATTACAGTAAACCTACTTGTGCTATGGCCCGTTTTCACTTTACCTACCCGTGGTTTAAAACTTTACACTTTGCCCACCTGAGGTGCCTTCCGTTAGAGATCTGTTACCCACCTCTCCCTTTGCCGTTAGAAAAACACATTTTTACGAAAAAACAAACATAACAAAGATCAAAAAGTTAAAATTTTTTATTACTTAAGAACTTTTTGAGAACAAAGTTTATACGGGTCCAGCCTCCCACGCCCTCGGATCTATACTGACGTCAAGTACAGCGACAAACGGGTCGACCCACCAGTCCCGGTGCTCAACCCATTTATGTCTTGGGCCAACGAGGCTCACTGGTCCATGGGTGGCCTCAGCTTCACGCGCCTCCGCTTCCAGGGCCGCATCGAAGGCAGCGTCACCAAGCTCCGGGCCGAACGCGAGAGGATGCTCAAGAAGGAAGCTAAGAGCCCCGATTCGCCAAATGGGTCTGGCCCGAATCGGCCTATGAAGCCCGTTTTGGGTTCGGATTCTCCGCCGCCAGCTCCGATCGCGACCAAGAGGCGGAGATACTTAGCAATGATTGACGAGGAGGAAGAAGAGGAAAAAGAGGAAGAGGAGGTTGTGGTGGTTAAAAAGAGGAGGCTGGTGAAGAAGCTTGGGGATGATTTTGATAAAGTGGCTATGGAGAGTGAGAGAAATAAGAAGGTGGAGCCAAAGAAGGATTCGGGTCCCTATTGAAAGGATAGGGACCAAATATGTGGCTGAATCTTCTTTGTGTTTTGTTCTCAAAAAGTTCTTAAACAATAAAAAATTTTAACTTTTTGATTTTTGTTATGTTTGTTTTTTCTAAAAAATGTGTTTTTCTAACGGCAAAGGGAGAGGTGGGTAACAGATCTCTAACGGAAGGCACCTCAGGTGGGCAAAGTGTAAAGTTTTAAACCACGGGTAGGCAAAGTGAAAACGGGCCATAGCACAGGTGGGTTTACTGTAATTATCCCTAATTTTTTATATTCTTTAAAACTCTATTTTGGGTTAATGCGATTTTTTTTTAAATTGTTGTTGTTTTTATTTTTATTTTTTATTCTCTTTGATTGTTAAATGTTATTCTATTGCCTTCTAAATAATTAAATATAGCATATAAAAATATAATATTATTCTTTTACATAGCATGATTTAGATAATTTGGTATTTATTCTGTTACATAGCATAATTTTTTATAGTGCTCAATTTAGATGTTAAACTATGAGACTTTACTAATTTTTGCTTATTTTATTTTCTAATCCTTTGTGGTGGACAAAGTACTCTTAATAGTTGTATTAGAAATACTCTACAATACCATTCATTTAAAGAAAAGTAAAGGTTAGCCAAACGAAAATAATTTAGGTGACAAATTTTAACTTTTGCAATTTTATTTTAATTATTATTATTTTATAACAATGCATGTGTAGGGGTAAAGGCCCAATGCCAGATCCTGGGCCGTGGGCCTGTCCGAGGAGACCTATACATTCGAGGACTACACATCTTGAGGAGTTTGCCCAACCTAATTCAATGCTGAAGTGTAAGTCACGTGGAAGAAAACCTGGTCCAAGCAGACTTCCTGCTCGAATTGTCAAAAGGGTGTCCTAGATGAGTGCTCCAACCTCAATCCTAGCTCTCCCGGAAAATCCCCTGATTCATATAGACAAAAAGGACAGGTGGCGAAGATCAGATATTAAGCAAAAGGCTGCTGCCACTGCATTTATGATCCTGCAGTTAACATCATGGCCGCATTAATGGGAAAAGACACCTGAACAATGACCTCCATCCTTTGCAGCTACCAGATGAAGACTCCAGATAGGGGTTGATGTGACAAATATCAAGAAAAGCCCACGTAATAGAGGAAGGACATATAAATAGAAGAAGGAAGAAAGAAAAGGAGGGGAGGACAATCAAGAGAGATTAAGAGAGAGAAAAAGAGAAGTACTCATATTATTTGTATAAACATACTCCTCGGACTATGCCGAGAAGAACATTGTATCCATCAAATATCTTATCAATACGAATCTGGTCATAATCATACTTGGGCCTTCAACCCATACGAGTTCAGTCAAGTGTTCTTTAGCCCACTCTCTTTACAAATTCATTTCAAGGATACCATATACCGCTTGGGTCCCGACCTATTCTGTTCAAAGGCCCTATCCACGATTTGTGTCCTTACAGCATGTATAAAAATTTAGTTTTTAGATTTTGCTAATAATTGTTTATTTGATAATATGTTTTGGGTAGCCGAAATTATAATTTCGACAAAGAAAATAATCTTAATAGATTATCAAAAACAAAATTTTATCTTAATATTGGTTCAATTAATCATTGTTAAGTTTTATTAAATTTTTTTTTTAGTTTATGTATTTTTGGTGTTTTGGATTGTTCCTATATTACATTTATGATTGTTCCTATAATAAATAAAAATATAATTACAAAATACATTACTCATTATTAGATTAGTTTAAATTGTAAAAAAAAATTTAATAAAACCATCATAAAAATAATTATTACGCGCAACGCGTGAGTTCGCCGCTAATTAAATCTAAAATTGGAGTATAATTTTATGTCATATGTCCTATATAATTTCTTAAATTTTCTGCAACTATTTACTTACATTACGAAAATCAAGGTGTCCAATTTAATTTTCATAATTTTAGTGCTAAATGAGTTATTAAGTGATAAAACTATAGAATCAAAATTAATAAACCTCCTTCTTAAAAAAAATTAAACCTTAAGAAAATCATCATCATTTATTAATTTTTCTTTTTATTATTATACAAACTAGTATATAACCCATGCGTAATTGCGTATGCACAGTACAATTAAAAACAATCATAATTACATATATATGGGTTCAAATTATATTGGGTGTAAGAGTTACACATTTTTTAAGTCATAAGTGAGTTTTAATGTCTCTTTTTTATTATTATTATTTTTCTTTTTGGATATACAAATGAGTTTACTCTTTTTACTTTTTTTTTTTTTTTTTTTTTTTGGTTTATTGGGTTTTTGATGGTTTATTTATATTAGATTTTTCATCTTTTGCACAATATTAACTCACCTAGAACAATAATTTTAAGAACTTAGATAGGACACGTAGCACAAAATTAGACAACAATTGTAATCCAATTTAGAATTTATTTGGATTTTCTCTCAGCTTTGGTTTTAATTACTATATACTAGTATATAACTTATGCATATGCACGGTACAATAAAAAATAATCACAATTATACATATATATGAGTTCAAATTATACCTAATGTAAAAATTATGCATTTTATAAGACATAGATATATACATGAGTTTACTCTTTTTTTTAATTGAGTTTTAATGGTTTATTTATATTAAACTCTTTTCCTTTTGAACAACATTAACTCACTTAGAATAAAAATTTAACAAAACTTAGATAAAACACATGGCACAAAATTATACTACAATTAGAATTCAAATTATAATTTTTTTTTTTTATAAAAAATTACAATCTATTTGGATTTTCTCCTGACTTTGATTTTAATTATTTATATACAGACAAAATAGTAATTGAATTAAAAATAAATAAATAATCAAAATTAATATTTGAATTGAAAAAATGAAAAGATAAAAAGAATGTCAGGAGGAGAAAGGGCAAGTATGAGAAATAAAAGTAAAAAAGAGGGGTAAAATGGGGAAGAAAAGTAAGAAAAAAAAAGTGTTTTCAGTTAGAAAACTCAATGAGAACTAAAGAAACCGAGTTTAATAGGCTGAGAGGTGAGAAGCCCTTCCCAAATACCAACTAGCCGTTAGTTTTTAGGGTTTGGATTTTTGAGTTATAAATAAAACTGCCTCTGTTTTGCTCTGTTTTGTTTTCTCAAACTCAGAGTTGGAGAAACTGGGATGGACTTGAACCCAACGCAACCCTTTTCATTCAAACTCAACTAGCCGTTACTCTGTAATTTCAGTTTTATCATTTTGGTGTATGCTAAAGAATTAAAATTATATACGCTGACAGAGTGCCACCGCCCTCAGCCCCTATAATCATATATACGATGATCCCCCGTTTTACTTTTTCTTGCTTCTCACGCTTTGCTTACCCACACCCAATTGCTCCTATCTCATTCTAACACTCATAATTCATTCAACAAACCCACTCTCCCTCTGTGTCTCTGCTTTCTTTCTCTTTGTCAATCAAATTTCCTTTATTTTTCTCTCTCTCTCTCTGGAGAAGGAGCAAAAAGAAATTTTGGTGTCTAAAATTTTGCTCCGAATTCCGTTCATCGACTACCAACCCAGGTTCAGATCTGGGTATAATTTCAAACCCATTTGGGGTGCTTATAGAAGAAGATCAAACTTTGCATCTAATTCTAAACCCCAATCTCATCCCCACATTCCAATTTTGAATCTCAAGAGGAAGAGGGATTATAGGTTTCTGCCAGATCTTCTTGCTAACGCTAAACCCCATTTGGATGGGGGTTCTGATCTTAATGAAAATCCAAAGCCCCACAAGATCAAACGGTTGAAAATAATCCCACCCAAAAATCCTCCTCACTCCTGCTCTGCTACACTCACAATTCATGATATGGAGGGTCATACTAATACTGTTGCTCCCATTTGGTCCTCTTTTGACGCCTTGGTTGAGGTTGCATCTGTAGAGATAGAGAAATTTGACAAGTTTGCAAGATTGATACAAGAGAAAGCTCTCAAGAAGCCAATCTTTATCCACGTCAAGAGCGTTTCTGTTCAAAAGAGACCAAGATTTGGAGATGTGGATGATCAAGATTGGAGTTTGGAATTGGAAACCAAGAAACAGAGGGCAATGGTTGGGCAAGAAAAGGTCATGGGCTCTGCTTTTTCGGTTCAAGATTGGGGTTTGGGTTTGTAAGCCAAGAAAAAGAAGCAGTGCTCGATGCTAATCAAGAAAGCGATTGTGGGTCCAAACCCGCCACCCATCCTACCTCTAGAGTTCATGGATGTGATCAATACATTGAATGGGCGTGATTAATTGCTGGTGATATAGAAAAAGCTGTTCAAGACTAATATAACAGAGGGTAACGACTGGTTTTCAATACCTTTGTGACAAATAGTGAGGGTTGATTTCCTGTCTGAGCAAGAGAGAGGAACTTAGAGCACGGCAAGAAATCCTAGCGAGACTCATCAATCCCAAGCTTCAGATTTTTAATGATATAGTTTTGATTCTGTGGGACATTCCTAAGGATACGAGAAATACCAGTTCAACCTATGCACTGAGGACTCGTTGGAACATTGTTCAGAAGTCGAATGATCTCAAGGAAGGTGATTTAGTGCAACTTTCGCCATTCCGGGTTGGCCAACAAGCTTGTGAAGATGCCTCTTCTTCTTCTTCTGCTTCAAACAAAGGACATCTATGTTTTGCCCTTTTGTTGCTTCAAGGAGATAAAATAAATTCATGAAGCTGTGATTGTTTTTTTTTTTTTTTTTCTTTTTAATTTGTGTTCAAATTTTGTAGTATACTTTCTCGTAGGTTTCAATTATGTATATTAGTGCATGTATGTCGTCAACCTTCAGTTGATATAAATATATATATATATATATATATATATATATTAGTTCTCTTTGTTTGTATCTATATCAACATATTAGTTCATTTAATTAAGCAATAAAGTAATAAATGTACATATTAATTATTAAAAATTGTGTATTAATTACCTAAGATAAAGAGAAAGGCATTAAAGGGATGCCCGTGAAAAGACAAAGAAATGGTGAAGTTATGACATAGAGAGTTGTTTCATGAGTATTGTATGATTAACATAAACATGAAACAAAGAAACACATATTTATGAGCTGAGAACGCAACGTAAGACATTGATTAAGTAGTCAAGAAACAACTTTCTCGTGAAAGAGTAGGTCAAAATGAGATTTTTGAGAAAGAGTTCAACTTTGATGAGGAAGCTCTTTGAACATCAGAAATAGGATTCTATCCATAATTCTTCTCCAAACCAAAGTAGCTTCTGTTTTTTCTTTTTCTTTTTTTGCAAGCATCTTTGCAGAACATGTCACAAAGTGACATTGTCAGGTTTACTATCAACTGTCCTCTAGTGTTTGCTTAGGATAACCTTGTTGAGATGTGCACCAGCCTTCAATTGGTGAACTACAGAAGCTGTCTAATGCTTTTCTGCTAGGCACGTTCATTGATTGTTGCTTTTGATAGCAGTTGAGCTGATTGAGTCTAAAACATGGCAAGCAATTGTGTAGGATTTTAAAACAGAGATAGTAGTAGGTGGAGGCTCTTAAGAAAACTGTTCATATGTTTTTTAGTAACCTAACATACCATAATTTGAGAAAGAATTTTACGAAGTTGAGGCTTTTCAGTTGAAAGATAGGTTAGTTCTTCATCATTAAATGAAACAGAATAGTTGTCGTGGGGGTATATTTAAGCTTCTCAACTTTCAGTGTCAGCCCTATCAAAACTAGAATTTTTTTCTTGAAACAGTTTAAATGGAGGTTTTTTTTTTTTTAGAGGAAAAGATCGTTTGGTTAATGCTTGTCTGCATAATCCAGTTCATGTATTTGGACATTTTTCTGGTTATATTCTCCTAGGACAATGCCTAACAGCATACATGGTGTATAATCAATAATGCCTTGCTATTAGCCACCAGAATGGAAACCGCAAGCGAGAAACAATTTACCATAGACAATTACAAGTGATAATTTGTAAAATCTTGAATCCAAAATAAAGTGAATTTTATCCTTGCATTCCAGTGCCAGTCTAATAGAGTTCAACATGCAAAGCTTGGTTTAGCCATAGATTTAGTGTCTCACATACAATACTAAATCTGCTGGAATGTTTCTTCGTTTTAAATTTAAATAGAACAGATTGATGATTCAGATTCATCAATAACAAGTTTGTCTCCAAGAGAAATATCCAAGATTGACTATGATAAACTGTGTATACTTTATAAAAGAGATTTATAGATAAAATTTAGATTACAGACAAGCAATAAAGACTATAATAAAAAAATGATAAATAAAAAATTAAACCATTCAAAATGTCTGACATGTCAAACCTTCACTATCATCCCGTGAAAAAATAAGGCCTCCTTATGAAAAAATGACAGATCAAAAGGCAATTTGAAGTAAAAGCTCAGATTTTACTTTCTTGTTACAATTCGACATCGGAATCTTGTCACTTCCTGCCACAAATAAAAGGAGAAGTAGGCTTTTACCCATCAGAGAGCCCTAACATCATTCAAATCTCTGTTCACATTGCCTCCAGCTTCTCATTTAGACCTTGATACTCACTTCTTAGATCTTGGTCAACTGTCGTGCGTGGAAATGTGGGCTGTTTCAATTTTTAAATTGATGCATCCCTTTCAATGGTCATCCCCTGTCTCCAAGCTATAATGGATCAGTTCCGACAAGATATCAACCCATGTGTCAGGGACACCAGGTAAGCACCAGTGCATGCAGTCCTGACCCCATATTGCCACTGCATCCTTCTTTCCCAACCAAATTGCCGGGTGTGCATCTGCTCTGAACTCACTCAAATGTGTCAGGTCAAGCCGTTGAATCTCCGTGCCTCGCAAAGCTTCTTCAATCAGATGATTCAGATACCTTGCTTCTTTGTTCACACCATTGTTGCTGGGATCAAACCACAAGTCAAGCTGCCCAGGTATCAGTATTTAATCTGCTCAGAAAAGGAAAAGGGGAGTGGGGAAGAGAAAAACCATATGTGTGCGTGTGTGTATGTATACTTTTTTCACCATTTTAACTTTAAAAAGTACATCTTGATTTTTTATTTCAAGCCAAGGCAAGAAATTGAAATCTTCGTCTAGAACCCCAAGGTATTGAATATGATTTTAATATGAAACCATGATAATATTGTTATTGTTAGATAAAATCTTGGTAAGAAGGCACAAAAGTGTGGAGACCCATCATCAATTCATACCTGGGATTCCTTCAGTGGCTCATTGAACAAGCAGCTACCATTTTGATTCCACTCACCACCATAAAAATGCCTAGGTGATTGCAAACGCCAGAACTTGAGTGTCTTGCTTGGAACTTTTTTTTGTATATAGGAGACCATATTCTCAAGAACAAGTTTAAGTCCGTCCAACATCCTGAGGGGAGGAGATATCGGTTGCCCAGCATGATAAAATACAAGAGGTCTCTCTTTAGGGAATTTATCATAGCCCCACCTATTCAAGACCAAATCAAAAGTTATATTTAGAAAGCTACCAATTTATAGGAGGCCACACTGCCATAGCTGCAGATCATCTCATAAGGGTGCCAATTAAAGGCTTAAGTATCTTGAATTTAAAAGAAATAAAAGCACTGGAGCTTACAATACCAGCTTGAGAAATTTCTGAAATTCTAGCCACTTTTTACTTCTTTTTTTCCCCTCATTAAAATTAAACTACTTTACTCCTATTCTAGTAGCAATGCTACTTTACCATCTGCCTTACAGCTTTATTCTTTTTCTTCATTTCTTTTCAAGTTATCCCCAATTCCCAATGGGTTTGTCTTATCTCTAGTACTTTTTTAACTGAAATCTCCTTTTATTTTAATGAGAGACTGTCACGTCACCCACTAACTAAATAAAATGTGGAGATTAAAACCCACTACCATATGTCCAGTTAAAAAAGTACTGGAGGTAAGCTAAACTCATTTCGGACCAGATCATTTCATATGATTATTTCTACCAGTTACATTTGACAAACCAAGATCTTCTTTTTACAGACTTTAATCATCTTATTTCATTTCTAGTGTAGACTCCTCAAGTAAATATGTTAGAAGAATTAAATTATTAAAGATGGAGAAAAAATACTTATTCCTGATGATATATGAATTAAATTATTTCAAACTTGATGTCATGTCTTCATTTTGGTTGCTATATGAAATAAATGGTTTTGGCTACACCAACATTAAATGTCAAGCTTTGAGTTTACCACCAAATTAGACTACACCTGCTTAACAAGGATACAACAATGCATATCAAGGCTCAAAAGGGTCCAAGAAGTTTGACTCAAAATATATCAAAAACATATGCATGAAAAGAACGATCAGTAAGGACAATAATACTGGTGCACAATGCAGCTAACAAGACAAAATTAGGAATTTCATTACTTGCTCATGTACTATGACAAAACATGATACTGTAAAGGTTTTCATTTTTTCTTTTGGCTAGGTAATAAAGTAGATTCCAGTTGTGACCTTGCCAAGAATATAAGTACTAGAGACCAGAAGACCCTCTTCATTATAAATCAAGCATTCTATTTTATATCAATGCACATGATACGTCAAATCAATTATAATACAGATATAAAACAAAATAGTCCAGTGAACAACATCTTCTATGAATTAACAAAAATAAAAGGACATTACCAATGGCCAGTATTGAAAACAAGGATATCATAGAAGTCAGTGATGTTGACCCAATCATCTGCAGGAATATCCACGTCAACTCGATGTATTCCTTTCAGTCCACCTTGATTGCCAACTGTTGACTGTTTTGGCTGCCACCTTTGTTTAATCAGTTATGAGCATGTAAGGTTTCCATTTTTCAAAAATTATAAAAGATTTAATGCATCTTTATCTAAGATTTTAAACAAGGACTCCATGGGAACCCCCTAAAAAGGTTTTTTTTTTCCTGTCCCACTTTCTATATGACTGACTGCATGCTTTTGGAATTTGCATTGTGATTCTTTACTGGACTGCATTGCTCTTATGAATTTTTTTAAGTAACTTGATGAGAGGATGTTTTATAATCATCCTGTTTATTAATTCTTTTTTTTTAATACAATTTTTCACTTATTAAAACAAGGTCCCATATATATATATTGTAATCGTCTCAACAATTTTAATTGAATCATAAACAACAGGGAAAAAAAGGTTGGGGGGGGGGGGGGGGGTTGTGTGGGAACTAAGCAACAAACTCATCTAATCCACACTCAACACAGCACCTAACCACACATGCAAGCAATGAAGCTAGAAGTTGGATGAAGTAAGCCACACATGCAACAAATGAAGCCCAAATTTGAAAAAAATTTAATTCAAGCATTATCTTTATAATTAAAAGAAGGGAGAAAAGGTAATAACAAGCAAAAAAGAGATCAACAAAATCAGTGCTCTATCTCAATTGCACCTTCTTGTCCCAAGATGATGGGATCAAGGCTACACCCTTGACAAGGGCAAGGGTGTGGCCTTGATTTCATCCATGTCACCATTAGATTATATGTTATTGAGAGTAAAAAGAAAAGATCAACCAAGATGCAATTGTAACTTTGATTTCATCAATATCACCCGGATATTATATGTTAAAATCTTTAGTAGGAAGTTAGGAACATACATCTAATTTATCATGGATTTCTTGTTACAGCCAGCACTTGATTCAGAAAGTCCACAAAAAATTTACCGCATTATTATCATATAATATAATATGTAGAAAGTTCTTTTTCAGTACACATCATCAATCACACAGCAGGCCATTTGGAAACTAATGGAAAACAGGAAAGCACATTATTTAACATTGTTATTTAGAGAATTCTAACATACCTATCCATTTTTAAAACCCAAGTCATCAACAAAATCAGTAAACTATGCATTCATGAAATCCTAATATAAGTGACATTGGCAAATTGAATCTTTTTTAATCATTATAAAAGTCCACATATATGCTATATCTCATCATGTCCTCTAGTATTAATCTCACTACAATATCAATAGCACAACAATATGATTCGGCTATTTTAGTGACCCATTAGCCATCACATTAAACCAAAAATGAAAGCACTGCACAACGCAAGCTCAAAAGCGCTCCAAATAATAAATCTTCTTCTTTATTAGTATTATTTAACATTGTTATCTAGAGAATTTTAACGTATTTATCCATTTTAAAACCCAAGTCATCAACAAAAACAGTGACCTATGCATTCATTAAATCCTAACACGTGACACTGGAATGAACCATTTTTTATCATTATAAAAACCCGCATTTAAACAATCCATGTCAATCAAAGTGATGTTTGCTACATCTATAAACATGTCCATGAGCATTAGTTTCACAACAATATCAATATCATTAGCAAGACAATGTATTTCTCCTACTATAGTTATCCATTATAGCCATCATATTAATGCAAATTCACTTCATTAAATAAATCGATAAACAAAACAAACAAACTCTCTAAAAGCACTCCAAAGGCAAAATCTTTTTTACTCATTATAAAAAAGCGCATATATATGCTGCACAAAGTTCATCATGTCCATTAGTATTAATCTCACTACTTATCAATAGCAATACAACAATATGTTTCAACTATTAGTGATCCATTATAGCCGTCACATTAAACCAAAATTTGACAGCACTGAACGATGCAATATCAATAGCAATACAAGTATACAACAATATGTTTCAACTATTAGTGATCCATTTAGCCATCACATTAAACCAAAATTTGAATGCACTGAACATTGCAAAAATAATAGCAATACAACAATATGTTTTAACTACTAGTGATCCATTATAGCTATCACATTAATCCAAATCTGAAAGCACTGAACAATGCAAGGCTCAAAAGCACTCCAAAAATGAAATCTTACTCGTATTTGGCGAGCAAAACAGCACGGTGATAGGCCACAGTGACATTAAACTTGGGAAAATAAGCACCTTTCCAAGCACCTTTCCTCTTCCACTTCTTGGCACCCACGTCAGCCACTCTTAGCACACACAAGAAAGACACCAAAAAGTTCTCATTCAGTGAGTCCCCAACAAACCCAATATTCCTGTTCCTCATCAGACCCAGGAACCGGGTCGGGTCAACCCGGGGCAAAGTGCATGATTCGGGTACCCATTTCCAAGAATTGATGAAACTCATGTTTTGTCTTTGGTTCTTGAGACAGTTCCATGCGTTTCTGTGAAAAGGGCATGTGTGGTTGTAAAGAGGTTGACGAGTCGGGTCGAGGACCCATTTGCCTTTGAAGAGGTTACAAGGTGGTGAGGGTGATGAGGGTTGGGTGTTAGAGAGGAGATTGAAGTAGAGGGTGAGGAGGAGAAGGGTGAAGAAGATGAGACATGGGAAGAGGTGGGAGATGAGCTTAGGAGGCATCGTTGATCATCGTCTATGGCCCCAAAGAAACAGAGTCTGTGAATTGAAAATGATGACTGGGCTTGGTTGGATCTGGATTCTGGACTATAATGTGCAGAAAATGTTGTAAAAAGGGTTTGTGCATTATATTATATAGTTATGGTTTTGTTATTAAAGATAAATTATAAATTAAATTTTTATCCTATTATTTTAAAATTTAAAAAAAAAATTCATCCCTGAAATTTTACTCTTTTTTTTTTAATCAATCTCGTCCCTTGAGGCCTCTAACTTTTTTCTTTTCTTTTTTTTAATCATAAAGCCCAAACTTTGATTTGGTTTCAATGTGGGCCAAAAACTTTTAATTTTTAGTATTTTGTCTAAACTTCAAAAAAAAAAAAAAAAAAAAACTAGCTTTTGACTTTTTATTACATTTTTAACATAAATAATTTTCAAAAATTATATTTTATATAATAAATACAATGTAAATAAGCTATCACAACTAGATGTTAAGATTCTCAATCAAAGGAATTTTTTAAAAAAATAACATTTATTTCAAACAATTTTGTTAATTAGCATCATTTTCAAACTATATAGCAAATCGAAACTGTAGGTGTCAATTTCCAATTGAAGTCGAGTTCGCAAGAATCGATTTCCAGTGGAACTCGAGTATTAAATACTCGAGTTCCTGGTCTACACAAATAAAGAAGAACAAAACAGAGGAAAACGACCTTCGCTTGAGGAATCACACAATGTCTAGGTTCGTGGGTTCGCCACCTAAGTTCGTGGGTTTTGGGTTTTGTTGCTTGGGTTCGCCACCTGGGTTTGCTAGTTCATGGGTTCGCCGCTGGCTTTGCCACCTGGGTACACTATTTCGTGGGTTCGTGGGTTTTTCACTGAGTTCGCCAACTAGGTTTGTAGTTTCTGTTTTCAATGTTTTGATTTCTTGTTTTCAGTGTTTTGTTTTGTCGATTAGGTTTGCTGTTTCTTTGGTTGTCGTGGATTTTTTTTTTAGAGGGAGAAGGGTTGTTGTGAATTTTTTTCCAGAGGAAGAAGAAGAGACTGAGGTTTGTTGGGTTTCTTTTGTGGAAATCAAGTGTTTAATACTCGAGTTTCACATTGAATTTTAATAGAAATCGAGTCTATTATACTCAATTTGCTACAGTGAACTCAAGTCCTTTAACCTTAAGATGTTAGTTTACTAAATAGTTTAAAAACGATGCTAACTAACAAAATTGTTTGCAAATGAATATTATTTTGAAAAAAATCCCCCAATCAAACTTGGTGTGTTTTTTTTTTTTTTTTCTTTTTTTTTTTTCTTTTCTTTTAATTGGATGGTTGGCAAGCCAACTCTAACCTAGGCCACAACTTAGGTTATGGCCTAGAGCCCCCCAACTAGAGAAAGACCCTTAAATAGTTTTTTTTTTTTTTAGAATCAAGACCAATCTTATTAATCTGCAAGACTGAGAAGATCAGCCATGTAAACAGGTTCAACGTCTGGTGGAACTTCTTCCATCCAAACAGACAAAGGTGAAGAAAGAGGTGCCCGTCTCGCAAGTGAGTGGGCTACCTTACATGAGAGAATTTTAAGTCGGAAAAAAAAGAAGCTAGGAATAAAATGTCATTTGCTATGTGGCTGTACTGGGCAAGAGATCGAGTTTCATTCTTCAAGGTCTGCATCAACATTGCCGAATCACCCTCCAAAGCAACTCTATCAATTCCAAGTTCCATTGCAAGCTCCAATGCCCTTCTAGCAGCCAAAGTCTCAACCTCAACTACAGAGTAAGGTAAAGAGATTAATTGTGAAAGTGAGGCCATGACCAAGCCCTCAGAGTTGCGAATGACCACACCAAGTCCTACTTTATCCTCCTTCACAAAAACAGCCCCATCAAAGTTAATTTTATACCATAACGACTCAGGGGTTGTCCACAAACCAACCGGAGCTGCAACAGCTACACTACGGGTCTGATGAGGGGCTGTTGCTTCAATCTTCCTTTCCACTGCCTTCTCCAATAGCTGGTTGAGAGAGTATGTAGATTTTCCCAATCTAAGGTTGTTCCTTCGATTCCAAAGATCCCAAATCACCCAACCAAATAATTCAGGTTCATTGTTTTCCGCCAAAATAATGCCAAGGAGGTCTGTAAAACAATTGGCTTGTCTTAATGAAACACAAGTCCAATTTTGTTTCTCTTTCCACATGTCTTCGAGCTTGGTACAGCCATATAACGCGTGCAAGACATCTTCCTTTTGGCATTTGCACTGTTCACACCGATTCTTAGTGATTATTTTTCTTCGCATCAAATTGTCTTTGGTAGGTAGGGAGTTTTGGCACGACCTCCATAGGAAGTTACGAATTTTTCCAGGCACATCAAGATCCCAAAGCGCTGTCCACAAAGGCTTCATTGTGTCAGTGTTAGAAGGGCCTGATTGTTGCTGCAACACCTCATTTTGCAGAAATTTGTAACCTGATTTAACCGAGTACTCCCCATTTGGAGTAAACGGCCAAATCAAGACATCTTGCTACTGTGATTTACATAGTGGGATTTTTCTGATTAAGTTGGCTTCAAACTCATAAAAAGAATGTTCCAAAATATCATCTTTCCAAAGTCTCTGGTGTTGGCCAATCAAACAGCTCACCCTTGCATCTGCCTGTCCGGGTAAGATTGGTGAGATAATCCTGAGATTATTCATCTCAGGAATCCCTCTATCTCCCCAAATTCTGACCGACTGCCCATCTCCAATCCTCTATTGCGCTCCCTTCCTAATCACCTCTCTTCCACAAATAATGCTCTTCCAGGTGTAGGAGGCTGTGCTTGGAGCCTTAGCTTGCATTATGGAGCAATTCGGAAAGAATTTTGGCTTGAAAACCCTATAAAATAGGGAGTGTTCATCATGCAATAATCTCCAAGTTTGTTTCTCTAAGAGTGCATCATTGAACAAGGATAAATCCTTAAAGCCCATACCCCCTTGATTTTTTGGTTTGCACAATTCCTGCCACTTAGTCCAGTGAATTTTGCGGCTGTCTCCTCTTTGGCCCCAAAAGAATTTTCGGATAAGTGCCTCGATTTCATGACATAGAGTCACTGGTAGCTTAAAACATGACATTGTATGTGTAGGGAGTGCTTGGGCAACGACTTTGATCAAAACTTCCCTCCCCATCTGTGATAGAAGCTTACCTTCCCATCCCTGTATTCTCTTCCACACCTGCTGCTTTATCTTAGTAAAACTGTCCTTCTTGCTCTTGCCAATAAAAGAAGGTAACCCAAGGTAGCTCTCATATTGATGGATTACCGAGACACCAAGACTCTGCTTGATCACTTCTTGCATATCCGGAGGTGTTGATTTGCTGAAAAAGAGATTTGTTTTTGATCTATTTATTTTTTGCCCCGACGCTCCTTTATAGATTGCTAACAAGTCCAGCAACTTTTGGCATTCAGATTCCTTGGCTCTAAAAAAATTAAGCTATCATCTGCAAACAAGAAACGGGTTATTTTAGGTCCCGCTCTACAAATAGACACCCTCCGTAATTCATCCTTACTTGTAGCTGAACTAATAATGCCATGTAATCCTTCAGTACACATCCGGAAGAGGTATGGAGATAGGGGATCTCCTTAGTGAAGACCTCTAGTGGGAACGAGGTGTCCATGAGGTTCCCCATTGATCAAAACTGAATATGTGGCAGAGGTGATACACTCCATCATGAGTTTAACCCAACGATCATGAAAATCCATCTTTACCAACACTTGTTGCATATACGTCCACTCAATTCTGTCATAGGCTTTGCTCATATCTAGTTTAAGAGCCATAAAGCCCATCTTGCCAGTGCAATGGTTTCTCATGTAGTGGAGTGTCTCAAAAGCAACCAGTATGTTATCTGTAATTAACCTGTCTGACATGAAAGCGCTCTGATGTTCTGAAATAAGTTGTGGCACTATCTTTTTCAAATGGTTAGCCAAAACTTTAGCAAGAATTCTATATAATACATTGCTTAAACTGATCGGCCTATATTCAGAAATATATTTTAGAGATTTAACTTTAGGAATTAAAGTTATGAAAGAATGACCAAGGGAAGGAGGTAATGAACCTGAATTCAAGTACTCCAAAATGGCCTGTACTATGTCTTCCCCAATCAAGGACTAATAGCTTTGATAAAACAATGGTGGCATTCTGTCTGGGGCCGGCGATTTGAGTGGCGCCATTTTTTTTAAAGTTGTTTCAATCTCCTCTGAAGTGAAATCAGCAATAAGCAAGTCATTCATCTCAGCTGTTACCCGTTGTGGAATAGAGTCCAATACTGCTTCAAAGCCACTCGGATTGCTTGAAGTGAATAGTTGCTGATAAAAATTCAGAATGGTGGCAGAAATCCGTGTGGGATTAGTTGTCCAACTACCCCAATCATCAAACAAGCCAGTGATAGAATTCCTCCTCCTCCGCTGCAAGGCCTTACTATGGAAGAAACGTGTATTTTTGTCACCATCTTTCAGCCACATTACACGTGATCTTTGAGCCCACATCTTCACCTCTTTGTCCATTACAACATTAATCTCCTTCTCAAGTTTCCTCATACGTTCTGGATCACACCCCCTGATTGCTTGCTTTTTGGCCTGCACAAGAAGTCTTCGTTTCTTTTTTAACTCACACCTGACATTACCGAAGTTTTATCTAGTCCAGCTTTCTAATTCCTTCCCACACTTTTCAACTTTATTAATGATTTTAGTACCCCACGGTTCAGCACTGTCCTCCCTCCATACCGCCTCAACTGTTCTGCTACAACCTGCATCAGACATCCACATATGCTCAAAACGAAATGGTTTTTTCATATGACAGTCCATACCTTCTGGTGTAATCAAAAGAGGCTTGTGGTCCAAAGTGGTGACATCAAGGTGGTGGACTTTAGTTCTAGGGAACAAAGAGAACCATTCATTTGTCGCCACAGCCCTATCAAGGCATTCCCACACTGTATACCCAACAAAATGCTTGTGCCAAGTGTATTGAGATCCAACAAAACCCAAGTCCCTAAATCGGCATTCATCCAACACATCTCTGAATGGTTGCATTTGGCTGTGAGGCCGAGTCCTCCCTCCCCTTTTCTCATTTTGCTTTGTAATTTCATTAAAGTCGTCTGCACATAGCCATGGTGATGGGCTCCTATTTCTCAAGCTACGTAATTTAGCCCAAGCTTCATGTCTTTTCTGTGTATCCGGCTCTCCATAAAAGCCTGTAAACCTCCATTCGTCCTCCTTGTTTTTGTTTATAGTTGTGTCAATATGATACTTGGAAAAAGTTTCAACCTCAAGGTTAAAGTCTGCCTTCCAAAAAATTACTAGCCCCCCCCCCCCCTTGTTTCTCCTTGGTACCTCAAATTTGTTTTTGAAATCAATACGCCGTTGAACTAATTCTAGCCTTGTTTTGTCTGTCCATGTTTCGGCTAAAAACACAACAGAGGGAGTTTGTGCCCGCACTAATTCTGCAAGCTGATCTTCTGTCCGCTGGTTCCCAAGCCCGGGCAGTTCCAACATAAAAGATTCATGGCTTCTGGCAGGGCTAGAAACCAGCCTCCGCCAATATCGTAATTATTTCATTGCCCATTTGAAAAACAATTTTTTTTCTTCTTCTGTAAATCAGATTGACTAGCTGTGTGTTGGGTAGTTCTTTTGGTCCCCACTGCTTCCTCCATAACGATATCAGTTCCACTACAAGCTCTGGATATTCTTTTCCATGTGCCCTCACCACTTCCAGTAACATTTGGTGCATCAGGTATAACTGATAGGGGCAGGCGAGGTTGACCTGGAAGAGTATGATATCTACCCTTATCCACATCAACAGTTGAGAGAGAGTCCAAAAAATTTTCCTTACCCAGGGCTTGGGTATTTTTGGAAAAATATTCTGGTTTGAAATCAAAAATACCAATATCTCAGTCAATCTCCTGTAATTTCTCCTCAAATAGCTCAGCATTTAAATTCCTTTGCTGCAAATTCGGATTTTTGAAAATATCCTCAATTGGCATCACCTGATTAATGGGAGTTGAATGAAATTCCTGCGGATTCTACTCCTGAATATCGGGTGCAATAACAGTCTCTAACATGGACACAACTCCTTCCTTTTCTGGCCTTATGATCTCCGGCGAAGGCCTTGTTTTCCGAACCACCACTGGTGGAGGTTTGCTTGTCCTTGATGTCAAAGAAGTAGTTGTACTCCGACTGCCACCTTGTCTGTTACTAAAGAACCCAGGGACTATAACCGTAGTTCACCGTGAAGATGTAAACGGTGGTGCACGAATCCAAGGTCCAAATTGTTTTACTTCAATTGGCAATGTACCTCCACTCTCTAACCATAAGTCACAGTCTCTGTCATCATGCATCAAACTCCCACACCAATAGCATAGATTAGAAAGTCTTTCATACTTAAAAGACACCCATAATTCCTTACCATTCTCCAACGATATCACTCGGCCTCTGCACAAAGGCTTTGACATGTCTATCGTGACCCGAACCCTGATAAAGCCATCACCCTCGACATCCATGTCCTTAGTTGGCTTAGTCATCGTGCCAAGAATTCCACATATTTTTTCTGCCACTGCTCTTGTTCTGAAATGCATGGGAATGTCGTGTACCTAGATCCAGAAGGTAACCATATTAAATTCCATATTCACAATGTCAATATCTTTGTCATACCGTTGTAAAACCATGAGGTGTTTGTCAAAACTCCATGGTTCCGCCGCCAGCACTTTGTCAACCTCTGTTTTATTGTCAAATGTAAATAACACTACGTGATCTCCCTCTTTCTGAATTTTGAAACCATTCTTTGCTCTCCAAATGGGCGAGAAAGTTTTGGCAATAGCTTCAATATTGAGTGCCCGTTTGGTCAAGAATTTGGCTACAAGAACATATTCAGTCACTGCCTCGTCTTCTGTGATTTTAAGGTTTGACCCTTCAACGTCAGAGAGGGTTAAGCAGCTCCATGATTTTGTAAGATCCTCCATACGAGTAAGAAGTAAAAGAAAAAACTGTTTCCCAATCCCCAAAGAAAAGAGAAACCCACAAAACCCCGAAGGTAAACCTGTTACCTCGAGGTACGACGACACCTTCGAAGAAGGGACGGCTATTCTACGACCTAGGAGAAGGTTAGGGAGCCAAACCTTTCACTAGCGAGGAGAAACTTAAATAGTTAAATATAAGAAAATTAGGTCTAAAAAATTATGGCTTAATAGAAATCCAATTCAATCACAATTAAATGAATTAATCATATTAAAAAGTAAGAATAAGGGCTTTTAAATTAAAAAAAAAATATAAAATCAAATATTAATTAAATATTATACATTTTATTTCTCCACTTCTAAGAAGGTCCAGCAAATTTAAGGATTAAAACAAATTCAACCAATCAGTGAATTAGTCATATTAGTTTGTAAAAATAATAGTTTTTTATCAATAAATGTATAATATAAAACATTGATTAAATATTCATATTTAAGTTGATTATAAACATAGAAAGGCCCATTTAAAATGGCCACCTTAGGCCCCTAGTTGTATTGGGTTTGCTTGAATTATTAGACCATTTCCATTGGGACTTCCAAATGGGATATGTAGGGACATTAAAGCCCAAAAACCACCCAACATTTAGAATTGTAAACCCAAAAAAATTTACAAGTCCGCTACAATACCGTCCCAAATATACAAGCGTACTGTAGCACAATCCTAAATCCCAAATATTATTTTTTATTCCAAATCTCAGCTCTCTCTCTCTCTCTCTTTAGTGTCTTTTCTCAGACTTCTGCTCTCCCTCTCTCCACAACAATCCAATCCACACTCCTTTCTTTCATCACATCTCTCTTTAGCTCACGGTGGTAGGTATTTTCTTGCGTGGGCTCCGGCGTGGGTCAGGTGACGGTGTGGGTCGTGGTGAGGTCGTGCGTGGCAAGATGGGTCCAGCGAGCTAGGTCACGGACTCACGGCGTGGATTCCGACGAAGTGGGTCACGGACTCATGGCAGAGATGAGTGGGTTTTGATTTTGGTGGTCAGTGTGGATTGTGCATGGTTGATGGGTCTCTCTCACGGTGGTTGATGGGTCTCACGGCAATCGGCCTAGGGTGGAGGTTTGTTGATGGGTTGTTCGTGGGTTTAGCTAAGTTTCAGGTCTGATGGGTCGTGGGTTGTTTGTGGGTGCAGCGGTGGAGATCGGTGAGGTCGTGCGTGGAAATTTCGATGGGGTTCGTGCAGCAGTGGAGATCCGTGGGTTGCTATGAGTTGTGGTTGATCAGTGGGTTTGCTGAAAATCTGTGGGTTGCTGTGAGTTGTGGTTGATCAGTGGGTTTGCTTATGGATGAACGAGCGAGCTTTCTGTGAGAGAGAAGTGAGAATATTTTTATATTATTTTATAATATTTTTGAAAGTTCAAATTTGTGTAAAAACACAAGAGCTATTTAGACCCCCAAATTAAATATTGTGGGTCGGTTGATTTTACTCTAACTTAAACTAAATGCGGAATAGAGTAAATGTGAGCGGATAAACAAAGTAACTACTCTAAGCTATATTCATCATAACACAGCAGTAGAATGAAAGCTAAAAAAGTAGGGAAGAAAAATGCAGACACAAGATAACACGCCGATGTGTTATCGAAGAGGAAGCCGATAATCTCAGCGAAAAACCTCTCCACCGCCCTCCAAGTAGTAAATCGATCCACTAAAGAATAAGTTAAAGTACACGAATAACAAAAGACCCTCCAAGCCTAGTCTACCTTATGTACTCGAGCCCTCCAAGCTCTTGCTACCAACTGACTTTGCCAAGCCTTGTCTTCTTTAGCTCTCCGGATCACGCAATTCAGCCCGATTGCATCCACCAAACAAATGGATTCTTCCAATACCACACAAATGGCTTCTTCTAATGCTTCCCAGCAGCACCAAAACCTTACTTTTCACTCAAGATGGGTGTGGTAAGTGTTTGGGCTATCAACCGCTCAAGGATTTGGAAATGGAGAGGTAGGAGTTGAGGAAAACCACAAAAGATTGTGTAGAAGATTATAGGTATAACAATCTCTAACTCTCAAGGGTTTTGTGGCTAGGATTTTTTCTCTGAAAGCACTCTTATCAATACGTGGGTATATATAGTGTGGGTAGCGAAAGAGTGTATCAGATATGACAAATTGAAAAAACAAAATATTTTGTGGATATCTCACGGGAAGGCCTTACCCGTGAGACACTCCCGAAAACCAGCTGTCATCATCTGTCATGACTCTTCGCATTCCAGTAATGTGTAGGGCACATCCTTTATCTCGCAGGAAGGCTTCTCGTGAGCTACCCACGAAAACTTCTTGCTCTTCACTTTACGTTGAGTCTTCACACTCTCTCTCACACAAAACCCTTACAAAGAAATCTCACATAAGATACAGGGTACATAAGATTAAACAAAATTATAATCAAATTTGATACGGAATAAAAGCCAACACAGGGTTAGTCATTAAAGAATGACTACAGTGGTCATTTATCTAGTAAATGATCATCCAGACACACAATGCAATTAAAAGCAACGCAGAGAATCCATTACATGTCCAACACACAACCAATGCAAAAACGCAAAAGGTATGTGCATCAAGGATACAAGATCCAATAAGGGCACAAGTGTGTAGAGATCATATAGGAAAATGGTCATTGGCCCGGACAATGTTGTCAAGTTTGTGACCGGATATAGGTTGTGGATCATGACATATGCTAGTGTCCTCATCTCCGCATTGAACGGGATGGTGTTCATCGACTTCTTCTTGAGCGAAACACCAAGAAGCTCCGCCATGGGCTCAAGAGAGTCCAATCTGTCATCATATTGTATGGCGATTGGCTGAGAAGGTGGACGAACTTCTAGGAATTCTTGTATAGAGTCCTTTGTGATAAGAAATTCCTTGTGTCTCACCCAGTAGTTAATGTGGTCTCCATCCACAGTAGCATTGGAGAAGAATTCTCGTATGATTTTCTCATAAACATTGCCACTTGGATTCAATAGCTTCGTCCAAGTTCTCTCCTTGAACACCTCAGGGATGGAAGTATTCTCAAGTGTCTCCAATCGGACAACCTTCTCTATAATGATTGTTGCTGTTTGTAGCAATCATTATATGCCATGTCTGCCTCAATGGTCTTGAAGTTGTTGGAGTCTGTGCGTGGATGCTTGGAAGATTTCTTGGAAGCAGAGTGCTTAGTGGGAGACATCTGCACAAATAACCATAAAACAGAGAAAACAAGTGCAAAAACACAAAAGAGGAACAGAAACTTGATTAGTGTCAAGTTAGTCCATAAACATAAGCACAAAAACTTAAAACAGAACACAACAATGTCAAGTGAACAAGGTATAAGTGCTAAAACATGTAATTTTTATTAAAATGCAAAAAAAAAAAAAAAATGACAACTATGCATGTGTGTGCATCAAGTGTGCATGAGGTGTGCCTAGGTGATGCATGGCAAGGCATGATGAATCACATTTGGGTCAAAGTGTGAAAAACACACACCCAATTATCAAAACATGATACACAAGTTCAATCATAGGAAAACCAAACATTTGGAACTCATTGGAGTCCAAAACAACTCAAAAATGCCACTTGAGCATTTTATCAAACACTTGATATGCAACATTATACTTAACATGCGGGCAATGCATGGACATGTGAAAATCTGCCTAAATACATGTTAAAATTGCCACATGGGGCCAACACATTCACAAACAAGTCAAATGGGACTAATCCCAATCAAGAATTTGAAAATTTTTTGACCAAAAACAACATTCCCAACCCCTTTTTCAAGAAACCCCAAATCAAGTAAACCTAGACAATTTTCTGCAAAATCTAAGAAAAAGATTGAAAAGGTTGTTAAAAACATACCTTGGAGATGATTTTGCAGTGATTGAACTTGAAATTTGGTGGGTTTTTAAGTGAAAATTAATTTAGGTTTGAGAGAGGCACTAGGAAGGCACAACGAGGGAAACTAGAAAGTGTTTAAAAATCTGTCACATCAGCCCTTTAAAACTGAAAAAACTCATTTTTTGCAGGTTACATACTCGCGAAGTTTCTCATGAAAAATGCATCTGAAGCACAAAACCTTTAGCGGGAAGTCTTTAGTCGCGAAACAGTCGCGAGACAGTCGCGAAAGTCTCTATCTGAATTTTGTGTTTTCAAGTTTTGCCTTAACTTATTTTCGTGGGAAGAGCTTAGTCATGAGCTTCTAGAGAAAATGCCTTTGAAGAAGTTTTTGAAGAAAAAAACATGAAAAATACAATTTGACCAAAAACTTAAAACACGAAAGCATAAAAACACTTTCAAAAACATCTAAAATACTTAATAATCTTTTTGAGTTTGATCGACAAGTAATTGAGCATACACATCACATTTGATCATGTACAATCACACAAATGAAAATAAGCATTCATTGAACATAGTCTTGTGTGTTGTGTGTGAGTATCAAATGTGGAATAGTCCTTAGTCTAGAGTGAAGTTTCAATGATCAATTCAATCAAGTCATACACAACTAGTACTAAGTCAAGTGGTCTATCTTAATTATAGAAATGAGCATATATGACATCACACAAAAATGATTACAAAATCTTTAAAGCTTTTCATTTGGCTTCTTTACAATACATAACATTTGATCATTTTGAACAATATATCTCATTTTGAGATCGGTGCTTGAAATTTTTGAAATTTCAATATTAAGAATAAGTCTTTGGCTTTTGAGCACCATACATTTTAATAAAGTCGCTTTCTTTATTTCCTAGTCAAATACTAGTATGTGCGACAGCTTTTGCAGCTCATTATCTCTTTTCATTTTGAGATTTACATTGGTTGAGCTCTTTAAGCAAAAACAAAAAAATATAGGAAGATATATAGGCATAAGTCTATGCAAGTATCAAAACCATCAAGACTATTGACCAATCATTCATGACAAGCTTGAAGATCGATTTACAACAGTCACACATAGATTTCAAGATTTTTTCCACAGAGATAAATGTGCACACAAAACAAGCTAAGCTCGTAAATGCACTACGCCATTAGTACGAAGGCACTAGGCCAAACTCACATGTGATATACACAACACAAGTGATCAAAATTTTTAGAGATTTTTCAATTTTTATGAGTTTTTGAATTTTTCAACATACTCAAAAACAGAACATGTAAAGTAAGATTAACAAAGACAACAAGAACAAACAAACTTAAAAAGAAACATGCTAGAACGAAACATATAAGCAAACAACCAATACAAAGTCACAACACATAGGAAGAATTAATGCATGGACAAGGTCTAATGCTTATGCATGTGTATCCTTCTTCACCCACATGGCACGTGTGTTTGGGGTGATATCCCTAGAGGATTGGGTACTAGAGTTGTGCTTTTCAAACCTTTGACTGAAGCTTGCCAAACAAGAAGTGATGGTGTCTATTATTTTCATCACATCACCAAAATCGAAATCACCTTCTCGCCCTTTTGATTGCTTGGCATTCCAATATCCTTTTCCTTGTCCTCTTAGCCTTTGAGAATCCGCTTTCTTCAATGCGTGAAGTTTATAGCAATTAGGTCTTGTGTGTCCTCGAATTCCACAATGGTGGCAATAGTGTTGAACTTGAGGATCTCTTTAAGACTTTAGGAGAGACTTCTCTTTAGTCTTGGGTTTGGCCACAAATGGATTTTGAGGTTTTGTCAAAACCTTTTGAGCAATTCCATTTGGCTTCTTCTCCATTTTTACATTCTCAACACTTGGAGTCGCTACCATTGGTTCTTTAGCTTTAACAAATTTCATCTCCTTGGACACATTGGCGCTTGAACTACTCTCTCCGGCATATCCTAAGCCACTTTTGTCAGAAAATAGCTTTTGATGTGCAATACTTCATCAAACTTCTTGGAGGCAACTCGCTCCACTTTAGCATTAGCTTGAATCACTTCAAGCTCAAGAAACTTGATTTTAGAGTAGGCTTCAGTGAGTTCTCTATTCAGCGCCTTAACTTCACACTTTATTTCTTTATACCTTATGAGTATGCTCTTGTAATCTTGTTCAGCTCTCTTTATTTTTCTGATGGCTGCTTTAACCACTCTAGCATACTTTTCGGTCTTCTCAAGTAAAACATTATAAGATTCTTGCAGTCCCTTTGCTTCTTCATTATCCTCATCACATTTTTCCCCAATTCCCATAGACTCTACTTCGGTGTGCTCACCGAGTTCTTCTACTAGATGACTCAAATCTTCTGATGAGTCCACGGGTGTAATGGCCGTAAATGTGGAGTAGTTTCCTTCTTCGTCATAGCTTTCTGCCGAATTTGATTTGGAACCATCCCAGTCACTAAGGGTAGTTGCAAAAACTTTACCCTTTGCTTTCAAATATGTGAGGCATTCTTTCTTCACATGCTCATGTCCATGCCTTTTGAACTCAAAGCACGTGACCATTTCAGACGGTGAGGAATCTCTTGAATCCTTCTTCTTGAAGTCTTTCTTGTCCTTCTTGAACTTTGAGAACTTGAACTTTTCAAAAGACTTTCCATCTCTCTTGAACTTCAAAAACTTACAGAAGTTCTTGGCAAGATACGCCACATCTTTTTTAACCTCATCCTCATCCGAGGAGTCTTGAGCATCGAATCTCTCATTGATCGTCTTGAAAGCAAGAGATTTACAATTCTTTTGAGATGGTAGAGACAACTCGTAGGTTTGAAAAGAACTGATGAGTTCTTGAATTTTAATTTCATCAAGATCTTTATTCTCTTCAATGGCAGTAACCTTTGCATGGATGCTCTCCAGCAATGATCGTAGAATCTTCCTCACAATCTTGGAGTCCTCCATCTTTTCTCCCAAGTTGAATTTTCGAATCACCACTTCATTTAGCTTGCCATAAAATGAGTCGAATGACTTGTCTTCACTCATCTTCAGTTCCTCGAAGTGTGTGGTAAGCATTTGCAACTTGCTGTCCTTCACCTTCTTGGTGCCTTCATAGGTCGTTTCTAAGATTTGCCATGCCTCCTTGGCAATTGTAACATGAGAGATCTTGTGAAATTCATCAGGGGAAACACCACAGAAAATAGCATTTAAAGCTTTGCTATTAGCATTAGCTGCCGTAAGGGCTGCCTTATCCCATTTGGATTTGGCAGCCTCCGGCCTAGTCCATCCTATCTCGACAGCGTTCCAAACACTATCATCGATAGAACAAAGTTATCCCTCATACGGACTTTCCAAAATGCATAATTGCTCCCATCAAAGTATGGAGGAGCATTGAGCGATTGAGATCAGTCCATCTTAAAGAGGGTCTAGGATCACACTTAGGTAATGAAACTACAGTAAGTGTACCTGTTCTGATACCAATTGAAAGCTCAAATTTGTGTGAAAACACAAGAGCTGTTTAGACCCCCCAAATTAAATATTACAGCTTGGTTGATTTTACTCTAATTTAAACTAAGTGCGGAATAGAGTAAATGTGAGCGGATAAACAAAGTAACTACTCTAAGCTATATTCATCATAGCACAGCAGTAGAATGAAAGCTAAAAGAGTAGGGAAGAAGAATACAAACACAAAATAACACGCCGATGTGTTATCGAAAAGGAAATTGAATACCTCAGCGAAAAACCTCTTTGCCACCTTCCAAGCGGTAAATCGACCCACTAGAGAATAAGTTGGAGTACATGAATAACAAAAGACCTTCCAAGCCCAATCTACCCCATGTACTTGAGCCCTTCAAGCTCTTGCTACCAATTGACTTCGCCAAGCCTTGTCTTCTCTAACTCTCCGGATCACGCAATTTAGCTCGATTGCATCCACCAAACAAATGGCTTCTTCCAATACCAAACAAATGGCTTCTTCCAATGCTTCCCAGCAGCACCAAAACCTTACTTTTCACTTAAGATGAGTGTGGTAAGTGTTTGGCTATCAACCTCTCAAGGATTTGGAAATTGAGAGGTAGGAGTTGAGGAAAACCACAAAGGATTGTGTAGAGGATTGTGGGTATAACAATCTCTAACTTTCAAGAGTTTTGTGACTAGGGTTTTCTCTCTGAAAGCACTCTCATCAATATGTGGGTAGAGAAAAGGGTGTATCAGATACGACAAATTGGCAAAATAGAATGTTTTGCGGGTATCTTGCGGGAAGGCCTTACCCGCGAGACACTCGCGAAAACCAGCTGTCACCATCTGTCATGACTCTTTGCATTCCAGTCATGTGCAGGGCATATGCTTTACTTCGCGGGAAGGCTTCTCGCGAGCTATTCGCGAAAACTTCTTGCTCTTCACTTTGCCTTGAGTTTTCATACTCCCTCTCTCACACAACCCTTACAAAGAAATCCCACATAAAATACAAGGTACATAAGATTGAACAAAATTACAATCAAACTTGACACGGAATAAAAGCCAACACAAAATAGTTGTAAATCACAACTTTACAATTTTAACGTGTAGTATGGTAAAATAAAAGTTGGGATGTTAGGTATGTTATAAAATGATATGGTATAAATGATAAAGTAGCTTTTGAGATAGTAAAATATAATTTTTTGTAAATTTCTGATGTGAATGCTCTTAGAGGAGGTATTTAAAACCTACAAATCTCTATTAAAAATATTAGAAGATATTAGCTGAGTTAAAAGGCTCTTGATAAGTGATTGTTGCATAGTTTTGAAAAAAAATTTCACTTTTGAAAAAAAAAAAAATCAACTAATATATAATTATAAGAAAATTACTAATTAAAAAAAAATTCTTTGGTAAATTAAAATTGCTCTTAAGTTTGTAGGACAACTCTATTGTAAGTTCTTGAAATCGAGTAAAACTTAAGTCCATTGTCTTTTGGACGTGTGTTATCATCTTGGTGGGTCTAGTACAATTGGACACTAGACCCAAATCAAGTCCCTTAAAATCTCACTGTTTTAAAAAAAATTGTACTAGATTGGCTTCAATTGAGAATCAGACTCAAAATTGGTCCAATTAAAACTCGGAAAATCAACAAAAAACCAGTAAAAATCTAGAATCGGTCTATTTTTCAGTTCTTTGACTGTTCCAGTTTTTAAAGGGTATTTGGTCATTTGGTTATTATATGAGGGTACTTCTGGCAAAGTAATGTTTGTAATATTTTGAGGATATTTTTGGTAAAGTAAATTGCATTTAGTAAACATCGTTATCACATATTTACAATCAAAGTACACCAGCGTAAACACTTAAGAGGGAAAAAAAAAAGAACAAGTATAAAATATAATTTTTTCTTTTTATTTTTTTAAGGGAAAAACCCAACTAAACTATATATTATACTAAAATGGTTAAAATTACAATCTCTTTTCCCATATAGATAGATAGTAGAGAGATGGAGGTGGTATTTGAATCACATATATTAGACACTACAAAAAATACCAGGCTATTACTTGAACCCCACATCAATTTTACTTTAAAAAACACCTACAAGTAATTACTTTTTTTAAAATCAACTTACAAATTAATTTGATAATGAATATTTTTTTTTTGAGAATCCGTCCAAATTGCTTTTAAAAATTAAGAAAAGGCTCGTCAACTAAAACAAAACTATCGATGTCTAAAGGAACAAACTCTATCCAGATAGTTAAGAACAAAATCTAGCTCTCATTTGATAATGAATATGATGGATGCAATTTCCGCACATAATAAATGAAATATTTTGTTTATAAAAAAAAAAATAAACGAAATATTTTAATTATTATTTTGTGATTGGTAAGATGTTAGTTTATATTTATAAAACTTATATAGTATACAATTAATAGCCCTATTGCTTAAGAAAGTATGTTGTGTGTAGTTAGGGGTAGCAAAATTTGACATGACCTATGAACCCGACATGACACGACACGAAATTAATAGGTTATGGGTTGAGACTTAATGAGTTCGTGTCATATTTGGGTTGACACGACTAACTCGTTTAATAAATGAGTTGGGTTAGTGTTCAACATATGGAACTCGTTTGACCTGCTTAATTAAATGGCATTTTACCAATATACCCTTCAAACCTTAACTATATAAACTTATTAGTTGTTATGGTTTATTTTCTTTGACATATTATGATTAATTATTTGTGATATTGAAATATGGTTTTGTTTTGAATGATAATTTATGATGCAGTTACTTGTTAGTTCTGAATTTATCAAAAATATTTATTTTCTTGTTTTTTCTTAAATATTCTTTTTTTATTTTGATAAAATCTAATAAATAGGTCGATACGACTAACTCGTTTAATAAATAAGTTGTGTTAGGGTTGAGAAATCTTGACCTGTTTAATAAACATGCCAGGTTAAAGTTGACCTATATAATCGGATACTCATAAGTTGACACGGCATGAACTCGATACGCAAACACGAATTGCCACCCTTACGTGTATAGTATAACTTACCCTACCCTCCCTTAAAAGTTACCATAATTTTTGAGTGGAGTTATAATGTACCTTTGTGTTAAAACTCCTTTTCCTTGTATGTGTTTGTTTCTAAAAAAAAAAAAAAATCGAAATACTCCGATTAAGAGTCTTATGAGTTATGACTCAATAGAGATTAGAGATATCTTTAAGTTCAAACTCTTCTCTCACAACTATCAAATAATAATAATAATAATAAAAGCCTCCAGAAACTAAAGTGAGATGCAAGTTTGTAATTGTAACATCCAATTAAGCTACGCCACATTAGTAAAAGGAGGCTTATTAAATAGGGTGCAGGGAGGTCCACTCCAGATTCAAAGACTCGAGGCACAATAGCCCATACAGTCCCAGCTTCTAAAAAAAAAATCACAAAGACAAGTTTCAGCAAAACTAGCATAGAACAGCGAAGTAGCAACATGACCAATATTATTAAAAATACCGTTAATCCTTATTATTCAGAAATATATAATACACTTAATCCTATCACAACTAGTCCTGTCACCCTCAGACATTATCATAGGAAAAACAAGCAAAGCACTTGCATTTCTCTAACGTATCTGTCTTCCTCCACTTGCATTTCTAACAGGTCTCAATCTCACTCATCCCCACCACTTCGATCTCGTTTCTCTGCTCTCTGTTTCTCCTCTAACCCTGGTAATATACCCTTTTCCCAAATACTCAAATAACACACACACACACACACACACACACATATAACTGTATGTGTTTTGATTTTGAGTTATTTCATATGGGTTTCTATTTGTTTTTAAGATTGTTTTGTATATATCTTGGATTTATGCTGCTAAAGCTGGTGTCTTGGGATGAGGGTCATTGTGGAAATTTTCATGTAGTTGAGATGAGGTTTTGGTTTTCTTTATCTGTGAATCTTACAGGAAAATAGTACTGGCTTGATCTGTAAAGGTTTGATATTGTGTAACGGAAATTGTATTATGGGTTGAAATTTGTGATTTTTGTACATTTTCATTTGGGATTTCTTATCTGACTATAAAATTCTTGACCATTCCCATTATATATGTGCCCTTTAATGCTCATTTATTTAATATCTGTAAATCTGGCTTAATAAATTATGCTTGTTATGTGCTTCTGGTCTTGTTGTTCATGCTTAAGAAAGCTTGGCTTTTAATTATATGGAATTTAAATTAACCCCATTAAAAAAGAAGAAGGTATTGTTGGTGGGGATTTATTGGAAATGATGCAAAGAGAACACCTTTGAGGAGTTATTTTAAGATTTTATCAATTCATTCAAAAAAATTGTGGGCCTATAGATTCCATGAACTTTGGAATTTATCAAGAAAAAATAAAACATTTCAACTTGGAATGATTATCAAACGTGTGAAATTTTTACAGCTGTATAAGTGTTTCCTAAAAGCCAACAATGTTGAAATTTGTAGCACATTGGTCCAGCCTGATACATCATCACAATGTTGCTAATTGAGTTTGTTTCTAAAATTTTAACCCTATAACTGTTAACATTAATTTGACAGCCAATCCTGCATTTCTTGTGGATTGTTTTTGTTCTTAGAGTTGATGCTCATGGACATAGCTCTGAATATTATACACGTTTGATCACTTGCTTTAATTATACTTTCAGCTTTCTTCAGTTGACAAAATCTTCAGGTCCATGCTTTTAAAAGAAACCAAATTCTTGTAGCTCCTCTATTCATTGTATATTTATCTTTTATCCCATTAGTTTAGTGATGGAACTTATTGACTGTGATCATTGGGGGACATTATTTCTCCACAGTGTTTCATGGTTTTATATTAACCATGATTGCAGACCAGAAATAACAAATATTTTTCCTACTTAAGACCATTTAGTTCTACGAATACTTCTCTCCGAAGCTTTGCTTACAAAATTTTCATCTTATGATGGTTCTCAAGAGTTTGGTTAATAATTCACTGTCAGTATCCAATGACTAGCTGTAATCTATTGATGATTTACAAGATAGTCTGTTAGATCAATGAGCATGATTTACCTCTGAAACATCCTAGAAGAACATTTTAATAAAGTTTTCTCAGCTTCAATCCTCATTCTCCATGATAAGTCTGCTGGGTTGTCAAGAAGACTAAAAACCTGCATATCGTTTTTATTAGAGATTTGCTTGAGACCCTTTTGCAATGGTGGAGCATTGGGAGCAATAATGTTTCTTTGTTATATAGTTGTTGTTTTCATATAGTCCAAAGACTCCAAACAGCTCTAGCGGTGGATCCTCTCACGGGTCATGGCCATACACTAAGCAAGTGATTGCTGAGTTAGTTGTTTCTCTTCTTAAACACACACGTTTTTGTTATATCTAGTCTATAAATACTAAAATGCATACATACATGTATTATATTTATGATTTTGACCCGATGCTATCTTGAAATCCTTATTTTACTTGAAATGTTACAAGCAAATTGTTTTGTGCTCATTTATTTCCAGTTTCTTACTTGAAAGCGATTGTCTTCAGTTGCAGATATGGATGGTGGTGCAGGCCCAAGTTTGTTTCCATTGCACAGATGCAAAACTCTTCACCTGGTTGGTATCCAAATTTGTTTTCAAATTAGTTTCCAAGTCCATCATGGATTTGAAGCTTCTATACATTTTGTCTGAAGGACATTCAAGATTGCCTTCTTTCTTGGCTTTTGCTCGCAACTCAAGGCATTGTGGTCTTTTAAAACCATACATCCAGGTGAGGCATGCTCAAGGGATCCACAATGTAGAGGGAGATAAGAACTACAAGGCATACTTGTCTCCAGAATACTTTGATGCACACCTTACGCCACTAGGCTGGCAACAGGTATAAAGCAAGTCATTAAACATTTATCCAAATTTTATAAAAATAGCTGTACCAAAATTTTTGTCTTGTTTGAAAGAATGTAATACCCCCATGAGAATAATATTGTATTAGTACTCTGGCTAATATTACAGGTTGATAATCTGCGAAAGCATGTTCATGCCAGTGGGCTTTCCAAGCGGGTTGATTTAGTTATAACATCCCCATTGATAAGGTATTGACATCAGCATTTTGTACACATATTGGATCTTGATAAGCTTTTGTTGCTATATTTTCCACGTCTGTGTACTGTATCATTAAAAAAAAAAAATTGCCACTTCTATGATATTTGAGTGATGCTTTTCTGATTAGTGTGGACAGAATTATTTTATTTGAAATGATGTCTAGTGATTTCATCTGAAGCTAAAAAGTAGTTTTTTTTTTTTACTTGGATTGAAGTGAAAAAGGTTCTTGAGGTACACTTTTCTCTTTTCCTGATTGGTTTTGAAAGTTGCACTATAATGTGCTCTTCCAAATTTTAAAGTTCTGGTGGTGTTACATAATGCTGATACAGCTGGAAGGAATTGTTCCATTTATGTTTTTTGAACGTTAACTTTGTTGTTGATAAACTTGATTTTCACGGTCAAAATGACCACATATTGGCTTTTATTGTTCAATAAGAGTGATAGACTATGGTCATGTTTGCAACAGATACAAGGCAATACACTTTTGGAAAGAGAATGTGCAGTTACTACACTGGATCTTTGATTCTTATATGAATTCCACTTGGTGCACTCAAAGTTTTGCAAACTTGCAAACATAGTTGTCAGTATCATATGATACGCGATACGTATCGTATTGTGCACAAAAAGTTCCATATTGTAATGGCGTATTGGAAGTGCTCATGAATAGTACAATACAGTGCTGCATATTGTATCATAAAATCGTCGTACTGTACAATACATAGGCATATGCTTTAAAATGAGTTTTTTTTTTTCAAAATTTGTGCTTTTATTTGAATCCAAAGGGTTGTTAGACTTGTTTTTAACAAAAAATTATTAGGTTAATTTAGCCCCATAAAATAACATATCTATAAGTTTTTTTTCCCCTCTTTCTTCTTCAAAATTTGGACTATACACTTACACTTCACTTTCATATTTGCAAATTTTTTTCTGTACTATGAATCTGAAAATATAATTATTTTTTAATTTTGTCATTATTGTTAAAATTCTAAGAAGCTAGAATGCCATGAAGAAATATTTTTTTAAAATTAAAAAAAAAAAAAAAAAAGAACAAGAAGAGTTAGTAAATAAAGAAAATTTCAATGAAGAAATAAATTTGCAAAATGATGAACATGATGATAACATTGATTTAGATAGAGTTGATTAGGCAAGATGATGAATATGATGAAAATAAATTATTATTTTGGGTCATTTATCATGTATTATAACTTTTGAGTTTAATCAATTTGAATGTGTATGTTATAAACACATGTTAATTTGATTTATTTAGTTAACTTGTTAAATATTATAAAATAAGTTTGGAATATATTCCAAATTTATAATTTGAAAAAAATTTAAAATCAATTCACAATACGATTCACATTTGACAACTATGCTTGCAAATTTGCATTTGCACATGCTAATATTGTTTTAATCCTGGTCTAATAGTGGATGTGCCCAGAAACTCTTATCAATGTGATGGGGTGGAAATTTGTGTGTACGTTGTCAGGCTTAAATGATATTTTTATTTTTCCTCAAGCTCATGAATGGGTTCACAAGAAAATCTCAAGGGTAGATTTCTCGAGGAGATGGATTTTTCAGAATATCTCTACTTAATTCAGCATTCAGAATTTCCTTGAAAATGCAGAAACTGTTATTCATAAAATCAGTCCATAAGTGATTCATTAGTTACTTACATTTACAATCTCCATCCTGACATGATCTAAATTTGTTGTAGTTAAAGTGTTTGATGTAAATACTTTGGAATTTCAAAGCCTATAAAAGTCTTCTTCTTCTTCTTTTTTGGCTTCAGCGTTGATGGTTCTCATGTGTTAGAATCCTGGGAATTGAAATATACTGTCTTGATGTACGTGTAAAACTAGCATGAAATCATATAAATATACCACTTAAACAAATTCCATTATGAGTAATTCCACTTCTGTTGTTTAGATTTGAATACTCCTTGTTCAGCGTATTTTTTATATTGAAGCATAATTCTTGTAAACAACAATCAAATTGGTCTTTAACGCTCCATTTTAGTTTGGTTTTCAGAAAATAACCATAGTGGCCTTGACATTGACTGCTCACCTTCTTTGTTTAGACTAGTGTCAGTAAATGACAGACCAATTAGAACTTTTTTCATTTCGTTTTTTTTTTTTTTTGGTTGGGGGGGGCGGAGGTGGGGGGGGGGGGGGGGGGGGGGCAGTAAAAACAATTACTTTAATAAATCACTAACAAGTCTTGTGAGGTTGATAGAGTTGGGGATTTGCAATTTTTTTTTCCTGTCCTGAAGAGTAGTGGTTCTTGCAATGTTGTCATCAAACAACTAAATATGTAATGATTTCTGATAAATTACAAATCAACAAACCAATGAATTCTAGTTAAGATGGCATCTCCTCCCATTGTAAGAGCAAGTTGAGGGTCTGGTTGTTGTTTCAAGATGCACTTGGTGTGTGTGTAACTTACCAATAAAAGAAAGTGCAATTTAATCCATAGGACCAGAGAGGAAAACCTAAGGATATTGTGTTGCACCTCTTTGTGTAATGGATAATGTTAATTTGTGAGTTCTGATTGAGCTTGAAACTTATATACCCTTGGCTATACAATTGAACATAGCATGATATATGAAAATTATGCTATACAATTTAACATAGCAAAATATATGAAAATTATGCTATTCAATTGAACATAACATGCTCTTTTAGAAGCTTTCTGATTTTGGGATTGCATTTTATTCTCGTGAAATGCTTACATTTTATTGATTATTATTCCCATTCAAAAGCTGGAGGCCAATTAGCAGATTGCCAAAAAATTCCCGTTTCTATGTTAAAATCAAAGGCAATTGAGAGAAGTTTAATTTCATATAAATCTTGATGGATTTATGTAGCATATTTAGTTTATGGAAGTTCAATAAGCTTGTGGGTACCGTTTGAGTAGTTTGAGATTTAGTCTGTTTAAAAGTCATTTATCTCTACAGTGCATTCAAGTGGAGTTCGTTCATCTGTAGTTGCAGGGCACATTAACTCCATGGGTAGCATAATTGGCTAGGACTACGTCTCATGAAGCAGAGCTCCCTTGTTCGAATCTACCCTTCCCTCTTCCTTTGGGGCCAAACCTATCAAAAAAAAAAAAAAGGAAAGTTGGAGAGGGCATTATTTGGTCATAAATTATTTCCAGCAAACATAGAAGCTACTGGAGTAATTTATTATAATTTGAGTTGCAAAGATGTAATATCAGATAATTTTCAAGTTAAGTTGAAACAAACTTCATTGGATGTATAAAAATATGGTGGCATTTTGTCTGTTCTCCTTTTGGAAGATGAATTTGTTTCATGTAGTTGTTATTTTCCCTGGGAAGACATGCTTCAATTATTAATGTTGCAAAATTTTGCTTATGGTTACTTGATTATAGGACTATACAAACTGCTGTTGGAGTATTTGGTGGTGAGGGCTATACAGATAGGATGGATGTATTGCCTCTAATGGTGGCAAATGCAGGAAACAGTAGTCGTGCTGCAATCTCAAGTCTTAACTGCCCGCCAGTCATAGCAGTAGAACTTTGTCGAGAACATTTGGTATGTCTTGTGAAAAAAAAAGATATTTTTCTTTCTTGTATTTACACATGCATCCCATTGGAGGAAAGTGTATCATATTGTTGAGAGCTAATGAGTATAAAATCAAGCTCATGCCTACAAGATTTCTGTTAAACCTAGTGAGTATAAATTCTTCAAGCTATCTTATGGAAGAAATTCAATGCTTTCTTAGGAAAGAGAGTCAGCCATTCCATTTGCACGTAGATGGTTTCAGAATTGGTCTGTTGTAATTTTTTGTTTTAGTTGGCTTGGTTTTTTCTAATTTTGATTACACAAATTTTAGAATTCTCTAATTCAAATTGACGCAGAGACCATTGATGGAAAATGTTCCATTCATTTCTATTAGACCAGAAATTTTTAATAATTGTGAGGAGTTTGGTACATATTAACTGTTGCTGCATTCCTTTTTCCTTCAAGTGTTATCCGGTAACGTAGTTTATTGACATCTAAAGGTATTTTTGGTTTGTATATATCTGGTTGCAGGGAGTTCACCCTTGTGATAAAAGGAGGAACGTCAGTGAATATCAGTTCCTTTTTCCTGCAATTGATTTCTCATTGGTAAGAACTTAGATATCTAAATATATCTAGAAACAGCTAGCTGTTATAATTTCATTGAGGATGCTTTTATCTTTTGCTGGAAGTACAATTTCAGGCGAAAATTAGTTGTTTCCTTTGGTTCTATAGTGAATAAAATTAATTATTACTATTATTTTGCAGATAGAAAGTGATGAGGATATATTATGGAAGGCTGATATTAGAGAGACGACGGAGGAAGTTGCAGCTAGGGGGTTGAAGTTCATGAACTGGTGACAAGCTTGTTTACTTATAGTTAGGCCCTAACATTCATTCAAACAGTAACTTATTGAAACTGCAACCACTTGTTACATGGAAGTTGGACTTCCTATTGTTCTATTGTGGTATCTTACATTTCCCTACTCCCTGGAAAGGACACATGATGCATCAATTAATATCCTGTGACTAACATGGTGTTCAGTGTGCTGTCTTCAAATCTAACTTATAACCTTTTGAAGCACAAGGTTCATTTTAATTCATCACATGCTCATTGGTATTGCTAGCTTTGATCCTTTATTTCTCAACATACTATGAACTCTCCAGCTTATCAATCCTTTCAAGATCCTGTCTTTGACAAGGACAAAATAACTTTTGAGTGCTCTTCATGTTTCTCATAATTTGTTTAGAACATGAATCTAAAGAGCCAATAGGTCCCAAGAAGTATGTAAAGTTATAAAGCTTTGATTGATTTCCTCAATATATACTCTTAGTTTTCATTATTTAGGTATTGTAAGTATATATGGTTATTCAATTTGACTGATCACAAGTGGAACCTCTGATTTTCTGTAAAATTGTTTCTCAGGTTGTGGACACGGCCAGAGAAGGAGATTGCAATTGTTACCCACAGTGGATTCTTGTTTCACACGCTAAGTTCATTTGGAAATGACTGTCACCCCTTGGTGAAGAAAGAGATTTGCAAACAGTAATTATCCATTATGCCTTTTATTTATTTGAAGAATATATTGTCTCAATCTTTAAACATGAATCATCAGCTTAATAGATAAGGATGCTCCTTTCAGGGTATTACCCTGTTTTCTCCTAGGCATATAAGATATAATATTCACTACATTAGAGTTTTTGCCTTTCATTTTCCCAATAGGATTGATTGTCTTCTATTTTTGCCCCTCAAGGTTCGAACTTTTAGAATAAAAAATAATGAAAAGAAAATATTTGAAATATATTTTTCATTTCGCTTTTTATATCATGCTTCATGATCTCTTCTCACTGCATGTCCTTATATGCTGTAACATTTCTATTTTTACATCCTTGAGCTGTTATGAAATCATTAATGCATCTTTTCTTAAATCAATCTCTTATAATTTTTTTTTCTTAAATATAGGATTATTATAAGCAAATTACTTCAAATAGAAATTAAATAGGAGCTTGATGTAGAGTTTAATTGACACATCACTGTCTCCTTTTATCAACTTATTCACGAATAAAAAATAACTTTTGCAACATGTACTTGCAGCTTTGCAAATTGTGAGCTTCGTTCTATGGTCATTGTTGATAGAAGGTGAATTTATGAACTCTTCTAAACTGTTGGTGAATTTACCTGTTTAGGATTCTTATGACTTCTCTTGTTTGGCCAGTATGACAGGTTCAGACGCCTCAACAACTAATTATCCAGGAAAGATTCCTGCTGGGCTGGACCGCCCTAGTGATGTTGCGGACGAGAAGAAACTAGAGAAAGAAGGGCCAGATTCTTGATTTACATAGAAAAAAATGTGCCTTGAGGTTCATGTAGCAAGCAAATTGGAACATTCAGTTCCATATACTAAATGCATTCTTTGAAGTGTGGGCTTCTCTTAAACTGCATACCTATTATCCTATGTGTTGTGGCAACATACATTTGAAATTGATTGTTCGATAAAGGAGGTTTTATTTAAGTTCGGCCAATCAAGAAGAGATGGACAAAAATTCAATTTTGAGGGAAAATTATAATGAACTAGATCTTAGGAACAATTTAGTAGAGCTGCAATCTTCAAGGTTTAAGAAGGGGTTGTTTATAGAGCAGCTTAGGCCTGTTCATGGCCATTCCCTCACTATACCTCTCGCCTGTTACAGCCATGAATGGCACAACTGTTTGTTATTATCATTATGGTTTTGTTGTGATGTATGTCCTTGACCATCATTTTACAGCACTTGAGCATTCCCAGATCTTTTATCCCCAAAGTGAAAGGGTCAAACTTTTGTGAGATGTGTTATGCTAGTGTGGAGGTTGGACCTTGGTGTTACAGCTTGTGGGTATCTGTGAAGCAACCTATCCAAAATTGGAAGATTTCCTACTGACAATCTCTTCAACATCTTATAAATATGGAAGTTTTGTGCATTGTATGCAATGTTTTTATCTGTTAAGCTAGTAAATTGATGTGCAGCAGCCGGAAAAGGGTGCTGGCAGATAGGAGCAGCTTTAAGGTGTTTAAGTTTTGAGATCAAAAGGTTGCCAGGGATGAGAAGTGTCTTATAAACACACTATCACGCAGTTTCGATCTGACTAATGTGTACTTAAAAAAGCCAAAGCTGAGAGATGGGTGGGATTTTTTCTATTGTTATTACTCTTTTCCAGGGCTTTATTTCAATCTTGGAGTGCAATGAGGTTATGAACAATGGCCACCAAAAGAATCTGAATGCCAACGCAAATCACTCTCGTCTATATATTGATAGTCGCTAAAAGGTGTTAGATCTTATGCCGAAACCTATAAAGTGTAAATTATCACACACAGCAATTAAATTCTCAATTTATATATGTTCCAATCAACAGCAGCTTGCTTATATTATATTATATTAAAAGAAGGAAAAAAAAATCAACAATATGTTGCCAGCCGTTATTAATCCAATCGTGATTGTCCCATTTGGATTGATGTTGGATATAGACAAATTGGTGTAGCAAGGTAACATGTCTTTTGATATTGAAAACCACAGCAGGAAGAGCTGTTGCAATGCATAAACATTAAACAGCAACAGTAAGCCACAGCACTTCAATTAGTCTTCAGAACATCATAAAAAGTTGCAGGCTTTTTCCTAGACTTTGCACACAGTTCCTGAAAAAATGACGAGTGCTTTAGATCAGTGACAAGCACTTTTTTTTTTTTTTTTTTTTTAACAAGTTGCTCATAGCATGTACTATCCATTTTCTTTCATTCAATAATATAATAAGAACTCTGTCAAAAAAAAAAATAATATAATAAGAACTGATACCTCTATTGCAAATGCCACACGCAAAAGTGAAGCTTCACCCCATGGACGGCCTATGAGTTGCAAACCTATTGGAAGTCCTTGTTTATCATAACCGACCTGAACAATGAAGAATTACCCAAAAGACAAAAAATTAGCCAACAGAATAGAAAACATAAAAGAGGTTGCAAAACACACCCAGAATTCTTGATTGGTCAAAGAATCTATCTTTGGATAGTGACTGAATGTAATAGGCTATTAAGTTACTTAGAGATGTTCAAAACTTAAATAGAGGAAAGGCTTTCTATGTAGAGATTTAAAAGTTTAATAACCGTTTGTGTGCTGAAGTAAGCTCCCAAATTCTTGAACTCAGTTCAGTGGGTTGCATCTTGGATGAGTTCAAGAACTAATTGTTTTAATTTTCACAAAAAATTACATTTTTTTTTTTTGGACAAATAGGGAGAATAATTTGAAAGTTACCACTAAAACAAACAGAACATGCTTTTAAACATGGGAGGGAAATCTTACAGAAATGGATGAGGGTAAGATTGAAGAGTGTGTTCTCATGGTCAAAATGTCTGGAAGAGGTTTCCACTTCTAGGATTCGTATGGTACAATAAATTGCTGGCAGATTAGTATATGATATGGAAGGGGGAAAACTGGAAGGAGTTGTTGCATATTTTAACAACATCAAGCTTGGGAATTAGGGGTTCATTTTATTTACATTAGAGATATGTATAGATATGTTTTAAAGTACCATAACAAAATTGATATGTCCTCCAATTATTCGGCACTTAGGTTCTACTCAAGACAAGCAACATAAAATATTAAGAAAGTTACCATAAGTTTTTCCTATCCTTTCCTCGTATCTTTTTCTCTTTATCCTTTAGATTCAAAGTTTATAGATTGTGTGAAAAATTATCAAGACTGGTTGGAGTTGTTGCGACATTGGTTGTAAGCACAAATGGGAATTTCACAATTTGTTGTAAAGGTGGGAGTCCATTTCTGTTAATTGCATTTACAAAGAATGACAGCAGAGTACCTAACACATATAAACCATAGAACACTTCCAATAGGTTTTTAAGAAAAAGAAACGCATCACTCACAGGCACAGAAATGGCAGGAAGTCCAAGATGATTTGCTGCAATGATAAACCGCATAAGATCACCTGAAAACAAGAGGAGGGTATGCAAGAAAACTTTAAAAGATGGTGAAACGTGTAAAGCTAAATATAGACAACAAAGAGAACTGAAACATAAAATTTAGTACAAATTTAGCAAAAATAGATAGAAAATGGAAATAATTGAATCTATAATAAGTTAATAACCAAAAAGACAACCGAAAATTTGCCTATTGCACAATCTCATAATTTGCAAAATGGGCATAATTGAATCTATGATAACAAAAAAGATACCAGACTTGTGCCTAATGTACAATCTAAAATTTTGGAAATTGGAGATCATTGAACCTATAACAATATATATATATATATATATATATATATATATATAAACACTGGAAACAAACCAATGTAAAACCTCAAAGGTCAGTTCTAGCTTCAGAATATGATGAGTAACCTGAAATGTTGCAAGGTCTTCGAATCTCACGCAGACATACGCTACTTAACTTAGGAGCTATTTTCACATTGAGGACAATTAGAGTTATATACATCCATAAGTGGACTAACATGCTACATGGAAAATCGTAACTGGGTTTGATGGGATGGAATGCTGTGGGAGGAGTATGGCAAGTGAGCCTGGGGCCCCTGGCCATCAAATAAGGTCTCTTGGCCTTATGGCCCTTATGTGGAGTTTCTTATGAGGCCATCTAACTTCATGTCAAATTGTGGCTTGCAAAGAAAATTTTCCAGTTGCAGGGTTGCATTCCCAATAACCAAGATTCTACAGAAACAAAGAGAACGTATGGGTACAACATAAATGTAAACGTTTACACCTTAGGATGGTGTCACATCACCATTTTCGAGTCAGGTTAAGCTCGAAGCTTTTAAACATGTGGAATGAAAGGCAGTTGGAAAAACGAAAGGCAATTGTGCAGTAGATGGATTGAAATCAGATGAGGTATGAATCAAAATTGGCCTGGTCTATCCATTTTATGACAATGCAAAAGACCGAAAGGAAGTGCGGTCGGACACACATTTTTTAGTGAGAAAAGATTTTTATTTTTAAAATTACTTAACGTTTATTATCAACTGAACCACCATTTCACTCACAAAACATGCATGTAAGGTTTTAAATTATCACATAGCAACATAAGACTTCTCCACCTTTCAAATGATAGAAACTATGATAGATAGATGCAATTTATCATGCATGTGCAATTCTTTCATAAGCGTAAACGAAAAATTATAACCAGCCCCATCATTAGTTCATAACCGAAAATGACAACAGTAATTATAATTACAGAAAAGAAATTAGGAGAAACATAAAGGCCCAAGGCAATGTAATTTGATAAGAAACAAACAGTTTGACTGAAATTTCTCAAATTCATATGTTTCAACGTGAAACATGGACAACAAACCTGTAACCTGCATATCTGTCTCCCCCGACTGAAGTGCACTAGGAGGTATTATGGGAGCTGTCATGCTGTTAGCGTAAGAAAGCATGTTAATTCAGTTATAATTACTTTGGAAAAAATCATATGTTGGTTATGAATGACAATCAATTAAACATAAAGAAGTGCAAAAATCAAATTTGTATTGTTATTTGAAAATCACATGGAGTAATAGTAAATGAAACTCTAAATACAGGCAAATAATTAATGTGTCTCCCAAAAACTGAGAAAAGCAGACCAAGTTCAGAATGCAATAAGCCTATATATAAGATTTATCACAAATTGGCCTATAAAAAGATCACAGCAAGGCTGGATCAGATATTTATTACCTTTCTAATAAAAGTTCATAGCATTTATAAGCAAATTTAAAATAAATAAAAAAATTCAGGAAGAAAGGTACATAATAACTATTATATGTGATATATACAGATTCTATTTGGATCAACTTTTATTGTGTATCATCATTTGCTCCACTTTAGTTGCACTTATTACCACTGTAATCAATTAGGCTCACGTACCCAGTTGTTGGGGTCACTATGACATCAACCTTCTTGAAGATCTCCATGTGATGGTACATAAGCCTTCGCCTGAAGCAAACCAAAAATATTTAGAATTAAATACAAAGAACTATCATCGTTTAGACCAAGTTAAAATAATGAGAATCTCACTTACTACATGGCCTTAAATGAGGATGTGATATATGTATTAAGTACATCAGATATTTCTTAAGGGTCACTAATGCAAGAGCATAACCAAAAATTATTTCAATATTTCATTTTAAATTTTCAGTGAATAATTCCAGATTGTAACGTAGTTATTTGTGTTTGGTTAGGATTAGTTCATCATTATCCTTTGTTTAGGATTATCAGATTAGTATTTGAAATTGTTTAGGATTTGTTTAGGAGAGTTTATCTTAATCTTTGTGATTCCTGGTAGCTGTATATAAAGCTCCAGATGGTTCCTTTTGTATTGGACAAATTATTATTATTATTATTGAGATTATTTGCATTGATTTGTTTGGTGGTGATCCCAAACACCTTAGGTGGGAAGCCTAAAGTTCATCGTAGGACTAATCTAGGTGGGAAGCCTAGGTTGTTCTGCATCAGTCACTCATAGAAAAATGGAAACAAGAATACAATTAACACTGGGTTTTATGTGTCATGCCCTAGAAGACCAGTGAAACTAATCTAAAAACATTACATAAACTACATGTGTTAAACATTTTTGGACATCCATGATTTTATGAGATTCTATTAACTATAGCATGCTTGTAAGGATTACGCTCTTCTGCTGTAAATATGAAAAAAATTAACAAAATGAACAATATGCATGTAATGTTCCAAAAGAACTGAATTCTTTTTTATCATAATCTTGCCTCACCTAAAACGCTGGGCAGCCACATAGTCTGTTGCAGTAAATGATCGAAAAAGCGCCATGCTAGTACGAGTATCATAATTAAACCTCACCCCTTTCCTACAGAATGAAAAAAGAGGGAGGCCATATTGATTTAAATATACAGTCATCCTTATCTTTTTCTTCTTTCAACAAGTAAAGCCATCCTTGATACTAATAAAAATCATTCTGAACAATTCCAGTAACTTGTGAAAAACTCTCAGTTCTAGTTTTGGTATACAACAATATACTAATGTACCTTTGCAAAGAGGTAAAGAATCATACCCTTCTTCACAATAAGGATTCACAGAAGACAGCATTTCAGATCCAATTGAAACAAGATGAGCAGTACGCATTTCATTTAGCTCAGGTATAACAATCTCCACCATCTTGAAAGATAATATGAAATATGTTGTATCTCAGCATATTATGACTGTATGAGAATGTTATTTCTCAATTTGAAAAATAGTACTTCAGCGAAATATAAGCACCATTTTAATTTGAAATAAATAATACATAAAGAATGAACAATAAAAAACTATCAAGCACATACTAGTTATGATGGACTTACTTCACAACCATGAGTTTTTGACAGCAGATCTAGAATATCTTCACACTTATCAGAGATATCAGTTGAATTTACGTCATTAAACCACTGCAGTAGGATAATCATATACTTATAAAATGAAATCTGATATCTAAAGCAGTTGAATTTAATTGACATCAGTGGAAACTAAAGTGAGATTACCGCTGTGTATTTTCCCAGCCGCAAAGATCCCAAAGCATTTAAACTATTATTTGATGACAGTATTGGCAAACAAGGTTCAGACTACAAATCAGGAAAAATTAGAAAATTAGTTACATTTAAATGAAATACAAAAAAAAAAAAAAAAAAAAAAGAGTAAATAAATAAATAAGGTTAATTGCAGCTGTCCACCCTTAAAAAAAGGACCATGTAACTTGACTAAGCCTTAATCCCCACTAAATGGGAGAAATAAAAAGGGCAAATGAGTGACTGAAAACTTGGTTCTAGATAAACTAAAGTAAATATATTTGAAGACCTGTCTCACAATCAAGCAAGTAGAAATGCTGAACAGACAGCCTGAGCAGTGAACAATATTTCATGACTATATTTGGACGCAAGAATTATTATTAACTCTATAGCTATTATCAATTCCAAATCAAAATGTGCTTTGTAATCAACGAGGCATGCATCTTTCTTCCAGTTCTACATATTCCTCTATTGGGGGGAAAAAAAAATGAGGCTTCTAGTGAATTGAATCAAGTCTTAAAAAGTAGAATGTATGTAAACTTGTACATTATATTGACAAGTAAGGATTATTAAAGTTATTATATATATATATATTTTAAAGGTTTAAAGTTACCGGTTTCAAACTGATTCTATCTGCAGGAGAGGAGCCCAAGATTGCTGCATACCTGATGAATTATCAGTCAATCAGAATTAATTAAGGAATACAAGGCAAGCAAATGTTTTCAACCATTTTTTTTTTTTTCTGTAACCAAATCAATAGTTTGGAACTGCATCAAAGTCAGATGTAATGGTTTTTTTTTAATAGGTAAATAGAAGAGGAAGGGAGAGGTGGGGTTTGAACCCCAAACACCAAGCACCACAGAGGCACAGAGGGTGTTGGTAACACTGGACTATAACTCGAACCTTAAATGCTGATGAATGTACAGGAATGGGACTTCAAGCAACATGTCCAAAAAATGAGACTGAACAAATGGATTATGCACTTCAAGCCAAATTCTACATGGCCCACACAATTGAATTATGATTTGGGAGAAGATTTAATGCTTCATGAGTTATTCAATGTAGAGCAATGCAGAACTACTTATCAAAAACAAAGTAGAGCAATGCAGAACTTACACATGTTTTACTGGAACTGACAATAATATATACTGTAGCAATGAAATAAAATTGGAGGGCTCTTTATCACAAATCCATTAGAAGATAGAAACTAAACATAACACAAAATAGTGATGGACATCTTCAAAAGCAGAAGTGCTTACACTAGCATGACATCCTCCACTGTTGTCGCAATTGGTCCAATAATTTCCACAGTCCCTTTACCACATAATGATCTACAAAGAAAAGGTTCCAAATATGATTTTCAAACACTCATGCTTGAAAAACTCTTGCTATAGCATTAATAGAATCTTCAGTACATTAGCCAAAGTATTTAACATGTGAATAACGAGGACTCCCCCTATTTGCTATATTGAAATGATTACAATGATCAAAGCTGAAGCATGAGTCAGACATGTTGGATCCTAAAAATCAACGAGATTGTGGTGGTGAGCCTTTTGGTTTACCTTATACTTAAAACATACAGATTAAATTTTATCACATTAATTTACTTTCTTTCTGGAAAATACAAAAGCACGAAATTCATTTAGCTCATGTACAGCGATGCCAAATTTAATATGATGTAACAGATATCAAATTAAAGAATTCTATAACCCATATTGTGCTAGACATATTGTGATTTGTAAGATATTTGTAAAAAAAAAAAAGAGGAAATTTTCAAAGATATTTCTTCATATAAAACAATTTATATATGCCTTATAGCTAAAATAAAGCATGTTACAAAACAAGGTCACAAAACAGGATAAACATTATGTTAAGGAACGCTTTGGTCAGCCATTGGTGCAAAGCAGCACAATCAGGGAAAAAGTTTCATCTCCCAAAGAAAAAACATCCTTGAACTGCTAAGAAGATTAGATTGATGTCTGCTTGAATCCTATCAAAAAGTAAATGAAGCAAAGGAAGTATTCAATTCTTCATCCTGACATATCACATATGAAGATGTCTGAGGTCAGTGAGCTGTTTCATCTACCATATCACAAACAGGCCTGCAGCTATTCCTGAGGCAGCATGTAAAATTTTGTGATACCTTAACTTTTCTCCTGAGGAACTTTTTATTTATTTTTTAATTCCCAATTTACCCTAAGAAAGTTATTTTTACATCTGATAAAAGTCAATCATTGTACAGCTATGAAACAATGATATGAATGTCTGAACTGAGGCAAGTATTTGCCTGATATGAAGACACAGCAAACTCACTGATTGGCACAAATTATATAAGGCTATGGATTAAGATTTTCTGCAGTGCTTTTGGTTTACTGCATTACACCACCTTTGCTAGTTTAGTACCTTAGTATCAATTTCAATGCCGCCCAACCATTCATATACTTCAACACAGAATGGAAGGTTCTTTTAATTGATAGGCTGCTTCATACTGGTCATACACGGAGTTTGTTTTCCAAAGGTCTATAGTAATTACATAATCTACCTTTGATAGGGACACCACATCTTAATGTACACTAATTTCAAAGCCAACTTATCTTCCCCGAAGGATATTAGGAAACCTAACGACCTTTTCACCTCCTTACTCACATTTAGCATTATGTAAAAGTGGGACTATAAAATATGATGTTCCTTTTCAGGGTGTAGATTCAGCTAGAAGTTAGATAATCATGATTCTCAACACAACATAAAGAAGTCAAGGCCAAAAACATGGAATTCATGAATGACAATCATTTTCTTATAGCCAAAAAAAGAGTAGTCTTAAAATGTATCTGTATGTAGATCACTTCATTTTGGAAGATACTCATTTTATTCTATTTTTCTTCCTCTACCCTTGGGCTTTTACTTATCTTTAATCAAATTTTATTAATAAAAAATTTAAGTTTGTTTATTCTACAAGTTTTAATATTTTTTCATCATGATCATCATCTTGATCATAACACGAGTCTTATCCTAATGACCACAAATTTCCACCATTTCCATTTTTTATATCTACAACAGAAAATGGTTGCTGATGGTCCTGCAGCAATTTGAGCTCCAAACTTCCCTCACTCCAAATGTTAAAAATTACAACTACCACCCATGCACTGTGTCCAAGGGGACTGACCTGCTGAAGTAGTCATAATAGAATAGACTTTTAACTTTAAACAACAATAAAAAATGTGCTACTAAGTTCAAAGATTTATCATACTCTTAACTAGAATCTTGAAAATATAACTGTCATTTTAAATTTTTTAACATTATCTGCATCAGAAATGCACAACTGCACAAGGTACAAAATACAAGCAATGTGTCACACCCTGGATCCAATGTTTAAAGTGCTTACCCTTCCATATCTGTCCGTCCATACGTTGACTTTAAGCCCACTACACCACAAAGGGATGAAGGAATACGAATGGAACCTGCCTTTTAACATTACATTAAGCATAAAAATTAGAACAAAAAAAACAAAAATCACTGGGCAGCCAGCAAATTATATTTGCACAACCTCCACCATCTGTTCCAAGTGCAGCAGAACATAGTCCAGAAGCTACAATTGCTGCTGGACCTGAGGAAGATCCACCAGTATACCTTTCAGGTGCATGAGGATTTCTTGTTGTTCTGCACTTCAAAATACATCAATCAGAAAATCTTTTATATATTAACTAGTGAGGGAGAAACAAGGAACTTCTACAACAAAGAAATTAAAATTATGGGCTAAAAATTTTATCAAGAAACCCCTAGGTTAAATTCAATACATAAGTATACAAGAACATTTATTACTCATAAAATAAAAATTATTCAAGTACAAAAAACAATGGTTAATGTAAGGCCATGGATTGGTGAACCGGCCCAAACTAGATGAGACGGCCCAAGCAGTCCCTAAATAATGAATTTATAGAGAGTGAGATGCGAAAGTTGGGCTAGGGTGATTTAAACATCCAGTGCAATGGGATGGGGTTTCCAGAAAGAGAAGATAAGAGACCCAAGTTTTGACAAACTCTCCTCCACAAAGGTCCGAGAAGATAAATTCTACTATTAATACTTCCTTTCTTTTTCCTTTTCTTACAAAGAAGTGCCCTCCTCTCCTGAGGGTTAACCCTACCTTTGCCCACCTGCTGCTGGTCTTCTTCAACCCTTTTATACTTGTCAATCCTATCCATGAGCTGACGCACGTTGGTAGTGGGTTTCCTAGTTAAGGACTTCCTCAAATCGTGCTCGGCAGGTAGGCCGACCTTGAAGGTTTTGACAGCCACATCGTCAAAGTCTTCCTCTATCTCATTGAACACCTCCCAGTACCTATCGGAGTATGTCTTTAAGGTCTCTCCCTCTCGCATGGACAGTGACAATAAGGAATCCAAGGGCCGAGGGACTCTGCTGCAGGTAATGAAATGGGAACCAAAAGCCTGAGTAAGCTCTCTGAAGGAGTCGATGGAACCTACCCTCAAACCATCGAACCACCTCATTGCTACGGGCCCCAAGCTGGACGGGAATACCTTGCACATCAAAGACTCATTTTTAGAGTACACCGTCATCTTCTGACTGAAATGACTAACATGCTCAACGGGATCTGTGCGGCCATTATAGAGGGTGAACGTAGGTTGGGTGAACCGCCTGGGAAGTTGTCGTCTTCAACCCTGCGTGTGAAGGGTGACTCAGCGATTCTGTTCAGCGCCTTGCTCATAGCATCGTTTCCCAACCCCTTCGAGGAGGAACCTTTCCCCCAGCATTCACGACGGTAGTCCTGCTCATAAGAGAAGGTTTTGCTTGGAGGTGTCCTTGATCTGTGTCTGTACTCGTCGTCCCTCTCATCGTCGGAAGAGAGGTCAGAGACACAGGGGCTTCGCCTCCTTCACTCCTGGCGCAGCCTCTTCTTCAGGCTGTCAATCTTTTTCTGCATGGCTCTTTCCCGTTCATCCCGAGAGATGCGGCTACCGCCCCTAGAATGACTCTCGCCAGTACGGGTGGTATGCATGCTTCCCTCCTGATCCTTCTGAGTACGGTTTTCACCCTGAGACGCCATAGACTCTAGCTGGTTTGTCCCTAAACCTACCATGACTGAAGGTTTAAAACTCTAAGCAATCCAAACTTTCCCACAGATGGTGCCAATTGTAAGGACACGGATTGGTGAACCGGCCCAAACTGGATGAGACGGCCCAAGCGGTCCCTAAACAATGAATTTATAGAAAGTGAGATGCGAAAGTTGGGCTAGGGTGATTTAAACCAGTGCAATGGGATGGGGTTTCCAGAAAGAGAAGATAAGAGACCCAAGTTTTGACAAACTCTCCTCCACAAAGGTCCGAGAAGATAAATTCTACTATTAATACTTCCTTTCTTTTTCCTTTTCTTACAAAGAAGTGCCCTCCTCTTTTAGAGGGGAATTCCTTCATATTATATAGCTCCCTCTAGACCATCCCCACCTTACATTTGTCATCCATCTGGTTCTTCATTTGAGTGCGTCCCATCGTGTATCCTTTTTTGCCTGCTGTGAGTTACGATGGCCAAAGTTGCACTGTTTATGGGTCTTCTCCACATAAATGCGGCCAGAAGAGTTGGTGCAACACAATTAATGCAGTGGTGGCAGCCTTTCCTTAGGTATTTTTGGGGATTCCCATCTCCCCAAAGTTGGAGTCACTCCTCGGACTGCTTCTCCTACTCCAAACGTAACAAATTGCAATCTGGGGCTTTGCATGTTCATTTCCTCCTCCTCGGACCATACCACGCCCTCGGACATGGCCGGGGGCTCAGCATACCATTATGGGCCTTCAACCCTACGAGGCCCACTACACGATCTTGGGGTTCTCAGCCTCTTCATGGCCCGATGCGTGATCTTGGGCCCCTGTCCCTACAGTTAATAACTAAAATTAAACATATGTATGCTTTAAAATTATGGAAAAGAGTAAAACAAAAGATAATAAGTGATGATATTCCAAATGAGCTATGCAAGTACACACATATCAAAAAGAGTGGGGATCATCTTGTATATGTGTATTCTTCTATTCTCTTGTACTCATTTAAACCTCCTTGTTCAAAATCTGAAATGTTCTCTAACTAGTATCTCTAACAATTTTAATGAACAGTATATCAAGGAAGGCCACTATATCTTATACTCCATTAAAAACAGATTTGACACTAAATGAAGTATTAAAGGTCTCTTTGACGCCACATTTGCTTGCCTCAGCATTGTGATGACTAACTGCAACAATTGAAGAATTCTTCAACCTACTAATATATGTTGGTTCATCCGTGTGGGAAACTTATAAGAAAACTTTTTTTTTTTTTTAAGTAAAATTATAAGTAAAAAATTACATGAAATAATTATATGGAAAACCTACATGTTAAGTGATATAGAAAGCTAGATCATGTTAGCTTGGCTAAAACTCTTTTCTCTATGCTAGCCTAGTCATAGAGCTGGCAACCCAAATTTGCTACTTTAATTGTTAAAAACATAATTCTAGGTCAGAGTTGGGATTATATGGACCCTATGTAAACAGGTTGATCCAAACTCAAACAGGTTGAACCCAAGGTATGCTCACCAGCCCACCAACCTGGATAATTAAAAATAATCCAAGCCATCTTGAAACACATCCCATTGAGGCATTTGATTTTCATACAGTGATCAAGGTAGAATTGCATGCTTAAAATGCATGCCATGTATTTTTTTTGATAAGTAATAGATTTTATTGCAAGAAAACGAATACCCTATGTTCCTTGAAAAAGTACAAACAAATCAATTAGAAGCTAAAAGAGAGTTGGAAATCCAAAATGAAAATACAGTTGGTAAAACCCTATATCCAAGACCATTCAAACAAAATTCAAAGCAGCAAGGACTTCAATTGCTTGATAGATCTCACACTCTCCTCAAAAGTAAGGCTGCTTTGCTATTTTTATACTAACCACATTATGCCAACTGGCAGCAAGTTTTATACATTCAAGGAATATTAATCTAGCCAATAGTACCAATTTGAAAGGACTACTGTGTTTAGCAACAGCCAATGCATCCCAAACATCATAAAGACTCCACTCCAAAGTGTGCGTGCAATCTCATAATGGATCAATAGATAATCCACCGTTTCCCCATTGCAACGACACATACAACCTTATGAAAAAGATGAATCCTCCTCTATCTAAGTAAATTTTAAGTATAGAACTGAAAATTTCAACAGTTATTGCAAACATCCATGAAACAAACTAAGGTGATTCAACTAAATAAAAGCCTTGTGTTCATAAACGAGAGACAAACAGAACAGGCAGTCACTCCAAGACCTGTTGATAGCAGTGTACTATATCCTACCATATAAGTGTTTTTAAACAAAATATATATATTTGGATAAGTAATAAAAAAAATTATTCAAACATTAAAAAGAGAGTCACCCAATTATACACGATACATATAGCTGGGGACCAATACAATCAAGAACACAGGGAGGGACAGCCATCTAGGCAATATTGTTGTGATGCCGACCAAACTTCCCTTGCCAACATGCTAGAAGGTCAACCACAAACTTCAGCATTACCCAGTAGAGACCAAACAACGTGAACACCATAGACCAAAGCTGGACTGCAATAGGACAAAAGATGATTTACTGATTTCCCACTACGTTTATACATGTAACATCAATCTAGAATCCATAATTTTTGCTTGTGTTAAGTTATCAATTGTCATAATTTTCCCCAAAGCAATCATTCAAACAAAGACCTCTGCTTTCGAAGGAACCTTCGGCTTCCAAATGCTCCTCCAAGGGAAGGACTGATCACAAACGCCCATCAATGCCCAATAATAGCTACTCACCTCAAAACCCCTACTCTTGGCAGGTATCCAGCATAGCTAATTCTCACCAATACCCTCTCAAAGAGACCATATATAACATCCATAAAAGTAGACAAGGATTCCAATTCCCAATCTTGAACAGCACGCAAAAACTCTGTATCCCAATAAAGAACCCCATTGAGGAACTTCATGAGATCAACCACTAAGCCCCCTTATCCCTACTAATGCTGAAAAACTCTGGGAAACTCGATTTCAAAGGACTATTCCCACACCAAACACCATAAAAATTTTACTCTTGGCCCATCTCCAATTTCAAACTGAACATAATGAGAAAAATTAGGCCATTCACTTCTAATAGACTTCCATAAACTTACCCTATACGGACCAGAATAGAGATAGAGCACCAACATTCCCCCCCCCCCCCCCCCCTCTCCCTCTCTCACTTTCATATTTAACCCCTATTACCCTTCCCCAAAAAGCATCTCTCTCAGTCCCAAATCTCCTTATTTAAACAATTGCCACATACTAATATCAAAAACAAAATTTTCAATATTTAGGAAAGCTATCAAGGAATAATTTGGTTCATACATGTTTCAAAAAATTAGTTTATTCCAATGAACTAAAAAACTCTAAGTGTGTTGATAATAATTAATGACTTAAATTCATAGATAAATTTACATTATAACTTACATTATTTTAGCTGTTAACAAATAAATTTACCCGTAATTTGGATTATTTCCTGTTGTACCCATGCCGAATTCATGCATATTTGCCTTCCCTAAAAAGATTACACCACAGCTACGCAATTTTGAAACACAAACCGAATCCTTGTTAACAGAGCGAAACTCATGCATCCATGTACTTGCACCTGTCATCATAGAATGACATTTTAAAGTTTTCTACTACCTTCAAAGACAGTCTCATGAAACCTTTTTACCATAAAAAAATATCTCAATGATTGCTTACCCTTAGATGGATGAGGGAAGCAATCTATGTCATCCTTGATTGCCATGAAAATCCCGTCCAATATAGATAATGGTTTTCCTGCACAACCAACATTAAAAGGTGTCAGTAATTAATTGGGCTATATTTCCACCAAAGTCAACACAATCGTGCTTGACAAAATTTTATATTAAAGTGGAATTATTTCTTATAGGTAAAAAAATAAATACCATCATATGCATGAATGAAACTTTAAAATTCAGCATTACCTTCCTCAAACCTTTGTGTAGAGGCTGCAGCCTGCTTCCTGACTTCCTCAGCATCAAAGGAAATCAATAATGGTGTTGGGGGTTTCTTGCTGCTGAACTCATCGATAACTGGGATGATGTACTCTGCCACCTATAAATTGGAATCGGAAGGTTCCTTTTGTAATCTAGTTGAAAATAAACACAAATCCTAGCTAGTAACAGCAACGTACCATAGATGGGGTCACAAGCCCAGACCGATAAGCATTGGCATAATCACGTATCTTCCAATACCGGAATGATGAAGCTGGTTCCACATTCCCATGGCTGGCAGGATCATAATGTGGAAGACACTTTAAGGCTGATTCGACTCGGTCCTCAGGTTTTCCATATTCTTTAAGGACAACAACCCCATGTTCTGGTTCTAAAATTCACATCACACTCATTAAATCATTTTTCATGTTCAAAGATTTGTAAATTAAGTGCACAAGTTTAAGCACTATGTTGTGTGTGACACCCAATTTTCCTGTTACTCACTGTACTTGTATGAAATGAAATTTGCAAATTGCAACTACCGTCTGTGGTTTTCCTGTTGGATGTTGGTTTTCCCACATAATGTAATAAATAAAACTAGAGATTGATGGATGCAGTTATCAATCCCTTAAGTAAATTGGTTTCAAACCATAGATTTTCAAAGTACAGATTTTTTAAAAAGATCACCTTTTTTTTTTCTGGGTACAGCTTTTTTATACAATCCCATTTTCAAAAGGCAGGTTGATATCATTAGTAACCATTGAACAAATACCAAATAATTAAACTAGCAGATGGTTAACAAAATAACAACAATCATTATTTTTTTAAAATACTAATAAAATAAGATAAACTAATATGAAGCAGCTTGATATCATTAGTAACCATTAAACAGAAACCAAATATTAAATTTTAACTAAAATTGATCTAAAATCTTGTCCCAAAAATAAAACAGTAATTAAAGAAAAGAAACTAATATGAGTATAAGGAAAAGGAAAATACAAACCTTGAGGAGGGAATTCAGGTTTAAACATGGGAGCCTCAGGTATGACAGTATTCCGCAACATCTGCCAATCCAATTCTCTTATAGTCAACAACAACAACAACAACCCCACTTGATTGTTACACATAATTCAATCTAAGATGTAACAGAAACTGAAAAAAATGAAATGAGAGACACAAACCTCAACCATTTTATTTTGCTTTTTCAAGTAAGACACAATCAGAGAACCCAACACCCTTGATTCCACTATCCTAACAAACAGCTTGAACACCGACCCCGTCAAATGCGGAGCTGCAACAGACATCATAGTTTTTTTTTTTTTTTAAGGAACAAGTAATCAAGGCTCTAACAACAAAGATTGAATTTTTGCACACATATATGAAAAATCAAAGCAACCCTGTAAATGAAATGGAATTTGAGAATGTGGGTTGACCTTGGATTGTTTCAGGCTCGTACTTGACGGTGGACAAGTCAACGTCCTCTGCCGGAACCATGACACGGATTTTTACCATCTTTTTAGTACTGAAAAATGAAACCAGAACAGAGAAGTTGTAGCCTTGTAGGTACTTTCAGAGAGGGTTTGAATGAATGAGTTGGCTAAAATTATGGTATTGAAAAACAAAACCAAACCAAACCCAACCAAAAAACTAAAACCAGGTCAGTGACGGTGAATGAGTCGTTGAGAATTGAGGGGAAATTAAGTACTGATAGTGATAACTAACAGTATTTATTGCTTTCGTAGACTGCCGTCTTTATTTTAGAAAAAAGTGGTACAATGTGTCAATGACACACTGGTGCACTTAATGCTGCTCTTTAACATTGCCAAATACCAATTTATTCATGGAAAGTGTCTTCCACGAATGGAAGAGGTAACCAAGGAATTGATTGACTTTTGAGTGAAAAACAAGAAGTGTAGTAAATTGTATTAAATTTATATTTTTTAAATATATCATTCTTTTCTATCTTTTATCTCAAAAAATATATTTTTTTTTTGATAATTTGAGTTATTTTTTATATTCTGCTAATCCCATTATTATAATTTTTTTTTATGGGCCATTATTATAAATATTGGTCGTGTTGTAACTTGTTATCTATACAAGTAATTGAAGAAAATGTGTTTCTTTGGAATACTGTCTCGTGGATATGGGAATATAGGTTTTTGAGATGGAAACCATGTATATTATTATTATTTTTTACACTCTATCATAATGAATTAATGTTAAAGTTAGAAGTTTAACATAAATTCAGTCTACTTTTAACAATATTTTTTTTTATGGAATTTTAACAATATTTTTTAATTAGTCTACCACCTCAAAAATGGATCCACCATACTTTGAAATTTAAAATTTTTATTTCTCTTTTTTTGACCCATGAGTGAAATGTAGGCTAATTTCCAAATTTTGTGAAATTTTTTTTGTCCCTAAAAGGATCCTATCACAAATTTTGCTTCCAAAAAACCGTTAGTGATGTCTGGTGTCCCACACGGAATCCAAAACAATTTTGCTCCATTGACTCATCAACCGCAACTCAACCTCCTATTTCGAATTACATTTTAAAATATATATTTTTTTTTAAATCTCATTATTTATTTGAGTAATTATTATAAGACAACCATCGAACAAATGTAGTCAAGCACTTTGTAATTTAATTGACACTTTCTAGTGTTTCTAACAAAGACATTCAATGTTCAAATCCCCATACCCTGAACTATCGAATCAAAGAAAAAAAAAACCACAATTAAGTCATTGTGATTTCAAACACATGATCAAATAACTAAATCATATATATAAGATCAATGATACCCTACAATTTTACTCATTTTTATTATGAATTTGAGCTAGGCATTGAAATAATAATTTTCTTTGATTTTATAATTATAAGCTAACAAATTAAAGCAACTTATACATAAATCATAAATGAACCATCATCTTTGTAGTATGTATGTATATATGGGTGAGAGTTGGTTGGACCCGCCAACCATGCCTGTCTTGCTTAGTTAAGCTGCCGACATCGTTTTCATGGATATGTTTTTGGTGGGCTTTTGGTTGACAGTTGCCGTTAAGAAAAGCAATGATCAAAGCAAAGGAAGGCAATCTAAGCTGGCTCATCATTTTGACCAATTTCAAAAGATCAGTACAACCGTTCAACTATGCTAGAGTACCAACTTGGCAGGAACAGACTTTTGTCTCGGACACTAGGCAGCTACTGCATCAAGGAATGACTGCTATTTTGTTTTATGGACCTAAAGTTGTCTTTTTTTTTCTTTTTCTTTTTTTGATGGGATGGACCTAAAGTTATCATATCCCATGTATTACAGCTTGCAAATTGGTCTACTTGGTTCCCCATGCGTAATGCATGTCTATAATCTTTCTATGAACTCTATGGAGGCCTCTTTGTTATTTTTCTCCATCAATATATTATGTTTATCAGGTATCAAAAAAAAAAATGTTCTATAATAAAAATCTCAATTAATTTTTTAAGTGAGATTTTTGAATGTTCAATAATGATGTGCAACTTTTTATAATGGGATCAATACATCAATTAACTAATATTTTGTACAGATGAAATTCAAACACTTATTTCTTTTTTTTCTTTTTAATAATAAATTCAAACTGATGACCATTCCTTTCATCAACCGCAAGAGTTATTATCAATTGACTTCTTTTTTTTTTCAATTATAATAGAAATAATAAGCATTTAAATTTTTTCCAATTATTTTTAATTTACATTGTAAAAATTTTTTTTTTGCAACATTTTTCATAACTTATTAAATTGTTAAGTTGTGATTATAGCATCATCACTTTTATATGTTTATCCACCAAAAAAAAAAATCACCTTTATATGAACTTGTAATTAACATAATTTTCATAATAAATAATAATTGTAAAAAAAAGTTATAAAAATTTTGTGCCGCTACACCCTATATTATTAAATTTGGTGTAATTTATTTTTGAGAATGTTATGTCGTTCAATTTTTTTACAAGTTAATAAGTTTTTAATAAATGTGTACATATATAAGAAGATCTTCAATAGTTTGGGAATTAACATAGTAAAAAGCTATAAACTTGACAATTATTATTTATTTGGAAGAAATGTTATGTTCACAACATTTTTACAACATTGTGGGCGCAAGTGGGTTTCAGGGGGAGTACGCCTCGGCCGAGTGGACCGAAGCGGAGAAAAAAAATGGAGTCGCCATCTAAATTAGGTCTAAGAACCATAAATATAACACCCTTCATGGAATGGCTGATCTACTAGAGTATGTGTCCGGAGTTTAATGCATAGAGTAAAATAGACAACTTTCTCCCTTATGTAGAAGTTTTATAAATTAAAACAAAGTAGAAAAAAAATAGAGGCCAAATCATAATGCATGAGCATGAGCATCAACTATTGCAAAAGTATGCCATTTCAACGCATCAAAAAGCATACTTTATTATTTTAGCATATCATTTTACAATGCACACTATATCACATATTATATTCTTCAATTTCATACATTAAAATAATATATACAACAAATTAAAAAAAATATATTAACACAAAACTCAGATAATATACAAAACACAACCTAGTGACAGGGACCATCAACTAGGAACTAACAACCACCTTCACAATTAGCAGCCACCAACCAACGACCACACAACCACAAATCCTCTACAACCCAAAACAAAACTCAAAACAAATACAACCAAATTCAACCAAATACTCTCAACAAACCCATAGCCACCAATGGCAAGTCAACTGCCACAAACCACAACCATAACTACAAGTCAATTGCCACAAACCCACAGAGAAAGGGAGGAGAAAGAAGACAAGAGAAGAAAGAGAGAGAAAGAGAGAGTGACAGAAAAGAGAGAGACGCAATCTGTGAAGAAAGAAGAAAGAGGAAAGAAGAAAGAAGAAAAGAAAGAGAGAAGAAATAGAGGGTGAAAGAAGAGAGAGACATAGTCAAGAGAATAAAAAAGAAAGAAGAAAGAGAGATAGTCAGAGAGAGGAGAGAAAAAAAAAAAAAATTTTATAGCATTTGTGATTGTACCGTTCCAAATTTGGAACGGTATTATTCATCCATGCCAAATTGTTTGGCATTTAGAACAACTCATATGAGAGGTTTTTTGGTGTTTGGTGTGCCAAATGCCAAATATATAGCATTTGGCACACCTAATACTAGTGCTCTTATGCTAAATTCATTTTGTTCAAATGCATTTTGGTGTTTTTCTTTTTGTACATTTTGGCAATAGAGTTATTAAATGCAACCTAAATGGAATATAATTGAATGGATTTCTCTAAAAATTTTGTATTTTAGTATCATATTAAAACCTTTTTTTTTTTTATAAAAATCAATTGTGCAAATGAAATTGTGTTTGGTATGTCATTGGAAAATGCATTTTTCTATTAAAAAATTATACTTGTTTTTTTTTAATTACATTTTATCACCTTAAATTATGTCTCATTTACATTTAGCACACTAAACTTTCAGAATGCACATTACCACCTTAAACTACAACATTTATTTCATTTTATATCATACTGTCATGCGCAACTCAAGTAATCTTTACATACATGGCATCAAATGAAAAAAACGAATTACTCCTTCTAAATCCCTTGAATTAAATGTTATGTGTCGCCACAAGAGTTACCTTTGATTTTTGTTGTTGTTGTTGTTGAGATGAAGTTACCTTTGATAAATACATAACCATTGCAGATTAGCACATCCTTAACAAAACTATGCAATACCCACAATCCGACTTATCCACTGTCACCTATCCCAAATCCCTACAACTTTCCTAGCACATAAGTACATAACCACCCTACAGATGCACACTTTTATGGCACACCTCCCTATATGCTATAGCCTTGGCAATTGGGACATATAAAAGTGGAAACTATGTTGGTCCTCTGCCCCCCACTCTTTTTCCTTTGTGTGTGTGTGTGTGTGTGTGTGTGTGTGGGTTTTACTTGCATGATTAAGACAACACAAGTGTAGAGTATTCTTGGTCCATGTATGAGATTCCTCTTTTGAGTAAGGATTCTTTTTCTTTGCCCATATTGTATTCCCAAGTCCTAATGGGATTTTGGAACTTACAGTTGGACGCACAAAAAATACTTTATCTTTGATACATAAATTGTGTATAAAAAAAGAAGCAAAATATTTTGCCATTAGTTTTAATGGGACAAAATTTTTCTTCAAACTAGTTTGGAGATAAATCATTCAAACTCTTTCTATTTTGTTGTTGTTAAATATCAGTTTTGAAAATCTAACTGTTGAATTGCCTTATTTAAATCTTGACTTTGTCAATATAGTTAACTCATTTTTGGAAATTTGCATTTGAAACAGAAATTTTATTATCCAAGCTTCGCCACTTGTATTATCCAAACGCTTATGATTTTAAAAATAGAACTGTGCTTTTTAATATTTTTACCAGACACTAATCTATGCAAACTATTTCCACACAACACCCCCTCTAGTTTTGAATAAGACACTCACCTCCCCTAAAATGCAAACTACATTTTACGTTAATCTCCCCTAAGTATAGAAGTCTCAAATTTTGGATTTGAGGTGGTGTGGAAAAATGGAGAGTAAAATAGAAAATTCAATATATTTTAAAGCTTTTCTAATAATCTAGAGGATGTCAATGTAAATAGTTTACATTTTAGGGGAGTTAAGTGTCTAATTCCAAACAAGAGGAGAGGAGTTAAGTGTAAAGCTACAAACCTTAGGGGAAGTTAGTGCAATTTTCCCTTTTAAAAATGGTGTTTCAAAATGCACATTCTAAAATTTTTAATTATTTTCTTAATAAGGTTTAAAAGTAAAAATATCTTTTAGGGTTTAAGTCCCACAGGTTTCAATTATCCTTTTTAACTCTGCCTATGTGTTTTCTGTACTTGCCAAATTGACCCTTAGAAATATCTTGCGTTAGTTTTGATAGACAGAAAAATCACATGACTATCACTTTACCAATGTCTTGAATGGCAAACCCATGGGGTTCTTTGCATTTTGGACTTTTAATAATGGACTTTTAGACCAACCAAAACGGACACCAATTACCAAATTGACCCAAAACAGAAAAGCCCTTGGTGATCGTGTATACATATAATCTCTTGCAGTCTGCCATGAAAACTTTCCAATAATAACCATAACGGTAATAGTTCCTTGTTGAACGTCTATGACGTCCCCTAGAGTATCTTGAAGAAAACCAAATACCACCGGACTCACAAGCCGAAGTAGCTGTCGTCTCTGCTCAGCCCATCATAACTTCCATTACTGAGGTACAACAAAGCTAGCCACATTAAATAAATAAGTGTTTTTATTTAATAAATTTGAAGACTTTATATTAATATGCTTAGATAATATTGAATTTCCCCAATATTTTATTGTTAGTTGATTCTAAACTAGCAAAAGAAGGAGGAGGAGATTTAACATGAGTGTGGATTTCAAATTGTTGGAAGAGGAGGCAGAAGTAGAATTACAATACACTGATAAAAAACCTAGTATTCGAAAACATAAATTGAGTCAAAAGCATGATAATAATGGAAGTGTCATGCCAAAAAAACTCATCAAAATAATTAAATTGTCTTTGACCAAACAATCAATCTTTCTAGTAGTTGCTTCTAAGATTGGTTCGAAGGTTGTGAGGTGGGAAAATTGTGTTCAGCTATCCCATCTTTTGCACAAATTGGCAAAACACTGCAAATGGGTAAAAGTTGGTGGTGTGTTAAGCATATAGTTGAAAACATCATGTAAGGACCGGTATCCATGGAACAATCGTTTCAAGTATTTGATATGCTTATTTTGTTGCCCTTTGTGTTTTTTGATGTGTTCTTTTAGAAATTCATGTGTTATAATGTGTATTAGTGATCGAATGTAGAGGACAGAGGACAATGATGTGTGTACTTTGCTACCCTTTGTGTTTTTGATTTGTTCCTTTAGAAATTTTATTTGTTATAATTGTGTATTAGTGATCATTTAGAATGTAGAGCACAGGGGACAATGACGTGTGTGTGGTGGCTTTTAGTCAATTTCGAATTAGGATCTTGATGTTTACAATGTAAATTTGTATTATGTGGTATTCAGGCATTGTTTGATTTTATAATGCATACTCTTTCTTTTGTGTGTGTGGAATTTAGTATGAGAACCAATATTTTGTGAGATGTTCTAACTTGCACCTTTGATGGCAGCTTGATATGGAATATGTGCTTTCTATCATCAAAAGAGTCCAATTTATGAGTAAATTTTCTCATTTGAAACAATGAATTCTTTTCCGTAGGAAAAAATAGAAAGCAATTTTCTTCTTATTTTCATATAGTATAATCTGAAAATTTTGGGCTAGGCCAACTAAACTAGAGGCATGAAAGCTTGATTATTTTGGTCTAAATTTTACAGAGTAGACAAACTTTAAATCAGAGTCCAATTCCTAATTAAAGCTTTTTCTTCCTCAAGACTTTGTTTGAATGGATAAATTCTTTGGGTGCTTGTGCTTATGCTTTTGTTTGTATTTTTGAATTGTTTGATAGTTGTACTTTCCATGCATCTTTTTGATTGATTTTTTACTGTATCCTTCGTATGCTTCCTATGTACTTGGATTCATAGTACTCTTTTGGTTGTTTTTCGATGAAGTCTTATAATTTATAATAAAAAAATAATATATCATAACATTTAGTATGCATGTTCATATGCTTGTTGTTTTAGGCGTTGTTTAAGCTACTCATTTTACTAATTTTTACTCAAGCAATTGTATTATTGTGAATCTTTATTATTGATGTCCTTGATTCTAAAATTGAGCCCACTAATATATTTTAGCAATACATTTAGGTTTCAATGGAGCTTCTTAAGCATATGAAAAATGATCGTATCAAGTTCACCAAAATCAAGAACATATATGACATTTGGATGAGAAAGAATGAATCAATGAAAGAATGGCCCATAGAGGTATGCTTTGGAAAACACTAATCTTCAGTATTGCAAAATCACAAATTATTTGTTCAATTTTTGTCAAGTTGACACAATTAAAGCCCTAGAGATTTTCTAGAAAAAACAGAAACAATAGCAACAAACCTACACACTACAAGTAAATATATTTCCAAAGAGTAATGTCCTTTAGATATTTTGCTTTCATCTTGGTGGAAAGTGTGAGTTTATATTAATCTTTGTATTTGTATTCCAAAGAGAGGTTAAAGTCCTTTGGTATGCTTGTAGAGTTGTAAAAATTTAATATTTTCATTTTTAATTACTGCTTCCGGAATCCGTTGATCTTGGGTAGGCTTAGCCATAATGCCTTCTTACACCAAAGACAAAGCTAGACTAATCCCAAACTCCATAGTTAGGATTTGAATATACTCAGATAATGTTCTTGTGTGCTCTTTGTTGATGCATCAGTATGATGCAAGTCATCTAAATGTCAACCATATAATATCCAACTTGATCTAGTCTAATGTTGGAGGGATATATGTGTAAAAATCTTTTGACAAAGTATAGAAGAGAGCCTGATTCCTTTTTTTTTCCCCAAAGGATGAGGTATGTGGTAGATTGAATGTCTTGGTTTATATTTACAAAGTGGAGTTTGATATCTTTTATTATTTCAAAGGGTGTTGCAAAGTCCCATTAGAATCACAAGATGAATTGCTAATTAGCCACATCGACATTATATCTGTTCATTGTTAAATATAAATTGCAACATAGTGCAATAAGTTTGTACAACATAGACCATATTGTGAAAATTTGTAACAAATTATCAATATAAAAATTGTAGTTAATAAGTAAAATATCTTTTGTAATTCACAATTTATTACATATAAATAAGTGTTGTTTAAATAGTGTTTTGTTTAATAAATTTGAAAACTTTAAATTAATATATTTAAATAATATAGAATTTCCCAAATATCTTTTTGTTAGTTGATTCTGAACTTGCAAAAGGAGGAGGGGGTTCAACATAAGTATGGATTCCAAGTTGTTGGAAGAGGAGGCAGAAGTATAATTACAATACACAGATAAAAAACCTAGAACTCAAAATCGAAAATTAAATAAAAAGCTTGATAATAATGCCAATGTCATGCCAGAAAAACTTGTCAAAAGAATTAAATTGTCTTTGACCAAGCCATCAACCCTTCTAGTACTTGCTCTTAATATTGGTTCCAAAGTTGTGAGGTAGGAAAATCATGTTCGGCTATCCCATCTTTTGCGCAAATTGGTGAAACACCACAATTGGGTAGAAGTTCGCGATGTGTTGAGCATGTTGTTGAAAGCGTCATGTAAGGACCGATATCCATTGAATAATTGTTTCAAATATTCAATACGCTTACTTTGCTGCCATTTGTGTTTTTTGATGTGTTCTTTTAGAAATTCATGTATTATAATGTATATTAGTGATCATTTAGAATGTAGAGGGCATAGGACAATAATGTGTGAACTTTGTTGCCCTTTGTGTTATTGATTTGTTCCTTTAGAAATTTATTTGTTATAATTGTGTACTAGTGATTATTTAGAATGTAGAGGGTAGGGGACAATGATGTGTGTGTGTGGCGACTTTTAGTCATTTTCAGATTAGGATCTAGATGTTTACAATGTATGTTTGTGTTATGTGGTATTCATGCATGTTTGATTCTATAATGCATACTCTTTCTTTTGTGTATGTGGAACTTAGGATGAGAACCAATATTTTGTGAGATGTTCTAACTTGTACAGCAACTTGATATGGAATATGGGCTTTCTATCATCACAAGAGTCCAATTTATAAGTAAATATCTTCCGTTAGCTTTTTTGGACAGGAAAATAACGTGACTATCACATTACCAATGTCATGAATGGCAAACCCATGAGGCTCTTTGCATTTTGGGCTTTTAATAGTGGACTTAGACCAACTTAAATGAACACCTATTACCAAATTGACCTAGAACAGAAGAGCCCTTGGTGATCGTGTATGCTCATCATATCTTACAGCTTGCTATGAAAACTCTCCTATAATAACCAAAGCGGTAATCGTATCTTGTTGAATGTCCAAGGTGTCCACTTGAGTATCTCGAAGAAAATCAAATCTCACCGGACCCACCAGCCAAAGCCGTCGTTGTCGCCTCCACTCATCCCATCTCAGCTTCCATTGCTGAGGTACTACATAGTACACCCCATTAAATAAATAAGTGTTTTTGTTTAATAAATTTGAAGACTTTAAACTAATCTACTTAGATAATATTTAATTTCCCTAATATTTTTTTAGTTAGTTGATTCTGAACTTGCAAAAAGAGAGGAGGAGGTTCGACATGAGTGTCGATTCCAAGTTGTTGTAAGAGGAGACAGAAGTAGAATTACAATATGTAGATAAAAAACTCATTACTCGAAAACGGAAATTGAATCAAAAGCATAATAATAATGGCAATGTCATGCTAGAAAAACTCTTCAAAAAAACTAACTTGTCTTTGACCAAGCCATCAACCCTTCTAGTACTTGCTCCTAAGAATGGTTCCAAGGTTATAAGGTGGAAAATCGTGTTCGGCTATCCCATCTTTTGCTCAAATTGGCAAAATGCCACAATTGGGTAGAAGTTGGTAGTGTGTTGAGCATGTTGTTGAAAACGTCATGTAAGGACTGGTATTTATTGAACAATCGTTTCAAGCATTCGGTACACTTACTTTGCTGCCCTTTGTGTTTTTTGATGTGTTTTTTTAGAAATTCATTTGTTATAGTGTGTATTAGTGATCATTTAGAATGTAGTGGGCATGAGACAATGATGTGTGTACTTTAATGCCCTTTGTGTTTTTGATTTGTTCCTTTAGAAATTTATATGTTATAATTGTGTATTAGTGATCATTTATAATGTAGAGGGCAGGGGACAATGATGTGTGTGTGGTGACTTTTAGTCATTTTTGGATTAGGATCTTGATGTTTACAATATATGTTTGTGTTATGTGGTATTCATGCATTGTTTGATTCTATAATGCATACTCTTTCTTTTGTGTGTGTGGAACTTAGGAGGAGAACCAATATTTTGTGAGATGTTCTAACTTGCACCTTTGATGGCAGCTTGATATGAAATATGAACTTTCTATCAACAAAAGAGTCCAATTTATGAGTAAATATCTTCCGTTAGCTTTTATGAACAGGGAGATCATGTGACTATCACATTACCAATGTCATGAATGGCAAACCCATAGGGCTCTTTACATTTTGGGCTTTTAATAGTGGACTTTTAGACTGACCCAAACGGACACCTATTACCCAAACTGACCAAGAATAGGAGCCCTTCGTGATCGTGTATACTCATTATCTCTTGCGGCCTGCCATGAAAACTCTCCTATAATAACCAAAGTGGTAACAGTTCCTTGTTAAATATCCATGATGTCCCCTTGAGTATCTCGAAGAAAACCAAATCTCATCGGACCCACAAGCCATAGCTGCCGCCGCCTCTGCTCAGCCCATCTTAACTTGCATTGCTGAGGTACTACATAGTACACCCCATTAAATAAATAAGTGTTTTTGTTTAATAAGTTTGAAACTTTAAATTAATCTACTTAGATAATATTGAATTTCCCTAATATTTTTTTGTTAGTTGATTTTGAACTTGCGAAAGGAGGAGAAGGAGGTTTGACATGAGTATGGATTCCAAGTTGTCAGAAGATGAAGTAGAAGTAGAATTACAATATGCTGATAAAAAACCCAGTACTCAAAAATGGAAATTGAATCAAAAGCTTGATAATTACGGCAATGTCATGCAAGAAAAACTCGTCAAAAGAATGAAACTGTCTTTGACCAAGCCATCAACCCTACTAGTACTTCTCCTAAGATTGGTTCCATGGTTGTGAGGTGGGAAAATCATGTTTGGCTATCATATCTTTTGCGTAAATTGGCAAAATGCTGCAATTGGGTAGAAGTTGGTGGTGTGTTGAGCATGTTGTTGAAAGTGTCATGTAAGGACTGGTATCCATTGAGCAATCATTTCAAGTATTCGGTATGCTTACTTTGCTTCTCTTTGTGTTTTTTGATGTGTTCTTTTATAAATTTATGTGTTATACTGTGTATTAGTGATCATTTAGAATGTAGAGGGCAGAGGACAATGATGTGCGTACTTTACTGCTCTTTGTGTTGTAGATTTGTTCATTTAGAAATTTATTTGTTATAATTGTGTATTGGTGATTATTTAGAATGTAGAGTGCATGGGACAATGATATGTGTGTGGTGACTTTTTGTCATTTTCGGATTAGGATCTTGATGTTTACAATGTAAGTTTGTGTTATGTGGTATTCATGCATTGTTTGATTCTATAATGTATACTTTTTCTTTTGTGTATGTGGAACTTAGGACGAGAACCAATATTTTGTGAGATGTTCTAACTTGCACCTTTGATGGCAGCTTGATATGGAATATGGGCTTTCTATCATCAAAAGACTCCAATTTATCAGTAAATATCTTCCGTTAGCTTTTATGGATAGGAAAATCACGTGACTATCACATTACCAATGTCATGAATGGCAAACCCATGGGGCTCTTTGCATTTTAGGCTTTTAATAATGGACTTTTAGACCAACCAAAATGGACACCTTTTAACCAAATTGACCCAGAACAGTAGCCCTTCGTGATCGTGTATACTCATCATCTCTTGCGACTTGCTAAGAAAACTCGCCTATAATAACCATAGCGGTAACAGTTCATTGTTGAATGTCCATGGCGCCCCATTGAGTATCTCGAAGAAAACCAAATTTCACTAGACCCACAAGCCGAAGCCGCTGCTGCCTCCGCTTAGCCCATCTCAACTTCCATTGTTGAGGTACTACATAGTAGTGCGGAGCCAATAATTTTTCTTAAGGGGGGCCAAGCTAATTATAATAAATTTCTTAGGTTGAAAAAAAAAAATTCATGACTAAAAAGTAAAATCAATGTTTTATTTTATAAATTAACTTTAACTCAACAAAGTTACCTTATCTTTTTTTATGCTACTGAAATCATTAATAATTGATTTTTAGACTCGGAATGTTTCTTAACTTCTATTTTAATATGGCTTAACTCTGAAATGTTCAACAAGTGGATTAATGGAGATATTAGTAGTGTAATCCAAGATCACATTTTAAGAAAACAATGTCTACTTCTTTAGGTTCACAACTTTGAGTCTTTCTAGGGGTTTCAACATCTGAACTTCAGCATTTGAAATATATGAATGAGTGATAACCTTCAAATCTTGAACACTTTCTCTTCTTCAGATATGAATATGTCTAGTCCAATTATAAAATCTAAATAAAATTTTATAATATAGTTATATAATCTTAAAAGAAAATTGTAGAACTATATAGCTCTCTATAACAATTACACAGGCTAGTATTCGAATATAATAATATAAGTCAATGATCAAATTTGGAATATAAATAAAATATAATAATAATAATTATTTATTTATTATATTTTTTTGTGAAGTCAATGAAGTGAATGAATTTACTCATGTGCTTCGTAGGAAAATAGAAAGGTCAAATGTGTTAAACCTAACCAAAAAACAAGTCAGTGGAAAAAAAGCTCAGTGCAAACTAGTTGTTACCCGCTTATTGCTTTTAATAATAATAAAAAATCTATAAACTACAAAAGTTAAAACTTAACACCAAAAGTTAGTAAGAACAGTAGCATCCGGGGATGCAAAAAAAAAAAAAAAAAAAAACCTATTTTACATCCTTAAGGATTACTTTATCTATTTTATCAATTTATTTTACAACTCATCCTACATCTCAGTTTTTATTTTTACATACAACCCAATAAAATAATATAAATTACCTAATAAAATAATAAAAAGTATTATTCTCTCTTTCTCCCCTCTTACTATCTTTTTCTCTTCACACACAACCATTAGATTATTTTTATTTTTTACAACCTATGAATAGTAAGGTTGTATATATGCAACCTTAGAGCACTAGCATCCGGGGATGCAAAAAAAAAAAAAAAAAAATTTGCATCCTTAATTACTACTTTATTTATTTTATCAACTCATTTTACAACTCACCTTATATCCTAATTTTTATTTTTACATACAACACAGTAAAATAATATAAACTACATAATAAAATAATAATAAATATTATTCTCTCTTTCCTCCCACTATCTTTTTCTCTTCACACACAACTACTAGAATAAATATTATTATGAAAAAATTAAATATTATTTTTTACAACCTATGAATGGTAAGGTTGTAAATATGCAATCTTAGAGCATTTGCATCAGTTGATGCAAATTTTTTGTAAATTTTCACATCTAAAACCTACTTTTTCTATTTTACACACCCATTTTTACAAAACACCCACATCAGTTTATCTATTCTATACATTTATTCAATAAAATATTCATTTTTTCCCACCATCATCCAACCACCTAACCACTTAACCACCATCATCAAGACACACAATAACCCAGCCATCATCCCATTCAACCAAACTACCATCACCATCATTAACCTACCCAAATCCAAAGATCCAAAAACCCATTTATCAGAAAGAGTGAGGGATGGCGGTAAAGGTCAAAGAGAGTGAGGGAAGGCGAAGACCTAGAGCAATAATGAGTGACGGCCTGAGCAACAACGAGATCGAGTGACGACCTGAGCAATAAGATTGAGCGACGCCGATCTGAGCACTGAGCACTGATTAATGCCTCCCGCCTGAAGCTTGAGTTAAAGATCAATGCCTCTAGTGATTTATGAGATGAGAGAAAGAGAGTGAGGTGAGAGTCAGGTACAGAGAGGAGAGAGAAAAAAAGATAGTTGATGTGAGAGAGAAATAGAGAGGAGAGAGAAACAAATACTAAAATAATAAATAGAAGAGCTACAGTAACCGTGTATATATGCACGGTTACTGTAGCAAATGTGCAAATATGCACACTTTTAGAAGCACTGATGTGGAGCATTTTTGAAGCAAAATGTGTAAAATTTGTGTTTTTTTTTTTCTATTATAAAAGACTTTGCATCAATTGATGCAAATGCTCTTATTATTCATAGGTTGCAAATTTTTTTAAGCATACAAACCCGAATGGAGTGGGTTTTTACTATCTTAGATTGTAAAATAGCAACTGGGGGGTGTTTACACCCCCTAATGCTAGTGCTCAAACTTAGATAATATCGCCAGATCTAAAGATTCTAAACATACCCATTGGTAGCACAATCACAGAGAGAGAGAGAGAGAGAGAGAGAGAGAGAGAGAGATACCACTAGAGTTGGGTTGAGGCTAGAGTTGCCACCATCTCTGTTGTTGGTTTCCATTAGACTAGGGTTGAGAGAATAACATGAGGCTCACACAATGAATTGGGGTTTAAGCCAAGCAGCGACGGCACCGTAAGGAGGATTTAATTTTTGTTTTTATTTTTGAGTAAACAACAACTATTAGCTATAATTAGTCGCTAATCTGTGCTATATATGAAAAGACTATTAAAAATGAGATCTAATGAAATGTCTATTTCTTTTTCTTCTTAAGTTAAATATTTACTTATTTATATTTATAATTTGTATGTTAAGAAATTATGGGGGTGTTTGGTACATGTTTTCAAACAATAATTTTCAGTTTTTCAAACAACATTATACGTATTTACACATACTTTTTCACCCATACATTCTTCCAAGCATGTTTTCAAAACACCCCCTGTTTTTTTTTTTTTTTTTTTTTTTTTTTTTTTTTGGTTAAAAAAATTGTTATTTCCCTGTTAATGTCAGGGTACCAGGGCTAGTTGCTATATGTTAGTGTAAGAGCATTCTCATTAAGAATGCTAAATGGTATAAATGCTAAATTTTAGCATACTAAATGCTATAAATGTTTAAAAGCATACTACATCGAACCTTTTAAATCCTATAAAATTTGCAATTCGGCTACAGTAGACTGCTATCTCTAGCAGCCCACTGTAGCAAGATTGTAAAAAAAAATATATTTGTTTAATCACTTTCCCTCCCACCCGCTTCCCTTTTCATGCCTATCTCCACTGGTTTTCCTCATTTTTTTTTTTTTTTTTTTTCTGGTTCTCTCTTTCTCCCACGCCTACGCCTCTGCCTCCTTTCTTTATTTATTTATTTATTTTTTTTTGTTCTCCCTCAACCCAAGGCGCTCTTCCCTTCCCTCAATCCACACCGCCAAACCCATTTCCGCTTCACTACTCCCTCTGACCGAACCACCATCACAAAGACAGCCTCTTCTTCCTCCGAGTGAACCCATACCGAACCCACTCTTCTCTCCCTGACCAAACCCAAAAACCCAGTCTTGAAACCAATATTCTAATCTCAAAAATGAAGATTCAAGGGAGGGGATTAGGCTTCCATTTGGGTTAGACTGAAGCTCCATGGGTTAGGCTTCAATTTAGGTTTTGTTTTGGGTTAGGGATTTGTGGGTCTTGTATTGCTGTCACAAGTTCATCACCGATCGGGGCAAAACTTCTAGCCGATTCAACTCCAAACAGGTTTGTTATATTGGTCAATCTTTTTATGATTTTAGTCTGAATCTTTAATTGTTTCTTTTTTAAATGTTTTTGTGGAATTTATCATGATGATATATTGGAAAGCATTCTTCTTGTTGTATTTTCAGAGTTGAAAGTGTCTCTAACTTCATTGATAGTTAGGAACACAAACACACTCAATTTCTGCTCAGTTTTCAGTTCTTGTTCTTGTTATAGTTCATTGACTATTATCACATACTTAGGCTTTGGTGAAAATGTAGCCTATTTGGTTGGATTTCCCACGAAAGATTAATGGGGAAAAGGAGTTAAATAATCAATTATCTCTTAGTCATTAGTACATCAGAGGTTGCATTTAATTATGCATATTTTTTTCTATAATGGAAATATATAATAAGGAAAAGTTTTGACCACTGCAAAAAAATGCATCTCTATCCATTAATTTCATAAAGTATCATACAAGGTAAATCCCTTAGAAAAATAGTATGAAGAGAGTTATTTAGTTGGAAATAGTGGAGACAGATTTTTGACATGCTGCATATACAACATGAAATTGTGGTTTCATGAGGATAGTTAAAAGAAGATTATGCTATTAGGGCATTTGATTTTTTATGAAAAAAATTATTTTCGCGATACTATCAGTGGTAATCGAGGCCAATTTTTCGTTGTTCTTGTCTCTTGATGCAAGTTGTTATTGGGTTAGGCTCAAATATGCAAACTCATGCTTGTCTAACGTATGTTTTTAATTATTAGTATTCAATTCTTTTTTTGCAGTATAACCAAAACACTAGAGCGATACCAGCAATCTTGCTTCACTCCTCAGGAAAACAGCATTGAATGTGAAGCACAGGTTTGTGTTTGTTGAAATTCCTCCTTAAAATTCTAGTATCATCTTTAGAGTTTTATATGTTGATCAGATGTTAGACAGATTTGCATTTTTCTCTACACATGAAATTAAACTTTTCTCAACATATAAACCATAATAGGATTTGTTGCAATCCTTATTTCCCATTCATTTTCATTTCCTTGGTTGTTGAGAACTAATATTTACTATAGTTTCTTCATCCACATGTGCTAGTCATATGATTTGGTACTTAATGAAAGCTTTATTGAACAAATAAAGCATTAAGATGTTTTTAGAGTGTTTATTGAAAGCTTTGAGTTTTGCTGTGATTTCACAAATGGATTGGTTGCTTTTATTGATGTTATATCTTGATCATTTTATGGTGTGATCAATGCAAATTTGGTTGCTTTTTGACAGTTTGTGTTTGGATTGGGCTGCACTTGTAAGCTTGAGCAGAAGTCCTAAACAAAGAATGAAAATAAAAATAAAAATAGAACTGGTATGTGAACTAGTGATTGATGGTTGGGTGGTTTGAGAATTCTGATGGATTACTTAATGCCAAATGCACTGGAATTTTATTTCCTTTTATTTGTTTGCTTAGATAACTAAGGAAAATGTTTAGTTTTCATTGTTCATGTACTGGTTTTTCATTTTACAAAGGACTCGTGTCAACAAATTGTTGGATTGTGAGGATTTTGCTTTCATGGATGATAGATGATGATGAGACTAGGTTAAATCAAGGAATTGTTTCAAGGATTATTACTATTGATGTGTAGTTTATCAATCAAAAAGATTTGTCAGTTTTATTTCTTTCTTTTCTCTTTACCTGCATTTTCTAAGCTAGCAAAAGAATTTAGAAATTAGTTGTGTAATAGCATCTTCTTTTCTATTATTTTTGTTTGAGTCTAGAGACATTGTTGGTCATGTGTTTTTAGGGTTCATACCAATGCTGGTTTTCATTAGATGCCCCAAGTGATTTACAAAATTTTTTGGCTTGATCAATAGTTCAATTGATGTGATTTTTGCAAGACTTTAAGATAATGTGATACTACCTCATCCCATCTATATTGGATATTTTTTCTGTTGGTTTTCATTTAACTGCTGTTTTTTTCTCTACATTGGTTTTTCTGCACTGGTTTTAATTTAACCACTGCTTTTTCCTCTGCACTGGGTAGTTGCTGGATTTTTGCACTGGATAGCTGCTGCCTGCAGAGTGTGGGCTGTTGTTTTCTTATTCTGCACTGGTTTAATTTAACTGCTGTTTTTTCCTCTGCACTGGGTAGCTGCTGGATTTATGTATTGGATAGCTGCTGCCAGCAGTGGAGCATCAACAGCTAATGCAGCAACTCAAGAAGCCGTGGTGGAAGATGCTGTCAAAGCTAAATGGCTTGGTTGTTGCAGAATTTTGTTTATGTGTAATAGTAAAAGAGTAGCTCAAGTTTGTAATTTTAGTTGCACACCAAGTTGGCAGGAAAAAATTATGGTTGCTGACATCTCAAACTTGATGCAAAATTTCAACAATATAAATGAAAATGGATATGTTCCATTTAACAAGTGATCATCCTATTATTGTTTCTTTGATAAATGATGCTATGTTTTATGGATTCTTATCAATTATTGAATGCTAAGAGAATGAATTCCAAAAAAAAAAAAAAAAAAAAAAAGCTAAGAATAATTCTCTCCAATACTACTTTGCATGGTAATGTTGCAGGGTACTTGTGGTAGTTAGTTATGGTAGTCAATTGAAAACATAAAGAAAGAATAAAGAAAACATAAATAAAGAATAAAAAAAGAATATTTAAATAAAGTAGTAAAATAATAGAATTTTTGATGTTGGGTGTTTTATAAAATAAGTTGTTAAAATGAATAAAGTAACTTTTTAAGATGCTAAATGCTATATTTGATAGCATTCTTCGTGAGAATGCTCTAACCGAGGAGCTGACGTTATAGTACTTCAGTACATTTGGGTATGAATTTTAGGAGTGGTACTAATTATATTTTTGCTTATTTTTAGAACACGCATATTGTCTTCTCCAAAAAATCATGTGCAAAGGGTTGTAGGCCCATAGGCCCATTGGGCCTTCTGTCCCTTGCAAAGGGCATAGTTATCTACTTTTTTCCCCCCAACTTGGTAAAACAGCCCTTTCCCTAGTTGTGTGGGGATCAACATAACTGCACCGATGTGGTTCACAATGCCTCTATCCCTCATATTCTTTGGACCACAGCCCTATCATCTCTTAACACGTCACACTCTGGCAGACAGTTGCCCTTACCTAATTGGTTCATTCACAACCAAGCCCTATCATGCGACTGTCAATTTTTTTGAGGCTTATTTAGAATTTTTTGAGCAGCGAAGAAGAGAGGGAAGCTCCAAAGGTAGGAATCCAGTCTCTACTCTTCGGAGCTTCTCTTCGCTTTTTCATTCTTTGTGTGTGGGAAAGATCGCTTTCCAAGAGTTTTTTCAAGCACCGGCTTTCCCGTGAATCAGTTTGAAACAGACAGGTGCCACTTTCTACATCTTTTTCACATTCATTGCTTGCTTGCTTTTTCAATCTGTTATGGGTGTTGTTAAACGGAGAAGGGGAACAGGATCCGTGGGTCTACATTTTGGAGGAAGAAGAAGGGGTTTGACCGTGCGGGTGCGTTTTGGAGGACTATAAGGATTTAAAAAAAAAAAAAAAAATATATATATATATATATATATATATGGAATTTGGAGAAGGAACGGGCGGGTGTTATTTCTTTTTTAGATTTTTCCGAACCAAATTTTAAAATTTGAAGGAGACCATATGGAATTTTGAAAGGGAATAATCTGTTTTGAATTTTTTCTCAAAATTTTAGGGATGGGAGGCCTGCAAGTAATTTCAAGGATCAAATATGGTTTTGTTACTACTATTAGTGGAAAATTTGAAAAGGGCCCCCCTGGCCCCAACGTGGCTCCGCCACTCCTACATAGCTATCCCCATTAAATAAATAAGTGTTTTTGTTTAATAAATTTGAAGACTTTAAATTAATCTACTTAGACAATATTGAATTTCCCTAATATTTCTTTTGTTAGTTTTTGTTAGTTGATTCTTAACTTGCGAAAGGAGGAGGAGGAGGAGGAGGTTCAACATGAGTGTGGATTCCAAGTTGTTGGAAGAGGAGGCAGAAGTAGAATTACAATACACTGATCAAAAACCCAGTACTCGAAAACGGAAATTGAATCAAAAGCTTGATAATAATGGCCATGTCATGCCAGAAAAACTTGTCAAAAGAATTAAATTGTTTTTGACCAAGCCATCAACCCTTTTAGTACTTGCTCCTAAGATTGGTTCCAAGGTTGTGAGGTGGGAAAATCGTGTCCGGCTATCCCATCTTTTGCGCAAATTGGTGAAACGCCGCAATTGGGTAGACGTTGGTGGTGTGTTGAGCATGTTGTTGAAAGCGTCATGTAAGGACCGCTATCCATTGAACAATCGTTTCAAGTATTCGGTACGCTTCCTTTGCTTCCCTTTGTGTTTTTTGATGTGTTCTTTTAGAAATTCATGTGTTATAACGTGTATTAGTGATCATTTAGAATGTAGAGGGCAGGGGACAATGATGTGTGTATTTTGCTGCTCTTTGTGTTTTTGATTTGTTTCTTTAGAAATTTATTTGTTATAATTGTGTATTAGTGATAATTTAGAATGTAGAGGGCAGGGGACAATGATGTGTGTGTGGTGACTTTTAGTCATTTTCGGATTTGGATCTTGATGTTTACAATGTAAGTTTGTGTTATGAGGTATTCATGCATTGTTTGATTCTATAATGCATACTCTTTCTTTTGTGTGTGTGGAACTTAGGATGAGAACCAATGTTTTGTGAGATATTCTAACTTGCACCTTTGATAGTAACTTGATATGGAATATGGGCTTTCTATCATAAAAAAAAAGTCCAATTTATGAGTAAATTTTCTTGTTTGAAACAATGAAATCTTTTCCCTGGAAAAAAATAGAAAGGAATTTTCTTCTTATTTTCATATAGTATAAACTTAAAATTTTGGGTTGGGCCAACTAAACTAAAAGCATGAAAGCTTGATTATTTTAGTCTAAATTCTAAAGCAGATAGTCTTTAAATCAGAGTCCGATTCCTGATTTAAAGCTTTTTATTCCTCATTACTTTGTTTGAATGGATAAATTCTTTGGGTGCTTGTGCTTTTGCTTCTTTGTTTGAGTTACTTGATAGTTGTACTTTACATGCATCTTTTTTATTGATCTTTTACTGTATCCTTCATACACTTCCTGTGTACTTGGATTCATAGTACTCTTTTGGTTGTTTTTCAATGAAGTCTTATTATTTATAATAAAAAAAATAATATATCATAACATTTAGTATGCATGTTCATATGCTTGTTGTTTTAGGCGTTGTTTAAGCTACTCATTTTAATAATTTTTACTCATGCAATTTTCTTATTGTGAATCTTTATCATTGATGTCCTTGATTCTAAAATTAAGGAGCCCACTAATAAATTTTAACAATAATTTTAGGTTTCAATGGAGCTTCTTAAGCATATGAAAAGTGATCGTATCAAATTCACCAAAATCAGGAATATATATGACATTTGGATGAGAAAGAATGGATCAATGAAAGAATGGCCCATAGAGGTAAGCTTTGGAAAACACTAATCTTCAATATTGCAGAATCATAGAGTATTTGTTTAGTGTTTGCTAAGTTGGTACACATTAAAGCCCTAGATATTTTCCAGAAATAACATAAACAATAGCAACAAACCCACACACTACAAGTAAATATATTTCCGAAGAGTATTGTCCTTTTGATATTTTGCTTTCATCTTGGTGGAAAGTGTGGGTTTATATTAATCTTTGTATTTTGTAATCCAAAGAGGGGTTAAAGTCCTTTGGTATGCTTGAAGAGCTGTAAAAATTTAATATTTTTCTTTTTAATTACTTTTTTTTTTTGATAAGTAACATAAAAATTTTTGTAAAAGAACACAGCCTAGTACATAGAAAATGTACGAAAGAGGCAAAAACATCAAGAAACCAAATTTCAATGATCAAGCAACACAGGAAGGGAAATACAAGAAAAAGTTGGTAAACCAAAACACCATTCGAGAAGAGTAAAAAAGAAAAATGACTTGAACTCAAGAATGGACCGTTCGCGACCCTCAAAGCTTCTAGAATTCCGTTCCTGCCAGATACATCACATCAAACAATGCGGCACAATCCTCCATATAACTATATTATGATGTTGCCCGAAATTGCATGGCCAACAATCCAACAAATCCACTACCCTTTGCGTCATCACCCAACATATACCAAACAAGCAAAAGATCATACTCCACATCTCATATGCTAAAGTACAGTGAAGGAGGAGATGATCTACAGATTCCCCACATCTTTTGCACATAAAACACCACTCAAGAACAACAAAATGCCTCTTCCGAAGATTTTCTATAGTTAGAATCTTGCCAAAAGCTGCAGTCCAAGAGAAAAAAGCTACCCGAGGAGGAACCTTCGATTGCCACTCCATTTTCCAAGGGAAAGAAATGACAGTTAGAAGGGGATAGAGAATGATAATACCCACTCACCTTGAAACCTCGACTGTTGGCTAGCTTCCAACAAAGTTTGTTAGACCCAATACCCGTACCTTTGTGGAATAGATCAAAACCATAAACGAATGCAAAGATTGTGACTCTTGATCATTCACTAAATGACGAAACTGTATGTCCCAAGAAATTCTCCCATTTGCGTAGCGCATAACCTCAGAGACTGAAGCATCCCTTGTCCTACTAATATTATATAAGTCTGGAAATGCCTCCTTAAGGGGACGATCCCTACACCACACGTCATCCCAAAACTTCACACGAGTACCGTCACCCACATCATATCAAAGGAACTTGGAAAAATTCAGCCAGCCACTTCTAATGAACTTCCACAAACAAACACCATATGCCCTAGACACAAATTTTGTGCACCAACCACCCCACTCATTCCCATACTTCGCCCCAATGACCCTCCTTCAAAGGGCATCATTCTCCAAATCATAACACCACAACCATTTGGCTAATAAAGCAGAATTAAACCTTCTCAAACATCGAATGCCAAGCCTTCCATTCTTCACTGGCCTACAAACGTTAGACCAATTTACTAAATGAATGTTATGATCGTCCCCAATGCCAGTCCAAAGAAAATCTCTTTGTAATTTCTCCATTCTCTTAGCCACCCACCTTAACTGGAATATGGAGAAGAGAAAGGAAATATGTAGGTAAGTTAGAGAGAGTACTCTTAATAATAACCTTACCCCTCTTAGATAAATACAACCTTTTCCATCCAGCTAGTCTTCGCTCCATCTTCTCCAAAATAGGATTTCAAATCGTCTTATCTTTAAAAGAAGCACCCAACGGAAGACCTAAATATTTCAGCGGAAGGGCAGACTCTCTATAGCCCAAAATCTCCACTAACTCATGAAGATTAGGCACATCCCCAATTGGAACCAATACAGACTTTCCTAAATTAATTTTTAGCCATGACATCTCCTCAAATCTAGAGAGAATCCCACGTAGAGCTGTTAAATGATTGCTGTTAGCATCATAGAAAACGAGTATCATCCGTGAACAATAAATGAAACACCATCATCAAGGAATCAGTCGCCTTCCCAACTGTGAAGCTTGAAAACTGTCCTGTTACAGTATTTGCATCCAACATACGGCTCAAGGCCTCCATGACAATATCAAAGAGAAATGGGGATAAAGGATCACCTTGTTGAAGTCCTCTAGAACTCCCAAAAAAGTTAGATGGGCAACCATTAATCAAGATGGAGAATTTAACAGTTGATATACAACACTTGATCCACCTTCTCCACTTTTCGGAAAATCCACACTGCTGTAACAAAAACATGAGAAACTCCCAATTCACATGGTTGTACGCTTTCTCAATACGCAGTTTGCAGAACACCCTCGGAACCCCTGCCTTCAATCGACTATCTAAACACTCAGAAGCAATAAGGACAGAATCTAAAATCTGTCGACCTCTCACAAAGGCATTTTGAGATTCTGAAATAAGATTGTGAACCACCCTTCGCATTCGCATTCGTCAGACATTCTTTTTAATTACTGCTTCCCAAATCTGTTGATCTTGGGTAGGGTTAGCCTTAATGCTTTCTTACACCAAAGACAAAGCTAGACTGATCCCCAATTCCATAGTTAGAATTTGAATAGACTCTGATAATGTTCTTGTGTGCTCTGTGTTGATGCATCAGTATGATGCAAGTCATCTGAATGTCTACCATATAATATTCAACTTGATTCAGTCTAATTTTGGAGGGATATATGTGTGTAAAAGTCTTTTGACAAAGTATAGAAGAGAGCTTGATTCCCTTTTTTTTTTCTTTTCCCCAAAGGATGAGGTATGAGGTAGATTGAATGCCTTGGTTTATATTTACAAAGTGGAGCTTGATTTTTTTTATTATTTCAAAGGCTGTTGCAAAGTCCCATCAGAATCATAGGATGAATTGCTAATTAGCCATATTGACATTATATCTGGTTATTGTTAAATAGAAATTGCAACATAGTGCAGTAAGTTTGTACAACATAGACCACATTGTGAAAATTTGTAACAAATTGTCAATATAAAAATTGTAGTTAATAAGTTAAATGCCTTTTGTAACTCAGAATTTATTACATATAATGCATTTAACTTATTTTAAAACACTGAAGTTTCTTATGTAGATTTTTTTCTTATTGAGCAGGATAGATTTCTGGTTCATTTTGAGTTCATTCTATTCTGTCTTACACAAGGAAATGTTGAGGAAGCACATCAGGCTGCTATATGGTATTGTTCTTATTTTTTCCTATGACCAGTGAATAGCTTGCTTGTTGATTACTTGAATGCAATTTAAAAATAAAAATAATAATAATAATAACAAGAAGACAATTAGCTCTTGCTCCTCTGACAAATTTGTACAACATCCCCTGTGAGAATACAGTGGATGTATAGTTGTGAGCTAGGACCCATTGGGTGCATGCATCATTGTACCAATAGAAAAATGTCACAAGTAGTAGAACTTTCAGTATCCCTTCTAGTATAATACTTGTATGTAAAATGTAGGATTTCTAAAAATTGCCATTTTATATCTTGGTGGCCTTGAAATAATGCATTGGTTTTCCAAAGATTTAACAGCGTTTTTTTTTGGTCAGAACTCTAAGCTAATAAGTTATACACTTAATTTTATAGCTAGTTTTGTTTTTTGATTTTTAATAACTGGGCTGGTCTCCATGGCAAGGAAGGATCAAATTCTTTTTAAAACATTTGCAATAAAAAATTCACATTAGTGAAATCGCTCTTTAATTCCAACGGTTAGCACACAGATGGAAGTGGAGGTTACTATTTTCAATCTCCCTCCCCCATCTCTGAGATGCTCAGTCGGTCCTCCGGCTTCCATTGGAATGTAAGTGAGTTCTAAAGGCTGAGTCAGTAAAATAAACTTTGGTTGATCTTGAGGCCACCAAAAATAAGTGGTAACAGTGAAATGGCATGTTAAATGTGGTATACAAATATCACTTGTGAGCATGTGATGATCGATTATTTAGGTCTGGATTATTCCATTGCTTGCTCAAGTTTGAGACTGAAGCAGTCACCTATTTGGTGGTCTTATAGTTGCTAGATCACTTGGAGCTATTAGTTTCTGACTTGTGCCTACCAACATGCAGAAACTCACTTAAAACAAGCTGTTTTTGTTGCATGTTTGGGTTGATTTTGGATGCTCACATTATGCCCAGGTCTGAAACTTTGCAATGAATTCAGTTGGCTGGTTGGCTGTGCAGTTTTAATATAAACCATTTAGTATGAACTATCGCTAGCTTTAACATTTTCTCTCAAGGATAGGGTCATGTGGCATTAAATTAGGTGATGTTAGTGTTTTTAGGCCTAGACTAGTTGGCGTACATGTCTTATGGTGTTTGTTTGTGGAAGTCCATTAGAAGAGGTTGGCTGAATTTTTCTAAGTTCCTTCGGTATGATGTGGGTGATGGGACTCGTGTGAAGTTTTGGGATGATGTGTGGTGTAGGGATCGTCCTCTTAAGGAGGCTTTTCCAGATTTGTATAATATTAGTAGGACAAGGGATGCTTCGGTCGCCGAGGTTATGTGCTATGCAAATGGGAGTATTTTTTGGGACTTACATTTTCGCCGTTTAGTGAATGATCAAGAGTCACAATCCTTGGATTTGTGTATGGTTTTGATTTATTCCACTAAGGTGCAAGGTGTTGGTTCTGACAAACTTTGTTGGAAGCCAGCTAGTAGTCGAGGTTTCACGGTGAGCGGGTTTTATCACTCCCTAGCCCCCTACACCACCACTCCTTTCCCGTGGAAAATGTTGTGGCAATCGAAGGTTCCTCCCAGGGTAGCCTTTTTCTCTTGGACTGCTGCTTTAGGCAAGATTCTAACTATTGATAACCTTTGGAAGAGGCATTTTGTTGTTCTTGAGTGGTGTTATATGTGCAAAAGATGTGGGGAATCTGTAGATCATCTCCTTCTCCACTGTCCTTTTGCTATGGAGATGTGGAGTACGGTCTTTTGCTTGTTTGGTATTTGTTGGGTGATGCTGCAAAGGGTAGTGGATTTGTTGGATTGTTGGTCTTGCAACTTCAGGCGTCATCGTAACATAGGTATTTGGAGGATGGTGCCGCACTGTTTGATGTGGTGTATCTGGCGGGAACGGAATGCTAGAAGTTTTGAGGGTCGCGAACGGTCCATTCTTGAGTTTAAGTCTTTTTTCTTTTTTTCTCTTCTCGAATGGTGTTTTGTATTACCTTCTTTCTCTTGTTTTTCTCTTCCTGTTTTGTTCGATCATTGTAATTTGGTTTCCTGATGTTCTTGCCTTCCTCGTACATTTCCTATGTACGGGGATGTGTTCTTCTTTAATATATATATCTTAAGTTACTTATCAAAAAAAAAAAAATTTAATCTGGTTCATTTTGGATTAGAAGTCCTTTATCGGGTGACATATTGTCATAAAAGTCACAAGGTTTTTATGCTGATGCAAATCAATGTTTAGTTGGTTATTTGCAATCACTCTCATAAAAGCAAGTTCCATGTTGTTTGAGGAATAATTGCAGTAACGGTGGAAGTTGCAGAAGTACAAACTACAAACGTAAAGTGAAAGGAGGTAGTAGCCTTGTGGCTGTCTAACTGCACTATAACTGTCAGCATCAGAAAGGTAGTTCTATCATTATTACGTGTAACTTGCAACAGTTGTTAATCTCTTTAAGAACATACTTGTGTAATTAGCTTGTATTTAACAAGCTTTTCAATCTGAGTTCCGATGTAGGAGAATTTAAGCCAAGAGGGGGGGAAAAAGGCCGATTAGTCCACCGCCTTTTATTTGTTTATGTTGTGTTTAATTTATTATTGTGTCTTTAGTATTTTAAAAGAACGTATTACCTACTAAAAAAAAAGATCATATAACTAGCGTATGTGCATTTGAATGAAGTCTCTGCTAATTTGTATGTTTGGTGAGTGCCAAACATGCATGCAAGATGCGGTTCTTACAGATAATTTATATGGATAATGGAGTGCAACCCCTTTATTGATTGGGTGTAGAGCTTCTCCTTGAAAGCTTAAGACTTTCTTTGCTAGGGACAAAATAAAAGGGAAAGCAAGGAAAAAAAAGTAATCAGTTATAACTAATGAGGATGATTTCCTTTTAGTTTTGATCAGTAAGAAAAGAAACTTTATTAAATCAAAAAAGAAGAAGAAAGGCCAAGGCCAAAGTACACAGGGAGTATACTAAGGACACTCCAAAGGAAAAGTAAAGAGAAAAACAAAACAAAATAGCCACAAGATTCAGGAAAGAGTCAAACTGTCTGAAAAGGTCAGAAGGTCTAAACCTGAACCGACAGAGTACCCAATATTTGAGATTTCAATTGAACATTCGAACATTTTGTTCCTTCAAAAGCTCTCAAATTTGCAAGTGTGCGTGTTAATGTTTCTTTTAACAAAGTTTGAGAGCTAATCATAAATTCATGCTTGTTCAATTCCTTTAGGTTGAACATGCTGTGCTACTTCACTTACTTTCTTCGCTGCATGATTTGGAATTACAAAGGGGCAAGGCAAAAAACCTTAGGAAGATTGACAGTATATATATTTTAAATTCTAAACAAGATGATTTTGCAGTGTTCTTTATTAAAATTGTGTGGTCTTGAGAAATATGCATTTTCTAATGACTAGCATATCCGTGAGATGGTGTATAATGATTTTTAGTGTCTTTGGAAACAGTCATACTTGTGCTTGTGTTTGTCTCACTTGTAAATTTCAGCATTCTTTTATGACAAAATATACTAAGTTCAATCATATGATTAGAGGAGACAGTATTTGAATTTCTTCATCAGAAATTAGTAATTGTGAATTGTATTTAATATTTCACTTGTCCTTTTCAGCCTCAAGCAAGAACAAGAACTGGACACTGACCCTATGTCAAATATGGTCATGGGCTTGACATTCTATGAGCTGTGGTATTCGACTATCCCAGAAGAGATGCAGTGGAGAGATTCAGATCTATTTTCATCTCGTTGCCACTCGGATATGGAAACAAGATTCAGCCACCCTGTCGAAAATTCAATGTGGTGTAGTGCAAATGATACTCACAAGGCTGATATACCCATTCAATGCGATTCAGACACCTCTGTCATGAAGGATAAAAAAATATCTAGCAATGCTGATATTAATCAAAATAGAGAAGTTTCTATGGATGCTGATGTTAGCCTGCAAAGTGAACATCCCATGCAGAACTTCCAGCCACAAGAGTTTTCCATGGACTCTGATGAAATTACTGGAAATGAAGCCTCATTTTCTAAACACGGTGATCATATGCAGTATGCTTCCAATTTCTATTCTCTTCGTAAGTTCTAGATTCTTTACTTTTTTTCCCCTAAACGTATGTAGGTATTTACTTTTGGATTAGTTTGTTAAAAGTCCTTCCTCATCCTTCTTTCTTTCTTTAACTACTTTACTTTTCCATCTGTACATATTATGTGGTGTATCTGAGGCAGTAGTTAATAATGGAAAATGAATGTTTATAATCAACTTGCAGTTGGTCTCACTTTATTTAAGTACTTGTTTGATGAAATCCTTTCATTACTTTGTTCATTAAAGTGTATGCTTTCTCTAAAATGCTTGGCTTGATTACCACCATTGGGTGAAACTGGACACCAATGAGAATAATTTTTGCCTTTCTGTACTTATTCAGATGTTTTTTTTATAGGTATGCATAATCAGATGTTTTAAAACTAAGTTAACTAATAGGAGTGAAATATATTGGCCTACTTAAATTAATGAACAAACTAAATGCTATCCCTAGTAGGTTAGGATTGTCGAGTTTTGTCATATATGTCTACTGCTAGATTGTGTTTTTCTTTTTAGGTGATAAAAGCTGCTTATTCATGGTATAAAAAAGGTTGTAAATGGCATTTTCTGTTTTTGAATTCTAATGATTGCCAAATACCAATCTATGTGCATTTACATTGTGGGACAGATTGTAACTTCTTTTTTTTTTTTTGATAAGGATTGTAACTTCTTAGTTCTATTGATATAATGCCTGGACATGGATGGATTTTGAATTATTGGCTTTTTAAGTCCATTGAGTTGTGAAGTTTTTGTTAAATAATTTGATGTTTAGTGGATAGAGTGGAAGATATGCTGGTTAGATCGAGCCAAAGTATTCACATGACACTATGCATAGCTGCTGTGACATACATTTAAAAAGTAAAAAGGAAAAAAAAGACATTGATGTACACTTTCATGTTTGTTTGAGTTGAGAAATTGATTTTAAACCTAAAGAATAGACATTTCTATGTGGGTACTACTTGTGGAGGTGGTATTGGTGGTGCCTGATGGAATTGGTGGTGGTAGGAGTCTTGAAGCCTTTTTGCCTCCCTAATATCTTTCTTCACACACACACACACACACACACACACACACACATATATAGCATACAAAGTATGTAAGAAACTCAGCTTCACATCTGCCACTAAATATCTCCTATATGCTTCCTAGTATACCGCCCCTTCCAACGTACCAACAGATCCACTACCCTTTTGGGCGTAATCCACTTCACCCCAAATAATTAGAAGACAAGTAACCATAACTCTCTAGCCACAAGACATGAATGTTTATGATGAATGCTGATTATTGTTGTTACCCATTCCAAGTGATTCCTTTGACTGATAATGTTAGCAACAAATAAACATTCCCTATTAAAATAATGTTTGGTGGATTTTAGGCTTTGGAAAATCTTGTCACAGTTATTGGTTTATGAGCATATATAATGTTAACTGAATTTCTTTTCTCTTGCCAAAGGGGGCTTGGAGACCTGGTTGTTGCCCTTGCAATTGCCGGATCCTGAAGAAAATTGTGAGGACTTGATCAATTTGCATAGGGGAATGCTTAATGATTATTATATGGATGCAATTAAGTATTTTCAACTTGCTCTTTACTCAACACCGCCATTATTGGTGGCCTTACTTCCTTTGGTACAGGTATGTAAACATTTATTCCTATACATATATTTTTTGCAAGTAAATTTTTTAGCCTTATGAGATATCATAATTTTTTTTTGAAAAGTAATGAGATATCATACTTGAATTTAGTCTTAACATATATCAATAATGAAACTATTGCAGCTTAGGGAGCAATTAGGAATTCAGCACTATATTTGGGTTCTTAGAGAGATCACTTAAAGGGTTCTTGAATCTTGAATGAGTTAAGGGTTTAGGTAGGGTCAAGTAATAAAAAGATTGGATCTTGCTCAATTACATGAATTTATGCCAGAAATCCTTGGCTCAATTACAAGCTCTATGCCAGAAGACTTTATTTGGTTGGTCTAGGTGTTGGGGCTTCTTGGATTGTTCCACTATCTTGGAGTTTATTTCTTCTCTTAGTATTGCACTTAGAGTTTTTTCTTGTTGTTTGTTGCTGTTTGTTTGTTTGTTTGTTGCATTTCCTTGTGTTCACCATCATGAACACCTTGTATTTGCTTTCTTCTGTTTGTTTAAAAAAAAATGTTCTTAGTTCTTTTGTTCCATAATTTCAGTTGTTGCTGATTGGAGGTCAATTTGATGAGGCCCTAAAAGTTCTAGAGAAGCTCTGTTGTAAATCAAACACAGCACTTCCTATTAGGTACTGATTCCTTTGCTTGCTTTATTACTCTCACTGATTGGGAATAATTTTATTTTATTTATAAGTACTGATTGCTACTAAATGAAAGGAGTTTGAGAAGCTAAGAGTCTATGTGGGGAGAGAAACTTGAAATTCAATTGATTTGGAAAGAAGATTTAAGTTCATCTAATTGCTTGAGAAAACATTGGTTACAAAGCATATGGAGTAGTTGCTACCACAGGATCTGGAGTTGGTTTGTTGCTAACTTGCCATTGGTTGTGGTAGTGAAGGTGGTGTGCCAGCAGTACCATGGTGTAGTGCTGTGCATGGTTCAGTCAATTCAGATTTGAGGGAAGAAAGCCTCACCAGACTGAAGCAGTCAGGTTTTTATTTATTTATCATTATGATTAATATTTTTTTTAAAAAGAAAAAAAAAAATGGCACTGAACTGAGTCAGTACAACAACCAGCCAAAACCAAAGCATCTTGAGCACTTTTCAGTTGGTTGCACAGTGATGATCTCAGTGGATATATGCAATGTGGTGGCAGTGGTGATCATTGAAGAAGTGATCAAAAATCTCGTCCTTCCCGTGATTACTGGATGATCTTGACAAATATGATGATGGCAACACTGCAGAAGGTTGAAGCCACCTCTGTGGCAGAACAATAGAGGCAATTGGAGAGTTAGAATACAAGATGAGAGAAAAAGAAAAGTTGGCAGACAAAGGAGTTAAGGAGACTAGATGAAAGACAAAGAGGATTGGGGTCTGGCGGCAATGGGTGAGGTTGTAAGGCAGTGCTGATGAGAAGGGCTGAAGGAGGTGAGATGTACTGGAGGGCATCAATTATTGAATGGGGAATGGGGGTAAACTGATGAGGTTTTATTGGGTAGCTAACCATGTGTGTGCAGGTTCATGGTTACACGCCACTAAAACTTTGCCACATATTTATAACAGTTAAATGTATAACTTGGATTCAATCAAATTTTAGTTAAGCATGTTGGTTAGTTAGCTTCTGACTCAACTCCTTAGATTGTAAATATTTGGACTGACCTGACCTCTTTCCCTTAGAGAAACCAAAAAATGTGATCAAACTTCGAACCAGGCTGATTCTTAATGTTGGTGTACATCCCAACCCAGACTCTCAGTTCATGATGAAAGCTTGAATGATGTATTTGTGATTGTTATTTGGCCATGTTAGATTGCTTTTAGTACTATCTTCCAAGAAATTTCATTTTTCTTTGTTTTCCCTAAAGGATGATTCACATTTTGTTCATAGAAAACTGATGGTATTTCTGAAGATGTGTGTCTTGCCAGTTCCAGGGAACGGCTGGATGTTAACTAGGCAGCAATTGTCTACTTTCCAGACTAGGAGTATAACCAGCTGATTTGACCAAGTTCTATGCTGCTTGAGTCAAGTTCTATTCACCAAGTTTGAGCTTGGTTTAACATGGCTTGGCTTGGTTGATTTACCTGATCAGCCTTAGTCAAGCTTTAGCTAGAGAGCTCAATTTTTCCCACAAGCACTTTTTTTTTTTTTTTTGGGTCCTTTTTAGCTAGTACTGAAAAGGAAATAATTCCTACAGAATTATTTCTAATTGTATTTATATTAGTCAATTAATCTAATCCTGTGTGTATGCTAGACACTTGCCCTTCAAAAGTTATGTTTCTAATTTTTTTTTAGTATATAAAAGCTCATCAGCTCATGAGCCAAGCCCATGTAAGTTGACCTTGAGCTCACTTACTCTACGAACCCAGTAGCCCACTTTTGGGCTCAAAGTCAGCTTGTTTGCTATTCGAGCTTGTTAAATTATTGATTGTCTCCTTTTTTGACTTTATCTACTCTCAGGTTCCAACCGGTGTGGGGAGTGATAGATTATGTTAGTGCCTTAAGGGAAGTGTTATGTTAGACACTCGGTCTTTTCACCAAGAGATTCGGGGTGCTCCTAACCCCATATTTCCGTGGAAGGGTATTTTGAAAGTTATGGTTCCTAAAAGGGTTGCTCTCTTTTTGGCGACAGCGACTTTATGTTGGACTCCTACATTGGATAGCCTCACGAGAAGGGGTTTGCCTTTTGTGAATCGATGTATGTGCCACTGCACTGGGGAATCTATGGACCACGTCCTTCATTTTGATGTAGCACATGCTTTGTGGGTGAATATGTTTCAGATTTTTGGGGATCAATTGGTCTTGCTAGGCTCTGTTTCTAGTCTGCTTTTTTGTTGGAGATATTGGCTTGGGAAGTACAGATCAGATATTTGGAATTTGGTTCCAGGTTGTTTGATGTGGATTGTTTGGACGGAGTGGAATCGTTGCTTGTTTGAGGATACTGAAAATTCATTGGATTATTTAAAAAAGTTGTCAGCGAACTCTATTTGACTGGTCTTGGATGGGCCTCTCAGATTGTTCATCCAGTAGAGAGTTTCTTGTTTCTCTTAGAATAGCCTTTTGATTTTTTGTTTTTGTTTTTGTTTTTTTTTGTGTTCATCATCATGATCCGTTTGTTTTTTTTATTTTATCAATAACACTACTCTTATATATATATATATATATATATATTGATTCTCTCAGAAGTTTAAGCTAGTAAGAAATTGTAAATATAATCATTTAATTTGACACTCCCCCTTCACGTGGAAAGAGAGATGTCTTTATAAGACCATCTTGTCCTTCATGCGTGAAACCCTTATTAAGTGGGGCCCAACACATGAGAATTTAAAAAAAATGAGAGGTAAGGTGGAGATAGGTTTTAAACCCAAGACTTCTTGCTCTGATATCATGATAAATTATCGTCTTTTCTAAAAGGTTAAGCTGCTAATGATAAGTAAAGGTGACTTTAATCGTTTAATCTAACAGAGATGAATTAAGTGGATTAGCTCATTTGGAACCCTATTTGTGATTATTAGTGAGGTAGCAGTTTGTGACATAAATCACCATTCAGTTGGATTTTTGTCTAAGATTCTTTGATTAGACACCACAAAGTTGCTTTTTGCCTGAGATCTTTTCTGGTTCATCATAGGAAAATAATCTGTTTGGTATTCTTAATCTACATTTATCAATAATTCAAATTAATACATTAGTGAAATATCTCATAGTTCCAACTTAAGTTTCTGTTTTCTGTGGTTTTGTTTGTAATGATATATTTGTTCATTCATGTTAGTTGATGCCCTGATGTCTTGCCACCTTTAAAAATCACTAAATGTACGTGTCATTTACAGGTTGAGGACTAGTCTTTTGGAGCATTTTGATCGTACTAACTCTGTCTTGCTTTCAACCTGCTTTGAGGATATCCTAAAGAAGGATCCAACATGTTCCAATTCATTGGCAAAGCTTGTCAGGATGCATCAAAATGGTAACTTATCATTCTGAAGTCTTGATCTTGCATACGGTCTGGATGAAACATGGTTTTCTAGTTTAATTCCATTTTTTTTTCTAACAACCGGTTAGTCTACAAAGTAATTATTTAATTAATTAATAAATTTGACCAAAAGAGGGTGTATTCAACTGCATGGAAGGTATGCAAGATTCATGCTAAAAAACAAAACTTCGAAGAATTATGATCTTAAACTAAAAGGCTACAGAAATTCCAAAATCAAGAGTGATGGTAAGCTACTATTAGAGATTAGCCGCCCAAACACCTTGTAAACACCATCTTGTAATCACTGATAATTCAATGCTCTCAAATGTTCTTGCCTTGTGTTCTTAGCCAATACACCACATGAGGCGTTGGGGAAGCTCTATTTCAGTGACTCGTAAATAGCCTTTCGAACTCACCAACAACTCCACAATTGTCTTTAGTTATCGACCTCGCCCATGAAATCTGGAATAAGATAAGAAGTGGCCCTATTCCCCTGCCTCTGCACAATGAAGCAAAAGGTGTCAACCAATACCCCACTTTTTGCTTACGCATACAATGCCAATCCACCACCATATTTCCACTTAATTTGTAATAGGAGTAAGATTACAATAATACAGCGTAGTACTAACTAGTACACATATCCCAGTAGTGATGATTTATTATACAAACATTTACAATTGCTTTCTCCTGATATTTTGTAGGGGATTATTGTCTCGAATCCCTATTGGAAATGATAGGATTGCATTTAGATTCTACCTATACAGAATACAATACCTGGAAAGAATTTGCATTATGTTTCCTTAAGCTTTCTCAATATGAAGAGGATCAAATGTCTGTGTGTACAAATAAAAATGAAGATGGGCAGGAGCAAACAGAGACTATTTATTTTAGTAAGACCCCCAGAATATTTACAAAGGGAAAATCAGGAAAAAGTTGGAGGCTTCGCTGCAGATGGTGGTTGACACGTCACTTCAGCAATAATATGCTTGTATCCGAGATTGCTGCAGGTACCTTCCACCTTTCAGTTTCATATCAAGAAAAGCATGTTACTTTGTGCTATTTGTATTGCAGTTGCTTCTGATCTCCGTCTGGATGATAAAGTTATTGAACCATGCTGAAATATGATTTTATTGTTGAGGATTTGGTCTTCAATTAGAGAATAGAACTAGCAAGATCTGAGATGGATCCAAAAACTTTTTGGGTTTAGTCAGATTCGTAATGACCAATTTAATAACTTGATTTGATTCAGTTTGCTTGATTAGTTGTGATTTATTGAAGCTCCTCCCCTTAGTGTATGTTGTGAGAAACATGAGGTCTGCAGATGGCATGTCTAATTTTAGCCGTACAAACTGATTTTTATTTATTTATTTATTTAAATTTTTGGCTGCTGCAGGTGATCTGCAGCTATTAGCTTATAAAGCAGCATGCGCGTCGCATATGTATGGAGAAGAGTTCAATTATGTTGTGGAGGCTCATAATTGCTTAGGAAAGGAAAATGATAGGGATTTGTTATTGTTCCTGCAAACGCATATGGAGAACTCAATTGGAATTTATACAAACTTTCTAAATTAAAAAAAAAAAAAATGAGATCACCTTCTTTTCTGCAGGCAAAGTTTTATTTACTTATGGAATGGTTGGTGAATGATCCATCAGCATTACTCATTCGTTGTCCTTTTCCTGGCCTTTATTACCCTCCCAATATTTTATTTTATGATGCTATTAAGGTTTTGTGTTTTATATGTTTGAAAATATTTTCTTGCATTATTATGTCATTATTCTTGCAACAAATTTGCCCCCAAGGGTCGATGTTTCAGCACAAAAGATGTGGGTCAATGAATGTACATGAGTCTTAGTTAACCCGCAATGCATGTTTAAATTTTAAAATAGAATCATGATGATGGCAATTTCATTCTGTAAAGTATAATTATCTCCCTTTTCTCATTATTAAAAGGGTGTAAGTGTCCCTATCAAAAAAAGGGTGCAAGTGTAACATCCCTGTAGTGACCTTAAAATTAGACCAACGGATGAGAGAGGTTTGCTGTATACCCTCAACTCCTCCACAGCTTGTAGTTGTGGGTCAATTATGTATCCACATTCCATAAGGAAATATTAAATGATGATTGTGAACTTGTATTACTATTTATTTATTTTTAATGTCGTCAAAGTAATTCGTAATATAAAAGGTAATTTGTTATGTTTACATATAGATCCTTATGTCGATACATTCCATTTAGGATTAGTAAAGGCCCAAAGCCATTCTTAGGGAATAGTGAAGCTTCATAGGGTCTTGCATTTAGACAAAGAACTTCGTAATATAACAGGTAAACTGCATTTTAAACACCATTCTCAAGGATGATTTTAAATTAGACTGTCTGTTTGACAAAAGCTAAATAGCCTTTTACATTTTTTTTTAGTATCACTTTAATTTTCTATTTTTGTTAAATTTAACAAAAATAGTTTTTTTCTTTTTTAATTTTAATCTGGCTAGCTTTTAGTCATACATTTATTTATTTGATAAGTTTTTCCATACATTTATGATTTAACATAAAAACTATCAAAAATTATATTTTGTAATAAATAGGGTAAATTACAAAGTTGGTACCTATCTTTTATACTATATGTCAATTTGATCCTTGATCTTTCAATTGTGTTAATTTAATCCTTAACATTTTTTGTGTTGCATCAATTTAGTCTCTACATATGTTTCTTGTATGAAAAAAGTTGATGTGTTAAATGAAATAATAAAAAATTATTTTTCATGTCATGTCAACTTCCAATTGTACCACTATGTTGGATTAAAAAAAAAAATTTTTTTTTTTTGTCCGGTGTTCACATTAGGGACTCAGAAGGAGGATTCCAAAATCAGAATCCTAACTCTAATAAGAACAATAACAAAGAATCCAAAGGAAAGTCATGCAAGGGATGTCTCTACTAATCGTCTCTGCAGAGATCCAAATCCAAAAACCTCACTTGCGTTGGCCTCCCCAGAACCCATCTCTCTATAATCCTTTTTTTTTTTTTTCCATTGACCGAGAAAATCTGGGAAAAGGAAAGATAATTTAAGGGTTTTCTGTTTTGTGCTGTGTTTGTTCACTCAGTATGATTTCTTATGGGTTTTTGCATTTGGATTAGAAGAGTGGATGTTATTATTTTGATTTGATTGTTGTTGTTGTTTGGGTATTTTACTGAAAACTAAAGAGTGAAATAGGGACTGGTTGTGATGATTTTGATATCCTTAGCATAAGACGATTTCAAGTGGGGGCTGATGTAATTTTTTTTTTTTAATAATGTAATACATACTGATACTTGAACGTTAATTCACCATTAGTTTGGATCCAATGTTGTATTTTATGTAGAATGGCTGGAAATGTTCAGGGAGTTTAGGGATTTTAGACTCACATGTCAACATTTTAATTTGGATTAAAAAAAAAAAATCTGATGTGGTGGTACAATTGGTAATTGATGTGGATTATTATTATTATTATTATTATTATTATGTTTGACACAACAATTCTTTCCCTCCAAGGGATAATAAGGGATAATGGCAATAACTAAATTGACACACACACTACTCTTAGTGGTACACACACTACTATTTAAGGGGCTTCCCCTATTTAGACTTGACATTTTTTGGTTTCAAAATACCTCTATAGCCTACGTCTAAGTATGGGCAAAACTTGAAAATTACATTGTAAAAATATATCTCTAATTCTCACATAAAACATTTCTTATAAAATAAGATCACTTTTCTACTAACCCACTTTTGCAGAGCAACTATACGTTTACTGTGTTTTTTAAAAAAAGAAAAAAGAAAAACAAGTTAAAAAAAAAAAAGTTAAACAATCCCACGTTGCTGTTTTTTTTTTTTTTTTTTTTTTTTCATTTTTTTTCTTTAAAAAAAATCATCCTAACCTTTACCAAAAAAATAGAAGATTCTCTTAGCACGTGCGTAAGTGCGTGCTTATAGGCTAATATATATATATATATATATATATATGGAACCTTTAAAAATGAAAATTCTTAAGTTGTGAGGTTTAATTTGAATAAAGTTCCTTCTCAAAAAAAAGAAAAGAAAAAAAGAGAGGTTAAATTGCAAACTACACCCTTAGAATTTGGGGGTGTTTGGATTTTACACCCTGAAACTTTCAAAATTTAGATTTTACTCTTTGAATTTTGGGGGTGTTTGGATTTTATACCCTGAAATTTCAAAATTTGAATTTTACCCCCTACAATTTAGGGCTATTTGGATTTTACATTCCCAAATTTTGAAACTTCAAAGTATAAAATCCAAATACCCTAAACTTTAAGCAGTAAAATCTAAACATTTTTAAACTTTAGGGGGTAAAATTTGATGTGGTCAAGTGTGGCTCGTCAAAGTCCAACCGTCCATAGATTTCAAGCTCGTCCTTGGACGTTCCTCCTTCAGCCATCCATAGAGTCCAAGCTCATCCTTGGACGTTCCACCTCCAAACGAAAACGTGGCTGAACCCCAAATTCACTATCCTTCTCACACTCAAGAAATCCTCGACCCAAGAGAGAGTCGTCCATGTATGGACGACTCTCAACATGAGTCTCGTCCAAGAAAGCATAGGATTTGACGCGCATGGAAAAAAGTCTTGTGCATTGTCATAGCCCCCCACAATAGCAGTAATGGAAAATATCATAACTGCTTCAACGGTTACAAGAATCAAGTGTAAAAACTTCTGATCTCCACAAACTTAGGGGAAGTTACAAGACAAATAACTGCCTCCGGGACACTATATAAACACTCATTTCTGACAAGAAAAGGTAAGTGTGTTTTTTATGTACAATTTGAGAAAGATTAAGCTTTAAGGAGAGAAACTAACTTTATCATCGGAGGATTATTGGCCGGCTACACCGTTCGCCTCTGATCCTGTGTTTTGGTCTCAGGCCCCCAAGATCGTCAAAACTCGAAGCATTCAGTCCACTGATTTTCAGTCCATCATCAAAATCTAAATTCTAAAACTTCAGAATGTAAAACCTAAATACTCCTAAATTTCAGGAGGTAAAATCTAAATTCTGAAACTTCAGGAGGTAAAATCCAAAACTTCAAATTATGAATTTTAAAATGTAATTTGACCAAAAAAAAAAAAAAAAAACACGCACAATCTGAAGCTTGAACCTATAGCAATTGCACTAGTCCAGAAGAAGACCCACAAGTCCAAGCCCAAGCCCAAGCCCAAGCCCAAGCCCAAAGAAAGTTACATACAAAAAAAATGAGGTGACATGGGTACATGTGTTGCTAAAGCGAAACGTAATGTTGGTCTCTGTGATTTTTTTTTTTTTTTTGAAAATAACACTGAAAGCCAAATTATTTTGTTAGTTAGCACACTTTTGAAACAATTTGGGTATCTAACAACTCGAGTCCAAAGGACTCGATTTTGGGGTTATAAATCGAGTACTCGATTTTCCCATCGCGGCAGCTGCTGAGGTGGACATCTGGTCCACGTATGCACAAAACTCGAGTTCTTTGGACTCGGTTTGATTCAAAGGAAGTCGAGTCGTAGGACTCGATTTAGTTTTGCTTCAAGAACTGATCGGCTTTCTTCTTCTTCCTTTCCTTTTTTTACTTTCTCCAGATGTCGTCCCAATCTCCACTTCCAAGCCCCAAAAACCCATGAACAAAACCAAATGCAAAACCCAAAACAAATCAAACCCACTCTCCTTTCTCCACTCCAACATGTTCTTCTCCTCCATTGGAGCGGCAGCGAGAAACCACACCCACATTAAGTCCGATCCGATTTCCGTCGCCTGAAGCTTTCGCTGCCTTGGTTTGGCCAGAATCGGTGCTTGGGTTGCTTCGTTATTGCTTTTCTGGTTTGCTGGGTTTTGCATCGTTGCTTCTTTCTTCTTCGTTGTTGATCTTTGTGTTTTGATCTTTGGGTTTTGTCGGTATGCTTTGCCGTTGTTAGTAGGTGGTATTTCAGAATTGCTGGGTACCGAAATTAAAATACCGATATATGTTAATGGAGTGGAGAGTGGAGAGTGGAGAGTGGGTTTGATTTGTTTTGGGTTTTGTATTTGGTTTTGCTCATGGGGTTTTGGGGCTTGAAAGAACAAGAAAGTTCGTTTGATTCTTGAAGCAAAATGAAGCAAAACTAAATCAAGTCCATAGATTTCTATATGACAGAACTCGAGTCCGTTTGACTCGAGTTCGGTGCCTACGTGGACCAAGTGTCCACCTCAGCTGAAAATCGAGTAAGTTATACTCGATTTATAACTCCAAAATCGAGTCTTTTGGTCTCGAGTTGTTAGATACTCAAATAGTTTCAAAATTGTGCTAACTAAAAAAATATTTCGGCTTTTAGTGTTATTTTCAAAAAATCTCTAAAATCGTTTCCAATTCCCAAATTCATTTGAACTCTCTCTCTCTCTCTCTCTCTCTCAAGATCAAACATAACATAGAGCATAATAGTAGTGGAGTAATATTGATCCGATCCGATCCGAGTTTGTTGGAGAATATTCAAACAGACAGAGTGTGTGAAATAGACATAGATAAAGATGGCAGCTTACAGTCACAGAGCAGAAGATGACTACGACTACGACTACCTGTTTAAGGTGGTACTAAATATATAGGAGACTCAGGTGTAGGCAAATCGAACCTGTTGTCTATCTCGCTTCATAAAGAACGAGTTCAGCCTTGAGTCCAAGTCCACCATCGCAGCATCCGTGTCGATGACAATATTGTCATTGTCAAAGCCCAGATTTGGGACACCGCTGGGGCTGGCCAAGAAAGGTTTTCCCATCTTTTTCTTTATTCATTCTCTCTATTTATTCATTATATATTATTTTTCTTCTCATTTAATCTTTTCCTTTTTTTTTTTGGGTATATAATATAATAAGAGTCTTTATTTATTTATTTAGAAAGAAGAGTTCTTCTCTAAAAAAAAGAAAAAGAAAAAGAAAAGTAGAGTTCTGGGATAGCAATGTGTCCCAATTGCTAGGCCTAGGAGGACTATTAATTGGATTTGGTAGCTTTCATGGAGCTATTAGGTACAAATGCAAGAGGCTCCACTTATCTTTCTGGTGGTTAGACAGACTTGTTAGATAGAGATATTGAAGGATCGAGTAAATGAAATTGAAAGGTAACAACAAAAGCAGGAATGGAGGTATTATTAACAGCTGGATAGAGGGAGAAGAAAGTGAATTTCAATTTCTTCCTGATTTTTAAGAGGGACTGAAGTTTTTAAGTATCATATCACTACCAGTGAGTCATGGGATTCTCCACTAGGAGTTTTCCTATTATATAGTTCTGGTGGAAGAGGCCGAGTATTTGTGGTTTACTCCTCAGGGGTGGGTCCAAAAAAGGTTACATGTCCAAAAAAATAAGCCATGGGAAGGAGAAAAGTGTTCTTTTTTGATAATTCGATAATTGGGGAGAGGAGATTCAAACCTAGTTCTCCTACTAAAGGATAGCACACTATGCCACTGAGCTACAAAGCTCTTGGCAAAGTGCTCTTATAATTCACCAAATAAATCTTATGGATAGGACATCTAAATTAAAGATCAAGATTTAAATTAGGTTGATTTATCTTCTTGGTTGCAAAGAAAATGCAGTCAAACAAAATAAATATGGAATTGGGATCCTAGTCCATCTATCTAAATTAGGGGTGTCAAATGAGTGGGTTTGGGGTGGGTATAATTGGTTTGGGTATATAAAACCCATTAACCCATTAAAACCCATTTAATTAATTTTTTCTAACCAAAATCCAACCCAATTATTATGGGTAAACCCCAACTTACCCAATTACCCAATTATCAAAATTACCAAAATGCCATTAAAGTGAAAACCCTAACACTTTCTTGGATTCCTTTTTCCACTCTCTCTAGTCTCTACTCTACTCTCCCAGGAAAAAGAAAAAACAAAGAAAAAACTTTTCTTGGATCTAAAATTTCTTTTTCTTTCTCCTCTATTGCCTCCCCACTTCAATTCTGACAAAAAAAGTCTCACTTCTGCTCTTTCTTTCTCTCTCTGTTTGATTTCTAAGAAACTTTCATTTCATTCATTTTCCCTCTCTAACTTTCCCGAAAAAATTCCTTTCTGGTGCCAGAAATTAAAAAAAAAAATGGCCTCGCTAGCATCACCACTCCAGAGATCTAACCCTTCTCCTCTCCAATGCCTCTCCACCTTCAATGTCGCCACCACCACGTCAGCACTCGACTTCATAGCCTCTGACCCCATTCTCTCTGGCTTCCTCTCCCCATCCTTCTCCACCACTTCGTTCTCCTCTGCCGCCCTCACTGACCCACAATCTACCATCACTGACCTACAAACCACCATCACTGGCCACAAACCACCATCAATGACCCCCGAGCCCCACGCACCCACGATCTACAACAACCACAAAAAAAAAACCAAACAATCCACCAAGAAATCCCTGTTACAATCATTGCCAATTTTTGTGCTCGAGACCCACCAAAAAAAACCCAAACCTCCGAGACAAAACCAGCACAAGGGAGAGGGTGCTAGGCGGAGAGAGAACTAGGTGAAGGGGAGTGTAAAGAAAGAGGATTCTAGAAATTGGAAGAGAGAGCTTTTGGGAGAAAAGAAAATTCTCATACATCAATTTCAGAAAAGGTACAAAGTAAGTAATTAGATAAGCCCCTATTTCGATATATACAATAACAGAGGAGTTAAGACTAAAATAGAAAATTAACTAACTTCCTAATCTAACGGGAATACAACTCCACCATTAGATGCGTGCCAAGTGGGCTTCCTATACAACTAATTGGGACTTAAGTTACTCACACACTATGCACGTGATATCATTAATCCACACTCTGCCTCTGCCGTTTTGTTCTTTAGCTTGTTCTATTCTTTTAATCTCACGTGTGTAGTTTTGCCTTGCACTTGAACATTGGTTTTGCCGTTTTCATTTAATTTAGTTCCAGCTTTAACACTCTCCTTCAAGTCCTGAACTTTAAGTTCTGAGACTTGACCTTCTTGATCTGAAACTTAATCTGTGATTTGTACCTTTACATCCTTGGGAACAAAAATGTCCTTCAAACCCAATTTTCCAGAAAGCCTTGTAAAAGTTGAGAAACCTAATGTTTTGGTGAAAATATCTGCCACTTGTGAGTTACTAGCAATATGGAATGTTTTAATCATACCTTCCATGATCTTATCCCTTATCAAATGACAATCTATCTCGATATGCTTTGTCCTCTCGTGAAAAACTGGATTTGCAGCTATATGCAAGGCTGCTTGATTATCACAGAACAACATAGTTGACCTTGCATGATTCACCTTTAAATCCTTAAGTATTTGCAGCACCCAAGTGATCTCACACGCCACACTAGCCATAGCTCTATACTCAGCCTCAGCTGAGGACCTTGAAACAACACCTTGCTTCTTAGACCTCCAAGAAATTAATGATTTCCCCAAGAAAACAGCATAACCAGTTAAGGACCTCCTAGTGTCAGGGCATCCATCCTAATCTGCATCGCAAAAGGACTTAATGTGCAGATTAAATTGGCTGGGAAAGAAAATGCCTCTTCCTGGTGAGCCTTTTATATATTGAAGTACTCTGTTGGCAGCTAGTAAATGGGGCTCTCTTGGCTGTGATACAAACTGGCTCAGCCTGTGCACAGCATATGTGATGTCTGGCCTTGTTAGAGTGAGGTACAAGAGTCTCCCAATAAGCCTTCTAAACTAAGCAGGATCTGTCAATGGCTTTCCCTCATATTTGAACAGCTTTAAGTTCTGCTCCATGGGGAACTTGACTGGTTTGGATCCTAGAAAACCTGTATCCTCCAAAATTTCCAAGGCATACTTCTGTTGGTTCAAGCTAATACTTGCATTAGTTCTACCCACTTCAAGCCCTAAGAAATACCTTAAAGACCCCAGGTCCTTTAAACCAAATCTGTCATCAAGAACCTTCTTCAAATGTTGGACACAAGTTGGATTATTACTAGTCAACAATATGTCATCTACATAAACCAAAAGCACCGTGAATGAAGATCCTTGTGTGTGTGTAAACAAAGAATAATCAGATTTTGATTGAATGAAGCCCATTTGCAGAATGGTGGATGAAAACTTCTCAAACCATTTTCTAGAAGCTTGTTTCAGTCCATAAAGGCTCTTATTCAATTTACATACCAAATGCAGCTCCCCCTTGCTGTGAAAACCAGGTGGTAAACACATGTAAACATCCTCAACCAACTCACCATGGAGAAAAGCATTACTGACATCCATTTGGTGAAGAAACCACCATTCACAGCAGCCAAAGACAAGACAATCCTGACTGAAACTGACTTAGCAACAGGACTAAAAGTTTCTAAATAATCCAAACCAAGCTTTTGGGTAAAACCCTTGGCAACCAAACGAGCTTTGTACCTTTCTATAGAACCATCTGAGTGATACTTAACCCTATACACCCATTTACAACCAATGGGAGACTTACTTGCAGGTAAAGGGTTAGTGTCCAAGTATTATTGAACTCCAAAGCTTCAATTTTCTTGTCCATGGTAGCTCTCCACTCAGGAAACTTAACTGCTTGAGAAAATGAAATTGGTTTTGATGGGACAGAACTAACAGCCATGACAAAGGATGCAAGCTGAGGTCCAAGATGTGAGTAACTAATAACCTTTGAAATGTCATAAGGCAAGCTAAAAGCGGGCTTGGTACTAACTGCTTTACAAGAATAATCAGAGAGGTAAGTAGGTGGGTGATGAGGCCTGGTTGATCTCCTTAAGGCAGGTAAAGAAGATGAGGTAATAGGTAAAGAGTGATCGATGGAAGGTGGTGAGGTGGGAATAACAGAATCCAAAACTGAAGGTAAAGGCACATCAGGTTGGGAATCACATTGGGAAGAATTAGAATCAGATGGAGTAGGAGCAATAGTTGAATCAGGTTGGAAAGTGGCCAAGCTTGAGTCAACCAAATGAGGGTTAGGAGGATCAGAAACATGAGGTGCATCAGAAACATGAGATGCATCAGAAACACAATGTGGGAACACAAATGAATCAAGATAAGAGGTGGAAGGGTGGTCAGATTTGATAAAAGGAAATATATGTTCATAGAAGATGATATCCCATGAAATATGAATAGAATTGGATTCAAGGTCAAGAACATTATAACCTTTAATGCCATGAGGATAGCCTAAGAAAACACATTTTTCTGGCCCTAGGTGCAAATTTGTGCCTATTATGTGATAAAGTGGATATGAAACACAAACAACCAAAACACTTTAAATGATTATAAGGTGGAGAAGACTTAAAAAGCAATTCATAGGGACTTTTGTTGTGTAGAGATTTGGAAGGCAGTCTATTAATAAGATAGACAGCAGTAAAAATGCAATCACCCCATAAACACAAAGGCAAATTGGATTGAAATTTTAGTGCTCTTGCAACATTGAGAATGTGCTGATGCTTCCTCTCAACAATGGCATTTTGTTAAGGAGTATCAACACATGAAAATTGATGCAAGATGCCTTTGGAATGAAAGAATTTCCTTAAGAAAAATTCTGTACCATTGTCACTCCTAATGGTCTTAACAGAAGCATGAAATTGAGTATGAACCATGTTAACAAAATTAGGAATAAAAAACTGAGTATCAGATTTATTCTTAAGAAGATAAACCCAAGTACAATGAGAGAAGTCATCAACAATTGTTAAAAAGTACCTAAAACCTTCAACTATACAAGCAGAAAAAGGACTCCACAAGTCACAATGAACAAGTTCAAAAGGTTGAACAGATACATGACTGCTAGAAGGAAAAGGTAACCTTTTTTGCTTAGAAAAATGACAAACCTCACAACAATTTGACTTATTGAAAGCTTCAGAACTTAAAAGTTTATTCAACAAAGAAAGCTTTGAAAAGGAAGGATGTCCCAATCTGCTGTGCCATAAAGTGGAAGAAGAATGGCCAACAGAAGCAACCAAGGCAGTAGGAGCAATCTGAGAAGCAGGAGCTTGCAGCAAATATAGCCCTTGACATTCTTTACCCACCAATCATGCTCCATTGAGCAAGATCCTGGATAAAACACCAATGTCTAAGAAAAATAAGGCAACAAGAAGATTGTTGTGTAAGTTTGCTTATGGAAATGAGGTTAAAACTAAAAGTAGGAACACATAAAATATTGGTAAGTGTTAAAGTGGGTGAAATTTGCACAATGCCTATATGTGTTACTAAAGCCTGATCCCCATTTGGCAAGAAAACATAAGAATGGACAGTAGAAGTGATGGCAGTAAGTTGTGACACTTAGTGGACCATATGGTTAGTAGCACTAGTGTCCAAAATCCAATCATTAGACTTAAAAACAGGTTTATCAACAATATGGGCAGAAAAAACATAATGTGTGAAATTTGGGGGAATCCAAAATGGATTACTTGAAAAATTTGAAGCATCAGTAGTAGAAGAGGAAGCTGAGTTAAGTGTTAAGGCAGGTTGAATAATAGGAGTAGATGTCATGACAGTGGCAACTTGATGAGCAGTAGAAGTACCAATGGTTGAACCAGAAGCTGTGACTGCTTTCAAATAGTTAAGAAGCTGCTCACATTGAACCTGAGAGATGGGACACTGAGGTTGAGAACCTTGTACAGAAGTCTGTGGAGAAGCAAATGTAGCACCACAAGAAGGCTGTGGAGGAAGACTAGCTTTAGAGTGAAAGCTGTGATTACAGAAGCCAGCATTATTTTGGATCAAATTTGGATTGGCCAAGGCAAAACCATCCAAATTGCCAAAATTTCCAGAAGGCAAAAATGCTGAAACTTGATTAGCCATAGGTTGATTGCTTCCCTTGTGCTTGTAGCCTGGAGGATACCTATGTAACTTATAACACTTGTCTGCAATATGACCACTAAGGCCATAGTAAGTACAAATGGGTTTATTCTTCTTAAAATGACCTTTATTACCACGATTGCCTTGGTTCTGTCCTTGATTGCCATTAAAACCCTTAGCAAGAGTAGCAAACATAGCAGTAGCCTCAGTAGGATAGACTACATTAACTCCATGTCCAAAACTCCTTCTCTTTTCCTCTTGCAAGATCAAAGAACAGACCTTGCTAATAGATGGGAAAGGCTCAAGCAACAAGATTTGGCCTATAATGTTCCCATAACTATCATTTAATCCCATCAAGAAACAAAAAACATGCTCCTTATGCTGTGCTTCCAATTGAGAAACCTTGAAACCACATGTGCAAGCACAATTGCATACAGTGAAAGGTTGAAAATTGATAAACTCTTCCCACAGTGTCTTAAACCTAGTGAAGTATGAACTTATTGTGAGTGTACCTTGAGAAAGACGAGCAATTTCCTTTTGTAGCTCAAATTGCCTTGGAGTATTGCCTTGTGAAAGTCTGTCTCTGAGATCAATCCATAAATCCCTTGCGGTGTTGATATACATCACACTTGCCTTGAGATCCATGTTGAGAGAGTTGGTTAGCCATGAGAGCACAGTGGTATTACACATACTCCAAGAATTGTACAATGGAGAGGTAAGATCTGGTTGTGGAATCGAACCATTCATAAAACCAAATTTGTTTCGTGAACTTAGGGCCAAGAACACTGATCTTGCCCAACTCAAATAGTTTTCTGGACCAGTTAAAGTCTGCGAAGTAAGAACTATTCCTGGACTCTTAGTGGCTAGAAGAAAATAAGGATTGTTAGCAAATTCATTTGCCATTGTTGTGCTTGTCGAAGGTACAGATTGGGTGGAAGACTGTGCTTGATTGGTTGTTGAATCAGAAGCCATGAAAGACTAGAACTTCAAGCAAAACAAAAAGAAAAGAAAGAAATTTCGAAGACTAAAATCTATTTGGCAACAACGAAAAGGAAAGAAAATCAAAGAAAAACTTGCCGACTAGAACTTCAAGCAAAACAAGAAGAAAAGAAAGAAATTTCAAAGACTAAAATTTGTTTGGCAACAACCAAAAAGAAAGAAAATCAAAGAAAATCTTGCTCTGATACCGTGTAAAGAAAGAGGTTTCTAGAAATTGGAAGAGAGAGCTTTTGGGAGAAAAGAAAATTCTCATGCATCAATTTCAGAAAAGGTACAAAGTAAGTAATTAGATAAGCCCCTGTTTCTATATATACAATAACAGAGGAGTTAAGGCTAAAATAGACAATTAACTAACTTCCTAATCTAACGGGAATACAACTCCACCATTAGATGCGTGTCCAGTGGACTTCCTATACAACTAATTGGGACTTAAGTTACCCACACACTATGCACGTGATTTCATTATTCCACACTCTGCCGTTTTGTTCTTCAGCTTGTTCTGTTCTTTTAATCTCACGCGTGTCGTTTTGCCTTGCACTTGAACATTGGTTTTGTCATTTTCATTTAATTTAGTTCCAGCTTCAACAGGGAGAGAGGGTTGGGTTGGGGTAGAGGGAAGGTTGGCCAAAGTGAATCCTAGGTAGAGAGAGTGCTCTATGGAGAAAGGCAGAGCTGTGAGCTTGAGTTTGTCTACGTCTATGTGAGAGAGAGAGAGAGAGAGAGAGAGAGAGAGAGAGAGAAGTGTTTGGAGGCCGAGAAAATGAAGGAAAATGAAAACCTTGAAACACTGAAACGTCTGAGGGCTGTTTGTTTGTTTGTTTTTTTTTTTTTTTAAATTTTATGGGAATGGTTGGGTTGAATTTGGGTATATTGTTTTTGGGTTAAATGGGCCTCAATGAGTTTTTAGTTAAAACCCAATAATCATTGGGTCTAATTGGGTTGATGCCCATTTAACCCAACTAATAATTGGGTAGGTTTGGGTTCAATTAGAGTGGGTAGGTTTGGGTGGGCAAATGGGTTTGGGCTTGCTTTGTCACCCCTAATCTAAATGTGGATTATGGGCCATACTTGTTTAAAAACACAGAAGAAGATAGCAAGTGTGTGTGTTGTACGTTTCTCTCTTACTGCAGTATCAATAATGTTAGGGGTTTCCACATGTCTCCTGCATTTGTGTACATAACCAGCCAGAGTCTTTAATACTTTTTGTTTTATTACGTTTAGCAATTTGTTTTTCCACACAATTCAACCATTTCAATGGTTTATTAATGAAGATATGAACAAAGATACAAGGGAGACTTGTAACTCTCTGGTGGATGATTGTCAACCTTAATTACTTAAATGGTGCATAGTCATACACTCACAAGATTTAGCAGTTTATTTGCAACCCTGTTTAGTTTTGAAGTAAGCCTAAATTAACCTATTTTTAGAAATTCAACAAGTTAGCAGTAAACAAGATTAACTAAATATGAAACTTAATTTATATCTGTTGCAGACCACCTTAGATAGGGAAATCTCTTATATCGTTACTCATCAGGCTTAACCTAAGTAATATTGACCTTATTATATTCTGCTCTGAAATTTTGGACGAGCTTTAGTTATATTTGATCCATGGCATATTTTGATGGTTGCCAGTGTGAGTTTTATGACGAATTCTCATTTCTTATTCGTGTAGCTAGGCTTGCTTTATTGACTAGTGCATGGCTTAGGGTCAAAAGGAATGAAATATCTAGAGTGCAAATTGTTCCAAGAATGGTTGCCATTTTCTTCACTCTTTATTGATAATTAAATAAATTTTTAATAAAAAAGTGCAATCCCATACGGCCATACACAATCTGTGTACAGAAGAAAGCACAAAATGATACAAAAGAAAAGGAAAGGACAGAAAAAAAAAAAAAAAAAACAACAATTTACAACTAATTAATGTACAAAGAATCCATCAAATCTAATAATCCCTCAACTGAAAAAGATACACGCTGCAAAGTCCACTCATATAAAGTCTTCAGAAATAAATACTTCAACTTCACAACACTAAGTTCTTGGTTCTCAAAGCAGTAGGCGTTATGTGCTCTCCAAATACACACAAAGGAGCCACTTGCCATACCTTCCCAATACCTCTCTTGCCAAACAGCCCCTTCCAACACTCCAACAACATCTCCAGCACCTAAAGTTGCATCATCCAAGAAATTCCCAACAAATGAAATACCATAGACCACAAATCCCTAGCCACATCACAATGAAGAAATAGATGGTTTACATCCTCCCCATTACATCACACATGAAGTACCACTTGGTAACAAAGAGACCCCTACTTATGCAATCAAGATCCTCCCCAACTCCGCACACCAAGAAAAGAAAGCAACCCTCAAAGGGATACAAGTTTTCCAAATGCTCTTCCAAAGAAAGTCTGCACCACCCCTTTGCAAAGTGTTGTAGTAGCTCTTCACTTGAAAACCTTGTTGAGGTGAAGGGGTCCACACCAATGTATCATCCTTCACATGTTGAATATTTGTGTTGTTTACCTATCAAAAAAAAAAAAATGTCCAATATTTGTGTTGTAGAGTTCCTCCAACAACTGAGGCACATTGTCTACTTCCCAATCCTGCACTGCACGAAGAAAGAAAAGAATCCAATGCACCTAACTATGCCCACGCTCAATATAATAAGCCACTGTGGCATCATTACTTCGCTCAATAAGGAACAACGTAGGATACCTCTCCTTGAGGGGGATCTCACCTTGCCACCAATCATGCCAAAATCTAACGGCAGATCCATTACCAATATCAAAACTAATTAAGCATTTGAATCTAAATCCCATCCACTTCTAATATACTTCCACAAACCCACCCCATACACTCCCCTAGACACCCAAACACCAAAACGCTCCATCTATCTCCAAAATGCCATTTCTTCACACCCATAACACTAGAACCACTTATCCAACAAAATTTGATTAAAGGTCAACAATTTATTAATTCCCAAGCCCCCACTGCAAACAGGAATGCAACAAATATTCCAATTGACTAGATGAAACTTAAATTCATCACCCATACCACCTTGAAGAAAATCCCTCTGAATTTTCTCCAATCTATTTGATACGCCCATAGGTGATAGAAAAAAAAGAAAAAGAAATAAATGGAGAGACCAGATAACGAACTCTTAACTAGTGTGAGGCAAATGCTCACTTGAAAGAGGGAGATTCTAATACAAGATTTTTTCACAGGATGACCAATTCTAATAGAAGAAATAATGGTATTGAGAATTTTATGGTTAATGGGAATTTGTCTTCCAATCAGGATATGATTGCGGATTGTTTTACATAGTTTTTTATGGATTTATATTCTGAGCAACAAGTTGTTAGACATTTTCTAGATGTGTTGGACTTTCCAATGATATCCGGAGATAAAGCGGACTGGTTTGAGAGACCGTGCGAGGAGACAAATTTTTTTGAAGTCATTAAGGATTTCAATGGTGACAAATCGCTTGGGCTAGATGGTTTTCCCATGTCATTTTTCCAATCTTGCTGGGAGATTCTCAAACCAGATCTTATGGCTATGTTTCACCATTTTTTTTTTTTTTTTGTTAAAGGTTAATTTGAAAAAAGTTTGAATGCAACATTCATTACTCTCATTCCAAAAAATCTGCTATATTAGAAGTCAGGGACTTTCGCCCTATTAGTATTGTTGGGGGATTTATAAAATTATTGCTAAAGCTTTAGCTACTCGACTACGCGTGGTCATGGGAGATATAATTTTAGCTTCATAGAATGCTTTTGTTATGAATAGGCAGATTCTTGACCTAGTTCTTATTGACAGTAGATTGAAGTCTGGTCTGCTAAAATTACTTTGTAAACTAGATGTCGAGAAGGATTTTGATCGTGTGAATTAGGGCTTTCTTATAAATTTGCTAGAGCGTAGTGCTTTTCCTGATAAGTGTAGCACGTGAGCCTCTATATCCAGATGATGTTCTTGTATTCCCGGAATGACAGTTTAAATGTGAAAAGTATTCTTGTTCAGCCTTGGGCCCACAGCGATGAGGTGGTTCAATACTTCAACGGCTTAAGGAAAGGGTCCATACACAACTTTGAAGAACTAATTCAGGCGTTCAGGGCCCGATTATCACTTGTAATCAGGTCCCTCAACCCATTGATGCATTGCTATCTATGAAGATGGGCAGCGGGGAGACTTTCAGATCTTATGCCAATCGATATTGGGAGTTATACAATGAGATAGGTTGGGGGAATGAGCAGGTCACAACAAGTACATTCAGATTGGGGCTCCCTTAGGAGTCGGAATTAAGGGAGTCCTTGACTATGCGACCCTCCGAGAATATGCATAAACTCATGAGGAGGATCGAAGAACATAAAAGGCTGGAGAATGACCGGCAACAGAGTAAGGGAAAGACACCAACATCCTCTCAGTATCGTAGGGACCCGTAGCCTGGGGGCTTCCAACAGAGGCTAAGGAGGGAATCAAGGGCAGTAGAGCTCGAGGTTAGAACTGGAGGGGTGAATGTGGCGTTTAAAAAACCAGTTCATAAGATTCTCGAGCGGATAAAGAAAAAAACTTACTTTCAGTGGCTGGGTAAGATGGGTAGGGACCCATCTAGGAGGAACCAAAGCTTATACTGCATCTATCACTGAGAGGGGGCACACCACTGAACAATGCAGGGTGTTTAAAGACCATTTAGAGCTGCTTGTGAAGCAGGAAATTTGAAGGAGTTCATGGTCGGGCAGGGAGGTGGAGTAGCGGGGCAAATGTCTGGGAACCGAGGTAATACGCTCCCCTCGCCCTTGGGAATTATTGAAGTTATTCATGCAACCTTGGTCAACACAAGGGTAAGCCGTTGTAAGGGGATTCACAGTATTACCCCACAACAAGGAACATAGGTCAGTGATCGGCCAGAGAAGAGGCTGAGGCTGAACAAAGAGCTGATTGCTTTTGGGGTTAATGACTTAGAGGGGATGTCCTAGCCGCATGACGATGCATTAGTTGTGACCTCGAGGATTGGGGGTTTTTTGGTAAAGAGGGTATTGATAGATTAGGGGAGTGGGGCTGAGATAATGTATTACGACCTTTATAAGGGCTTGGGTTTGAAGCAGGAAAACCTTACTAAATATGACACACTTTTGGTAGGGTTTGATGGAAAGGTAGTGGTGCTTGAGGGGCAAATTTTGCTCCTCGTTATGATCGAAGGGAAGGAAGAGTGATGGTAAACTTCATAGTAGTTAATGCTTTCTCTCCCTATACGGCCATCTTAGGTCGGCCATGGATTCATTCCATGGGGGCAGTGCCTTCAACGCTCCATGTGAAGGTTGAATTTCCTACCGAGGATGGGGTCGTTGTGGTCAGGGGGGATCAGCAAGTTGCACAACAATGTCTAGTCGCAACGATCAACCATGAGATCAAGCTAAAGGAGTAGGAGGAGACCAAACCATTATAGCAATTACTGGAGCCCGTAGTGGACACCGGGGATGATAGTGTAGAAAAGCTGATACAGATTAGAATCCTTCTGTATGAAGATAGGTATTTTCAGATCGGGAAGAGTTTACCATTGGGGGATCGAGTTGCCGTGCTTCTGGCCTTGGTGCAAAATTTGGATGTATTCGCATGAAGTCCATATGAGGTGCTCAATGTTGACCCTAACTTTTTTGTTCATAAGTTGAATGTGGATTTCCTGTTTTGGCCCAAAAAGTAGAAGCAGAGAAGATTTGCAAAGCAGCATGTGAAGATTGTGAAGGAAAAGGGAGAAAAGCTGAACAAGTTGGGACTATTAAAGAGATATTCTTCCCAGAATGGTTAGCAAATATGGTCGTAGTTAAGAAAAAGAACGAAAAGTGGAGGGTGTGTATGGATTTTATAGATCTAAACCGTGAATGCCCCAAAGATCCATTCTCGGTTCTGAAGATAGACTAGCTAGTTGATGCCACCTGTGGGCACCTAATGATGAGCTTCCTAGACGCATTTCAAGGGTATCATCAGATCGCATTAGACCTTGAGGACTAGGAGAAAACATCATTCATAACCCCTGAGGGAAATTATCACTATATGGTGATGCCCTTTGGGTTGAAAAACGCAGGGGCCACCTATCAACGCATAGTGACAAGAATGTTTCGGGATAAGATTTGGAGCATAGTGGAGGTTCACATCGACGATATTGTAGTAAAGAGCAGGAAGGAGGAAGGGCATGTGGCAGACTTGACCAAAATGTTTGAGGTCCTTAGGCCACACAAGCTTTACCTTAACGCCAAAAAATGCGCATTTGGTGTAGGTGTTGAAAAATTCTTAAGGTACATGATCTTTAATCAGGGAATTGAGGTGAATCTGGATCAAATCTAGGTCATACAACAACTAGTACCATTGAGTAGCCCTAAAGATGTGCAAATACTCACGGGGATGATTGTAGCATTGAATCGTTTTGTGTTAAGGTTGGCAGATAGATGCAGGTCATTCTTCCAACTGTTGAAAAAGTGGAAAGGGTTTTGGTGGACCGAGGAGTGTAAGGAGGCATTCTAGGAGGCATCCTAAGCCTGGAGAAGGCCTGTATATGTACCTGGCAGTCTCTGATCATGTGGTAAGCATTGTGTTGTTAAAAACTCGGGATGGGGCGCAGTGGCCGGTGTATAATGTTAGCAAGACCCTGGTGGATGCTGAAACATGGTACCTGCCATTGGAAAAGCTAGCTTTAGCCTTGGTCCATGCGACGAGGAAGTTGCCTTATTACTTCTAGGCCCATACAGCCTATGTGTTGACCGAACACCTATTGCAGTCGCTATTAAGGAAATTTGATTTCACGAGGCGAATAGCTAAATGGGGAATGAGGCTCGGGTCATTTGATGTGAGGTACAAGCCAGAAAATACTATTAAAGGACAAGTGTTGGTGGATTTTGTGGTAGAATTTACCCCGATCGTGAGCAGTGTGTGACAGGCCAAGAATATATTGACCTCTTGTGATAAATTAATTGATTAATTAGCCACGTTTATTAATTAATCAAATTAACATACAAACGCGTGGTAGCATAAACAAATCACCAATTAAACTAAGTATGCAGTGGAAAATAAATTGACACGGTGATTTGTTTACGAATGGGGAAAATCTACACAGCAAAAACCCCACCGGGTGATTTTAAGGTCACCACTCCCGAGAATCCACTATTATCACAACAAGCGGTTATAAGTAAAGGAATCCTAGTATCTTATACCAATCTATAGTTGAACCCTTACCCCAAAACTCAATTGGACTTGTTTTGTAGTGACAATCTCTCATTTTTAATGTACGACTCCTAGTACGTGACTAACCAAATGCGCGGATCCTAGTACACAACTTCAATCACCAACTAGAGAAGGATGTTGGCTGCAAAGTTCTTCAATTCATCTAGACAATAAAGATCGAGAAGATGCTTGGGTACAAAATCCTACGGTGTACAAACACAACAACTTCTTCACAAAAAGGTGAACTAGGGCAAATTCAGTCTCCGGTCACAATTTGCATGAACAAACTTTGCCACACATGCGAGCTACCTTTGGCGGCCCTTAAAACAATCCTTATATATATTTAGGGTTGTGAGAAAAGAAGGCCCAAATATACAATCACGGATTGAATGAAAAATAGACTAGAAATTCTAAATTTCATAAACCTCGACAGATGCCCTATTTGTCGAGCTGCTGCCGAGCCACGGGCTGGAACAACTCTTCAAGTCTTGATAGATAGCTAGCTGTCGAGCTTTAATAAACAGCACTCTCTGCACTTGAATCTTGGATAGACTTGCATGGCTTTAACACTTGAACTTGAAACAATGTTTCTTAAAGTATTAAACATATTCTAAATCTACCCAATTACAAGTAAAGTACATTTTGTCAATGGATTAGCCAATTACATAAAATAATGACATATGTTCCTAACAAGTGAATCACATATGTCCTAACAGTGTGGATTGGGTTTGTTTAGTTTCATTGAGGCCATGGCAAGTGTACTTGGATTGGGCATCTAATGCCTGAGGGGCTAGAGTCAATATTGTGCTTGTGTCACCTGAGGGCGTAAGGTTAGAGCGTTTATTGAGGTAGAGCTTCAGGGCTTTCAACAACGAAGCTGAATATGAGGCATTTATAGTGGGGCTCAAGGCAATTAAAAAGCTAGATGCACAAGTAGTTGAGATTTTTTTTTTTTTTTTTTTTTTTTTTTTTTTTTTTTTTTTTCAGATTCTTGCTTGGCGGTAAGCCAGGTAGAAGGAAGTTTTGAGGCTAGGGATCCTTGGATGGCTGAGTATTTGAAGATGGTAGGTACGTTATTAGTCGGTTTCCCAAAGGCGAAGGTATCATAGAATTCAAGGGGAAAGAATAGTCACGTCGATTCGTTGGCCACATTGGCTTCATCTAGGGATAATTGTGTTCCTCAAATAATTTTAGTGGAGGCACAAGAGAAGCCGAGTAAAGAACGTCAACTAAATGTGTCGGTGGTCTCCGTGATTGGCTTCGTCCATGGATAATTGTGTTCCTCGGATAATTTTAATGGAGGCATAAGAGAAGTCGAGTAAAGAACGTCAACTAAATGTGTCGGTGGTCTCCATGACCGGTTCAAGTTGGATGGACCCGATTATAAAATTTTTATTTGATGGCATACTACCGAGCGAAGTGAAGGAGGCAGAAAAAATACAGAGAATTTTAGCTTGGTTCTAGCTATGTTGATACAGGAGATTGTACCAACGGTCATTTGGTGGATCGTACCTATTATGTCTTTATCTTGAAAAGGTGGACAGTCTCTTAGCCGAGTTGTACCAAGCAATGACGCAGGGTTTTGGTGGCCGAAAATGCAAATGGATGCTGTTGAGTACGTAAAGAAGTGTGATCAATGTTAGAAGCATTCCCTGAAAATCCACCAACTGGGGGGAAAACTGAACCCGATCTCTTACCCATGGCCCTTCGCTCAATGGGGGCTAGACATTGCGGGCCATTTTCCTCAAGCCATCGGCAGCATGTGATTTGTCATTGTTGCGACGGATTACTTTACTAAATGGGTCAAAGCTGAAGCCTTGGCGAATATCTAAGATGTGGATGTGAAAAAGTTTGTTTGAAAAAACATTGTAACTAGGTTCAGAGTCCCTAAAACACTAATTTGAGACAACGAATTGCAGTTCGACAGCAAGGCTTTCCGAAAGTATTGCAATGACCTAGGAATCAAGAACCGATACTTCACCCCTGTGTATCCTCAGAGCAATGGGCAAGCAGAGGTAATGAATAAAGCAATAGTTGCCGAACTCAAGAAGAGACTGGAAGGAGCTAAAGGTAGGTGGGCCAAGGAGCTTCCGAATGTGCTGTGGGCTTACCGCACAACGCTTAGGTGGTCTACAGGAGAAACGCCTTTTTCAATGACCTATAGAGCCGAGGCAGTGATCCTTGCGAAAATAGGGCTATGTAGCATAAGGGTCTTAGACTTTACCCCTAGAGAAAAATGACGCCAAGTTGGCTGAGGATTTGGACCTTCTAGAAGAGCGACGAGAGATGGTCTTAATCAGGTTGGTGAATTACCAACAAAAATTGGCTTAGAGATATGACTAGGGTGTAAGACCAAGAGAGTTTGTTGTAGGGGATCTAGTACTGCGAAGGGCGGTCGGAAGTATGAAGGATTTAAGTGCTAGAACGCTAGCTTCGAACTGGGAGGGCCCATACCGAATCATCACAATGGTGGGGGCTGGAGCAATTTGAAGAAGTACTACCATTTGTTGTAACTGTTATAATGGATGTCTTGTGTTGTAAATGAGTTAAAAAAATGCGGAACATATTCAATTGCTTTTCCCTACATTGTGGCAGTTATTCGTTCAGTTACTTTACATAATTTTTCTCTGAAGGGACCAAGGACAAAAGCCTAGCCTCGGCCTAACCCCAGTCACTGACTAGGTGGAAACCTTAAAGGATTTTTTCTAAGGACAGAAGCCTAGCCCTGGCCTGACTCTAGTCACCGACTAGGCGAAAACCTTAAAGGATTTTTTTTCCTAAGGACAGAAACCTTGCCTCGGTGGAAACCTTAGAATTTTCTTTAAGGACAGAAGATTAAGCTGAGGCTAGGCTTTTGTCTAAGACCCAAGGTTGGTTTAGAGCCTAATTAGATGACAAATTGACTTGAGAAATGTTAAAATGAAGAATATAACTTTTAATAAGCAAATAAATCTATTTTTGAAAAAATAAGGCCAAGGAAACCCTTGTTATGTGCACGCAAGAATCAGCCTGCGCACATAGCTTTCTGCATGCAAATGCAGGCCCGATCTTGTGCATGCATAGCAAAATCCAGATAATATACAAGGTAAATTTTTTGCATTAATGTTGAGGTTATGAACGAATCCCACATCATCTGGGAATCGTTCCAAACCCCTATTTTCACACTATAAGTAGCCTTACATGATATATTTTCAAAACACACAGAAATCCCACAGGAAAACACTAAAATTCACTAGAAATAGTGAATCAAAAAGGGAGTTTTTCACAAAACATCATCATGTCAATTTTCTTTTGATTAGGGCATTTTCTTGCCTTGATCTTTGAGTTTAAGGTTACTAATCACTCTTTTTGTTAATTGTGAATAGATTTGACTGAGAGGAATGGTCAAAAATCAATCTTGAAGAGTTTTTCTTTAAGGTATTAGTTTCAAACTTTCCTTTTTCTTTTCCTTTCTTTTCTGCTCTTTAATCTTTCTGCTTGCTATAGTTTTTGTTGTTATATGCTTTAATATGTTTATCTAGCTTAGGTTTACGTTTTGTATGTTTAAAATACATGTTAGGATGTAAGATTTAGTGCTTTAAGTTCGGTTGTGTTTTTAGGGTTTCTGGGTAGAAACCTGTGCATGCAGGCTTGATTATGCGCACGCAAGTAAGTTCATGCATGCGCATGAACTTGCCCAGAGACCCTAATTTTATTTCTTTGTTTTTGCTTTCGCTTTCACATGTATGTTTGGGTTTAGCCTCTTTTTCGTATTTTTATGCTTTTAAAGCTTCTGTTTCACATGTTTAATTGCTTGGTTGGTCTCACACGCTAGAATTAGGATTTATCTATTGTTTTATTGTTTTTGATGCCATAAACTTGCATTCACATACTCATGCATAATGTCATAGGTGCTGAGTTGCTGTAAGATAAGTGAGGTAAGTCATGCATTCATATGTACACGCATATGTTTGTTTTATAAACTTACCCTTCTTTGATGAATATGTATATGCAATGCTTTTAATGATGACATGATGTGCTTGCTGCCTATATCCTTACTTTGATTTGATGATACATGTGTTGCTTTGTTTAAGATGATACGTTATGCCATGATTAGATGAATGCTAGGTTGGTTGAGATGTATGTTTGATGAAAGCTAGGAGATGTTATGCTAGATGTATGAGATGAGATGCCATGTTAAATGTATGGTAGGCTTTGTTTGTAAGCATGATAAATGTATAGTTAGGGATGTTTGATGCCATGTTAATTGTTAGATGTATGCTAGTGTGTGTGTGTGTGTGTGTGTGTGTGTGTGTGTGTGTGTGTGTGTGTGTGTGTGTGTGTGTTCGGCGGTTTTGGATGCCTAACATCTTCCCAAGACCATACCTTAACTTTGAACTCATATCTCTGGTAGTAAGATTAAAAGGTCATTCATTGAAAGGACCTATATATATATGGTTCCTAGTGATGGGAAATCTGGTTTTGCATCTCATACAAAACTCACAGCGGAAGCAACAAACAAGGATCTACTTCTTCATGAGAGATAACATGTAACCTTGAATACTACAACAAAGAATAGAAAGCATACCTTGGTGCAGTGAATTTCAAAACAAAAGATTAGAAGCACTTGGGAAAACTTTTAATTTTCACTCCAATTTCACTTAATGCCCAAGAAGTGTGGTCTCTCAATCAGTTTCTAAGGAAAGAATAAAGGAGTGTCCAACACTCACATACAAACCATTTCATTCCTTGTGTAATCTTAATGAAAAATACTTATGAAATTTTGTATGTTTCTCTCCTTATATATAACCAATTATCTAATTGGGCTAGCTTTTGGGGTCACTCCAATTGGGCTTTAGTGTGTGGCTTGGAGTGGGACCAAAAGGGAACAGATAAGACTCTAGCTCTAATGGGCCTTGGGCTTTTCTGTCAACTCTTGACAAGTCTAAAGTTACCATTAATTATATTTAATATCACTATATGAATATAATTGCACTCTAGGCCTTATTAATAAATTATATCCCAAGACTTTATTATACATGCAACCCCTTCATTAAAATATTCGTAGTAATACAAAGTCATAAATATAGACTGCCACTTTAAAGATTACTACATCTTAATCCTTGAGTACCCAGTTTAATCTTTTATGTTATTCATCATATATTTATGAAATTCAATTCCATAAATATATACTTTAGTAATTCCTTACTAAAGTGGTTGGGCCCAACACTCTAAATAAGCAAACCCATTAAACTTATTGTTGATGAAAATTGTTAACCAATGTTTAACAATAATTGTTAAATTATGTTTAACAAACGTTGTCAACTTATGTTTAACAATTATTGTCAAATTATGTTTAACAAACATTGTCAAATTAGTCAAATTCGTCAAACATAATTTCACCCATAGGCTTTTTGGCGTATGAGTTTTATTGATGTGAGTAGTACCCATTCAAGATAATGTATCTCTTAATTACAATCCCTTATTTCAAGGGAAGACCCTTTGATTCCAACCACGTCGTCTTTATACATAAGTTTATTTATTTTTCATATTTAAGGGGATATGTGTTTTTGTTTATTTGTGGTTGCACCTAATAATTTGTTTAGGTTGCGTACGTACCCTTGGTGGGGATCAAGCCATTTCGTAGTTCTTATTTTTGAGATCTTAGATTTAAAGTCCCAAATATGGTTTTGTCCAATTTTAATGGGTTTTTAAATATGGGTCTTTGAGTATCAATTTTAGTCTCAAGGACCATGCTTTTATGACAATCAAGCAAATTTCTTTTTCTTTCATTTGCTTATTTGTCGGAGTTTTAACAATATCTTGATTGAAATTCCCAAATTTAATTAAGGGAATCATTGTGAACATATTTGGAATTAAAATTTTCTCCAAATCAATTTTATGGTCAATTTATTTTAAAAATTATTAACTTTAAAGAATTAATAATCTCAAAGAATTAGTCACAATTAATTTGGTAGAGTCAAGGACTCCGTTAATGGGGTAGAGTCAAGGACTCCATAAATGGGGTAGGTAGAGTCAAGGACTCCAATTAATTTGGTAGAGTCAAGGACTCCATTGATGGGGTAGAGTCAAGGACTCCATAAATGGGGTAGAGTCAAGGACTAAAAAAAAAAAGCGTTACACCACAACTTAAGAGAATTTTTATTTGGTAATTTTCAAATAGGATTTAAGAGTCAGAGACTCTTGTATAAAGCTTCATGTATGGAGTTAGGAACTCCTCATGAAACCCAACCCTATTTGTTTTACCAAACAAAAATTCAACCTTGAAGAAGGGTGAGAGAGAGATTTTGATAGTGCCAAGATGAGAGAATTTTTATTTGGTAATTTTCAAATAGGATTTAAGAGTCAAGGACTCTTATATAAAGTTTCATGTATGGAATTAGGAACTCCTCATGAAACCCAACCTTATTTGTTTTACCAAACAAAAATTCATATTTGAGAGAGAGAGAGAGAGAGAGAGAGAGAGAGAGAGAGATTTAGAGAAGAAAGGGACGGCTGAAATCCCATATACTTATGCTGCGTATTCCTCCTCTGCTAGTGTTACTCTCTGATAGGGGTAAAACTCCCACTCGACGGCGAGAGCTTTCGCAGGCTGACGGACGATGGATGTATGCGACGGACGTCGGGCCTTGACGACCCCAGCCCTACGGGGCAACGGGAAGAAGGTCGACGGGTGCTGTTATCAGGCACTAGAACCTATCTTGTCACGTGCGTTTCGCTGGAGAAGTTGAATCTTATCGCATACGCCACCAGTTGGCCAGATATCTTGCGCAGCACGATTCCCTACCCCCAAGAAGGGAATCGTGCCCAACACACCTGGCCACCCAAGGCGAGTCTTGCGCCCCACGCTACTCAGGGGCAACTTCGGTACGGTGATATCTTCTCCAGTACGCCTCATCTAAAGGCCACTACTACTACTATAAATACCGCCACGCCCTCCAAAAATCGAGGTACGCATATTAAGACCCGACTCTAGCACTCTGGAGTTGTGAGCAAAAGCTAACTTAACCGTCGGAGGGTCGTTGGCCGATACCACACCGGTACTTCCCTTTGAGAGTCTTCTTACTTGTGCAGGTTAATACGAGAAGCGCGCAGACCGTGCAGCTCACTGGTTTGATTCTTGACATCATCAGTTGGCGCCGTCTGTGGGAAACGCGAGTTCCGTTACGTGATTCCCGGACAAAGAGTTGTATGGTACTCACGCGTTCAAAGACGACCACCATGAACGACCAAGGCAACGAACAACGCACCACGGCCCTCGAGAGACAGGTCCAGACCCTGGCAGCCGTGGTGGAACGCCTCACGAAACGCAACAACGACTTGGAAGAACAGCTGCTGCGTAGGAATGCGACGGGTGACAATTAAGGAGAAAACCAGGAGGAAAGCAATGCGGACGAGAGGAATCACGAAGGCCCTGAGGGAAGCCATGCGTTGAGCAGACCCGAAGGACAGGAGACAAACCGTCCTTCGGCGGACGGACATGCCCAGTCCAGCATAGCCGCGGAAATGCAGATGATGAAGGAACGCATGGACTTCATGATGAACGCCCTCAAGGGACGAGTATCCAGTGACCTCGACGACCTCGTCCACCGCACGGACTCCCCATTTACAACACCTGTCATACTGTTCCCTACGCCGCCGAAATTTCGCATGCCCCAGGTGGAGAGCTACGACGGGACCAAGGATCCGCTCGACCACTTGGAATCATTCAAGACGTTGATGCACCTTCACGGTGCACCGGACGAGATCATGTGCCGAGCTTTCCCGGCAACGCTAAAAGGTTCTGAAAGGACCTGGTTCGGCAGATTGGCGCCCGGTTCTATCGGCACCTTCAGGGAGCTGAGCGCCCAGTTTGCCTCGCAGTTCATCGGGGGACACCGGCACAAAAAATCTACCGCGTGCTTGATGAGCATTAAGCAGCGGGAGGATGAGATGCTGAGGTCCTATATAGCCCGTTTTAACAGAGAAGCGCTGTCGATCGACGGAGCGGACGACAGGATACAAGTGGCCGCATTCACAAATGGTCTGCGGAAGGATAAATTCTTATTCTCTTTGTACAAAAATGACCCGAAGACAATGTCGGATGTGTTTTACAGGGCAACCAAGTACATGAATGCCGAGGATGCACTGCTGGCCAGGGATGAGAAGCCTCCCAGGAAGAGGGAGAGACAGGAAGACACCCGGCAGGATAAGGGACGGAAGGTGCCTCGGACAGGAGATGGACGAGACAATAGACGCCCAAAGCCCCCTGCCGAGACAATAGACGCCCATTGACGGCTCCGATTGATCACGTCCTGATGCAGATTAAGGACGACGGATCCTTGACGTTCCCGGGAAAGCTGAAATCGAACCCGGACAGACGACCCAAGGACAAATATTGCCGCTTCCACCGAGACCACGACCATGATACCGCCGACTGTTATGATTTGAAACAGCAGATTGAAGCCCTGATTAGACAAGGGAAGCTGCAGAGGTTCGTCAGCAGAGAAAAGGCAGAAACACCTCGACAGGAACAGGTCCCTCATCGGGACAATGAACGCCCCAGACCTCCTATAGGAAACATAAGGATGATTGTGGGCGGTACATCGACCGCCGGCTCAACAAAGAAGGCTCTGAAGTCCCACCTCAGGACGGTTCAGAATGTTCAGGCTGCGAGCTCCGTCCAGAAGAAGCCCCGAATCAACAGCCCCACTATGGAGTTCACAGAAGAGGACGCCCAGCACCTCCATCACCCGCACGACGATGCCCTTGTCGTCAACATCTGAATAGAAGATTATAACACATACCGGGTCCTAATCGACAACGGAAGCTCCACAGATATCCTCTACTATCCCGCTTTCCAGCAGATGAGGATCGACAAAGAACGCCTGGTCCCTACCAAGGCACCGCTCACAGGTTTCGGGGGGACAACAGTATACCCCCTCGGCTTGATCACTTTGCCCGTCACCGTCGGGGAGTACCCTCGGCAGGTCACTAGGGACGTCACCTTCCTAGTCGTCGATTGCTCCTCAGCATACAACGCAATCATAGGACGGCCCACCCTCAACACATGGAAGGCTGCAACCTCAACCTATGCCTTGAAGGTCAAGTTTCCTACAGAGCATGGGGTAGGAGAGTTACGGGGAGACCAAGTGGCCGCACGAGAATGCTATTTCGCAATGGTGGAAATGAATAGCCAACTACAGACAATGAACATAGAGCAGAGAACGACGGCAGAGCCTGTGGAGGAACTCGAAGAAGTAATTCTCGACGAATCCAAGCCTGACAGAACTACCAAGATCGGTGCCCTTAACAGCCCGGCGACTCGCCAGGCGCTCGTGACTTTCCTCAAGGACAACCAAGATGTATTCGCCTGGAGCCATGAAGACATGCCGGGAATCGAGCCTTCAGTCATGGTACATAGGCTGAACGTAGCCACCTCCTTCCGGCCCGTCAGACAGAAGAAGCGGGTTTTCGCTCTGGAGAGAAACCGCGCGGTGGCAGAGGAGGTCGGCAAGTTATGAGAAGCAGGGTTCATCCGAGAAGTATACTACCCCGACTGGTTGGCCAATGTTGTAATGGTCAAGAAGGCAGCGGGAAGTGGCGGATGTATGTGGACTTCACGGACCTGAATAAGGCATGCCCAAAGGACAGCTACCCCCTTCCTCGAGTCGACACCTTGGTAGACTCTACGGCTCAGAACCAGCTGCTGAGCTTCATGGACGCCTTTTCAGGGTATAACCAGATCCGGAAGAATGAGGCAGATCAGGAAAAAACCTCGTTCGTCACCAGCCAAGGACTCTTCTGCTACAAGGTGATGCCATTCGGACTGAAGAATGCAGGTGCCACGTACTAGAGGCTAATGAACAAAATGTTCGCCAACCAGATAGGGAGGAACGTTCAAGTGTACGTCGACGATATGCTTGTAAAAAGCCAGAAGGAGGAGGATCATCTGAGCGATCTCGAAGAAACGTTTGGCACCCTCCGTTCTTACAATATGAAGCTCAACCCCTCGAAATGCGCCTTCGGGGTGACCGCAGGAAAATTCCTCGGCTTCATGGTCTCTCAGAGAGGCATCGAGGCCAACCCGGATAAGATCAGGGCAATAATGGAGATGGCCCCCCCGAAGAATGTGAAAGAGGTTCAAAGTTTGAACGGGAAGGTCGCCGCGCTGAACAGATTTGTATCAAGGGCAACGGACAAATGCCTTCCCTTCTTTCGCACATTGAAGAAAACGTTCGAGTGGACGGACGAGTGTCAAAAGGCATTCGAAGAATTAAAGGCTTATCTCTCCTCCCCTCCTTTGCTGAGTCCTTCACAGCCTGGGGAAGAACTCTTCCTTTACTTGGCCGTATCCCCAGCCGCCATCAGCGCGGCCTTGATCAGGGAAGAGGACGGGGTGCAGAAACCCGTATACTACGCCAGCCGGGCGTTCCAGGGGGCGGAAGGAAGGTACCCGCCCATGGAGAAACTAGCCTTCGCCCTAGTCACCGCAGCCCGAAAGCTCAAGCCCTACTTCCAAGCTCACACAATCATCGTCCTAACCGACAAGCCTTTGCGGCGAGCAATGCACAACCCAGAAGCCGCAGGTCGTCTGGCCCTATGGGCAATAGAGTTGACTGAGTTTGACATTCGCTACAGCCCACGTACCGCCATCAAAGGACAGGCAGTAGCTGATTTCATAGCCGAGTTCACCAACACAGAAGACGAGGGGGCAGATGCATGTCCAACATGGAGTGTACATACAGACGGGTCGTCAACTAGACGAGCCGGTGGCATTGGGGTCGTGCTCCGCTCCCCCGAAGGAGACCAAATCGATTGTTTGATTCGGCTGGACTTTCCCATCACCAATAATGAGGTGGAGTACGAAGCCTTGATAGCCGGATTGGATCTCGTCAAAGCAGCAGGCGCGGCCCGAGTGGTCGTCTCCTGCGACTCCCAGGTAGTCGTCAACTAAGTCAATGGGAACTACGAGTGCAGAGGCGACAGAATGAAGAAGTACCTCCATCAGGAAAAAAGAAGGGTAGATGAACTCAGGGCAAAGATCGTCCAAGTCCCTAGGGAAGAAAATGAGCAAGCCGACCTCCTCGCCAAAGCCGCTTCGTCGGAGCAGGAGAGCAGCACTGACGGTGTGCTCCACTTTGTGCAGGTCTCTCCACTGGTAGACTCTATTGAAATGCAGGAAGTAGGCTTGGAGAGCAACTGGACCACGCCATTGGTCTCGTACCTGAAAGATGGCGTCTTGCCCGACGGAAAAGAAACCGCCAAAAGATTGAAAGTCCGAGCATCAAGGTTCGTCCTGATAGAAGGAATTCTATACAAAAGGGGCTTCTCTCGCCCATACCTAAGGTGCCTGGGTTCTGAAGAAGCAAACTATGTCATGAGGGAAGTACACGAAGGAATATGCGGGAACCATTCAGGGTCACGGTCATTGGCGCATAAGCTGATCCGCGCAGGATACTACTGGCCAACCATGAGAATAGACACGCAGACTTATGTCAAAGCTTGCGACAAGTGCCAGAGGTTCAGCAACATCGTCAGGCAACCCCCCGAAGAGCTGACCCCTATGACTGCCCCATGGCCATTCGCTCAATGGGGACTAGATATCATGGGCCCATTCCCAACAGCGGTACGACAGCTAAAGTTCCTTGTGGTAGGCATAGACTACTTCACGAAATGGGTGGAAGCTGAGGCCTTGGCCACCATCACAGAGAAGAACATACGAAGCTTCGTCTGGAAGTCTATCATATGCAGGTTCGGAATACCTAGGGTATTAGTCTCCGACAACGGCAAACAGTTTGACAATGGCCCCTTCCGGGAGTTCTGTGCGCAGCTGGGAATAAAGAATCATTACTCTTCCCCCGCCCACCCCCAAGCCAATGGTCAAGTCGAAGTAACGAACCGATCATTGCTCAAGATTATCAAGACTCGGCTCGAGGGGGCAAAGGGGATATGGCCCGAGGAGCTGCCAAGCGTATTGTGGGCATATAGAACGACAGCAAGGACCCCCACAGGAGAAACACTGTTCAGGCTAACCTACGGAAGTGAGGCAGTCATTCCGGCCGAAGTAGGACTCACAACCTACAGGGTGAACACCCATGATGAAGGCCAGAACATCGAGGCCTTGCGCCTACAGCTTGACTTGATCGACGAAGCCAGAGCAGCAGCAGAGCAAAGGTTAGCCCGGTATCAGGATCGCATGGCTAAACACTACAACGCCCGAGTCAGGCATAGGGAATTCCAGGTCGGTGACCTCGTCCTAAGAAAGATCATGGGCGCTGCCAGAGACCCAACCCAAGGAAAGCTCGGCCCCAATTGGGAAGGGCCCTACCGAATCACGGCGTGGCAAAGAAAGGGCACCTACCACTTGGAAACACTGGACGGGCAGAAGCTACACCACTCGTGGAACGCCGAGCACCTACGTAAGTACTACCAGTAAGAAAGAACGGCAGCCCCCTACTTGTATCTAGTCTGTAATTGATCTACTACTCTAATGTATATTCCTGGGACATGTTCTCTTCCTCACAAAAATTATGCAAGTCATACAGAGGTTTATTTAAAGTCTCTTCTACTCACTACTATTAAGTGCTGAATATTAGAAACTTGCAAATTACAAAGCCTTAGCGTTAAACCCGTTCAAGCATAAAAAGCTGACGGTGACAAAAGCTGACAGTTCCACACTACAGGCATAAAAGCGTCAGCACCCCAGCTGACGGCTTAAAAGCCACTACGTCTTCCCAAGTGGAAACCCCAAAAAGCTTAGTCTTAAAGACGACGGCCTACTATCGATGACGGCATAAAAGCGTCAAGCACCCCAGCTGACGACTAAAAGCCACTACGTTTTCCCAAGTGGAAACCCCAAAAAGCCTAAGTCCTAAAGACGACGGCCTAATATCGATGACGGCATAATCGCGTCAAGCACCCCAGCTGACGACTAAAAGCCACTACGTCTTCCCAAGTGGAAACCCCAAAAAGCTTAGTCTTAAAGACGACGGCCTACTATCAATGACGGCATAAAAGCGTCAAGCACCCCAGCTGATGACTAAAAGCCACTACGTTTTCCCAAGTGGAAACCCCAAAAAGCCTAAGTTTTAAAGACGACGGCCTACTATCGATGACGGCATAACCGCGTCAAGCACCCCAGCTGACGACTAAAAGCCACTACGTTTTCCCAAGTAGAAACCCCAAAGTGCCAAGTCTTAAAGTCGACGGCCTAAGATCGACGACGGCATAAAGGCGTCAAGCACCCATGTTGACGGCTTAAAAGCCAAAACGTCATACTAAATGAAAAGCCCGAGTCTAAAAGACGACGGCGTGTATGGCAACGGCTCGAATCCAACTACTATCCTACAAGGATAAAAGCTGAAAGCCCAAGTCTAGAAGACGACGGCATAAACGGCGACGGCTTAAAGCCATCTATACTATACTACGGGGGTAAAAGCCAAATCCAAAGTATAATGAACGACGGGGTCAAGGTCGACGGCCCAAAACCGACGGCATCGCCCCCCAGCTATATACAGTGGTTAAAAAGATTATAATGTTGACGGCTTCACAAAACATAAACGACACATAAAAGGAATCATGCAAGCAAGCAATATCCACAAGAACAAAAATTGAAACAGGATATAGATTAAAACAAATGCTTCTCAAGTCAACATTGTTCTCGACGGTCCAGAAATTGACCGTTCTAAAAAAAAAAAAAAAATTTTGTTACAAAAATTCTCCACAAAAATTACAAGTCTAGTGAACGGGGGAATCAACTACATTCACTTCTTCTTTAGCTTGGACCTTGGCCTGGACGGCTGTCTCGGCATCGTCATCAAGGGTCCCGTCACCTTTATAATTCTGGCCTTCATCAAGGGGGCGACCCGCGCTCTCTGAAGCGGCCTGAATGACGGACGTTTGTGCCTGGCCCTCGTCAATGGACACCCGCGAGAGATCCGTCTCCGGATAAAGGGCCTTCACCTGACGAACGGCCTCATCAAAACCGTCCGCCATTATACCGCCCAGCTCCGTCAGATACGCATCAGAGTCTCGGTATTCTCTGATTGCGTTGTCCCTGGCCTGACGGAGCTGATCCTTCATAGACTGGATCTCCCGCTCTTTGTCCGCAAGGACCGTCTGCAGCGTCTTCGTCTGCTTCAGGTATTCGGACCTCTCCTCCTTGAGAACGGAGAACTTCTTCTCGATCCTTACCCTCCAGGCCTTATACTGTTCAAGCTCCTCCTCCGTCTCGGCCGCCTTGGCCCTTGTACGCTCCAGGGCCGTCTCCTCACGAACGTAGCGGTCCATAAGCCCTTTCATCATGACGACGGCCTGAGGGTGTACGGTGTTAGATTCAAGCGACGGTAAAATAAAAAATAAAAAATATGAAATTCAATGTATATTCGAAGTGAAGTGGACGGGTAGCGTGTTTACCTGGGCAAGACTGAACAGGTCCGTCTCTCCTATCGCCTCCGTCGCGTGGTTCCCCAAGTCCTCATAGTCGTCCACAGTCAGTATGGACGACAGCTTATCAAGGGCATATTTGGAGTCCTCACGCAGAAGGACGGGTGGCTTCTTCGGATCGGAGGCTGGGCCAGCCGTCATCAAGCCCTTCCCCTTACCGTGCTTGACGGGGACCTTCTTTCCGTCCGCCTCTAGGCCAATGACGGTCTCGGGAGTGGTCTTTGCCTTTTTGGGGAGACGGTCCCCCTTCTGGTCGGGCTTCCTCTTAATGACGGGCACCTTGGGCGTATCCGTCCCTGCAGCTTGGCCTTCTTTCTTCTTTGCAGCTGCTTGTTGCTTGATTATGGCCCTCCTCCTCGCTTCGTCCATTTCTACGAAGACAAGACGGCACATGAGTTGATAAAAAGGGGAGAGAAAAATGGCCAAACATAAAATTCAGGTGAACGGACGTACGTTTCCTAACTTGTATCTCGTACTTCTCTGCTTCCGGAGACGGTTCAGGCCCGTCGTAGTGCCAACAGATGGTCTTCAGGCACACCAAGTTAGCCCAAGACCTTTCCTTCAACTCGGACTTTTGAAAAATCCTCTCCAAGAAGCTCCAGTCTTCAATTAACACTTGAGGACGGTCTTGAGCTGAGGAAAGAAGACGGTTATATGCTGACGGTGCATAAAAAGATATATAAAAAAAAAGAGAGAAGTAAGAGGAGAAAGTGAACGGGCGAATACCAGACGGGGACAAGACACCCCACGTGGTGTTGACGGGCATGAACTCGGTCTCACCAGGATTCCCCATCCACTCATCCCCGTCCATGAAGAAGTACCTAGACTTCCAGTCCCTATTGGAGTCTGGAGTATCGCACACTAACCTTAATAGTGGACCCCTCGCCACAAAACTATACATCCCCCTGGATTTTTGTATCTCCACCGGACGGTAGCAGTGAAAGAATTCCTTCACCGTCAACCTTTTCTTCCCCTCGGACATGGACCCGTACAACACCTCTACCCCAATAAAGACCCTCCAGGCATTCGGGGAAACTTGGTTGACGGATAGTCCTAGGTAGTGAAGGAGGTGACGGTGTAGTGGGGTCAGTGGAAACCTCAGCCCTGCCTTGAGCATTTGCTCGTATACTCCGACACCCCTGACTCCGCGGTAATAACACTTCTCTCCTGGGTGGGGTAGACGGAGAGGTATATTGTCAGGAATTTGGTATTTGCTTCTAAGTGTTTTAAAGTGTGACTCTTTGATTGTGGAGAAAAAGTCATTCACCGTCCACAGAGAAAGCATAACGTACTTCCTCATCCCATCACTGCCCACGACGGACTGGACTTGAGGTTCCTCTCCCTCTAGACCGTCGCTAAGATTACTCTCCGCCCTATCACTACTCGAGGAGGAAGAGGCGGTGGACGAGCTCTCTTCACTCGAGGAAGTTGTAGCTGCAGGATCCTTTGGACCCGACGGGTTGACTTCATCGTAGCCCGCTCCGTCGTGGACAAACGATTGGTTACTGGACGCGCTAGACATGTCACCTACAGGTGACGGAAAACCCTAAGTTCAACCGACCTAAAGACACTGACGGTGGAAAAAATGAACAAGCAATAATTACTTACCGGCTACTTGTGCTGATGAAAGATGAGGACAACGGTTGCTAGAATATGACGGACACGCGAGTTGACGGATCAAGTGCTTTCCTGCTGGGTGAACGGAGGCGCTCTGATCGTTTGTTTTCAGTGAAAAGTGAAAAATGAGAGGAAAGAAGGAAGGCTTTTATATGGGAGAAATAGCGGAAGACGAAGGGACGCCTCGGTCCGAGCACACGGTCCACGGGTTGACGACACGTGTCTCGCATTTATTACCCGACATTAATTACGAATGACAGCCTGTCTATCCGACCCGTGTTATGGGCTGAGACCGTCACCCCATTAGTCCGTCCTTCTGGTGTTCACAGACTGATGGGTTGAGGGGGCACCTGATAGGGGTAAAACTCCCACCCGACGGCGAGAGCTTTCGCAGGCTGACGAACGACGGATGTATGCGACGGACGTCGGGCCTTGTCGACCCCAGCCCTACGGGGCAACGGGAAGAAGGTCGATGGGTGCTGTTATCAGGCACTAGAACCTATCTAGTCACGTGCGTTTCGCTGGAGAAGTTGAATCTTATCGCATACGCCACCAGTTGGCCAGATATCTTGCGCAGCACGATTCCCTACCCCCAAGAAGGGAATCGTGCCCAACACACCTGGCCACCCAAGGCGAGTCTTGCGCCCCACGCTACTCAGGGGCAACTTCGGTACGGTGATATCTTCTCCAGTACGCCTCATCTAAAGGCCACTACTACTACTATAAATACCGCCACGCCCTCCAAAAATCGAGGTACGCATATTAAGACCCGACTCTAGCACTCTGGAGTTGTGAGCAAAAGCTAACTTAACCGTCGGAGGGTCGTTGGCCGATACCACACCGGTACTTCCCTTTGAGGGTCTTCTTACCTGTGCAGGTTAATACGAGAAGCGCGCAGACCGTGCAGCTCACTGGTTTGATTCCTGACATCATCACTCTCTATCTGTGCTTCTCTTTTTTTTTTTTTTTTTTTTTTTTTCTCTCTATCTCTTTGCCGTGTGTACTTGCTCTCTCTGTATGTGTGTCTGCCTTTTCTTTTCTTTTCTTTTTTCTTCCTCTCCTCTTCCTTCTTCTTTTCTTTTCGTGTGTTTTCCCCCTCCAATTTATAGAGGAACTGAGAAGCAGTTTTCCATATTTTTGCTGTTAACTGATCAGTTCATGGAGCAGTGTGTGTCCTTTTTTTTCTTCCACAATTCCTAACTTCATGGTTAGCCGTGCCCCACTATTTCCACTTTTCAGATTGTTGGCCGGTTATTCCACTTCTTTTGAGGTGTGGGGTTTCATAGGTATTTTGTTCTAATTTTTTTTTTTTTTTTTTTGACTCTTGTGATTTCAGTTCCCTTATTTTAAGGTGACATGTTGCTAAAGCAGCCAACCATTCCCACGGTACTTCCTTTCCTTACTTCTTTATTATTATTTTTTTTTTTGCTGCATTCCTTCCCTTTTTTATAGTAGTGGTACGCGTGGCTAGAGACTTTTTATTTAACCACAAGTCCCACCCTTAAACATCTTATCATTTTTTTAAGAGGACGTATATTTTGGACCCCATAAACTTGTTCAAAACTTTTATATTCTTTCATAAATATTGCTTGAACATTTTTTTTATGTAACCACATTTTGTTTTTAAATTTCATATTTCAACACTTATCTCAAGGGAATATTTTATATCTCTGTTAAGAGATTATGAATTCCATCTTGAGAATATATGTTCCATCAACACTAAATGCGGCTGCCCAACATATTAAGGTTTTGATCGTGACTTATAGATCTCACTCCTGATATATCGAAGCAACCTACACCTCATAATCAGGTCCATTATTTTTTCAGGATTTAGAGTTGATGTAAATAGAAGTCGCGAGATTTATTATTCATTTGACAATCGTTAGAAGAATAATAAATCTCACAGCGGTCCAGTTCAATATGTCTTAACTCTTAAAACATATCAACATATCAACTAGAAGTCTCCACTTCTATGATCAAGAAAAATCATCTTAGTTGACATGTTATAGTTTTCACAGATGAAATGCCCAATTTCATCACTTACTACGAACTAAAATTCTGAGTTTACAAAGAACTTGTGATTTATATCTTCTATGACTTTTCACATAAATCACATATGATGCATCTCATGGACTAAGATAATGTCCCATTAGTTTATTTATAAATAGTCTCATGTAAATTAACAATTTAATTATTTATGACATGCCAATAAATTGGATTTTAGAGTATAAACCCCAACACCTAGGCCATTGCAAAAATTAGGTGGTGACTCCTAAAAACGACCCCCTTTGCGTCCACATAGGTGAAGACCTCGATTAATTAATCTAAGTGCTAAGTTATCTTTTAAGAGATATTTTGAACATCCCCCAAACATCCACGGTTATTATTAACGAATTTTTACAACATTATCCAAAATTCTTTATAATGGATCGCTAAAATTAAAGGGTTCGATTATAAAAATATATGCCGACCATAAACACTTGAGATAATCTTCAAAAATGAAATTAAAATTACAAAAAAAGAGTTTAGCCAAGCATACATGCTTATAACATTTTCAATTTCAAAATTCAATAACCAAAGTATTGTTCAATCCATAAAACAAATATAGGATGCAGGATAAAAACTAAAAAAAAAAAAGGAAATAGAGCCATCATCATCAGGGCATCATTGGTTTAACGCATTCATGGGGCGGGGTCTTGAGCAACTGCAAGGGGGACAGAGGAAGCCTCTTCAGAAGTTGGGCGGTCGGCACCAAGTTAATCTCAGGATCGTTCGAGCCCTCGGGAGCAACATTAGAGGTTAGGTTATTCACGTTGATCACCTCCACGTGAGAATTGATCTGCTCGGCCAACCCCCTCATACTAGGGCTATCTCCCTCTTCATTGCCTTTTTCGTCAGATTGCTCCTCGGTTGGGGCCTAAACGGGCGAATCGTTAGGCAGAGGTATTTGGTCGGGGTCCTTGAGTAGAGAAGACTTAAAAAGGTTCAAAGCGTACACAGTTGCCATCCAACCTTCTAAAAATCCGATCCTCAAAGATGATGGCACCACACGAATTCTCGACGTCGGTAAAGCCCATGTTGTAGAAAATCTGCTCGCATCCCTTCATTATCTCCTTCAGGTTAGCAAGCTCCTTGTCACGAGCTGAGATTACACTTCCGACCTGGGTGAGCTTGGTCTCGGTTTCCCCCAACTTACCCTGTAGCACTCTTGCCCTCTGCTTGGCCAAGTCCCGGGCCTTCTTGGCAGCTGTCGCCCTCTGCTCCATGGAGGCTAGCTCAAGGACCTTCTCATTTAGGGTTGACTCAGACACCTACTTTAAGGCTTTTTCCTTGTCCATTTCCTCTATTGCAACTTTGAGCTGACCTTTGAGGACGTAGGTCATTTGGGTGGCCTGAAACGATAACAAAAAGAAAAAAAGGTTAAACTAGAACCAAGGACTAACACTTAAGTAATGATCACAATGGGTCAGCAGGGGATGATGGGGTACTCACAGCTATGGTATTCCACTTTAGTTTAAGGGCAATATCCTCATCTCGGCAACCCGAGTAGTGTTGCATATCCTTAGGAAAAAGCAGCGCTTGACTAAGGTTTTCTGCAACTTAGCCCCCTAACCTGCTCCTCCAAGTTTGAATCGAAGAGTCATTGGGGAGGGGTATGTTCCCCAACATGAAGGTGTTGTGCCATCCTAAGGAAGGGGATGTAAAAATGGAAGCCACGTTGGACCCAATGACCACTGACAGCTCGGTATGTCTTGTCTCCGAAGCAGTGTCCCTAATCGGCGGTGTCACCGAGGTGATAGTGACTGAAGTAGGTGTGTGCTCGGTGGAAGGAACGTCAGATCTCGTGGAGGGCTCGTTGGATATCCTTAGTCTCTTTTTGTGAGTGCGGGGTGCAGGGGGAGGTGTTTGTTGAGAAGTCTGTTGCGGGGCTGACTGGCCCCTGGTGGGTTGAGCGCCTGGGAATAAGCGCCCGAGGTTTATGTTGCGTTGTTGAACGATCTTGTCGTCGACCTCTGCACCGGTCGGATCTTCAACTGTTTTATATTCAGGTTGGCCTTGGAAAACTGAATCTGCCAAACCGTCGCAGGCTGGCACTAAAAAGCCCTCTCTTACGAAGCAAGGGCCTTTTTCCTGAGCTTCATAGACTGTAAGACCCCTCGGTAGGAATCTGGGCAGACGAATGTCGATGTATGACAATAAGGGGCTACCGACTATTAGGGTAGGTCTGGGATCCTAGTAGCTTGTATAGGATGGAACGCAGCTGAGGATTAGGTGTGATGCCTTGAGTTGCCCATTGTAGTGCACAAAGATCTCCGAACGTAGGACAAAGTCTAAGTCTCTCACATGGATGGCGTGGAGGTCCAATTTGAAGCGCTTGGAAATTGCACAACATACCAAAGACAAGGTCAGTAAAAATGAAAGTCAGCAAAGATCTTATGTACTGAATGATAAATAAAGCAGAGCAGTAAAAGTGAAAAATGATAATGAAACACATGCAAGAAGGGGATAAGGGAAAGGTAGGACAAAGGCAATTAACCCTACACTATGTGTGCTTAGGAAATAAAAGTATCGACCAATTTGTCAAGGCGACGTCAAGCACGTGATTTCACCTGTGAGCCAGTTCCCGCTCTCTTCTACGAACTCCCCCGTGGAGTTCCTATTTGAGTCGGGGAGAGACGATATTAGCCTCACCGTGGGGTTGCGAATTTTTAGGTAAGAACCGGTTTTGAGGCCACCACAAATTATTTAGGTGAATCACACTATTAACTACTTTATCGAAATTAGGGGGACACTGGTCGGGGCTGAGTTCTTAGAAATAAAGGGTCCTAAGCAATATAAGGTCCACAGGGAATCTAACCCCACCCTCAAGGATTGACATAAGGGGGAAGAAAACCACCCTAGGGAGCCTGTTATTCTCAATGTTCCCTTCAAGGTAGAACTCCACATTAACATCTGGGGGGATGTTGAACCTTGTCCTAAAGGTTGCTAGGGCGGCCTCAATCCTAAGCAAGTATGCAAAACCCATTTTTAGGGGATACTAGAAGAAAAATTAGGAGGAATAAGGGAAAGGTTAGAGTACTTATAGTGGAGCCTTTTCGTTTGGAAGAATGATCTCGAGAGGAAGGCTTGGGAGGATGAGACAAATGAGGCTAAGAGGGAGAAATGAAATAAAGAATCTGGCCAAAGGAGGTCATGGCGTATTTATAGGGAAAGAAACTTTAAGTGCTTTTAGAGGGAAAAATCAATAACTTCCCCTAGATATTCGTTACGAGCGTGCCTCGGTATACGAAGCAATAGTGAATCCTGACCGTTTGATGTGACAGCTGCCGTTCCGCATGCAAAGAATGCGGACAAACTTGTCCTTCACATTTAATGACTGACAGTTGGCTTTTCCTAAGAAAGAACAGTACACCGAAGAAGTCATCCACTGAAATGCAATATTAAAACTGACCACCCCTCCACCGACAAGCAAGGGTTAACCCTGATCCCATCCCTATGGCATAAGAATGGAATCGTGGGGGGCTATTGTACGGGCGTGATATGAAGGCCCAACTTAGTAACTCCTGTATACCCGAGAACTCTGAACCCAATAACAGGTAGTGGGTCACACTGGTCCGAAAATCAGCTAGAGATTGAGGAGCTAACTAGTCAGTAACGATAATGCCTCGGGTATACAGGAGTTTCAAAACAGGAGATTGGCCGAGAACCAATTGGCAGCAGGTGCAAGTTTCAAGACAGTCACATTTGTCTTGAGAAGTGGGTTCCATCTAGTCAGGAATTTATCCTAGAAGGGACTTACCCACATAAAAAGCCTCCCCATGATCATGACAATCCCACTAAGGGATGTCTATAATTAGGGGCCGAAGGAGTGAGAAAAGGGGTTAGAACAATTGAGGGTGGGAGAGACATGAAAGAAAACTATGACGGTCAACAAAAGAGGAGAAACTCGCTTCTAAGCTTGAGCCTCCTCGGGGGATACACTCGGGGTAGAAGCACACGGGTTGGGACAGAAGCTCTTTCACTTGGGCCATCAGAATGGCCTGAGGAGGTTTTTCCATTGTAGCAAACTCTTTACCCACCTTATACAAATAAATTGGGGGCCTTACGTCCAAGCCCACAAGGTAGTTTGGGCTTAGGGGCTTCACAGTAACTGTTGGATCTTTGTGTTGTACTCTGAGTTCCTTGGACTAATGGAGGAAGAATTTCTTTAATAAACGAAAATCGTTCCTTAGCTTTTACTTTAAATACTACCTGTCTTTTCTTCCATCTCGCTAAGCTTTCACCACTTTAGCTTGGGCTGTTGACTATGATCATCCACCTCTTCCAAATTAGTTGTATTGTGCCTACTACGTTGGTAGGGCCCTTAAATCATTGGACTAGATCTGTTCACGACCGTTTTTGTCCCCTATAGTTTGGGTTAGGATTGATCTATGTAGTCAAATATTCTTGTCTTGGCACAACATGAACATGTCCCGCTAACACAAATTGTCACCCATAATTCTCTCCTCTCCAATGTAAATAAAAAGAAATATGTACTTAATTTAAAAGTTGGGCCTATATATATATAGCCTAAACAACAACAAAATTTTGACAACATGGTCCTTTTTGGGCCCTCCAAAAACAAACAAACAAAAGACTCGTTCTATCAAATTTCTACATGCTATTGATTTTATATATATATATATATATATATATATATATTTTGTTTTTAATATAAAAAAAACCCTTAAATTGCTACACAGAGAAAAGAGGATTCAGTCTAAGAGCATTAGCATTGGCATTGGCAAATTCTAATTCTACTCTATTTTACCATTTCAAAAAGCCACTTTATTATTATATCATGCCATTTTACATTACCTTCAGCATTCCAAACTTTTATTTTCCTCTTCTACTCATTAAAATAATATATTTACATAAAAAAATAATATATTCTAAAATTATATCTTTTCTCTTCCATCACTCTCCTCTCTCTAATTTTTAGCTCTCTGCCTCTCTTCCATCTGCAACTTCCGCCGGAGCCTTCATTTCCAGCAAGGTGGTGAAATAGTCAAACCAAAAACCCATCAACTCAAACAACCAAAACTTCATAGATCAACCAAAAACGCAACAATCAACAAAACCCACAAACAAAAAATCCTAAATTTCACAACTCGATGGCGTGATATGGGTGAATCGGTTGAGTAGTGCGATGAGAGATGAGAGAGAGGCCGTGTGAGATGTGAGATAGATCAACCAAAAACGCATCAATCAACAAAACCCACAAACAAAAAATCCTAAAATATGGGTTTCGTACAAACAAAAAATCCCAAACGCATCACTTCATTCGCTCCATGACAAGCTCATACTCACACTGCTCTGGTTGTGGGTTTCGCCATGCTTGATGGTGTGATATGGGTGAATCAATTGAGCAGTGCGATGAGGGATGAGAGAGAGGCCGTGTGAGATGGGTGAGAAATTTCGAAGATGGAGATGGGTGAGAAATTTCAGAGTGAGAACAGAGATGAGAGAGTAGATGGAGAACAGAGAAGGAAGAGAGAGAGCAGAACAGAGATAATGAGAGATGAGAGAGAAATTACGGGGGAAAAAAAGCTCTGTGACCTCTGCCCTTGCATCCCTTGGTCCAGAAAGTCCAAAAAGTTTATTTGAATTATTGTAATTTTGTATAACTTGATAAACTTTTAATGTGTGTTTTTATACTTTCAATTATAAACGCTTTTTTTATGGATTTTTTTAAAATAAAAAGTTTTATATTATAAACCAGTTGTATTTTTTAAAATAAAAAAATATTTATGTATGTGTAACATATAAAATAGTACTTAATTAATTATTATCAATGTATTTTACTAACAATGCCCTAAAGAGAAGAATTCAGCCACAAAAAAAAATGTAAATTTCTATACGGGAAATCTCTTAACTGAAAACTCAGGTTTTCAATTATAAATACAAATGGTGTGAAAGAAGTACGGCCTCTATATATATATATATATATATATATATATATATATATATATATATATATATATATATTTGCTTTTTTAAACCAAAGTTTAGAGAAAATTTAATAAGAATCAAAATTAGATTTTGCTTTTTTAGCTTTCCATACAAATTAAATTGTTTAGATTTTTGTTGTTATTTTTTCTCTAAATTAATATGCATATTTTTTATATTGTTTCTATTAAGATATTTTGTTTGCAAAGATATTTAATGTAACAAACTATAATTGAACTGATCAATTCAATGCACCTATCCCTATTCAATTTAGGAGATGCTATTTGACCAATTTATTATTTTATTTTGTATTATATTTAGTAGAATTTCATGTACAATAATTGTGAATTGATATTATATATGTAGTATCCAATAGTGATTTTCAAAATTATATATATAATAACAATGTAATGAGAAATTTGACGTAAATGAAAATGAAAAGGAAAAACTATTTTAGTACGTTTAAATGTCCTGATCGAACTATGTCCTATGTGTTTAATAATCCAAATTAATATCAATAGCACAAGTACAATTCATCATTTCCATGCGTAAGCACGGATTCCATACTAGTTTCTATAATATGCGACAGTATAGATTTTACCATTTTAAAATGTGGACTTATTGAAGCAAAACTCTTAATTGAAAACGTGCACTGTGTGAAAGAAACACCGCTCATTTCTATAACATGCGGCAGTATAGACTTTGCCATTTTGGAATGTGGACTTATTGAAGCAAAACTCTTAATTGAAAACGTGCACTGTGTGAAAGAAACACCGCTCATTTCTATAACATGCGGCAGTATAGACATTGAATGGTAAAAACACATTGTGAATTTAACTTACGTTTGAGCATGTTCATGTGAGCATAGTTGAAGTGAAGCTCTTAATTAAAAATGTGAATTTAACTTACGTTTTCAGTTATAAAAACACATTGTGTGAAAGAAGCACCGTTTATTTTTATAACATGGGCCCTGCATTTGGAATGTGGACTTTTTGAAGCGAGTTGCATGCAAGATTGAGCATATAGAAAAATGAAAACGGAGTGATAATTACAGGGGCATGGAGGAACATCTAGATAGGTTGTTTGAGCATGTTCATGTGAGCAAACGGCGCCGAGGATGGAGTATTTGTAGGACTAAACTTAACTCCGACCTAGTTGGCAGTTGGTAATCCAAACCCACTCCGCGTTTAAACAAATAAGTCAATGGGGGAAAAAAATGAAAAAAGTCGGCAGCCGGGTCGGTCAAATTGTTATGTTTCTTCCTTTATAATGGCAACTGTAGAGCATGTTTTTCCCCCCATATATTACTAAGGTGTAACGGTGCTAATAATAGTTCTATTTGTTGAGTAACTTTGGTCAAAGATTGTTAATTACTTTGATAACACTCCAAAAGCAAGTAAAATAATGTCAAGACGCTCAGGAAACTGCTTGAACAACACCTAAATTGATCAAAACCACTTATAAAATTGAGTAATCACACACTGTAAGTGGAGGTGAAAAAAACCACACCACACTGCACAGTGCAGTTCAATGTTAAGGAAACCACATTGCATATATATATATATATATATATATATATGTCCGTGTGTATGTGTTATTTTATATTAAATATATATTATATAAGCAATGTGTTTCAGATAGATTAAAATATTTATTATATATGAAAACTGACTAAACTGCATCGCATGGTGACTGATCTATTAAAGTGCGGTGTAGTTATAGCTTTGGGAAAACTGCACCGCATGGTGTGGTGTTAAATACGCCCAAAACCGCACTGAACTACACCATGAACGCCGCTAGTCGAGAATTTTGCAACTTAACTGATTAGTACCTCCTAGTGTATTTAACTAAAACATTAAGGGTTCAAATAATCCCTCCCAATTATAGGTGCTCACGAAATTGCTTGGACCGCACCTAAACTAATCAAAACCACTTGCAAAATGGAGTAATTGCACACACTATAAGTGGAGGTGAAAAAAGAAAGAGAGAGAGACCGTGTGTGGTGGGAGTGGGTAGGTGAAATAATAAAAGGGTCATGTTAACTAGGGGTGTCCATGCAAACCGAAGACCCGCCAGAACCGACCAACTCAACCGGAACCGACCTGTCACGGCCAGGCTGACACCTCCGACGAGTTGGTGACAGGTCTCAAATTGTCAGAGCTCGACTCTGACGGGTCGAGTGGCGGGTTTAGTCCTTAAAAACCTGAGCCACTCGACCTGCCCGACAAAAACTCATAGAACAATGAAAATCACCTAGATCCGATGACGATCTAGTGTTTCTCATCTCCGATCCGGTCACGTTTGGGCTTCCTTCACTCAGATTAGCTCAAATCCGGCCAAGATCTAGTCTCTTCCTTACTCAGATATGCTAAATTCCGGCAAATCCAACCCAGATCTACTCAAACTCGGCCAAAAATCCAGTAAGCCCGACTCCAACTCGGCCAAATCTTGCCCAAATTTTCATAGATCCAAACGAATCTCACCCAACCCTCATTAGATTCGGCTAGATCTGGTCAGATTTCGGCCAAAAATCGGCGAATCGGAAAACCCGAAACCAACCGATTCACACCCGAAAATTGATACAACCCGACCCGGTTGATCTGAAACTTCCAGCGGGTCGGTTGCAGGTCGAAGTCTTCCCCACTCGATAATGTCGGGTCGAGTCCGGGTTGGGCACAAACCCGACCCGTGGACGACCCTAATGTTAACGGGTACCCTTAGGGCAATTGTTAATAAACTATATTAGGAAAATTTTAACACAAATTTTATGGGAAATATAAAAAAACTGTTAACAACATTAATTGCTTTATCATTTTTCCCATAAAAACATTTCTAAAAATAGTTTATAAACTAATGCTCTTAGGGCATTCGTTAGCAATTCTCATTATAAAATACTAATAATAAAAAATGATTATTTAAAAAAAAAAAACATAGTGTATAATAGATGATCTGATATGGGTATTTTTGCAAATTGCTTGTGTAAAATCAAAAAAATAGGTTCTTAGTGTAAAATAGATAGAAAGTATTAGACATACTGATGTGGATACTCTTAGAGCATTGACTTAATTGCTATTTTTAAAAATATTTTATTGAAAGAATGATAAATAATAAATATTATTAACAGCATTTTATATTTCACATAAAAGTTATATCAAAATTTTTCTATACGATTTATTAACAATTGTCCTCTAATACGACTCTTAACAATTGCATATTATACCGTAAACTTCCTTGTTTTACATAGAGAATTAGAATCTCCTCGTGGAAAGTCATTATAAAAGATTGGAAACATGGTGCGCTAGCTGCTGGTTCTTGGGCTTGATGACATTTAAGCTGTCGTGGAGTATCTGTCTTAATAGTTAATTTAGACCCTCAACTTTAACTACTTCGACCTGAATCTAACTCATTGTTATTGACAAAAAATCCAGCAAAACTCAACTTTAATGTTTTCAAACATTAATTTTAATTGGATACTGTTAACGGGTAAAAAAAAGTAATTAATATTTAAGCAATTTTTTTCATTTTTCATAAAAATGATATCAAAACTTTTTTAAAATGGATTATTAATAAGTGCTGTACAGCACTTATTAACATTTTCCATTTTAATTTGAAATAGTCAACTGACCAAAACAAGAAAAATTTATTATTGGGTGAAGGGTATTTTGTTCCTTTCTACCTCGGAAAAATGATAAGCTTTGACTGTTGTTAACATTTTCCATTTTAATTTGAAATAGTCAACTGACCAAAACAAGAAAAATTTATTATTGGGTGAAGGGTATTTTGTTCCTTTCTACCTCGGAAAAATGATAAGCTTTGACTGTGTTATTGGATTATTGGCATGTGATTTACAGCTTTGCAAATGAACCACATATTACATTTTTTATTTTTTTATTTTAACAGTACAATTTTTGTTGACAGTTCTTGGAATGTGGACTGGAGTAGGTTGATATGGATTATCTAAAATTAATCCATGTCCATTAATCAGACATAGCCTACAAGTATGTATTGACTTTCTTATCACCCCTAATCCAAATTAACATTAAAAATGAATAGAAAATAGAGGTGGCCTGTCTATATGCTTAAATTAAAAAAAAGTTCTTAGGGAATTTAAGTCAGGGTGGTCCAAGGAGCCTTCTTTCTGTTTTAAGTTTTGTGGTTTTTTTTACATTATTTATTCAATTATTTTAATTTTAAAGACAGACAGTTCCTTTATTTTTTATTTTTGGATAATTTGACAATTAGAAGATAAGAGAATTGAATATTAATTTATATATATATATATATATATATATTAAAAATACCAAAAAGTGTGAGCACTAGCAGAATTACAAAGTTCTTAGCCACTCTTACTTATAATTGTTTCTTCATGAACTTGCCATTGGATCAAATAAATGATAATAATCATTTCATATAGGAGGAGGGGTTTCAGACCTTTTGGTTATTGTTAATTTAAATTTGCAAAGAGTATATTTATATTATGAGTTTACTCATATTGTTGGTAAATATTGATAAATAGATTACTATGATGTGACTCTCTCTTGTTGATGATGGAGCATTGAGAAGTTTTGGCCTCCATCCTTGAACATTCTATTGGTGTCTCAACCTCTACAACCAATTATCCTAAAGGAGTCAATGGGATGCCCTTTATGAGGCTCTTGTTTTCATCTTCCTCACACTCTTCTTTCTTTCTCAAAGGGAGAAACCCATCTGAGAGTGGAGGGTATAGTGTTTTGATTAGGTCAATTGATTGGGCTAGGGGATTTTTGAATGGCATGGGGTTCTAAACATTTTAGGACACCTCAAATACAAAATAAAATCATGGAAATAAGTTTCAGTGGAAATCTGACAAAATTCATCATTAACTTTGAATGACATAATCATATAAAAAACCATATTGGACAACAAGGATCCAAGCAAGTGGAATAGAGTCAATAGACCGAAACATATTGAAAATTTTAGCGAGGATGAAATAAGAGCTAAACATTGTAATTTCTTACTAAGAGCATTCACACCCGAATGTGTAAAGCTCCAAAAAATTGTATTTTACAATTATATGAACACCAAAATGCAACTTTATCCAAACTTAGGTTCTTAATTTTTTTTACAGTCTTGCTACAGTGCCATCTTAATTTAAAAACTATTGTTGCAAGATTGTAAAAATAAAAAATATTATTTTATTCACTTCTCTCTTCTGAATTTCTCTTTTAATGTATTGTATATTATTTTAATATGTAGATATATTATTTGAATAAATTAAATAAGAATAATCAATAAAATAACTTTGAGATGATAAAATAAAATTTTTTAAAGAAATCAAATGCGAATACTCTAACACAAAATATTACTAAAATGGAACAAAATGAATAACAGTGCATATTAATGTTTAGTTTTAGTAAGTAGTAACCATAATTATACAATATTGAGCTTTCGTTTGATTTTTATTTGGTTTTTTTTTTTTTTAAGTCTGGGTCAAGCTAAAATGCATAAATAAATAAAAAAGTAAATTTTTATTTGAGTAAAAAATTAGAAACTACGATAACCGTTAATATTGCCAGATGGTTTGCATTTGCAATATGTCAATCAGCTATGCAGTTATTCTCACGCGGACCCGACGCTTAATTGTATATTTCGTATTATTCTGTCACTGTAAAAAGAAGCATCTGTCGCTGTAATAAAGCCGCTTTATTTGTTACCGAGTGCTTCTATTTCGCTACCATTTTTAATCACAATGATTTAGCTACATACGAGTACGACATCCTACCTGCTACCGGAGGCATTTAAGGGTTAAAAAGTAACAATAATCAGTTACACGCAATATTTTTACAGGGCAAAACTTGAACTCAGAGTGTTGAGAAATAATAACAAGAAGTTAATCACGTTATCTCCAATGTCAGTGAAGTCTATTGTTATAATCCTCACCGTCCTAAACAAGTACCCCAACAGCTCACTTTATTTATTTATTTATTTTTATATGTATTTTCCTGGAAGGTAAGTTAGTACGTTGCACTTGTGTTTCATTCGTGCACTAAACTAGTCATAGTGCTTCTACAGTTCTTACACAGTTACACACACCTACTAGGCCTCTTCCACTTGGCATTTGCAACCGGATAATAGTGCTTGCTACTCGATCGTAGTCCTATCAAAGTCAAATAACGTGACTCCCCCTCTCACTCTCTCTCTTATCTCTTCTTTCTCTCTCTCATCAATGAATGCTGAGTAGGACCCACTCTCCTCAAAAAGTCCTTCCCATAACTCATAGCAAAACGCACACCTCCACTCCACTCCACAATCCACATCACTCTCCTTTCCTCTCCTCTTTCCAATACAAAAAATCTTCTTGTCTATCTCTCTACAATCAACCCATGGAAAACTACTCCTTCACTTCATACCCTGACTCCGGCGAATCCTCGCCGCGTTCACGCGAAATCGATTTCGAGAATCCGCCGCCGTGGGACGATCAGCCTCACCAGAACTACAAAGCGAAGTTCATGTGTAGCTATGGCGGCAAGATCCACCCTCGTCCTCACGACAATCAGCTGTCTTACATCGGCGGCGAGACTAAGATTCTCGCCGTCGATCGTACCGTCAAGTTCAACTCCTTCATTTCTAAGCTCTCCGCTCTCTGCGCCGGCGGCGCCGATTCTGAAGTGTCGTTCAAGTACCAGCTCCCCGGCGAAGACCTCGATGCTTTGATTTCTGTCACCAACGACGATGACCTGGAGCACATGATGCACGAGTACGACCGTCTCTACCGTGCTTCTGCTAAGCCCGCGCGAATGAGGCTTTTTCTGTTTCAGGGTCCGAGTCAGGCGGGTTTCGGACCCGAAACTCCGAAATCGGACCGTGAACGATTCGTGGATGCTTTGAATTCGGGTCCGACTGAGCCTCCGAAGGCTCCGGCGCCGAACAACGTCGATTTTTTGTTCGGTTTGGACAAAGGAGTCCCTCCGCCGCCACAAACGGCTGTGAAGCTCCAAGATTCTGTTCCGGAACCCGTGGTCCCGCCGGTTCCTGAATTTTCCACCCGTGTCGTCGGGTCGGAACCGGTTATGAACCCGGTTGAGATGCAGAGGCAATTGCAGGAATTCCAGAGGTTACAAATCAGTGAACACGAAGCGGCTATGTATAGAAGAAAAAGCGACGAAAACCTTGTCGGAGCTTACGCCGGAGATTACTACGTTCACAAGGTACCGGAAAAGGCTCCTCCGGTAACCGGACCTCCAAACGCCGGGTTTTGGCCAGAAAAACAATTCTCCGGTGGCGGTTTCCAAGCGAGTGCACCGGAACAACAGATGTACATGATTCCAACTCCTGGTACAGTTTACCATGCTGCACCAATGGTCCGACCGGCAACCGGGCCAGCCAGTCAAGGGTACTACCCTAACATGCAGCGTGTTCCCAACGAAGTTTACCGGGAGCAGCCGGTTTATAATATGGTCCCACAACAACAACAACACTCCCCCCAGCCGCCGCCGCCGCCGCAGCAGCAGCTGCCACCAATGTCGGCTCCACCACAGCCCGTTTTGCCGCCACAGCCGCCGAAGATGGTGGCTTACACGGAGGGGTTCGGAGTCATGCGACCGGGTGGCGGTGGTGGAATGGGGGCCGTGGAAGCGAGTGGAGGGTACGCGCCGATGGTGACGGCAGCTTACGACGGCGCAGTGGGAAGACAGGTTTATTATACGCCGTATCAGGGTGTCGGCACGGCGGTTAGCGGTGATATGAGGGCAGCTGGGGCGTTGGGTCAAGAGGGTAATAAGGTAGTTAACAAGGTTTCACAAGCTTCTGTGTGATTATGATAATATAGTTTACAATCAAATATTGGGGTATATATAATTACTATAATTTCAATATTTAAGTTAATTTTGTGTTTATTTGTTTGGTATTTAATATATGATGATTTGTATACACTAATGGAAATGGGAATGAGTTTGTCTTTGTGATTAGTGTATTATTATTGGCCTCTTTCTTTCTCTTTGAATGATAATTAGTTATTATATTATTAGTTATTATTAGCATTAGGTTACTTTTTTACAACTTAATATTAATTCGGGAATAAAAAATTGTTTCAAAAATTATTTTACACTAGAAATCGATGGGTGTTTTAGTTGGACGATAAAGAACATAATTATTAGATACTAACGCTATAAATTAAAATTTTATTATTTAAAGTTAAAAGTATAATGATTTTATCGTGTATGTGTACTCTATAATTCTGGTGCCCATTTTTCTGGTTTCCTAATAGGTTTTTGAATTGCAAACCATGTGGACCTAAGAGTGTGTTAGTGGGTGCGGCCATGATTTTGGAATTGTATATATATCTGCTGGTAATTATTTATTTATAAAAATGGATAAGAGACATTTCTGTCATTATTCTTCTAAAAAAAAAAAAGATTAAAAAAAGAAAAAGAAAAAGAAAAAGAAGAAGAAGACATTTGTGTCATTATACAATATATTCATTACAGCCTACCCGGCTTGCTCTGGCCCGTTTCTTACTTCTTCTTCCATTATATTCTGTACTGAATCCGCCGTTCCACAGAATTTAGCATTAGATTATATCTTTGGACTTGACTGCTAGAACCTTTTTTAAAGTTTTAAGGCACTTAAATCCCGAGTGGAATGCCTATTAATTCTTGTGAAAAAAAAAAAATAAATAAAGTTTGCTATTATGAACAACAATGGGGAATATATCGAGATCTCACTGTTGCTGTTTATTCTTTTGTTTGAAAGGGTGTTCCATATTCATATTCTTCATCTTCCTTTTCAAATGAATGTCTGTTAGAATTTTGTTAAGAATCTTTAAACTTAATTGATATTTCAACGTGTTTTCAAATTATCTATGGGTCAAACTTCTCTCTTTTTCAACTATCAAATTATTAAAAAAATCAATGTTATTAACAAATAAATAAAGTTTTTCAACCTTTCTAGAAATATTAAGGCTATGTTCATTTGGAGGAAAAATAGAGAGGATGGAAAATAGAGGAAGGAAAATAGGATGGAAAATATTGTTTTTCACTGTTCGTTTAGAGTAGGAAAATAGGAAAGGAGAGAAAATTTTCTCTCCTAGCTTAACAATTTTTTTCCTCCCAAATTGGGAGGAAAACTTGAGAGGAAAAGTGCTATAGTAGCTATTTTACTAATATACCCTCATTCTAACTACCCCAATTCATTACTCAGCTACCTACCTGATTGCCCACAACAATCACTGAAAATTGAAAATATTGTAATAAAATAATTTTTAAATGTGTGAATAATGTCGTGAGACTTATTTTTAATATTTATTTTGTTGAAAAAAGAGGTTTGTAGGTCTTGTAAACAGTATACGAGACCCACTAAAATCAAAAGTGTCACTGGATACTCGCCTCCCAAATGCACACTGAATAAGCTGTAAAGTCTATTAATGATTAATAAAGCATAACAATGAAAAAGTTTACATTTATCCTATATATCACAAACTTCCAATTATTTTTTAATCACTTACCTATCCCTTCTTAACAAAAATGGTGTTCCCAAACTTTTTTTGGTAATTTTTTTTTTTTGGTTGTTTTCAGCTTGGAACGTGGTTATATAAATAAATGCTTGTGTCGATAATAGTTGCAGAGCTTGAAATGTACGATGCGAAGCAATAAGTATTACGTTGCATGTTACATGTCCTCTAGTGTTCCTCTCAAGTATTTCGAGGAGATTAACTTGAAAACAATCAGATGACTTTGCAGTGTATGAGAAAATTAAAAGTTTCAATCTTATCACAATTTTGTGATGAACTAAAATGTCTACAAACCAGTGTATGAATATAATTAATGGATTTTAACAAACTATTTTTTTTAGAAACAAAATTTCAACGATTTTTTTTAGAGAGTTTCAACTTATGACATCCGCTCTTGATGATATTTCTTTATCATCAAACCAAGATACTAATTAGTTTTTGAATTTCATAAAATTTCTAATTATTGAATAAAAGATTTAAGATTCAATGACTTAACAAATGAAAGTTTGTATTTTTATTTATTTTTTTATATTTTTTTATGATAAGTGTCACATAAATTTATAAATTCTATATAATAAAATTTGTGATATTCATAATATCACTCTACGACCTTATGGTTGACTAAAGTTGCTTTATATAAACAAAAAAAAAAAAAAGTAAACTAAGCTGGGTTCTTATTATCATATTTATTGTTTCTAAAAAAAACAAAGAAAGGACCATCATATTTATTTTTCTGCTTATTAGAAAAATGTTTCCAACACTGTATTAGTATCTTTAAAAGAAAAAAAAAAGTATTATCAATCCTATGAGTTTAAGACCCAACTCAAATCGAATCGAGGTTAAATTAATTGAAAAGACGTGTGAATAAAATTGGAAGATTTACTAGAAATCTAGGGTATCAATTAACACTTTTGTAAAACCTTTGGAACCAGATACCAATTAGTTTTTGAATTTCATAAAATTTCTAATTATTGAATAAAAGATTTAAGATTCAATGACTTAAATCAGTTTTTGGAGTAACAATTTGCAGGATTGGACAGAACTTGGGGGAATGAAAAAAGAAAATACTCATTCATTAAAACTTACGAAATTAGTACAAAGTCACACGGTGGTCAAAAGTTTCTTCATTTCTTGTTTAGTTAATTTGTTAAAAATTGACAGTATCTACACCAAAAGAAGAAGAAGATCGGAGAAGATAATATGTCTGCTGTCAATTCAAAATCTTACAATTTAGTAATTTGCAACGAAAAGCACATATAAAAACAAAAAAGGTAACAATCACAGTTTGATATGTATCATTTCGATTTAATATTTCTTCGTCCACTTTCGTTTGTGGTTGACAAGCGTGAAGGGTTTAGTTAGCTAATATTCTCAATACCCAAATGAGAGTCTAAGTTGAAATAAATGAAAGAGACAATCATAACAGCTGGAATTTTCACGGACAGGTGTGCATATTTTCTCAAGAATCAAGCACCAATAATAACCTCACGATCGAGACCTTTTTTCTTTCTTTTGATTCAAGAAATAAGAGATTAGATTGATGGTGGGTCTCTTTTTTAATCTTATTTTGCTTTGCCTCTTCATGAATCACGATTATGAAAGCTACACGTACGATATATAAGAGCTTGTCACGGTTTGTTTTATTTTATTTTATTTTATTTTTTACATATATTAAGATGGCGTGGCGCCACCAATTTGTTCTGGAAGTACGAGAAAATGTTGGGTCTTTTTTGAGTAAAGTATTTTGGCTGCTAATGTACCCTATTAACTTTGTGTAATGTTAACTTTTTTTTTTTTTTCAATGCAAAACGGGAATTTTGTTCCTAAAAAAAAAAAAAAAAACGAGAATTTTGTTTGTTTACAATGGGAAGTTACAAACAGCATTGGGAATTTAGGAGAATTTGAATAATAAATTTCTGCTAATTAAAAGATCCCACTCTATATTTTTATATATAAAAAATGAGGACAACTAGAACAAAGGAGCTCCATCTTGTTTGGTCATTTTGGCTTAGGTTTCAATCTCATTCATTGTGGGGCAAAATGTCTATTTCAATATGTTCACTTGATGCTAAGAGCTTTATAGTTTAATTGGTAGCTTTTGTCTTATAGTATTTTCAATGAAGATGTTTTAGGGTTCAAATCTCTCTCTCCAATTGTAACTATTATCATTTTTTTTTTTAAATTTACTTAATCATTAGGTCATTGACACAGAGGAGGAGCCTTGTATCGTTTGTGGCTCCAATGGCAGTTACATCAACATATCTTTCTTTAAGTTCTTGGGTCATTTTAAGGTATATATAAAGTCTATTATGAATTTAGGTTACTTGCTCTAAAATTTGTAAGTATTGTATTCTTTATCTATAGATTGAACTATATAAGGGTTTTTTGAAGTATTCACTCATATAAGATCTGATGGTATTGTAGTCAAGTAGAGTTCAGTAATTCAATGACACCGATAAGCTAAGAAATATGGACGCAGGCTTGACATATGCACACCAACACGACAATTCTTTAAAAAAAAAAAATTAAGAAACAATACTGTGGGGGAACAAGGTTCGAATTCTTGGCCCAATGAAGTGTATGGGCTCAAGCCCAAGAAGCTCGAACAATAAATTTGTAAAGAAGTGGATTATAGAGCTGGGCCGTAGTGAGTTGAGTAATGGACCAGTATTGTTATGGCAACAAAGAAAGGAAAATTATAGACGTTCCCTGAAGAAAAGTGTCCTCGGTAGAGTCCGAGGAGATTGATTCTTTCTCTATTGACTTTAAAATCTTGTTACAAATTTCACTTTCAGTTTTTCTGCTCTTGTTACTCAGGGGTCTCTTACATTATATACCTCCCCTCCGGATGATCCTGAGCCTCTACTTGTTGGCTATCCAAGTCACCACTTGAGTACCTGTCCCATCAGACACACCTCCTGGCTTCCTGTGAGTTGTAGTAGCCAAGGCAACACTGTTCAGGAGTCTTCTCCACATAAATGCGGCCAGAAAAGTAGCTACAGTGTATTAAATGTGGAGGTAGTAGCTTTTTCTTAGGTACCTCCTAGTTTCCGCTTCTTGTTGTGCCTGAGGTGTACGTATCTGCTGCTGAAACTTTTTTGAAGCTCGCTTTGGCTCATGGGATCCGGATCTAGCCCATGCCCAATCTGTCTGAGAAGGCATTGCTCCTCGGACAGGGCCTAATACTCAACACCAGATTTGGGCCCTGGCCCCTACAAATACAATTAATTAATTACTTAGTATATATATATATATATATATATATATATGTTTAGCTATATTTTGTTATTTATAGGGATAGTTTATTTTTATTTTAAGTTTTTAAAATAATTAAAAACTATCAAAATATTTAGAATATATCTAAAATGGAAGAGACTTTTTAAAATGAGTTTTTTTTTTTTTTTTTTTTCCTCTCAACGCTTGTAAGGGTGTCTTCGACATGTCTGACACAACACATTGAGTTTTTTTTTTTTTAATTTTTTTGGGTGAAAGAAACCGCTAAGAATTTAACAATGATATGAATTAGGGTTCAATTAGGACCATGGTACCTGAATGAAGCCCACAGATTCACCCCACTCGGAGACATGGAGTACTTATGGCAGAAGGGCCAAAATATTTGGTCTTTCACAGAGATTGATAGATGACAAAAATTTTATCATATAACCTCCCTAAAAAGATGCACCGTGAATGAATTGTCACTTTCTCGCTATATGTCCAAACTTCACTTTTTACCTAATGAAAAACTTTACTTCCAAAAAAAAAAAAAAAAACCCTAATGGGAAACTCATGAAAGATGCATTAATTGGTATTTTCCTAAATATAAAGTATGATTAATATATAAATTACACACTTTTGAATTTGGAAAAATTATTAGGTACTTTCGGAATACTATAAATGCGTGGTCATCTCTCTCACATGAATGGTAGGTCTCACCATGAATTTAATTAATAGAATCCATTATTTATACGAGAGGAGAGAGTACACATTTATGATACTTCGAGAGTACACAATAATTTCTCTTGAATTTGGGGTGATTTATTTTTTATTTTTTATTCAAAATTTTCTAAAATTTGGATTTTTAACTATAATGTTCCTTAGTGTTTTGAATCTAGTCATTTCATCCATATTTGCTATTGAGTTGGTAGAAAAATGTCAACTATGTCTATAGTCTATACAATATATATGTGCCACTTGGTACAATTAAAACATACCATGTATGGAAAAGATGTGCACCAATTGGCTGACTTCTTCGAACCATTTACCCTAAACCCAATCCTCAGTTAGTACCCTAATTTTTCATTTAGTTAGTACCCTTATTAATCCTAACTCTAAAACTGACCAGACTTTTCTCCCCACAAGAGGTACAATTGATCAATAGGTTACCTCTAGATAGATTGGTTTGGCCTTATGTTCAGTCTGGTATTTATTTTGCTGTGAAGTTTGGCTATAATTTTCTTTCCCATGAAATTTCTATGGTCGATTCAGCCCCAAGGAGCTCACCTCAAAACCATGGAGTATGGAAGAAAATTTGTGGTTTTACAGTTCCGAATAACGTAAAAAAATTTGCTTTGGCGAGCTTGTAAAAATTCCATTCCTACCAAAACTAATTTGGTTCGCCGGAAAGTTTTAATGGATGATGTGTGCGAGCATCGTAAACAACTCCTTGAAGATGCAATTCATGCCTTGTGGTTGTGTCCATGCATTTCGGTGGTGTGGGTTCAGACCAAACGTAGATTTTTTGCAGTCTTGAGCACTTCTCAAGGTTTGTTGATGTGGTGCAGCAGGTTATTGAGGATGAGAAAAATCTCGAAGTCTTTGCCATGTTTGTTTGGACTCTTTGGTATCATAGGAATGAACTAGTGACTAGCAACAAACCTACCCCCTCACTTATGTCATCCCAAATGCTCAGTTGGCTGGGACTAAATTCATTTGAAAGTTAATTTTGACGGAGCAGTGTTTAAAGAAACCGGAGAAGCAAGAATTGGGGTGGTAATCCGAAACTGCTAGAGGCTTCAATGTCCAAGGGGTTAGCTCTTCCCCATTCAGTTGTTGATGTAGAAGAAATTGAGGTTGTGCGAGCGCTTGCTTTTGCTAATGAAATTAGCTAGGCTTTCCTCCATTAACCTTGAGGGAGATTCAAAAGTGGTAATCAAAACTCTAAGAAGTGATGATGAGTCATTCACTTCCTTTGGTCATCTTATTGCTGATGCTAAGTCCTTTACAGATGTCTTTAGTGGTGTTACTTTTTCTCATATCCGAAGATAAGGTAAATATGCAATTCACAACCTTCCTAGACATGCAAGATATGTTAATAGTTCATTGGCGTAGATGGAGGATGTTCCTTCACGTACAAAATTTACATTTGTATCTTTAAATTCTTGTTTATTTGTTTGTTAAACTATAGATTTTTTTATTTTACTTTTTTTTTAGGATAGGTAGATAGAGAGAAAATGATAGGTGGGGTTTCAACTACAAACATGAGTTACTACAAAAGATATTACTAGTTATTACCACCGGGCCATCACTTGAACCCTATTATCTAACTTATCTTCAAAATTAAATAAATTAATAAATTTAAGTTAATCCCAATCAGACTCTAAACTCTACCTTCAAAGGCAGCACTAAAATGTCAAAGTTCTATGGCTAAGGCTGTGTTTGTTTTGGCTTCAAACAGTTTTTGGAAATGCGTTTACACCCATGTGTGTGTTTGGGTGGGACTGAAATTTTGGTCAAACGGAATTCTATTTCCGCGTTGACAGTAAAATGGGGCGTTTTTGCTGTAAAATGATTTCATGTTTCATTTTACCTTCAAACACTTTACAGCCCTCACAGCCCGAGCTCCATCTTCTCATCACACGCACACTTTACAGCCCTCATAGCCACTCCAACCGAGCTCTATCTTCTCATCACACGCACACTCCAACCGAGCTCCATCTTCTCCCTCTATCTTCTCCCTCAGCTAGGCCGCTCCATCTTCTCCAAGCTCAGCTGAAGCACTCCTCAGAACGCAGCTGGATCCCGAAACACTTCTCAGATCGCGCCGGCGCACTCCTCGGATCGCACCTTTGTCCTCTCCAAGCCCAAACCCAGACACACCGGTGAGATCGCGCCTTGGAGATCTTGCCGTCAAGATCGCGCCTTCGATCTCGTTCGATCGCGCCGGCGAGATCGCGCCTTCGATCTAGTCCCGATCGCCTTCGATCTCGTTCGATCGGGCCGGCGAGATCGCGCCTTCAATCTCGTCCGATCGCCGTCTCACATTTTCTTCCTCCTCAATCTCTCACTCTTTCCCGATCTCTCTTTCCCTCAATCTCTCCCTGTTCTTCCTCGTGAAAAATTGTGAATAATAAAAGATGTTTTAATTTGGATTTTTGGTTGTGTTAATTGGATTGAAATTTTTTTGTTATAAAATTTGTTTGGGAGTTGAGAAAATTAATGGAAAAATGTGTAAAATTTGCATTTTCAGAATGTTACCAAACACCGTAAAACATTTTTTGGACTATTTTCCATTGCAAAACCAAACACTCAAGTTTTATTTTACTTACGGAAATTTACTTTCCCCTGCATTCATTTTACACTCAGAATTCAATTTACATTGAACCAAACCCACCCTAAGAAGTAAAGGGGCAGTAAGACGTCAATTTGAGTGTAAAGGATAGGGTTGGAATGCAATTGGGGTATTTTCATTGTGTAGGAATTCGTGATTTATTATTATTTTTGACTTAATTCTAACGAATCACAACTATAATTTTGTAAGAATTGAGATATTTATTATGATAAATAAATATCTCAATTCTTACAAAACACTCGCCTTTTATTATAGAAATATTTGAGGGATCCAATTCGAGCATTTTGTAGGCATGTTTAGGGGTATTTCTTTTTGATATGTACCTAGAGCATGTAAAAAAATAGCAAAAAAAATTTGTAGTCACTGTTAAGGAGATGGAGGAACCCTCAACATAGTTTGAGGATTGCACTGCCCCTTCCCATATGGCCATATTCAGTTTAGAGTCTTTAGATACACGTGATTTTTATAAAACTGAGGAAATTACAACTTACTCACTTGTGGTTTGGCTGAAATTTAAGTTGTCTATTTGTGGATTGAAATTTGATATTTTACCCACTCAAGGTTAGCTCAATTCGAGTTTCGTAACTTAGCTTTGTTAAAACATTGCTAATTATGTAATTTTGCTCTACTTTAATACAGGGACGGAGCTATATTCGGTTGAACTTGGGGGCAATGCCCCCCCCCCCCCCAATTTTTTTTTTTAAATTCCACTTTCATATATATATATATCACCCTTTTCCAAAAAACCCTCCAAGCACTGGAAATCCACCTGGTTAATACTACTGCCATAAATGAAGCCTACATTAGTCAACTCTTTGGCAAAGAGGATATTTATTCAAAGGATAAGGAGACTATAATGGGCACTAATTATGCTATATTGAGTTTTAAGTCCCAATCTCTGTTAAGAAGTGCTATTGCCAACTTGCCAACTAAAATACAATTTTGTATTTTGGAAAACAAGGCCATGTTCAGATCTTTTGATCTTTGGTTCGAATATTTCAAAATACTTGTTACAACTGCTGTTCCTGATCCTGCTAATTCAGATGATCTTAGTGACATCTACAAACAAGTTGATTGGGAAGAATACTTGGGAAGCAGCCTCAGAGTGTATGAAAAGAAATATCTGTTTCCTGGCCTTTTGTTCAACTATGAGGATGGTTCAAATGATGCTGACGGGGATCCCAATTGGCTTTCCCAAATGTTTGAGTATGCCTTCATTAGGCTTATAAAATTAACGAGTCATGATCAAATTAGCCAATTCCCACAAATTATTCAGACGGCTGTTACATAGATCAACAGTCATTTTGTTTCTATCAGATGCTAGAGCACCTTGCCAAAATGGGAAAGAGATAACTGGATGAATGTCCAGCCCTCAAAACATCTTGTTTTCATTAATGGATACACCCAGCAAGGACAATGGTATGAAGGAGATTCTCACTTATCCTTCAGAGATCATTATGCTCATGCAGAATGCTGGAGAAATTACTTCAACAATGAAATTCTTAATGTCATCCAAAACCTATGAAAAGATTATCATTTCATGAGAAGTACAGATAGAATTTCTGTTTTTGGAATCAGACCATATGTCACTGCTATTCGAAATTTACCGATAACTGATTATAGTAATCCAAGGAGTTTCATCATCCCAAGGAAAAGCCCTAAGTATGAACCACTGTAATACTACAGACTCTGCAACCAGTATGCTATTTACCATGAACATGAATGTAATAATGATCCCCCATGGGATCCTTATGATGGTTACCCATCCGAAGCTTATAATATTGATTAATGATTGGCCACCCCAGGCCATTGTTACTACTAATCACCTATATATTTTAGTTTTATAATAGGGCATTCTCCCTATTGCTGATGTTCACTAGTGCATACAACTGAACTAGCCAATGCACTTACCACTTCATCCATTACGAATGTTGAGTTCCCCTCTTAATGACTTACGCAAGGACCCTAATGCTTTGTATGCCCTTCTCAAGCTCACGTGGGCTGAGGAAGAAGCTGCTGTTAATCGTGATTCAGAAGATGAAGGTTCTAAGGCATCTTCTGAAGCATCTATTGCTAAAAATCCTTATCAACCTTACAATCAGGATTTGTTTGGACATGATGAAGAAGACACTCCTGATTTAGGATTTGCCTGAGAGGTTTTGAAACTCAATTTTTCTTTTTGACTGGGTAAATCAATCAAAGGCTTCTCAAGTCTTGTAGAAACAATTTTTTCAACAATTTTTTCTTCAATATGGTCAAGCTGTTGACCAATAACATACAAGGATTCATTAATAAAATTGTTTTGTTCAATAATACTAAAAACAGGGGTTTTATCATCAGTAATTTATATATATATATATATATATATATATGAGAGAACTGGGTGAGATCTCATTTAAATGATCTGATATTTTCTGATCAAGGTTTGAAACAAGAATCAATGGTGGATCTGAAAAGACCTTGTCGTTGACACTACCGTTAATGGTGGGTTTAATTATGTCTCATCTGCTACTTCGTAGTTCAAGCCGTAACATTAGCAAGAATAGAGAGTGAGGGAGAGGGAGAAAAACTCAGATTTTTATAGAGAAGAGGTAAGTGTCAATAGAAAATGTCAGCAAAGGATAGAGATAAGATTCACTAAGATTTCAAGGAAGAGAATTATAGAGAGAGAAGATTATGTTACAATAAAAAATATATAAATAATATGTTGGTCATAGACTCACGGGTACAATGAGAAAAATGGAACAGGTGAAACAAGAAAGATTAAAAATACAAAATAAAGTTGAATTTTTGTTTTAATGTTTTAGAAATCAATTGTGTGGCTAACGTTAGAGAAGTTAATGGACAGGCGGGCTAACGAGGAAAGAGAAAAATTAAAATTAATGGTCTGTACTTTGTTTGATTTTAACGGTCTTAGTGCATTCACATCTTAAATTTTCAAATTATTCTATTTTACCGTTTTAAAACTTACTTTATTATTTATACCATATCATTTTACAATACTCTTAACATCTTAATTTTCGTTTTCCTATTCTACTCATTAAAATAATATTTTTACACAATAAAATAATATATCTCAAAATTACCATAATTTACAACGAAACATATTATTTATTCTTTCTCTTTCATTCTTTTTGTTCAAAAACAACCACAAATTTACTGAAACCACATCACCACAAGCCCATCACCACTGCACTACACGCACCTGACACCACCACCAAAAGCAAAACCATGTAAAAAAAAAAAAAAAAACCATCAAACCAAACCAAAACACCCCACATATACCAGCAAATCCAGGAAAAAAAAAATACCATTAACAGAGCCATTGGAGCCAATCACAACTCGACACCAATTTCCACCACATTGAATAGTAAATCTCCACATCACAACCCACGCCAAACAAAACCCACCACCTGAACCATGCCTATGAAGAAACCCACGCCAAAATAACCCACGCCGATCTGCCAAAACCCACCATCGATTTGCCACGATCTCCACCACAAACCCACCACAAACCCACTTGATCTTCACCCATAAACAAAACAAATACCCACCAATGCAAGACCCACCACCACCACAAGATTTAACACCACAATACTCACCACCACAGCCACGACGAGATCAACCTCCACCTAGTCCGTGAGCATCACATCGTGAGAGACCCTCCACGCCACTGGTCACGATCCTCCACGCCACGCCGATCCCCGTGAGAGACCATCACTAGATCCATTGAAGCCACATCGAACCCATTGGAGCAAAACATTGAGACGTGGCCTGGGCTTGGCGTTGCTGGGTGATGGTGGCCAACAGTGGCCTAAGGGAGAGCAAAGGGAGAGGGAGAAATCACTGAGAGAGAGGAAAGGGAAAGGGATAAATTTGAAAGAGAGAGAGATGTGGGAGACAGAGTTGAGAAAGTGGGAGAGTCAAGAGCAGATGAGAGAGGAAAGGAATAAAATAATATTTTTATTTTTACAAATGTACTACAGTGCAATTTTATATGTAGAATTGCATTGTAGCACAATTGCAAATTTTTTTGCAATAGTTTACATTTACAATTCCAGATGCTGAGCTCTTTTGGGCTTGAAATGCCAAATTTTCCTTACATTTGGCATTTACAATTCCCAGTACGAATGCTCTTAGTAGAAAAATGGTAAATTTCATGTCGTGCAATGAATTAATATTAATATTGTTGTAATTTTATTTTTTTGTCGTTCAAGTGCTGGTAAAATTTATTAAACGTCATAGGTTAAAAACTATCTTTAAAAAAAAAAAGTTTGTTGTGGTTTGTAAGATTTTTTTATTTGTCTTTTTGTTTAGGACTAACCTAATTTTTGTGAGGCATGTTGTGGAGTCAAGTGTGTAGTTGGATGTATCCCTAGCATTATTCATAAGCTAATATTGATGATTTATTGTTGCCAACCTTAATGTTGATGTCATAATTTATAAACATCTTAAAATTAAAATTCAAAAAATCACCAAAATTAGTATTAATTTATTGCAAATCTCAAATTGCATCTACAAATATAAGATTACGATGCCAATGAATGTGATGAAATTTTATGAGCTTTACGTTAAGCTTTGCCCCCTTAGGTTTGTACCCTGGCTCTGTCCTTGCTTTTATGTCTTTCTCCCCTAAAAACACAAAAAAAAAAAAATATATATATATATATATATATAATATCAAATAAGATAAAAAAGAATCCAGCGTAACACTTGCATTAAGGGATTTTAAACCACATATAGGTAAATTTTAGTCAAATCTCAGGTGGGTAAAGTGTCAAAGTTCAAATCACAAATAGGCAACTTAAATTTCGGCCAAACCACATGTGAGTTAGTTGTAATTTTCCCAAAAAAATTAAAAGAAAAGAGAATTGAATTTTATAAAAAAATCACATAATTGTATCCTTGAAAAGAATTAATAAACCTTAGACTTTAAAATGAAAAACTTTCAGACATTTACAAATATACATAAAAAAATTAAATAAAAAAACCTCTCTCTCTCTCTCTCTCTCTCTCTCTCTCTCTCTCTCTCTCTCTCTCTCTCTCTCTCTCTCTCTCTCTCTGCGTGTGTGCGCGTGTGTGTGTGTGTTGGGGTGGAATTTTGTTTTGGTGTTGGGGTGGGATTTTGTTTTGGTTCTACCATTAATGGTGTGATGGAGAGGATTTGTTTAGTTTTTGTTTTTAGTACATTTATGAAAATTTAGGGTTTAAAGTGTCTCATCTAAAAGTGTAGGATATAATATGGGTGTAAATGCACTTTTGGTCCTTACATTTTGGGGGTATTTTTATTTTTGTCCATACTTTTTTATTTTACCGTTTTTAGTCCCTAAAATGAAAAACGCGTTTCATTTTAGTGTCTACCGTTACTCACTTAACAGAAAATATTTTACGTGGCAAACAGAGTACAGTACTTACACAATAAATGCTGACGTGGCCATTAAAATAAAAAAATAAAAAATTATTTGACAAATAATAAATGACAGATCAACATTTTAAATATATAAAAAACCACATTAGAAAAAATAAATTAAAATAATTAAAATAAACTTATGAGGACTTAAAAAAATAAAATAAAATATTTTTTTCTTTTTATTATATTTTTGGGAGATGTGTTCTTCACTAGAACATGATTGTTCATGTTCTTCGTTTCCCAGAAAATTTTATTTTCTCAATTTTAAAGATGGAGAAAAAAATTTTGTAGTAAATTTCTCAACTTTTCTTAAATTTTGTTGGCAACTAAACCCAATATCAGTTGAAAACCTAGTCATTGTTATTTATTTACTCATTTTCCCATATCTTTGGTTCTCTCTCTCTCTCTCTCTCTCTCTCTCTCAAATAAGTGTATCTCTAAGATCAGTGGTTCTCTTTCTTAGATCGGTGGGTCTCTGCCTCAGATCGATGGGTGCTCCGAATCAGTGGGGTGGTTTTTGTCTCACATCGGTGAGACTTTCTCTATTTCATCTCTCTATCTCTCAACTCAGTGGTGGAGATTTCAGTGGTGATAGGTGGTGGCACACTCCGATGGTGGGTTTGTGGCTTATGATTTTTGTTGATCTAGGTTTTCACCTTGTTCAAATCTGGGTTGGTGAGGAGGGCTTAAGGTTCGATTAAGGGGATTTTTTGATAGAAAGATTTTGAGGTGTGCTGGGTTAATGGTTTTGTGGGTATCTTATTCAAATTTGGGTGAGAGTTGCATTTGATTTTCTGGGTTTGTGCTTGAAATTTCTAGGTTTGGTGTTGGTGAGGATAGTTATGGTCAGCTAGTTTCTTTAAAGATTTTGGGTTTGTTGTTAGTGTGGAATGTGGATAGTTGTTTATAGGTTATTTCTGCCTTTTTGAGTGTTTGATTGCTGGGTTTTGGTGTTTTGATGATTGCTAGAATTTGTGTCTCCAAATTGGATCTGTATTTGTGTTTCTAATTTGGATTGGTGGGTTTTCAACTTGGAGATTGGTGTTGACTTTGTGGACAAAGAGGATGCAAGTCTATTGATTTTGATTGGTGTATGTTGGGTTCAAATTTTTGTGTTCAACTTCTAGGTTCGGTTTCTAGGTTCAATTTCAGATATGTAGATTTGTTGATATTGGTTGATTATTGTTTGAACTGAATTTTGAATTTTAATGTGTTTGATTGTAAAGAAAATACAAGAAAAACAGAGAAAATAAAATAAAACAAGGATTAATTGGCGAAGAACATGAACAGTCACATTCTGGGAAGAAGAACATGAACATGTCTTCCGAAAAATTAATGAAAAGAAAAGAATATTTTATTTTAATTATTTTATTTTATTTTTTAAAATCAAGTTTAGAATTTTATTTTAATTGTTTTCTGACGTGACTTTTTTTAATATTTAAAATTCTAACATGGCATTATTTAAATGGTAAATTAATTTTTATTTATTTTAATGGCCATGTAAGTGGTGTAGTTGCCAACTGTGCATTCTGTTTGCCACATAGGCAATTTCTGTTAATGAGATAATGGTAGGGACTAAAATGGAACACATTTTTTATTTTAGGGACCAAAAGCAGTAAAATAAAAAAATAGGGATCAAAATAAAAATGACTCCAAAATATAGGGACCAAAAGTGCATTTTCGCCTATAATATGTCCCAATTCCCAAATATAAAACTCTCCTATTTTAGAAATGCTCATTCTAACGTAACGTAGTCACGTTTTCATGAGAATACTAATGTAACAATAACACTTATATTTAACTCATTATCAAAAAAAGTAACTGCATATAGTTAGCTTATAAAAAAAATGTTTATACTTCACTTAAAAATATATCAATGCTAGTTTCAAAAAAAAAAATATATATATATATATATATATATATCAGTGCTCGAGAACTTCTTCTTTTTCCCCCTCTTTTGATGTGGATGCTCGAGGACATTGTTATTGTTTTGTCATTAAGGGAAAAAAAAAATAAATAAAGAAGAAGAAGAAGAAGAAGAAGATAAAAATATGTATTACTAACCACTAAATTAGTATATGAGATTTTTATATATATATATATATATATATATATATATATATTACTATCAATTTTATAATTTTAAATTTAATGTTATCAAATATACACTGCGAATGGAATTCTAAGTATATTACAACAACAAGAACATTATCATTTCAAAACATTATAGTTATTTTGGGTTTAAGCTCTCAATAATAAGTGTATAGATTTGAAAATTCTCTATAGAAAATTTATTGACCAACCATAGACAAGCCTTTAATTGAGATTGGGATTTACTAGTGAAAATAAACCAGGGCCCAAGGGTTATTTAAAAGATAAAACTAAATGAAATTGAAGAAATTTTTTTTAAGAGAAAGCAAATTAATATAATTATGCTCTTTTTTGGGTTTTTTTTTTTTTAAGGGGTAATTTTTTTAGAGATATTTTCAAACTATAATGTCTAGTCCTGATGATTGTCTTTTATCATCAGAGCAAAACACCAAATGGTTTTTCGTGTAGGTGGAAATTGAACTCATATCTCTTATTCGATGATAAGAGATTTTACTAATTGAGTTTACTGGAATCCAGAAGAGACAATTAAACTGAAAGATAAGCAAAAATGTGCTGCATATAGTTTTAAAAAATTAGAGGTTTTTTTTTTTTTTTTTTTTTTGGGTTTAAGATCTCAAGAACTAATAACTCTAAAGATTTGAAATTTTTAATGACCAACCATCAAACAAACCTTTAATTGAGATTGGGAATGCGATTTACTAGCAAGTGAAAATAAATCAAGCCCCAAGGGTCTATGTTTATTTAAAAGATAAGACAGAATGAAATTGTAGCAATTTATTTATTTATTTATTTATAGAGAAAGCAAATTAATATAATAATGCTTCTGTTTTATAGGTTATTGTCGTTGTTGTTGGTTTTTTTTTTTTTTTTTTTTCTTCAAAGGGATAAGTAATGTGAAAGATGGACTTTTTTTTTCTTTAGAGAAAGCAAATTAATATAATAATGCTTATGCTTTTTTGGTTCTTTTATTTTTTAATGGATAATTGACGTGAAAGATGGGCAAGATTGATGGCTCTTTTTTATATATAGGTATGATAGAAATTTTAACTTATGGAGTTCGTCCAATGATGGCTTCTCTTTGTTACTAAGACAAAACATCAATTGATTTTTTGTACAAGTGAAGTTCGAACTCTATATATCTTATTTGACAATAAAATAATTTACCAATTAAATTAACTAAAACTCACACTTAGATGTCTCTAAATTCTTATGGTGTTGCTTACTAGAAGTTCACTCAAGATTGCTACCTTTTTTAAAAAAATTAAAAGAAAGAAAGAAAGAAGGATTGCTACCCACAAGAATCATTACGCTCTCTTTCAAATTAGATGCCTTTAATAAATTCAACGAAAATAAATTAATAGCATAGGTTAACTATTGATTCCAATGAATGCCATGGCCCATGGCCCATGTGGGTGCCTTCTCCCACCCATGCATAATCATGTACCTCGCCTTAGTTTTGATGAGACTATAACTTTACGTCTTTAACTTAGCATGATTAAAGGATTTCAAAGCCTATTAACTGTAATTTGTTTAATCCAAATAGATCGAAAACAACACCTAACCCTGGACTAGTGGTGATCAAACAGCTAACAACAATTAGGGATATATATATATATATATATAGAGAGAGAGAGAGAGAGAGAGAGAGAGAGAGAGCTTCCAATTGATTAGCCCTTCTTCTTACAGTCCATTTTTTGGTATTGGTGGAGGTAAGCACGTGTCACTTTCCTATTAGGTAAGGTGTTGTCTTCTCTGATGTGAAGTATATGATAGATTCTTGACAAAATAAGATAATATGTATTTGATACTTTTTTGAGAAGCGTGCTTGTGCTTGTACAGTAACAAAATAAGAAATAGTCTTACTGTCTATTGCAACCTTTGTCTTATGTTATTGTCATCATCATAATGGTTTGGTTCAATTGCACAATGCAAAGGCAATTGACGTCACTCCCTCGCTCAATGCAAAGACATTTCTTGAATCAAAGAACTATTAGAAAATAGTTTAAATTTCAGTTAAATATATATATATATATATATATATATATTTAAGTTACACTTAGTGTAACTCCTTAAGGATGTGTTTTTTTGGAAGTAAAATAGGGTAGATGAAAAACTTTGGAGAGAAAATGAGAAGGAAACTTTTTAAGTGTGTTTGGTTGGGTGGGGAGGAAGGAAAATAAATAGTGGGGTCTACTTGTTTTTTCTCTGGACCTACCAAAAAATTTTCTCCCCAAAATAGAGAGAGAATTGAAGGAAGAAAATGGAGCAACTCAATGGACAAAAATGCCCTTGTACACTTGCACATGGGCTGTCTGTACATCTCTTCTTCACCTTTTTTTTATTTTCTTCCCTCGTTGCCTCTTCTTTCCTTTTTTCTTTTGATTTAAGTGTCCATTGCACATATTTTTTTTTTCTTTTGCTTTCTTTTGTGTTTTTTTTTTTTTTTGGTTGTTTGTCATTTTTTTTGGTTTTAATTAGGCATCATTTTCAACAAGGGTACATGAGTAAATTTATACAAATTCACTTTTTCTATTCCTCCACTTTTTCACTCCTAACCAAACAAAAAGGAGGGAAATTAAAATCTTGTCTACTCTTCCACTTTCCTTCCACCATTTTCTATCTTTTCACTTTTCCACCCTTTCGACCAAACGGACCCTAAGAGTTATACCTTTTTTGTATCATAGATTTCTAACAGATCTAATGGTTGAAAAAATAGCATTAAATGATTATTGTTTTTCACCTTATTTACCTAAATAATAACAGTTTTTATCTATCCTCATTTATTACTTGAGTTTATATTCGGTCAGGTTGTGGAGTAAAACACTGGTTTTACGCCAGCCAATATAACACAGCCACGTCATCTTCTTTTAAGTGATAAATTAAATTCCTCTCCAAACACAGAACGAAATAAGAAAACCCACAGAAACCCACAACCCTGCTTCCTCCCTCTTCCATCTTTGCTTGCCCAAACCTCCACCACACCACACAATTCAATCATCGAAAACAGAGTACTTCATGGGTCTCAAATGTTCAAGGTGGCTTTGACCTTTTGAACGCCATGGGAGGTGGTGTTTTTGATATATGAAGGGTTGAAGGAGAGAGATATCTTGGACTCAGTGGTTCGATTGAAGATTCCGACGTCGCCGGAGAAAAATGCGAATTGGAAGTTGAGGAAATCGTTGGAGTGGGAGACAGGGACATTGCCGGAGGATAAAGGTAGATCGGGAACGACGTCATTGTAGTGCTGGGAGTATGAGATTTCGGGTTTCCAAAATGGGTTTCGGAAAGAAGCTGTGGCAATGGGGAAGTTGAGGAATAAGAATAAGAAGCAAAAGAGGGGACTGAGTTTGAATTTCAATTTTTTAGGATTTGGAGAAGAAGAATAAAAGTTCAAATAGCGTATAAAACACTATGAACGTTTAAACTTCCAATTTACAAATTACCAATTCAAGCTTAATATCAAACAAATTATGTGCGGAAAATGAACATAAGCTTAAAACAAAATTGGTAAACAATCTAAACCAAATAAAATCACAGCCACAGCAGAAATTAAATGACAACGATTAAGGGAAGAGAGATGCAAACACAAGGACAACACAACGATGTGTTATCGAAGAGGAAACCGAAGCCCTCGGCGTAAAACCTCTCCGCTGCCCTCCAAGCGGTCAATAATCCACTAAAGAATGTAGTTGAGATACAAGGACAGTAATAGACCCTCTAAGCCTAATCTACCTAGTGTACCTAAGCCGTCCAAACTCCTACTCCAACGAGGTTACGCCGAACCTATTTCTTCTTTAGCTTCCCGGATTTCACTATAGCCCATAGCATCAACCAATATCAATTGGTCCCTTCCTAACTGCTTCCCAAGGCACTAAAAAGCCTTCTCACAGATATGGTTATGGTGAGAAAAGGTTTTGGGTAATGAATCTCTTAAGGATCTAACAATGGAGAGGGTGAGAGTAGAGAAATTTGAAGAGTCACTATGTAAAGATTGTGGATGAGTCAGTCTTGTTTTTCTCTAGGGTTTCTCTCTCAAATTCTCTCTAGAAGCTCACTACATTTCGTGGGTATAAGGGGTATTAATACTGAGGGGAGAAAGGAATGCGAAGAATCAGATTTTCTAAAACAGAGCTAGCTGGCAACTTGACCTCACGACTTGACTAAGTCGTGAGTTCAAGCCGCGAGATAACTGAATGGCCAGGTTGGATATTTTGTCGTGTAATGCAACAGCTGGTAGATGGTTTAGCTTCTCCGCACGCTTCACTCGTGTGCATCTTCTGGCGGCTTGCCAATCGCGAGCTACCTGCGAGATCCAGTCGCGAGTCCCTACTTCACTGTACAATCTTGAGAAATTCTTCACACTCTCTCACACACTACCCTTACATGATTCCCACCTAAATATAGAGTTTCTAAGTGCTGAAATACAAGCAAATTGGCACGGAATAAAGCCAACAAAATGGTTGATAAATTTCAACCTTACAAAGAAGAACAACATGAATTTAAGCCCATTGATGTGAATTAAATATTACAAGAATGAACGAATTACCCTCTGATAAGATTGAATATTACTCTCATGGAAGAGGGAGGAAGTAGGGCTGTGGGTTTTCTTATTTTGTTCTCTGTTTGGAGAGGAATTTAACTTATCACTTAAAAGAAGATGACGTGGCCGTGTTCTATTGTCTGGCGTAAAACCAGTGTTTTACGCCGCAACCTGACTGAATTTAACTCTTATTACTTTCCATAGACCCCATTGGGTGTTGTCTAATAGTGCCCCTTTCTTCTTAAAATTGTTGGATATTTTTTTCTTAGGTGTTGTTTGACAATGTTTCTTCCTCTTTGTTAGACTTGTTCTATGTTTCAAATGGTTTTTGGGTTTTCAGTATTCCTAATCTCCTAATTCACATACTCTCTTAAAAAAAATTGATAGAAAACTTTATAGATATAAAATGATTACATAAATTAGTGTATCTAAAAATCATAGTAGCTCACCAAGATCGTGCATGTATTGCTCGAGGTGTCAGCCACAAATGCAAAACAAAGCCTAATACAAAACATAACTCAAAACTCATATTGACATTTCTACTCAAAACCAAATAACCAAGTCTAGTAAACGAGAAAAAAAAATCTCAGAATCAAAGAGTAAAAACTTCAAAGCTTTGGTCAAGCTTCTTAATTCCATAAGTTCTTTTTTTTTTTTTAATTCATAAAAAAAATCATTTTGTTTTTATCTTTTCTTCCTCTACCTAGATCACATTGAGAGAAAGAAGCAGAGAATTTTGTTCTAAACTAGGTAAGCAAGTGAGAGCCAATAGGTAAGAGAAAGAAGAAGAGAATTTCGTTTTATATTGGGTAAGCAAGAGAGAGAAATTAGGATAGAATCAATTTGTAAAAAATAAGGAAGAGGAACATAAAAGATGCTATTAGGGGTGTGTAATAAACCGAAAAACTGAAAACACCAACCGAACCGTGTTCAAAATTTCGGTTCAGTTTTGGTACGGTTCGGTTTTGGATTTAATTTCTTGAAACGTAAATATTTCGGTTTTGGTTTCGGTGTCCCACACAAATATACTGACTCAACCAAAACTGAACCGAAATATATTAAATATTAATATGTACAAATTATATCAAGAAAGGTCATGCTATCTATGTGTGCCTAGTTTCTCGGTTAATGGGCTAACCATATGATTAGGCTCGCAATTAATTTGTTGTTGTGGGGTTATGGATATCCTACAACGGAAAGTTCCTATGGACAAAGGTTAAGGCCCAAAAGGACTACTAACCAGGCTGACCAAACACTTTACTCTTGTGTTTCCTCACTTGTTCTCTCTCTACTCTGTAGCTTTTTCCTCTCTAGTGTCTAACTCTTTTTCTTTTGACCTGCCCTCCATTTATAGCTGTCTTTTAGTGGATCACAAATGATTGTTTTCTAACAATTCTTGTGCGGGTGGGACCCATTTGGATTATTCCTAACAGAGTTAGGGCCTCACTTTGGAAACAAGAACTTAAATATTAGAACTCGTGATAGACGCCGAATGATGCTCGACAGCGATATCTCCTAAGGCACTACTGATGTATTTTGAGATGCATCCAACAACAGCGACATCGAGGCTCAAATAGGCCTCGGCCTAACTTACCGTGCAGTCCAAACTAACTGGTCCCAACAGCAATGGGCCTTTAAACCGTACAGCCTCGGGCCCAACAACAATGGACCTATAACCACACACTGCACAGTATCATAGTGGTAGGGACAGGCGTGTTTCCACAATTAAACCTAAATTTGACATATGGCAAAGCCTTTTTATTTTATTTTATTTTTAACCATATTATACCGAAACTATGTCGTTTTGGGTTTGTTATATAACCCTACTAACCCTACCCTATTTTTTTGCTCTTCTCTCTCACTTTAGTAGCAGTCGTTCCTCTCTCTCTCTCTCTCTCTCTCTCTCTCTCCAAACGTTCTCTCTCTCCTTTCTCTTTTTTTCATGCCTCTGTTTCTCTCTATATCACGCCATCGTTTCTCTCTCTCTCTCTCTCAATCACGCTACTTCAGGGCTTCTCTGCCATTCTCTCTCTCTCTCTCTTTTTTTTCTTTTTGGTTTGCTACTTTGCGTGGTACTTGGTGTTTGGGTGCTAAGAAAATGTGAGAAAGCAAAGGGAAATAGATTTTTTTTTTCCTTATTTTGGTTTGTTCTCTACATATATACATGATTTTGAGTTTTTTTTTTTTTTATTGGTGTGTTTGCTTTTTTGCTTCGTGTTTGGGTGCTGAGAAAATGTTGAAAAGCAAAGGGATATAGATTTTTTTTTTTCTTATTTTGGTATGTTCTCTGAATATATACATGATTTTGAGGGTTTTTTTGTGTGTGTTTGCTTGGTGCTTGGTGTTTGGCTATTGAGAAAATGTGGGAAAGCAAAGGGAAATAGGTTTTTTTTTTTCTTTGATTTGTTTGGTTTCTAAGAAATTGGAAGCAACCAAAAGCCAACCAAACCGAACCGATTGAAATCCAGTTAGTTCGGTGTTGGTGCTCCTCCCTTACAATTCGTTGTCAGTACCAAATTCAGTAAAATCGAAAAATTTTGGTTTGGTGGAAAAATCACACTTCAAATCATTCGAAACCAACCGATTACACTCCTAGATGCTATATTAATTAGGTTGGTTGAGGTGGCTAATATGATTTTTTAACCATTAGATTTCCTACAAATTTACAGTGTAAAAAATGTGTAAGATTTACAAAGTTACACCTGGTGCAATTTGAACTCATCTTATATATATATTCATCCAAATAAACTCTTAAAAATGTTTTTTTAAACAAAAATTAATAAGACAATATCTGAAATCAGTAAGAAAATAAATCAACCACTTGTGGGTCATTCGGCTCTGCTTGATAAAGTCCAGCTTATTTGTGGGTCTTTTAAGCCACTTAGATTTGCGGGTCATTTAGTGCTAATCTCTGAGTATTTTTTGGACTTAAGGTCCCAAAAAGAAAAGAAAAGAAAAGGAGAGAAATAAATTTGGGTATAACATAAAGCCCACTTTGTAGTCGGGTCAATTGCCAATTGGTTCTTTCCGTTGGGCTTTTATTTTTAGGCCCTTGGCCTCTGTTTTTCTTTATATATTCAGCCCACCCATTTAGCCATGCTCCAAAATAGTTAATGTGGGGAGGCATAGGAATTGGCCCGTGGCCAGAAAAATGAGGCCCAAATTTTTTTTTTTATCCCCCATCAATATAGTGCAATAAAAGAAGAATACAGTACCGTTTTAATTTTGGGTTCTGACTTTTCTGCTTCTTAATCTGTACTATTATTTAAGAAGCTTTTTCTTGTTTAAATTTTTTATTTTTTAATTCAAAAATGTCCCTACATTTCTATGTTTGAGTAGAGATAAAATTAAAGGATAATCTGGTAAAAATGCAACTTTAATTTCTACTAAAACATTTCCTAAAAAATAGGACTACTCTCCAATTAATTTCCAAATTGATTTATTCACTTATAAATTAGATTTTCAAAATAAAAATTATATATATAAAATAATAAAAGCACAATTTTTTTTCTATAAAATAGGACCACTAACAACAAAAAAAACTCATCGCATGCGCAAAGCACGTGTGATGAGACTAGTTATTCTAACAAATTTGGAATTTAGGAACCAATGTGTCAATGATGTGGGCAAAAAGACATGGTTTAACCGGATGAACTGATTGTTTTTCCTGTTGCAAAAACAGAAAGAGCTTTGGGTGGAAAAAGATGGTGTGAAATGAAAAAACTTTTTTGTAAGGTTGGGAGACAAAGGTGATGGTTTCACACGTCTTTCTCACAAGTGTAGAGAATATATGAAAGTTTGCTTAGAACCAAGAGATAGAAAGGAAGCATACTTGGGAGACATCTAGATAAAAAAAAGTTATATTAAAAGGAAAAGAATTTAGAAGATAAAAGAAAAAAAAAAGGGTAGGTAGGGCATGTACAAGGAAGAAAGAAAAGGTATTGCAGAATACTTCAGAAATGATGAAAGCATAATTTGAGAGAATCACTTAAGCAAACAGAAAACTAGAATCTTTACCAAAGTTCTTATAGGTACTCACTCAAAGAATAAGATTAAAAATGGTGATTTCTTAATTACTCAAAAAAATAATTAAGATGACGGTTTATCATCTACTCCTCTCCTCCTTAAAATGATAAAGACGTTTGACTATTAGCTAGCCATTGGTATCGAGTTACAAGCATTTCTTATGAACTGATATTATTTTGGTTATTTGAGCTGTTACATGTTACAACCATTTCTTATAAGCATATATTTACTTAATGTACTTATGAATGTATATAGTCAAGAATCTTGTAGCCAATGGAGGCTCTAAGAATTTTTTTTTAAAGAGGATCACTAAATAATTTAAATTACACAAAATCAAATAAATAAATAACTTAATATATCAAGTTCACAGATAGAGAAAAAAATGACCACAATATTTCTCTTGATGATATTTTTTTAAGGAAAAATGAAATTGGAGATTATTTTTATGTAGGGGGTTGAACAAATTACAGATTTTAATAATCAGGGATTCTTATTTATTTATTTTTCTTGTTTTGAATATGCTTTTTGTTGAGTAATTTGCTCACTTCTTGTTGTTTGGTCTAGTTTTGTTTTTGTTTGGGTTACTTTTGTTGTGATTTTGGCTCATTTTTATTGTTGTTATTTAAGCCTTTCTTTCTTTTTGGTTTATATAGTTAATGATTATGTTTTGAAAGCCGGAATTAATTTTGGAGTAATGCTATATCCACAACATTTTAATAATAAATCTTATGTAACAAATTATTATTAGTAGGTAAAAAATTTTTGTCAGTATTGGGCCAAAATTAAAATCAATAACAACTTAACATAAAAGATTTGTTATGAAATTATTGTGAAAATATTGTGGATGTTGCATTATTTTTATTTTTGTTGAACTTAAATTCTTATGATTCTTAAGTCAAGTATTCAATATTTTTATTAGGATAGTCAAAATATGTTTTTTTTTTTTTTTTTTTTTTTTTTTTTTTTTTTTTTTTTTTTTTTGTGCAAGCTAGGTTGGTCCTGTGACTTCCTTGACATAAGCGTGGAGCCACCTTGCTTGTAACTCAAACTAGTTCTTATTCCTAGCATTTCCAACGAATATATCAAGGGTTCAATCCCACCATTTCCAACTATTGAATTAATAATAATAATAATAATAATAATAATAATAATAATAATAATAATAATAATAATAATAATAATAATAATAAAAGGAGGGGAAAAACTATGAATGTATATAACTATATATAGTTATAAATGAATACAAATCCTCCAATTATTCTTCTTTATTTTTCCTATAAAATAACCAAAGTTAAAAAAATAAATAAAATAATCAGAAACATGGCATACAATAATAGATTGCTATGAAATAAAACGCAAAAAATTGAGACATTGTTATAAATATGAAATAAAATGCCTAGTTGCTCATTTTATTGTAATAAAAGCGCACTTTATATCATGACAAAATATAAATTCACACCTGTGACATTCTAATTCCAATGGAATTTATCTTGATTTCTTAAGTGGAGATATTATTAGATATGTGTGTGTGTTTTTGGATAATTGGATAGTAAGTTTGTAATAATAGGGGATGGAGGATTTCTAAACATCTCTGTTTGAAATTCTAGAGAGTACGTTTGGTTGGAGGGATTTTAGGGAGAAATAGAAAAGAGGGGAGAGAAAATGATTTTTTTGGGTGTTTAATTGGAGTGACTTTAGAAAAGAAAATTGGTGGGGCTTGGGTGTTTTCTCCCTGAGCCCACCAAAACTCCATCTCCCCAAATTGGAGAGAAAATATTGAAGGAAAACAAGGAGCTTTGCACCTTTCTGATTTGAACAAAACTATAACCCCCAAGGCAACATTAACATTCATTTTATGAACTTATCTTCTTTCTTTTCTTTTTAGTTTTTGTTTTTTTTTCAACGTTGTCTCACTTGTTTCTTTTTCTTTTCTTTTTTTGGTGCTCAATGCTCATCCAGTCATGTGTTTCTTTTCTCACCACTTTTGGGTTCTTGAATTTTTTTCTGCTATTTTTTTTCAAAGAAAAATAAAGTGTCCATTTATACACAATTTTTTTAAAATAAAAATATAATATGTTACTTTTTTATTATTATTTATCTAATATGGATATAATGGTAAATTTATACCAACTATTTTTTTTTCATCTCATTTTTCTTTTCAATCAAATAAAAAAGTTTTCTATTATTTTCTTTTTCCACCCCCATCCAAAACTACGAGAGAAATCTAAAAATTCCTTCTATTCTCAAAGTTTTTCATCCTCTCACTATTTTCTATCATCTCATCCTCTAACCAAGCAGACCTTAGGAGCCAGGGCTCTCTCTCTCTCTCTCTCTCTCTCTCTCTCTAGAATTAGCGGGTCTCAAGACATGAGAACCTTCCAGCAAAAGAAAGATTCTAAGCCTAACGAAATATCATCTACAACGGAAGCTATAGGCCAATGGGGCTTCAAGGTAGAACAAGAGATAGGTTTAATACTAACAGAAAGAACAAGAGTAATAGGCCTTATATTTGATATCTCTTGCAACTAACGTACTGGATCAACTTCGGGATAGGATCTAACCTCAATTTGTTGTGCTGGATGATAACAGCAGCACTCGTCAAGATTCAAGAAGAAGTTTTACTACTGATGCAATGAGATTTTGAGTTTTCTATGACCATTCTGACATATATAGAGTACCCCAAATTCTTGGAACTTTTATAAGCCATTCTGACAATGAACATACAATTCGAGCCACTGGACAGTAAATAAACAAATGCTTCACAGATTCTAGAGCCTCCTAACCTAACACAGCATGAAATAAACATCCTCTATCTCCAGTCTTTTTATTGATTACCTCATGAGTTGGGATCACATTCCAAGCAATTTTTCCACAGAAAATACCTTGAGCTTTTCTTGCATTTTTGAGTTCCAAACGTCATACTGGTTTGATTGAAATATGTAAAGGGTTAAAAATATTATGGATAGCGATGTAATTGGGCTATGACCTTATCAAATGAGAACTAAACAAACTCATATTTCTCAAGTCGGAGCTTTGTAAACCCAAATACGTACAGTAGCTAGATTTTCATTCTAATGGTGGTAACAATTTTACATGGTACGTATGGTTAACACCCACAAACACATACTAGAAAAAACCTCAATTCAATCTTCCTTACGTGTGTGAGTGTGTGTGTCTATTAGCCAAAGGAAAAAAAAAATCCTTCCGCATCAATTTTATTTACTCATTGATCGAATAAATAAAATTAGAATATAAGCCATCCTTTTCTATAAAAAAAAAGATAAAAAAAAAAGAATATGAGCCATCCAAATTCTTTTAGATTTTTGTGCTTTACAAAAAATTTAGAGAAAACTCAGAGTCAAAGCCAAATTGTCTTTCTCCTTGGATTATCTCCCAAACTAAAATTCATATATTTTTTCTATCTTGATTTCACGCTATAAAGTCTAGCAGGCATCTTTTAAAACAGCATCCCTGGCCTCACCCCTTCAGCCGAAAAAAAAACCTACTTTAGAAACTCGATACATTTTCCAGAATCTTCTCATAGGGCCAGAACTACCAAATTATATAAAAATTCAATTCCTAAATTTTTTTGGCGGGCAAGGAATACAAAAATTTAGGCTTTCTTTTTTATTATTCGAAGAAAACCATAAATAGTAATCAAGTCAACTTTTCTCTAAAAAAAAAGGATAACTAGAATAAATAACCAAATCAGGATAGAAATTCGAGAAAATCTTGCAACAGGGGACCATCACCCTCCCACCCCTTTTTATAAATCATATAGAATTTTAATTTATAATGTTTGCTTCATAATGATTGCTCTTTATTATCAGACTCAAGTCATCAATTAATTCGAACCTGAAATCTCTTACTTAACAATAAAATATTTTTCCCATTGAGTTAACTTAGAATTTACAATAAACCATCACCCTTCATATACATAGAAAGGTGAAAACCTTCATAAAAAAAATCTTCAATTAAAAGTGTTCAATTTAGGGCAATATGGAAAGAAATATTAAGATCATTTCCAATATAAATTTATTCATTTTATGATCCACGTTTAGATTTGTAAATATATTACAAATCTAAACGTGTATTTAATGTCACGCCAATAAATATATTAAAATAATATGACACAATAAAGAATAAAAATTAAAAAGAATTAAAGAATATTAGGTAACGATCAAAGAAGCTATACATCTGTATCAGTTGACCTAAATAGGGTCAAGTTTTGTATGATGTTTCCTTTTTTATAATGTAAATAGAATAGATTCTGGGGTTTTCGGCAGTGGCCAATACACCAAATTGTTAGATAAGAACAATAATATCTTATTATTATAGGCTAAAGGAATCCTCACTTTTAATGTGAGCTTGAAACTCAAGCTTCGGCTCACATGGACATGGTTCCCAAGTGTTTCAATATCCAACCCTTTAACAATGAAACTTCAAAATGAATCAAAGTTCCAAAAAAAAAGTACCTGCTTTGCCATCTTGCCATGTGATGAAAGAGAGACTAGTCCCAAGTCCCAACTTCTATATTGATTTTGAACTTCTTTTTTTCTTTTTTTGAAGGCATTGATTTTGAATTTGGTGTCTCTGTCTTCCTCTAGAATTCACCAACTAAAAAATTAATTTTTCTTACCTATTAAGTAATTACTTTAAATATAACATAGTATTATTTATGTTGGATAGACCTGTCTGGAATATTAACTCTCTCATAAGGCAGAAGAAATGTCATCATGATGGCAGAAACTAGAAATTTTATATTTTAGTTGAATTGTGGTTCTGGACCTTTCTTTATTCTTTCCACACATTATATTCTCAAACTTTCTCCTCCAAGACTCCAAGTATATAGATGCTAATAACACCTCAAAAACTAAACAATACCTACCTTCCAATACCCTCTAAGTGACTATCTCTCTCTGGTGTTGTATTTTTGGTTTGCATTTCAGAGATGAATGATCCCAAATATGGCTATCCATATGCCAATCAAGGTAACTTCATCCTCTTTCTTGTCCTTACTAGCTTCCTTTCTTTTATTTTCTCTGTTATGTTTTATATGTGGTGGCCAGGGAAGGCTGCTATATATAGCTAGATTAAACATTTTTTAAAATTTTATTTCAATTATTAACTTTAATGAATACCCCTTTAAAAATCTATATCTCCAATGAAAATCTTGCTGAATCATTGGATTATTTCTCAACTTGCACTTTGTTATTGTTAATTATCACTATAGCGGGAATGTTATATTTTGGTAAAAGAAGAAAAACAAAAATGGAACATGTTCTTATTATTTCAATATGCAATTTTGAACACAGGCCCTTATCAAGGACCACCAGTGGTGGCACCTCCTCAGTACTATGCAGCTCCTCCACCACCCAGGCGAGAACCAAGTTTTCTTGAGGGATGGTGTGCACTATAAACTAGTTCTGTATCATAATTGCTTCTTTATTAAATATATTTATTTGGGATAATTACAGTAAACCCACCTGTGCTATAGCCCGTTTTCACGTTGCCTACCCGTGGTTTAAAACTTTACACTTTGCCCACTTGAGGTGCCTTCCGTTAGAGATCTATTACCCACCTCTCCCTTTGCCGTTAGAAAAACACATTTTTACGGAAAAACAAACATAACAAAGATCAAAAAGTTCAAATTTTTTATTGCTTAAGAACTTCTTTGCGAACAAAACACAAATCAATCTTGTTCAATGGGTTATTGTTGAACGTTGTTGTTGTTGTTGCTGTAAATTATACTCGTAATAGAGAAAGCGTTGTTATTGGTTTTTGGAAAAGAAAAAAAAGAAAGAAAGTAAAGGCAAGAATAAAAATGTTTGTAGCTGTTTCGAACTCGCCTGTGTTCTCACCCTCATCGTCTTTGTTCTGCAACAAGACCTCGATAATCACAGCTTCCCCAGAAACGTTAACACTAACGTTAAGCCATCTAAAGCCTTCACCATGTTCTTCATCTTCGTCTGCTCCCTCTTCGCCTTCTTCACCTTTTAGGCTTCGGTTTCCGAAACCACCAACTGGGCTTTCTTCTTCTTCATCTTCTGTTTCGGTTTCGACTTCTGGGTCTTCATCGCCGAATACGGTTTCACCATGTTCTTCATCTTCGTCTGCTCCCTCTTCGCCTTCTTCACCTTTTAGGCTTCGGTTTCCGAAACCACCAACTGGGCTTTCTTCTTCTTCATCTTCTGTTTTGGTTTCGACTTCTGGGTCTTCATCGCCGAATACGGTGCTGAAGAGGAAGAGGCCGGCGAGGCTTGATATTCCGGTGGCTTAGATGTTTTTTGGGGTACCGGCTACGCCATCGATGGTGGCAAGGGAGGTGGTGGAGGAAGAAGCAAATGGGTATTCTGTGTATTGTAACCCATTGAACAAGATTGATTTGTTGTTCTCAAAGAAGTTCTTAAGCAATAAAAAATTTGAACTTTTTGATCTTTGTTATGTTTGTTTTTCCGTAAAAATGTGTTTTTCTAACGGCAAAGGGAGAGGTGGGTAACAGATCTCTAACGGAAGGCACCTCAAGTGGGCAAAGTGTAAAGTTTTAAACCACGGGTAGGCAACGTGAAAACGGGCTATAGCACAGGTGGGTTTACTGTAATTATCCCTATTTTTATATATATATATATATATATATATATATATATGTAGTGTATTTACCAAGTGTCTCTTTTATTCACGAGAATATATATGTAATATAGGATATCCTGATGATCGTGACAAATTCTAACTTTTTTGGTTTATTTGATTTGTGTGATTTTGCAGCCTTGCAGCTTTATGTTGTTGTTGCCTCTTAGATGAGTGTTGCTGTGACCCATCCATTATATTTGTTACCTAATACTTTGTATACTACATGTAGAACTATATTACCTTGTATATGTGAAAGGGTCTTTTATATATATACATACCTCTGTAATATACTTAACTAATCGCTATGCACGGGAACCTACCTATTTGTGAGGTATCTTAAATTGATTAAGAAACTACACTATTGCATGATTTGCTCTTGTATGACTTCAATTCGTGTTACAATTTGCTCTTGTATGCTTGAACGTGCAATGACTTACCAAAAATTTGTCGGACAGTTTTAGATACTGCAAAAAAATAACTCAAAAATTCAGATATTAAAATTTCTGAAAGACCAAGAAATATTAAAGAATAAAATGATTCATTGCCTAGAATTATTGAAACAAAACAAAATATATATGACTAAACAATAAAAAAAATATAAAAGAAAGATGGGTTAAATTCAAAAGAATAATCTATGGCTATAACTATTGAAAGGAAACAAAAGATTTAAAACCTACAAATTATAGATAAAATATGTGTGTGTGTGTGTGACTACACAAATTTAGATGTTAAAATTTGCAAAATGACAAAAAAGACACATAATCAAAGAATAAGTTATTGAAACAATTGAAAAGAGAAATATAAGAAAAAGAAAAAGTACATGAACTCATAAAGCAATAAGTTTTAAATTTTAATGGGTCTAAACTTTAAAAGAACCTTACCTCCTCTTAATATATCGTATATAAGTTTTCTACCCAAGAAATTAATATACTTTCATATGGTGAGATGAAACAAAGACACATGCAGTAGCAGTAGCCTTAAACAAAATTTGATAATGACAGCAACCTTAAACAAAATTTATACACATTCACTTTTATTGGTACAATCATTTGACAACAATTTTAAAATACCCAAATGTAAGAGACACATTGACTTGTACTCGGTGATGGAAGAGTTAGAAGAGGAATAGAGATATTGAAGAAAAGGGTACAATGCGTGTGATATATAGAGAGAGAATAAAGATTGCGGTGGAGAATTGAATTTGAGAAAGGAAAGGAATAGGATTGTTTGTGGTATTTGGTAAGAGCCGCTGATTTAGTTTTCTATGTGGTTACATACAGCACGGCTACTATTGCATGAGAACTCAAAACCCGTGTAAAGAAAATAGGTGGTACTTTCATATTTCACTTTCACTTAATAAATAAGAATGATGAATTTGAGTTTGAGTTTAAGTTTAAGTTTAAGTTGGACTTATTAGAGAGATAGAGTTTTACTCCTTATTAAGTTTGAACTAAACAAAAATAATTTTATTTTAAGATAATGATAATGATTTATTTTTTAAATATTGTGCTGACTTGAAAAATTGTGAGAGTTTGTTTCGGTTATATATATATATATATATATATATATATATACATATTCTGGTCAATTCTAATGCCCTTCTTGTTGATTTCAATCATATTCAGGACATTCTTTAAATACTGATAACTTATTTTTATGTTTTTTTAGTTTAAATAATAAATTATTATATACAAATACAGTTATACCTTTAAAAAAAATGCAATGTTTAAGTTGATAAAAATAATGAAAATTCTTAGTTAATATTGTGCTGTAAGATTTACAGTTTCCCTTCTTTAAGAGAGAGAGAGAGAGAAAGAAGCACAAACGATTTCAACGAAATCTTTTGTGCATCCATGTATGTGACAAAAAGTGGGAAGCATTACGCATATTAATATTATATATCTAATTCTTTAAAGAAGGTCTCAATAAGTGTGTATAGATAAAGACGATTCTCCATCTATAAAAATATTTTCCTTTCTCTTTAATTTGGCAAATGGAAGATGATATAGGCAGAGAGAATCTCAACTGAAGGGACAGATGTCATGGCTTTGCAAACTTCATGAGCACTTCTTTTTTTTTTTCTTTTTCTTTTTTCTCCTTTCTATTTTAAGTGTAATTATATTAAGAAATAAATTTTTTAAGCACAAAAGAGTCTTGGAAACTAAACTCCCGGCCCATGCATCAGCCAATAATTATCATACAATATGATTAGGAAGGTCCAAGTAGAACACAAAAGCAAGATTATAAATGAAATGGATTGTTTATGAACAATTTGAACTTAATCCGAGAAAAAAAAAATTGTCTATATTTGTTTATTTAACAAATGAACCAAGTTCAAGTCTAAGTTTAAGATCGACTATTAAATAAGTTAAGTTCAAATATAATAATGTGTTTTTGAATAAGCTCATGTGTTAGGTTCTAAACGTTTAGAACAATTGGCAAATCGTGAACATAAACTTGTCTAGATATAGATCTTAGAGTCTATAGGTTTTATTAGACAATGCTCAAGGTGATTCAAGTCAAGATTCAAGAATATGTAAGCTGCAGAAAGAAAGATTCAGAAATCGCCTGGTTCGATCGATCGAAAAACAGGCTCGACCAATCGAAAGTCGTATCTGCAGAATTTTAAGTTGGCCCAAACAGCAGTTCAAGCCCATTAAGGATTAGGGTTTCAGATCTACTTCTCCCACTATATAAAGGAAACCCTAAGCACGTTTTTTACAAGGCTTTTTAGAGAGAGAAGAGTGTGCCTCTTTTGTATTTAGGGTTTTGTTCCTAAAACCTCTCTTATAACTTCTACCGGTGTTGTTCCTTGAAGAATCTCAAGATCTGGTATTGCTGAAGTTGCTGCCTTCTCTAGTCATCAAAAGTGCTGATGATCTAAACCTTCAAGGGTGGTCTTGGATTCACAAACAGGAGAGTTTGTGTTGCTAAACCTTTGAGTGGGATCTCAAAGTCACAAGCGTGGGTGTTTGTGTTTTGCAAAGATTAAGGAAAGAAGGAGTCCGTGGTCTCGGAGCTGTCACGTGGTCGTGGTAGTAAGTTTCCTACAGGCAGGTAGCAATAGGATGTTAGTGGTCTAAGTCTTATTGTGTAAACTTCGATTCTTTCTTAGTGAATTCAGTTTACCTTGAGGATAGCTAGGTTAAATCCTCCCCAGGTTTTTTTACCGGTTTGGTTTTCTTGGGTCATCATATCTTTGTGTTCTTTATTTTTCTGCTGCTTTACTTGATATGATTATTATTGTTTTAACCTAGATCTGAATAATAAACCTTAGTATTCACTTGGTTAATTAATTAGGTTAAACAATCTAGTTTTACAGGGGTCTAAACGAACTCACATCATGAATACAAGACTTTATTTAAATAACTCTAATATTATATGTTATATGTATATACATGTATAGAAATATACTTATACATAGACTTGAGATTTGATTTTATAAAATTGTAAATAAGTTCATATATTATCAAATTATTAGTTGTAATTTATTAATAATATAAATAGTCCATATGTAGTAAAAATTGTATAATTTTTAATAAAATAAGATTGGTAAATCTAATTAATTCTCATAAGTTCATAAACGAAAATTTTCTATCTAATTAAATCAAACAATATAATTTTAACTATTATTTAGTTATTAAGTATTAGCATAAATTTGTGAATAGTTAAAAAAATTTAGTTGTAATTTTTATTAGATATGAGAAAAGTGAAAACCTGTAATATTGTTTAGTGATAAGCTCAAGCTTGATTCATTTAAAAAAAAAAATTAGATGACAATTTGGAACTTTTATTACTCGGCTTGAGTTAGTTCTGTAGGAGCATTAGGCTAAGAATTCCTTATCTACGCACACGTTGGGCTTAGAGCCCAAGCTGAGGACTAAGGTTTGTCTGAGGATAGGTAAACTCTGCCAAGAGAGTCTGTGTTGATAGATAAATAAGTTAGTTTTGAACATAGTGACCCAGGATGTAGTGCCGAGGATGAATGTCACCTCAGATAATGATGAGAATCAACAAGCATTCAAGGATTCATTGCAAGTTCCAGTTGGGCCTATTACTAGAGCAAGATCCAAGAAGATCAAAGAAGCACTTAATGGGCTATTCAAGGAATTTGGGCTGATTCACATTCCAAGCTGGGCCCAAAGGAAGATAAAGGCACAATAAATTTAATCCAAGCTATTGAGGGCTGATCTGACGTAATTGGGCGTTATTTATAGAGTAGATTTATGGCTGATTGACTTTCCTGCTCTAAATCAGTTAATGAATACTTTTCCTAATTTAGATCTTCTAATTTTGGACCAGATCTACCTTAATTTTAGGCTTTTATTATTTAGAACGTTATTTAGCTATTTTCCTATTTTGGATCTGCTATTTTCAGACCAAATCAGATTTTAATTAGGGTTTTATTATTTAGTACGTTTTTTATATTTTTCTACATTCAGTCATGCCTTATAAATAGCATGCACTCATTGTAATGAAGGATTATTGAATAAAAATCAAAAAAGGTGAGGCTTTACTCTTCTCTTTGGTTCTTCAAGAACTGTGAGAATAATTAAGCTAAGTATGAAGCTAAGTATGAAGCATTCCCTGAGAGAATAATTATTGAAAAGTCCTTGAGACTAGGCTTCTCGACCACAAACAATGAAGCTAAGTATGAAGCATTCCTAGTTGAAATGACCATGATTCAAAAGATAGGTGGAAAGGCAGTGGAAATATTCTCAGATTCAAGACTGGTGGTAGGTCAGGTTCGAGGAGAATTAAAAGCTAGAGATCCTAGACTGCAAGAATATTTAAGCCAGGTTAGACATTTACAGTCTGGGTTTGAGTCCTTTAATTTATTACAAATCCCTAGAAGCAAAAATACACATGCGGACTCGCTTGCAACATTAGCAACCTCCTCAGCACAGAGTTTGCCTAGAATGATTCTTGTGGAAGATCTTGCTAAACCTTTTAGGTTGAGAAAAGAGGTGGTCTTTATTCATCAGATAAGGGTAGGTCCTAGCTGGATGGATCCTATTGTACTATTCCTTAAAGATGATATCCAGCCTGAGAATAAGTCTGAGACGGACAAGATACAGAGGAAGGCTTCTCGATTTTGGCTGTCTGAGGATCAAAAATTATATAAAAGATCATTTTCTGGCCCGTATCTGTTGTGCATACACCCTGAAGTAGTTGAGATACTTTTGGAAGAGTTACATAAAGGAATTTGTGGAAGCCATACAGGAATTTGTGGAAGCTAAACAAGAAGAAGGTATTTATCTCACAAGGCCCTCATTCAGGGGTATTGGTGGCCCAACATGCAAAGAG